>JAAFCE010008833.1:26436410-26982571 GCA_013389805.1 Trigoniulus corallinus | reverse complement strand
AGGTCAAATGAGGCAACTGTGCATGCTCACGAAAAGCAGACCAGCGATTGAGATTGCGCATTTGCCTCATTTGACCTCGTATCGTTCGTATCGTCATCGTCGACGTTCACCACTAACTCTCTAAAGTCTATGGGTGCAGATTCAATCCTGGTTTAGGAGGGTGGCTTTAATAACACGAGAGGATTCCCTTCTACCATCCGTAAAGTGCTTTAAGCACTGAAGAGGCCGACGTTAAATAACTGTCATCAATATTCATAACGTGTGTGCTCCCCAATGAAGGTTGGGGTGCACCAATATTAAGCACTAAATCCATACCTTTTTATTCTTGTTATGGACGAGCTGCTTACTGCAATAGGAGAATGGGCCCCTCAGTGCCTGGCATTTCCTGGCGATATCGAAAAACGTAGTGACTGCAGAGAACAGGTAGGCCTAAACGATATTACAGGGGGCGATAGAAAAGGGAGGGCTAAAGAAAAATGGGTAGAAGACAGAGTATTAAGCTTTCAATTGGGAAGGACAGGTAAATTACGGTGACGTACTTTCTAGGGACGAACTGGTGAAAAAGGTGTAAGAGGTAAAGTGCTTAGGGTCGACGCTCCAAGGCAATGGGGAGATGGACTCTGATGTGACCCATAAAATTAATTAGGGATGGTTGAAGTGGATACAGGCAAGCGGAGTCCTGTATGATATGAGGGTCCCAATCAAGTAGAAAGGAAAGTTTACAGGGCAGTGGTTAGGTCAGCTATGCAGCCTATGCTATATGGATCAGTGCTGGGAAGTGAGGAAGAGCCACGTTAATAGAATGCAAGTAGCCGAGATGCGAATGCTGCTGGGCATGAGTGGCGTGTCGAGAGCTGATATAATTAAGAATGAGTATATTAGAAGTAGCCTGGGGTGGCGGAAATCGCCGAAAAAATGAGGGAGAATAGGTTGAGGTGCTATGGACACGTAATGAGAAGAGGGGAGGAGTAGGTCGTTAGGTCCATTTCAGGAATGCAGGTGGCTAGAAGCACCTGGGGCAGGGGGAGACCGAAGCAGACGTGGGAGCAGGTTGTCCGTAAGGAAATGGTAGTGTGTGGGGTGGCTGGGGACCTGGTGGGAGATAGGAGGGAGTGGAGGGCTAGAACCCGCAGACCGGACGCTGCCGCAGGCGGGATAAGGGTAGGATGATGATGATCAATATTCATAACGATGTACTTCCCAACAGAAGAATGAGTAGGTTGTCACAAACTTAATAGCAAAAAAGCTGTAGTCTTTATATTGGATCTACAGTATTTGTGCACAATGTTGGGTAGTCACATTATAGTGACACATGACTAATTTCCAGGAACCTGTAAAGCATTGGGAAGACACAGTGAAGTGTTCATTTTTTTGAGAGTGAAAAGAAAAATTGTTACTAAATGATGTTTTTCATGTAAACACTAGCTTAGTGGCATCTACCACAGAATGTTTGCTTTATCTCAGTATACTGCTCTGGCTAACTAATTGTAGTGGTTTATTAGGATTATCAAAGTCCTTAACAGGTTAAGTGCATAAATTAGGTTTTTTGGTAGCTTGGGGTAGCTGTTGGCAAAAGTTCTACTTCACTTAAACATCAAAAACATGAAACAGCAGTTGGAATTAAATGTAATATTGAATAATATATTAGAATATTTGTAGTATTTATTTCATTCTGTGCCCTTAGGTCTCAACTGCCCTCTCCTTCAAAAACAAAGACAGATCTAATTGAAATTCTTTGCCATAATGAATGAGGCATTCATAGTTTTATATTTTGGCTTAATAGGTGGGCAAGTGCTTTTACCATAAACATGTTTTAACTGTCATCATCCCTTAACTAATATAGGATACCAAAAAAACATCAGCAATTCTTTTTGAAATGAATTGGAAATATAAAACATTCCCATTAGCAATGTGTTATTGTGAACAACAAAGATGTTTCTTTCTTAAAGGAAAACAAATTTCATTTATGAATTCAGTGATTCATATTGTGACAAGTAACCCCAGGTACTGTGACAACGTACCCCAGACATGGGGTTGATTGTCACAAAAACACACCTACAGTAGATGTTAATTATTTCCCAAATTTACCTATGATATACAGTATATGCATCAACAACTTTTTTTTCATTATAAAGCCAGCCGCGGTCTCCCTTAAATTAAAATTTGCTAATGTCAACGAAATATAGTATTTCTGGGGATACATCTTGGGAATGCGTGCCCATAGGCATAGTCTACACCCAGTGGGCGGTAACATGTGGACCTTCATGATTAAAACGGAATGAGGTTGAATGAAAAGTCTTTGAGTTAAGCAAACCTTGGCATTTCCACCAATTTTTCTAAGCGGTGGCTTTTACTCCGGATCATTTCATGAATAACCCAGCGCATCAAATCAATACCATACAAAATGCAAATTTATTTTCTCAAACCTATTTATCTGTTATTGACTTTTAATTAACTTTAAAAGGATTATACATAATATTTATGTTGCAAAAACATTCCCCTATTGATTTGAGCCTTTATCAATCTTTAGAAATGCGGAATTGAAAGCTGTATCATCAAAAGGTTAGTGAACAAAATTTAGAATTTTTTATATGGGCTTTTCTTAAACAGACGGTAAGATCAAAATTGAATAACTATTATAAAATAGAATATACTACTTTTACAATAGTTATTTAAGCTAGATTACATTAATTACTACATACAAAATGTAATCAACTGTAATTTGATGCGATTTTTTAAAATTTCTATTCCCTTACAGGGTTGTTAATGTCAGAAGCAAATGATATACAACAAACAATCAATGTGATGTTATTAAGTTATCAAAGGAGTGGTTCAAGTTTCACGGGTGAGCTACTGTCAACGCATCCGAATGCTTTATATTTCTACGAACCGTCAATGGAATTTGTGATATCAAGAAACATTACGGACACAAACCAAAGTGCATCAAAGCTCTTAAACATCTACAACTGCAATAATGACACTATTGAATTGCTCAACAAAAACAAGATAGGAAATCAAAGTATACGTTTTTATTTTCCACAATGGCGACATTTACCTTATTCAACTTTCAAAACATATGACATGACCAAAGTGTGTTTGTCATCCAAAATTAGAGTAATCAAAACAATACGTTATAGAATGGATACTGTATTCGAACTTTTAAAGGACCCTAAAGTCAATGTAAAGATAGTACATTTAATTCGAGATCCAAGGGCAATTATTAATTCCATGAGGAATTATAAGCATTGGAAATATTATAGTCAATTTCCAGAAAAGTTGTGCATGAAAATTAAAGAGGATTTGAAATTAAGCACTCAGTTGCCAGCTAATCGATATTTGAGACTTCGATACGAAGATTTGATGACAAATATATTAGGCATTTCTATCAAACTTTATAACTTTCTGAACATCCCTCTACACGACTCGTTGGCTGTGTTTATTGTATCACACACAAAAGCAGAAAATTTTCATCGTGGTAAATCAATCGCGAACTATTTTTCGACTTACAAAACATCTGATTTTGATCCATTTCACTGGAGAAAAACAATGTCGAATGAAGACATACAACAAATTGAAACTGCTTGTCAAGACGTTATGCAAGAACTTGGTTATAAAACGACTAAACTGTCAGAACAAATACCAACAGAGAGCTAATATATATATTGTGGTAAACAATATGCATCTGGTTTTGTTGTAAATGTCAAGCTGCAATCAGGGGTACATGTCAGCTGATAGAGAGATCCAGAGAGAGATCATTTCAAACTGTTTATGCATCAAAGGCAGTCATTTTTTTAAGTTTCCTAACATTGCTGTGATATTTTACATTACTCGTGCAAACTGAATGCATACAACAAGCAGTAGTAATTTGTATTTGAAGCACAGTGTAGCAGGATTTAACAGAGTATTATAGCTTGAAACAATAGTATACTTGTGGTTATATACAGTATATTGTCATTTGTTTCCTTAGAAAACATGGGCACTTGATAGTCTATTTGTTAAATCAAGATTACTTCATGGGAACATCACCTAATATATAGCTTCCTACTGTACCTATGCTATTGGAACACCATTAGTGGGGACTCCAACGACTAACTAGAAACGCAAAGTTAATATCACTTCTAAGAAGGTTGCACCAATCAGCTTAACAATAACTAACAGATATTCTGCCGAATCAATAATGATTCGAATTAAGTGGACCAAATAGTGAAGAACCATGAAATCAGTTTAATAGGAAATACGTACGGAAATTAACAACAACAATGGTAGGCCTATACTTCTGAAAATCGCAGTCAAATAAAGCTGGTGTGTCTGAAACCAATATACTGTAGTATCAATTAGATGTCAGTAGTGTTGATCAAAGCATAGGCGAATTATTTGATAACTTATTTGGTGTTTGATATTACCTGTAGCGAATCCCGTAGCATCTATAGCACCTGTAGCATCTATATAAGTAGTTCATCAGTCCATTTTCTAGTTCAAAATGACTGTTGATTTATTTTCTGTAAATTGCATTTTGTAATAGTGTACATAGGTTCCTTATTATGTCGACTTTCTGACATCATTAGACTAGTCATTCTCCTTGAAGACGAAATCCTTCTTGAAAGAGTAGCTGCCTTAATATTAAAACATCGCTTCAATCCTTTACGAAAAACAGGATGCGAAATGCCATAAATAATAGGATTGTAAACTATGGATGCTTTAGCAAATAGAGCAGGAAGACTTGACATCCAAGGAGTAACTCGGAATTGGTCACTTCCGAACTGTGCCAATAATGTGATTATTGCATAAGGCGACCAAGACAAGAGAAATAAAATGATGAGAGTAAAAACTATTTTAGCAGTTTTAGTATCGGCTTTCTTAACTTTTCTCTTTGAGGTTTTCTGGCGGGTGATTCCACCAACTATCGCTTTCATTTCTTTTTCATGTTTATAAACGGCAATTAATATTGCAAGATAGCAAACGGTGATGCAACCGACTGGCAGAAAAAACCCGAAGAAAAACAAATATATGATGAAATTCCTGTTTGATACTGTACGTGTCAAATAATCAAAAGTGCAACTTGTTAGAAAACCTTCCAAGACGAATCTTCCCCAACCAAAAAATGGCGGCAGCATCAAGGCCAAGCAGTACAACCAAATAACGACAATTGTCTGAAATTCGAAATCAATTCAATTAAATACTTGCTCGTTTCGAGTTAAGATCCAAAATGTTAATCTCCAGCACTGATTACTGTTGTCAATTAAACTACTACAGTGGCTTAAAAGTAACGCTAATGTCCATAACGACAGCAAAACTTAATGTTAAACTATGATTCAACCAAAATTGCTCACCTTCCCAATTTAACATACCCATTCTACCTTTAAATTTTTTCCTTCTCATTTTTTTGTCTTTCAAAGGACCAATGAGGAAAATTATTGGATTTTGCACCATTCATGTCTCCGTGACTGGACTTAAAGCCCGATTCACCTGAGCAGCAATGGGGTACCAAATCATTTCCCCCACATGCTGGCGACAATAACTTCATCTTTCTACACGAGTTCAACTTTTCAATGTCATCTTTTCTTTAAGCCAAAGAAACGTCAGTTTTCACTTAGAACTTCTCTTCTCAAACTACTTAGTTGCATTAAACACCTTTCTGTCCTCACAATAGTGGATCACCTTGTCTTTTTAATATAAAATATTGCATGAACATACAGTTTTATAAATATAGTGAATGCCGCTGTTAAAACTACTTGGAACCGGGAGCACACGGGTGAACTACTGTTGAATATTTCTAAGTAGCAGGGCGGATCCAGGGGGAGCAATGCTGCAATTGCCCCCCCTCAGTGCCTCAATTGGGTGCAGTTTTCAACTGATGCCCAATTCAACTTTGCAACTAATATTGCATTTTTTGCATTTGCTACTCTCATTTCTATACTGCCAGTCCAATCTGCAGTTGCCTAAACCAGGACAGTGTCTAAGAGGCAGTACAGGACCTATTGTAATTGCTAGCTATATTTATACAGTGGGATTCTGAATCTGCCCCGATCTGCCTCTGGATCTGGCCCTGCTAAGTAGTCGACCTAATGACGAAACTTTTTGATTATTTTTGGGTCAGCGACTCCAGGTGGTGAGCTCCTATACCTGCGTATTTCACTGACCTACAAGTTCTTTTTATTGGATGTAATAAAGGGTTCTTTCACATGCAAGTGACATCGGGACCACTACTTTATTTCCCATCCGATGGGCTTCCCTCTCTTCCAAAAAATCATGCTACTCGACCAAGATTCATGTTATTTGACAATCCACTAGAGATAAACCTTAAATAAATATTTAATATACAGTACTGAAAATTTCTTCTTCTACCATTATGCTAGTATGCAGACTAATTTCTATAATATTAAATAACAGTATACCAAGAAACAATGCAATAAATATGCCATCAAAATAAAATAAAACTTAACCATAAAATAAATGGCTTAAGTGAGGATCGCGTTTTCCCAAATATTTATAAATGTTAAACACGACAACTTCCCAATATTTTTTCGGCTACAAATTAGAAACGTGAAGTAATTGATGAGTTGGAACCAGGGTGGGACATATAAAGATTAATCAAATGTGCGTTTCTCTGTTATTATATTGACATAAAAACAGCTCAGAAATAGGATCATTGCATTCTGTTTTTATGTAGTCGCGCAGATATGTTATTGATTCAATTTTAACTTTACTAGTCTGAAAAAAAACTTAGAGAGCACTACAATTTAATGATCGAAACTGTTGACATGCCCCAATTTGAAGTTAAGACGTCCTATGTCACTTCATGTAAATTCTCATATTTTACGACTTTTCAGTTTTAGAAAATTCGATTGTTGTTGAACCACGTGAGGCAGTACTTCAATAGAAGTATGTCAAGGTTAGATTTTTGAAGAGAAGTAAAGGAAGACAGTACACAACTGTTTCATCATTGCTTCAGACATATCGAAAATTAACATACCGTAAAATCTCAGGTAAAGTCCGCACCTCAAATATAGTCCGCATTAGCGATGGGTATGTTTCAAATATAGTCCGCACTTTAAAATTCATACTGTAGTCAGTGGCGCAACTTGTAGGGGGAATGGGATCAAATGAATTTGAACATGAAATGTCAGATTGCCCTGACGATGAAATTGAAATGTGAAAGATTTTATATTGCATTATCATATAAATAAGAACGTACTGTGTAAAATCGTGTTGTTAAGTGTAATAAAATGTTCAGAAAATGAAGAGCAGTTTTCATTGAGAACCCTGGGTTTCATTTATAGTCCGCACCCATATATAGTCCGCCCTCGCATATAGTCCGCACTAAAGGACCCTATGTTTCGCGTATAATCCGCGGGCACTACGTGAGATTTTACGGTATTAATCATGTTTATATATAAATTAAAGTAGGCTTACTAAATTTTATATTTCTAAATCCTGTTTATTTGAAATTAAAATGAGTAAAGTTGTTCGCAATCAAGAAAAGCTATGCATGGAAGTCATTTCCTTGTTGAACTACCACAATTTGCAGGGCACATATCATGAAATGTTGCTTTAATAGGATATAAATAGCTATTATTTGAAATTTGGGATGTTAAGTTTAATAAGATAATCAATTCAGAAATCTAGTATGAATTAGAACTATTACTAGCTACTCCTGTGTTCTTAAATATAGAAAAAAACGAAATTGGGAATTATAAAATAACAAACTTGCTCGAGGTATCGCTTTCAAATGTATCCAATTACAGTCAGAAAGTTATACCATTTCGATAGACTTATTTCTCAGCAATTTTGTAGATTCACTTTAGTCGACTGAGGTAGTCTCTACGAGCTAGGTTTGTTTTTATAGTTTCAACATAAATTTTGTCACAGTCTCACAGGTACTTGTTGGGCAAGATGGGAATAGTTATATTTATCGTAGTCCATAACTCTAAAGCTGAGAAACAAATGCAGTATAAGACAAAATACTAAGCTGTAAATTAATTTTACAATTTAACTGATGACAACCAAAAAAATATTTGACCAGGTCACTCATTTTATCAAAACATTTATTTCCCTTGACACATTTCTTGTAGTTGAAATTATTATAAGTTTGTGATATGTAAATATTGACGTCAGTTTACTGCAGAATGTTATTTACACTGACAAAAAGGATGTAAAAAGCCACTTGTTTATCAAATTGGGAGGGAGTTACTCTTCAAGAGTTACTTGAAGGAATTGAGTTTAATTTCAAGAAAAGCATTCGTTTGAGTATTTTATTATAATGATGATTAAGTTATGTGCTTGTATGAATTATGATGTTGCTATATACTAATTTGGTCAAGGAAAACTTACGAATCCTATTTAGAATTTATTTCCCGTTTTATGTTAAACTTTATTGTCCTTTACTCCCCTTACTTACCTAACATTTGTTAGATTATAAGCACAAACAAGCATAAATATATACTGTATATACTTTTCCTCCATATAAAATCATAAAAACGTGTATATATTAAATCACAAAATGACATTGGTCTTAAATTTCATCACAAATTGCAATTTTTCTCTGTCATTTGACTCCTTTTCAATTAAAGTATTTAAATTTATAATGATTTGAAAAAAAAGAAGGCAGTGCTTAAGCTACAATAAGCTAATTTCAGGCTGATACCAAGTGTTAATAAGTAAATAATACCTACTTACTTTTAAAGCCCGCTTGTAAGTTAAAACCCATCTACTTTCAAATGGTTTCACATAAATTGCTGTAAAACGTTCAATAGAAATGGCCGTTAACGTTATTATAGACATCAGTCCTGTGATACCGGTGCCCGCTGCATATAGCTCACAACCTGCAAATAAAACCTATTAAGAAGTGAAGTGACTACATTATCAAAATTTTGATACTAAGACATACCTAATGACATACCTAACTTACCAAAAGTCCAATGACCCATAAATGAAGCATAACATGTAATAGGGTGCATACATGACATTAAAAAATCACTAACCGCCAAATTTACAATCAATATATTAGAAGACGATTTACATTGTTGACATCTACAAATATAAATTTAGTGCAGTATTTGGTGAAGTATTAGGTCATAATACCCTATTATTTTAATAACATAACGCACCTTGTAAATATCCAGATAACAAGACCATTTCCTGCAGCTCCAACAATTCCAATGATCAACAGCACGCTACCCATGAAGTAATGAGCTACTGGTGACACTTTTGGGAATTGACTCCAATAAGGATCAATGTGACTATTACTGGAGCTAATGTAACGGCTCGTTTCAGTCGTATTAAATTCATCACGATCAGCATAATTTTCAGACGTCAAAGATGAAATGTTTGAAATCATATCTGTCAGAAACCAAATATACTTCATGATTTTTTTGAAGGATGCGACTGAATGAAAAAAAAATAGCTTCAAGGTTTGATTAAAGTTTCGTTATTCACTCACAGACGTACGCAAAATATGCGGTAAATATTTATCGAGAAGGTGTACTGCATTTTAGTCTAAAATTATTGAAGGAAATAGCTATGTAACCGCAATCACAAACTTAATTCTATATAAATGATTATCTTGATCCCCAAAGAGAAATACCATAAATCATATTATTTTTTAGAAATTGATTCATTCAAAAAGAAGAAAAACGACTCAATAAATCGTCTTAGACTCTTATTTTCTTTTTATATGGATGATTTGGAAAGGTGAATATTATCTCTACATTCCTACAAACCATTTCTCTCCGGATATTTATATTAAGTTAATAAAAAGGTCTGAAACCAACTATTGACTAAACAGTAAACAAAGTAACGGATGTTGCAAAAAATATCTTAAATAAAAAAAACTTTTATGCAAGACAGTGGGAGATATATGATCTGAAATAACCAATTAGGTTATAATTCGACTTTGACTAACTATAAACAAGCAATAAGTAAAGCAATTGAATTCATTATCTTACCTGGATTAAACTTCATCAGACCTTGTGTCTAGTTATATTATCTTTGAGCATACACATTAACATTTTACGTCCTGTCAGATAAATCACTAGATCTAAATAAAGTGGCTTCTGAGACGATTTACAAGATCACATGTTCATCAGAGCAAGCTTGAACATTGTGTGGTCTCATGTTCAAAAGATTCCTACTATCAACCACAATGCGCATGAGCGGCACTTGATTCAAGGAAAATTCCATTTTTCTTTTTTCTTTTAAAAAATGAAAAGTTCAAATGAGTGACAAAAACATTACAGGCACGACAAAATCAAAGTTAAATAACAAATCCATCAAATGAAATAATTTGAAAAAATGCTCTTGGGGAAACTAGAATTCGTTTGGAAGGAAAAGTACTAAGTACAGTAGTAGTATTCAACTGGCATCAAATAGCCTGACAAAGAAATAAACACTGTGTTCATTCAATTCCCTGATATTCCAAAAGGAGTTTAAATCATAATACCGTACCCTTTTCTCGTCTATGGCAGGATCTGGTACCCATTGATTCTACTGGAACCAGGAATACACGGGCGAACTATTAGAGAGCACTTTTACAGTAACCTTTGGCAAACCTTTGTATATTTAACGATAGCCTATTTTATTTCGGAATCACTTTTCATCCACTAAGGCCAGAAAGAGACTCCTACACTTGGAACTTTTGCCGATCTACGTGTATATTTTACTCCATGTAGAAATGTTCCTTTAATTGCATGTGGCATCGTACACACCATCGAAGTTGCTACTTTACTTTCCATCCAATATAAGGTGTACTTTGGTCTTCTCTCTAGCCCGAAAGAAGCCATCAGTCTCGGCCGGGATAGATACTGCAACCATAGGCTCACTAAGTCCCTGAGAAAAAGTGGAGATTACTGATTATACCTCCACTATAACAGGCCTAGCCCTTAAGAAGTGGATGTTTATAAAGATTAAATCTACAACTGAGAATTATTACTATTTCATAGGAATGATAAAACAGAATATTGTCCATAGATTGTAATAATAATGCACGAGATTAAAAATATAAAAAATAGATAAAATTGAAAAGACCACTACACTAAAATGATAAAACATTGCAATAAAACAAGAAGAGGGATATCAGCCCAACAATCATACTATACTTTAAAAAGTGCTAAAAATGCATGAAAAATGCATGATGCTAAAATCAAAGTAATGCATTACCATCTAGGATAACAGAGACCAGATTTTCCGTTTAAACGACCGCCCCGACACCAAGAGATCATCAACTGCTAACAATAATAATAAATTAAAAGCCCGTTGGGCAAGATCTATCGGATTTTTCATATTTCCACCAAACACAAAGAAAATTCTTTGGCGGGACATACGCTGAGGAACATTGATATTTAAACCTGCAAGCAGAGCTGGCCAGTTAATCTATTTGTAAACAAGAGAGATCAACAATTCTTTCCAAAAACATTTTTTATTCAACTTGTTGAAATTAAATGCAGATAAATATGAATAATTCATAATAAACTCAGTGTACCACAAATAAAGTTAACCAATTAATTGTATTTAATCAGTTATTTAATAATGATCTTAGCGGTAACATAAGTGACTAAAGTCGCAGTATGAAGAGACTAGTAAAGCCTTACGCTAGCTAGGAAAAAAACAAACAACAGATAGCTAAACACTGTATTTTCATTGCACACATAAATGAAGAAACGATCAAACATTTTAAAATAACCTTGTTTCTTTCACAAAATAAAATAACAATAGAATTACGACTAGTTCGACGCCATCTAATTCAATAGGACAGTTGTATGCAAACTATTATCTTTGGCTACAAGCTGGTAATAATCAAGAAAAATATCAAGGAGGGGGGGGGGTTTAAGTTTCACCTCAAACTATCCACAAAATGAAATCGTAACAATGTCAATGATTATAATATGATTACAAGTTCAGAGTTACCGTTCTTAACAAGAGACGGAGAGAGTTGCAATACGAACTTCAAAGATGGCTTTTACAAGGCACATTTGAATTGGCACAATATTTCATATGAATGGTAAGTCTTTATTTATATAAAATAATTTTTGATTATCATTAATATAGTTTTTAAATTAAATCATTCACATTTAAAATATCCATGAAATTGAAAGTCCGATTTCATAGGATAAAAATTATTTCTGAAGTGCACAGCCAAAATATTTTTAATGGAGAAAATCGACCTCCCAATAACACCATTCAAACATAAAATATTTTTATTATTAATAACGAATATTTTATCACTTGTATGGAAGGGTAAATTCATTAAATTACACTGCTAGGTTTCAAGTCTTCATGAATTATGGTAATAGAAACAACGTTTCACCCATATTAGTAAAAATTTAAAAACTGTATATTTCATAAAATTAATAATTAGAAGTAATCAAGAATAGCTTGAAACTGTTAGGCATCATCTGACTAGAAGGCTATATATAATTAAAATTAAAAAACTAATGAACGCTGATAATTTTTTTTTATTACAATAGGAACTGAAATGTGCTTTTTAAACTTCAAAGTGAAGGTAAAATTCAGTAGTTAAAATTGAACGTGTTTAAAATGAAATTTAGTCGCCCATGTGCAAATTCATCAAAGGATCAAAAATAGGAATAAATGAGATAGAGATTATGATAAGAAGATAAATAGTCTAACAAGAACATGCATTTTCAGAAAGCAAACCTGGCTTCAATGTCAATTGGCCTAAATAAATGCAACTGCTGGGTAACAGTGTTAGCAGGAAACAATTCTTGGCATTTCTGCATAATTAATTAATACAATGTTGTCGAAAGGTGGTAATCTTTCATTTGAGACAAAAGAATATAAGTTTTAGGCGCTATTCTTTGGTGGCACATTAACGTGCATGGGTCTTGCAGAAAGGACGACCTCCTTTGGCATAGAAACTTTGACCTTCCAAGTTCTTGTGACAAATCTAAAACAGGATACATTTTAACAACAAAAAATATGCCCATATTAAGCATCTACGTTTGTTTACACGTGTAGACTTTCTAACAAATCAAACAATTTTACTTACGGTACATTTAAAACATTGCGAGTGATAATTACTATTCAGAGCCTCAACCCAGCGGTCACCGGCTTCAATTGGGAAACCACAACCAACGCATTTTGTAGTGAAAAGCTCATTCCAGTCTAATTGAAATAAAAATTTCGTGGTTTATTAAATCTTTAATAATAAATTAAGCTTAAATAGGCTTTTCAAGATAACAAATTCTGATTAATTATCATCTTAGGGCTATAGCACTGACTTTTATGTTCTCGTACCAAAGTAGAAATTTGCTCAAACTTTTTATTTCTTTATTAATGTATTATTGATATATTTCTAACTTTATTAGCACAATATGTAATCAATTCACACAAACCAATAGTTTTCCCTTGCACTAACTCCAAATTATGATATCGAAAACAAATGTAACTGTCATTCATCAGCAGACCCTAATGTGCAAGATGTTATAGTTTTTCTTCATGGCTCTCGTGCTATGCATGATTGCCTGTCTACATCTTGTGCATAATTTCTACCTATTCTATTATAAATACCAAACAGATAGTTTTATAGCTATTTTTATCATTCTATCTCTCATTAAATATATTCCAATATCATTTAAGATTGGGTTTGTAGATGACTGTTATTATAAATAATGGGCCAGTGTTTGTTCATCGTTCATGACAAGGAGTCATGAATTAAAAGCAATCGCACTGAGTACATTCAGTAAATTGTTTATTTTTTCTGAAAAGAGACATAAATAACATCTTACCTTTCTCACAATAAGGCAACCCGTCTTCTAAATAGAAATGACTATTTCCGAATGGTTGGCGGCAATTAGCACAGACAAAGCAATCAGGATGCCATTGTTTCCCAATAGCATTTAAGCAATCCTTTAATAAACCAAAAACAACATCATAAAACTTTTAGTCTCTACCAAGCTAGACATTTTACAGGTTTACAATAGAGTATCTTTAATTAAACTTAATTAAACTTCTTTAGTTCAAAAAAGTACTTAGTTTGGCATGAATTAACAGAGGCTAACCTGGCTAACACTTAACGGAGTAGACACGCCGTAGAGAGGAGCTGGAAATACACCTTAACTGCTGCTTCTTACCCTTTAAAGAGGTGATGAACTTATGCTGTGTGAAATTACCACGTAATGCTCTAAAATAACTTTCTCTTTACTAGCCATTTGGATAATGGTTATAAATAATAATGCTTAATGTCGTCGTCGTCGTCCCCAATAATACTCTAGCGCTGGACTTCTTTAGACGTCTCTACCCGCGATCAGTAATATTTTAAAGGTAATTAAGCTGTACCCTAATGCATACAAATGACTGTCGGTCATTCTTTCAAATGAAATGCCTATTCAGATGTTCACAAACTATGACGCAAATGTGCATATTTAAAGTAATTCACATCCAAAATTAACTACCAAATTAAAAGCACTTCGATTTGTAAATAATTAAAATTTTCTATTTAAATATGGTAGCTGTTGAAGGACACTGCGATATTAACTTCAGTATCCTTGTCTTTGCGTTTGGGTTCTCGAGAGGTAGAATTTGAGGTTGACCACATAGCAAACCCTCTCTATTGTGAGGATAAAGTCAGTGACGGAGTATCCCACGTCAACTGCATTTTGAAAATGAAGTTGTATTAATAATAACTAAGCATAATTAATAACGGATGGATGCTGAGCACGAAAATTCCGGTTAGGAATCATTAACTTCGACAAAATTCAAATTATAAAATACCATAAAATAGTATCATTCATCTTTAACTAAAATAGTAGATTTAGTAGTTGCAGATGTGACATGTTATACGGTAGATTCATAAGATTAAAATGCATATATTGGTTAGGGGCCTATGGAAAGCGGTAGCAGTACCAGGGTTAACATATGGAAACGAGGTCCTATGCATTAGTAAAAAGGTAATGGACTGTATGGAAATAGCCCAGAGAAGGTTAGGTAGCATGGCCTTAGGGGGAAATAGGTTTACAGCAGTGGAGGCAATACAGGGAGACATGGGGTGGTCTACATTTGAACAGAGGGAAATGATTAGTAAGTTGGTATACCTATGCAGGATATGGGGACTAGAGAAGGAAAATCCAGTATGGCAGGTAAATGCATGGGTAAACAACATGAGGGTATCTACCAACTGGGAGAGGAGGGTAAACAGGATGTCAAAGAAGATAGGCATAACACTGCACCCCAGGGAGGGCAAGGAGGGGGCAGTAACGCTGCAAAGACTCGTGCAGGACAAAGTGAAGGAATGGGGGTTAGGGCAGTGGCGACAGAGTATGGAGGGAAGGGCTGCAAAGAAAACGCTGAGGGTGTATGGGAACAAGCTTAACATAGAGAGGGAGGTAATCTACGACAATACGTGGGAGAGCTCACTTCTGTTTCGGGCAAGAGCTGGGTCACTGGAGACGAAACAGAGGATGGCAAAGATCACAGGCGGAGAGGAGGGCTGTGGATTGTGCAGGGATCAGGTGGAGGACGTCAGGCATGTGATACTGGTCTGCCCAGCACGGGATCACTGCAGAAGGGATTGGGGAACCCCCACATTGGAAGAGGTTCTGGGGGTGGTGGGTTCTGGGATGGAGCGGCTGGAATGGGTGTGAAAGGCAAAGGTGTTGCTGGGGTGCTGGTGGAGATCTGGGCATATGGGTCTAGCATGAAAAGATCTCGCCAGCAAGGTATCCGTCACAAAGGATTACATATTCATATTCATATCATAACTACATGCGGTTTTATTTATAATTTGATGCTGATTCGAGATGTAAAAGACCACTTCCTTCGCAGTATGTGATGTCGGCATTAATGTAAACTTAAGGGCAATTGTGGTGTTACAAAAGTCTCATTAAAATAGAGTAGTAACGTTTTTATTAAAGGTATGCGATATAGATTTTTAACTAAGGTATCTGATTATATATTAGGACAAAAAGATAAATGGATAGTTAAATAAAAAAAATATTAGCATTGAAAGTTTGACTGAAAAAAAAACTAATTGTAGCCACTACATGCCAATCAGGCGCGGATCCAAGGGGAGGTTTTTGGGGTTGCAACCCCCCCCCCCTAAATTTTGGGTCGACATTGACACTGACAAATGAAAATTGCGTTTCCAATCGCTGCCTATGGCGCAACCCCCCTGACGAAAATCCTGGATCCGCCACTGATGCCAATGCATATGGTACCACCGGCATCAATTACAAGCACCTGTATTGTGAACTTCGACTTGTTTTGTGTGACATTGTTAGTGCATAAAGCACGCAACTCCTAACCTTCGTCGAGTACCCATCTTGTTCCTGTGAACGGACACAAGGTCAATATATTGGACGTGGTTTTTCGACAGCCGGTTGCCGACCAAAGCTGCAACCCCCTATGCTT
This sequence comes from Trigoniulus corallinus, assembly GCA_013389805.1. Classification (NCBI taxonomy): domain Eukaryota; kingdom Metazoa; phylum Arthropoda; class Diplopoda; order Spirobolida; family Trigoniulidae; genus Trigoniulus; species Trigoniulus corallinus. The sequence continues at coordinate 26,966,209 of JAAFCE010008833.1, read as the reverse complement.
ATTTATCTTCGGTCTACTGTTCGTTGGGGCGCTCCACCGATGGCGCAGGCTCCTACTGTACACCTCGAAATTTTGCCCCATCTACCCGTTGCATAGTAGACAGGGTTCTTTTACGCGCCAATGCCATCGTACACCACACGAGACCTTGGTTTTACTTCTCATCAGAAAGAAGGCGCACTCGGAGCCTCTCTCTCGCCCCAAAAGAAGTCAAACCACCTTGGTCCTGTATCGAACCATGGTGACATCATGGTGGGTGTCTGAGTTGTTAGTGCATAAAGAAACCCTTAATCTATATTGAATTTATTGACTTACCCCTTTGATTCTTGCATTGCATTTGTTGCAAACTGGAGCCAGGTAGGTTTCGTAGCAGTGCTCACAATACAATTGTCCTTGCTCTTCAACAAAGCCAATGTCTTGTAGAGGGCGACGGCATTGAGCATTGATACAATGAAAATGCTCAGCACACCAGGTTTTTCCCAAAGCAGTAACAAACGGGCCTCTACAAAATAATGGAAGACACTGTTAAATTGTTTACTTTTTCTTTAAAAAAAATCATGTTTAATATTGTATTATTTTTTACTTTTACTACCGAGATTGAACGGGCGATTGGGTGGGTATTTTTATGAAATTCAATTGACTGAAAATTTTAGACGTGTGGCCAACTTGAGTCTAACATTAAGTGCCTTGCCTCTTCAAAATTGGATGTGTATTACAGAATGCGGAATGTGATATTCTCTGCAGTGTTTATAGATCAAATGCTAGAGTAGGTCTCTTTGGAATTACGCGTATTTCAATAGCAAAAGGCCTTGGGCATTCCATACACTATTGAATTGCTATTGGACTTGAGAGTAATTTGGCAGTGATATCAACCATAATAATTAGGATATAAAAGTCATCATGTCGGAAATGTCTCATTGGGCCAGTGGCATTAATATACAAACTATAAAATGCTCGCATTGCTCTCGATTGAACACACTGATTCAGTCGTTTTATCAGATTGAAATTACAGTTCAGAACTTGAAATATCCTCAGATACAGTATATAGCGTTTTAGCCTTGTTGCGAAAACCTCACGAAATTGCTAACAATACTCATTTCCACTCCTAAAATATAACCCCTTCACAACTACCGTAAAATCTCACGTAGTGCCCGCGGATTATACGCGAAACACAGGGTCATTTAGTGCGGACTACAAATGAAACCAAGGGTTCTTAATGAAAAAAACCTCCTCATTTTCTGAACATTTCATTACACTTAACAACACCACTTTACACAGTACGTTCTTATTTATATGATAATGCAATATAAAATCTTTCAATTTCATCATCAGAGCAATCTGACATATCATGTTCAAAGTCATTTGATCCCATTACCCCTATGATACAAGTTGCACCACTGGCTACAGTAGGAATTTTAAAGTGCGGACTATACATATGAAACATACCCATCGCTAACACAGACTATATTTGAGATGCGGACTTCACGTGAAATTTTACGGCAGTTAACTTTCAATCTTTTTTTTAGCGCTGTTAACAATTGCTCGAAGTACGTTATGTTTGGTATGTTTGTGTTTTAAGATGCATGTTATGACTTCACCAAGGAGTAATAATTTGAAACGTTAGAAGTATAAAATCGGAAATATATCTTGAAAACTTATATGTAAACCCCCTAGTTCTTTGAAATAAAATAAATATGTTACCTGATAGGAGTACCACATACAGCACAGATAGGAATTCTAGTACCAGGTGCCACTGAAGGATTAAGTATGCCTCGACCTCGACGTGGAGCTGGTCTTGATCCTGCCAGGCTGGATCCTGCAGCCGTAGGAGCTACAGATAAAGGTTTGGTAGTGGCGCCAATCGGAGACGTTGGAACCCATGCAGAAACGCCAGGACTTCCAGGGCTGACTGGAGCAGCTACATGTTTAGCCGACACATTTAAAGGAGAGAACGGTTTAGGACCAGTAACGGACGGAGAAAAAAGTGTGGGCCCTGCCGAAAGCGGCGTGGCAGGTACAGACGGCTTAGAAGGGATGAGTGGCGAGAAAGAGGGCGATGCCTTAGGTGAAGGAGTAGATGTTGTTTGCTGATTTTGTTGCTTAAATTTGGCAGAAGTGAATTGCACATGTTGTGTCGAAGGAGGAGCGCGATAGGTAGGAATAGTAGGAGAAAGAGCAGTCTCGATTACAGTCTCTGCGGGTTCGGATTGCTTAGCGGGTGGCCATACAAATTTCGAGCCACCTGCCAAAGAAGGAAGAAAGGATGAAGTTGTGCTAAAGAGCAACACAAAAAAGCTTAAAAGATGGTTAGCCACACTACATGCAATAGCTTGGTAAAATACATACTGCTCTTGAGTTTATGCAAAAGCAACAATTAATTTTTGCGGAAAGTATGATCGTCTCCCTTTAATTGAAAGAAGACTAATCCAATTCAAAGAGCAGAGATGCAGTTATGACATTTCAAAACAGAAAAACATCAAGCAAATGGTGCAGTCAAATTAAATTATATACAGTGGATTTGACTAAAAGTTGAAAAAGAAATGGAAAGAATGTTAGGCATGGTATTTGTTAAAATGAAATGAAATGTTATTTTTGATGTTTGATGAGTTTATGAGATGAATAAACAATTGGAATGTTATTTATTGATTATACAGTTATATTTGGTAAAATGGTCAAATGTCTAGCGTATAATTAAACAGAAATTGAAAGAGCTAAGATATCATAGCCGATATAGAAAAATACATTGAGAGTGCGTTGTGAGCTGGAAGATAAAGTCAAGGCATGCTCTTGATTAACTTTTCAGTTTCCTAGCAGGAATATATGTAAGGAATAGGGGATATTAATTTCATTTTTCAAGTTTATAAAAGTTAATAAGAGTAAACATCGTGCAGAAAAAAATATGGTTAGAATTTTGTTTTCAACTACCTGTAACTGGTTTATGAGCATCGGCATAGGGTGCTGTTTGAGGGTGTTTCAAATGGGAATCAACTGCCACACTTAATGGTGTAGTGGTGGAAGGTTTTGATGGCTGAAAGGCAAAAGAAAGGCCTAGTTGAAGCCAGTAAGAGCAAACTACCCTAACTTTTTTCAGATACTTTTTGATAATTGATCAGTCAGTCACAAGGAGTTGCCAATATCCATTAGTGCACTCAAGTTTAAACTTTCAAATGCAATACCAGTCAACAACTTCAAATTTCAAATCGATGCCCTTATGACATCTGTTGGTTTCTTACAGACAATGATCGCTTTTATAGCCACAATGATGCAATAAATGATGTTAGTGAATTTGTTGAAAACAATTCACTTGCGTGAGCAGTGCATACTTGTGAAATATATACTTACTGACAAAGAAGTAAACTGAGTGCCAGAGCTTGCGGTTCCTGAGCTGACATGTGAACCATATGGAGCTGATGACATATAACCCACAATCTCTTCTTTAGGTAGAGCTCCACCACTTCAAAATAACAGATCAAAAGTTCACAGATTGAAAGTGAATAATATATATGACATTTAGGTTCTATATCTCAACTCACGGAGGCACAGTAACAGGGACTAGATTCTCAGTTGGAGCGTGATGACGAGCAACTTGACGAGCATGAACATCGCAATACAGTTTATTATTGATGTTGTAGTATCCTAAATGCGTGAAAGAATATTAAAACAATTCTTTATATATTTTATAGATTATTAATATAATGATAAGTATTCTTACCAACATTCCTCAAAGACGCGCCACAAGTTGTGCACTTGAAGCAATCAGCATGCAGAGATTTATCTTTAATACGAACAAAAACACCCCTGAAAATACGTCAAAATTAGGCAAATACAAAACCTAAATGAGTTTTTATTTGGTAAGTGTATAATAAATTAATTTATTTACACAATAAGGCGGCCACATTCTGCACAAATATTTTCTTGACTTTTCGACTGGTCAGACGGTTCGTTTGAAGGCACTGGCTTTGGAGCTTCAACGTGACGAAGTCCGGCTAATCTGGCAGCTGGATCTGCCCAAATAATAACGATAAACAGATTAACATAATTCTAACAGAAAAAAATGCCTATTGCAATTTTAATAATATTCATAGATAGAATTGAAGTCGTAATTAAAATACTGTTAGTTGAATGTTGTATAAATTGAACCGAAATCAAAATCATTCCTCATAATGTTAAAAATTCACGATGCGAATCAAATTTGAAAAGTTAATGATTAAAAAAATAAGCAATTCACACTCAATGTTTATGTACTTTGATGTTGAGGGTAATATTTCCTGACATGCTGTTTAGGTTTGGATGATTAATATTATAGGCTAGATAGAGAGGAATAAATTCAATATGCAGAATATAAAGATTATTGTGTTGTTAATAAGCGATTAATTTTTTTTGTATCGATGATTCTATTATTATTATTCATACTCATTAATATTTCTCGTATATTATTGCTATTAATTACCAATTTAAATGACAACACTTTAAACTTATTTTGAAAGTACGTTTTGTACGCTTCATTGGAACTGCCCAGTCTTAAATTAACTTTAATATAGGCGTGTCTTTTCTCTGTTCAAAAGGACTATCTACATTAAAAGTCGTTAAGTAAGGAACCAGAACTCTCATTCATATCAGTTAAAGTCTTTGTTCCTGTCTTAATGAGTCAACAGCATTTTCGAGGATTAACTTTCCTCTTAGAACTCTAGAGTAGAAAATTGTTAAGGATTTAATAAGTCCACTAGTTGGCTGTTTGGAAAGCGAATACAGAGCCTACTCATGCTGTGAAACTACTGCATTTATTCATTTGATGGGCCAAGAATGAAGACACCAAATGAATTTAAGTTTACATTGCCTTCTAATCAGAAGCTAATGACTACGAATATTAGCATTAGAGGGCCAGTTGCCAGCATTGTTAAATAAAATAATTAACCTTCTGCATCCAAATGCATTCCTCGTAATGATAATAAAGTAAGCAATGTAATACTGTACATGCTGGCATCTACTGTTAAGGCTAGCTAGGGAAACGTCAATAATCCCAAAGTGATTTAAATTTAATATTTTGTATAGCAACGCTATTATTCCAAGTTTCTATCCGCAGTTTTCAGTTCTCATAGCTTACGTCAACTGAAGTGACTTAATAAATCTTATCAGTTGGTCCAATAGTAGGGAATTTTTAGTCACAATATACAACTATATTTTAGAGCACAATGAAGGATAGTGACAAATGTTAGCATCGTTTAAAGATTCCTGGAATCAACATAAGGGATTATCGACGTTGTTAACTCCGCTACATTGAGTCATTTCAGACTCGTATTATCCCCAACTTCATACAAAAAACCTTTTATTTTTGAGTTTCCGTAGAAGACAATATGAAGGGTTCCAAGATATTTAACAATAGTAAGAAAAAAAGGAAGAAGTTATACAATCAGAAAAGAAAACAGATCTTTTCATGGCCTACATCCTGTAGAGAAAGAAAACAGAGCAGAAGTGGAGTTATAAATCAAACCTCTTGCCCAAACATTGAATATGGCCCCAAATCAAAGAGCATCAGTTTAACTTCTAAAATAATAGCTTTAATTCAAGCAAAAATTGTAGGTTATTACTTTTCAGCATTATTTATGAATGGGGTAGTTAAGAAATTGTAAGTTATTATCGTGGTTCCATGACTGGATAAAAATAGTTTTAAAATAAGTTTTTGAACGCTCATAGGACATACGATAATGAACAATGATATAATTAAATATTGAGACGTCTTTAATTTGACATGACTGAGTAGGAAGATGAACTAGAACCTACCAAAGTATAATCACTGAAGTGTGGCCCGCTCATTAGATAGAATGGCAAGTACTATCCTGTAACAGAATTATTAATAGCATACCTTCCCCGTTGTCCAATGCTTTTTGAAGGACCTTAAAAGATCGTGATTGCACCTCTTGGGTGTTAGTTTGACCTTTTAAGGTTTCGTCCGGTTCAATTTTCTCAGGTACAGTGGTATCTTCTTCACAAACCATTCTGTACACAGCAGAGTCCTTGTTGACAGGCGGATTGCTCTTCATGAAATTGAAACTGGGATTGGAAAAATGATGGAGTTAGGATATAGCATTTGCCACCTATCTAGGTAGTCTCTAGTGTCAGTTGCTCTGTAGTTTATCATGAAAATCCTTGATTGCAATAGTACGATGGAAATGTCATACTTAAGCTTTTGTTTTGTGGAGAACTAGCATTATTACATGAAAGCCACTGTCCCTTCAAAATAATATGTAAATGGAGACTTTTAAGATATGAAATACATTCATGGCGGGCAAAATATTGTGAAAACGATGAGGCAATAATTGGGATGCAATAATCTCCAACATTTGTCTTTCGAAGCAATTTTCGGTTCCTTATTTCAAGTGCACCTAAAACGTCGCTATTTATGAACACATTTCTATAAAATTACACCTTCAAAAGTTGCAGTTAACATTTAAGCTCATGATTCAATAAATTTACTGAATTTCATGTAACTGTACGCTGTAATTGCATTAAATACCATCAGCATAGTCTCAAATGTTGTAGACACGTGATTAAATTATTTAACGAATTAAGCGTAATGTGCTCAATTTCACAAGTATTTCGCAACTATTAAAGGTAAATGATACATTAATAAGAGGATTAACTACCTTCCAAGATATTTAACTCTGAGAACTCATCTTGTTATTAACTCATACAAAAACACAAGCGGTAAGGATTTGGGATGGCGATTCTGAAGTCATGCGTGACGTGAAATGCAGGGACAAAACGTATTCCGGGTTGGGTTGATAAAAGCATAGGAATTCATTCAAAGTAAATGAATTCTTTAACTTTGAAATGTTCACACTCCTCCTCGATTTACACATACTAAATGATCTCATTAATTCTTGGCAAGCAGTGCATTAATTCAAAGCACTCTGCACACACCGTGTAGACATACATATACCGTATGCGTATACGAACCATCTGGCTGGTCATGTCGCTTATCGTGTACCATTTTGTACACATCCGATTGCTGAACTTGTTGTTCATACTTCTGAAAATTTATACTACGAGAGCAAAAAATATCCAAAAGAATGTACGTCTATAAAGTCAAGAACGGCTTTCGTGAAGGGCGTACAAAAAATGGATCAATCACAAAAAGGGAGTCGATAAGAAAAAAAAACACTTTACTGGTAAGAGAATACTTCTTGATAGTGACATTGTAGTCTTCACTTAAATAACTAAAAACTTTAAAGTTAGAATTATATTGTCCTACCCTACAGCCCCTGTAGAAAGGACTTCCGCCTGTTGAGTCAGAGTGTCAGCAATGTTCTGCATGGAGTAAAGACCAGCAGGAGAATTGTATTGCTTATGAACGAGAGCAGTAACTGTATCACCATTAACTTGACGAACCCCAAATGGAGTAGCTTTCAAATTGTGCGAGCTGCCAATTGGTTGTACCTCCTGAAAAAAAAAATGATACTAAAATGTAAATCTTTTAGGCATTTCACTAGTGGTTTACTTCAGAATACGAATTTCCAGATTACGATTAAATTAAAATGTTCAAACATAATATTCTTTACATATCTACTTCAGGTAATATGAAACAATTTTTTGGCTCATTTGATGGGTCTCGAAGGGCAAGCTATACAACTGTATTAACTCAGTCCCAAAACATAGAGAAAATATGTTCGCCATACCTGAATATCTGAGCGTTAGTACAGCTATAAACAGCAAATATTATTTCAAGACTACAACTTTAACAGTCTAAAATGTTAAAACAACACCCAATCATTTGTGAACAATATCTTCCAAAGAACTGACGTCAGTATTACATAGTCCTGATGCTTTGTAACAGAAATGCCATTTTTATCACGTTCATTCAAATGCAAATGACAACCCATTAAGCTCTCTCACGTCGTACAACACTTTCGATTCTGTTAATTAATGGAGCATTTTCAAATGCACTAAATTATTATTTTACACATGTGACGACTTGGTAATTTGATTGAAAACCTTAAAAAGATGACCAAAGTTTAGCGTTTCATTTCATAAGCATTCAAGGAATTTTGTTGATAAGTGATAAAAGTCAATAAAAAAGATGTCTAAGTATCATGTGCATTGGGAAAGCCCCTGCATATAAAATATGAATAATTCTACTTCATGTGAGGTAGGAGTCGGGTTCTTTGAGAATAGCACTGGCCAAAATGTTGTTATTTTTTCAAGTTTATACTTGTAGAATTGCCAAAAGTAACGAATCAATAAGTAGTCACGAAAGGTATCTCCATAAAGCTCAAAAATCTAAATGCCAAAAAAAAACTTGGATAAGGGAGGATTCAAGTTTCTGGAAATTAGCAATTTCAAAAAAAGTCAACGCACTATGCAAGAAACGTGCCAAGCACTTGCATAATGAGGCTAAATGGCACTATTTTATTTCACACCCCCAGCTGACAATAGTTTTAGACTAAAGTTTGCTAATGTTTGTACCTCACATTGGTTGGTCTGTTACCAATGAGTAACAAATATGTCATCTAAGTCAATGTAATGGCTAAACAGGCCTTATAAACACGCCTATAAACAGGCATCTTCTTCACTGAAAAATAATTTTAATGTTAGGAAGATGACAAATGACGTTGAATAAAATTAAACAACAAGTGCGGAAAACCTATAATGGAAATAATGTCAGCACGTTAAGTTGAGTAAGTAATACTGTATGTGGTGTCAACTATTTCAGGTCAACTGATCCAGGACCTGGTTGTTTTTATCGGCGAGATGAATTAGTGTGTGCGGGATGCATATGGAATCAACATTGTTTGGCAACAAAATTGAACAACTTTCTTCATTGTAGTATTGTCCATCATATAAAGCAGGGCTTCCCAACCTTTTTCTAGTCAAGGCATATTAGCCAAAAAGCAAACAGTAAACGGCAGACTGGAGCTGAAATCCATCCATTTTGATGAATTATGTAATATTTTCTGATATTTTGCCATGGCACACTTCTACCGCAGTACATAGGTTGGGAAGCGCTATTGTAAAGGATAATATAATGTTATTAGAAGAACATCACCCCATAGTTACAAAAAAGGCATACTTCAGCCGGGGGTGGTAATGCGATAGATGCGGGACTTTCTACGTTGACCACGAAGAATTTATTTCAATAAAAAGGATATTGTAAAAAGTTCTTGCGATCCAAGTGAAACGTCCCACATCTTTCACGATGTCAGTGAGTGATGTTGAGAGTTACTGAAAATAGTTTTCCTGTAAAAATCACATTGTGTCTAGGGATCCTCCAAGGTTAATGACCCTCTCTAATCATAATAATTGTGATTCTTACAATAATCGAAATACAGGCAAAATGTTTTATGTATATAATTTTGCGACAACACTTTAACGATGTACTATTATTAAGAATACTATAAATAAGATTATAATTTCAATTCAAGCACATCCCCTTCCCTAAGCCAGTTGTGGGCTTACATAAATGTAGCCTACCTTACCCCTTACTGAAAACAAGCAATGGACCATCATTTCGAGCCTTTACTTCACTCTTTACAGGTTAATACCTAAGCAGTGTATTTTGAAATGAATACGATACTTAGCGATAATGTTCATCGCTGGATAATTATATGTTTATGTAACGTACCTTAGGGTTTGCTGCTAAGGACGTTTTAGTGACAACTCTGGGTTCACTAGAAATGTGCTGCTTTGGACCAGTTTTTAATTCTGGCAGTGGAGTTACAGTAGGCTTCCATACCTTCACGGCACCCCTAAATATGAAGAAAAAAAAACAATTTTTGTCTCAAGTTCTTACAAACTTCAAACTGCAAATGGCAAATCGATAGAAATAATACATTTGTGAAATTATAATATTACAGTGCCCACTGAACCTTTTTAGTTTTGTTTAAAATTACTAAAAAATGTGAACTTTATTCGGAAATTCACCGGACATTTAGGAAATTCAAGTTCAATCTGGTAACGTCCCATACGATGATACGTGGAAGCAGCTACAACTTTTGTGTGAAGTGTTTAAGAAAAAAGGGGTAGATGAAGGTTACGTAAGAATATACAGGATATATACGGTTCCACAGAGAAAAGACCACCTCAGGTCGCACAGGAGGTTTTCAAGTTAGGGTTAGTGTGCATCAGGAGTCAGACTTAGCCCTTACATCTTCACCCACATGGACGAGCTTTTGACAGGAGTGGCGAAACAAGTTCCCCGGTGCTTGATATTTGTCTATCATGTCGGGAAGTTTGCAGACTCTAAAAAAGAGGCACAGAAAGGTCTAAATGATATTAGAGGACCAACAGAAAACGCGTCCGAAAGGTGAACACTTGGGAAGGCCATGGTTCAGAGAGGCGACGTCCTGTCTGAAGACGAGGTGGTACGGTACAAGAGGTTAGGTATTTAGGATTAGCGATCAAGAGTAACGGGGAAATAGATTCAGATGTAACCCATAGGATTAATGCGGAGTGACTGAAGGGGAAATTTTACAAGATGGTGGTTAGACCGGCTATATTATACGGCTCAGTATGTTTGGCAGTTAGGAAGTGCCACGAATAACAAATGCAAGTAGCAGAATAAGGAATACGTATATTAGGGGTAGTTTGTGGGTTGGGGACATCGCAGAAAAGATGAGAGTGTAGATTGAGGTGGTATGCCCAGGTAATGAGAAGACGGGATAAGAAGCTCGTAAGCGAGGTGGAGGGAGGCGTAGTGAGAGATAGGCGAGAGTGGAGGGCTAGAACCTGCAAACCCGACCGTGCCCATGGCGGGGATAAGGGTATGATGATGAGTATAGACCTATACATTCCTGAGTATAAGAAGTGGAATACTTGTGCTTGGGCAGTGTACTTTGGCAAACTATTTTTAATCCAATAGTAGATATTGCGTTTTTGTGTGAACAGTTATTCAACAGTTTTTTTCCTGTAAAGGTCCCCACATTCCACGTCCCTAATCTAAGAGTAGCCCCTTCTCTAGATGTGATTGCTCTGAATGGGGGCACCCCAGCCAGGCGTCTGGAACCAGCAGAGATATTGACCGGGTTGTCTGTGGGAGGATGCCGGCCTACCCCACGTACATTACATTACACCCTGTCACTATATGTCAAACAAAACCACTATTTTTATGGTTCACAAGTTCACGAAGTACTCACTTGCAGACGAGAGAAAGGATGGGTATTGTGGATAAAGTACTGCATTATTCACAAAGTGAATCACATTTAGTTTGACATATTTCATGAGACCAAAGGTCAGTGGCATCAGTCAATTATCAATGCACAGTACATAATATTGAATTTCTTTTCATTCATCTTTTCGTCACTCTCAAATGTACAGTATATGTCTGTGTATGTTAACAAGTCATTATTACATCCTAAGGTGATATTGGAATGAAATTTTAGAATCAATAGCGAAATTCAAAATTTTGCCAACTGATGTGTTCGAGTCACACTCCATTTTGAGCTAGAGGTTCATGTACAAACCAGATGAGTATTATGAAATGTCCATTAATGGGCATCACTTCTAAATCTTGTAGGTTGCTGACATCCTCATTTAATCAATCACGAAATATGAACTGTTTGGCTGTAATAATATGGCCTATATTAATATTCTACATAACTTTAACTGCAGCATAAAAGATATATTTAAGAAGAATGTATGTAGCAGCAATCCTCCCTAACCTGGTTTATTGCCACTTATCATTTATGAGTCGACTAATATGCTTATCGCTTTAAGATTAAAGCCGTTATGCACGAACAAATCTAAAAGTAATATTTATAGTGTTTCTCATAATTGACACATCACGATGTTTCTAATCACTGTGAGAAATGATACTGTGCCGGGCACGAAGAAGTTCAGGAAGGAATAATCTAGGCGAATGCTAAAGCGTAAACTAGGAGTTGAAAACAAGAGTTTTAAGTTGATAACCTGCCTGGGAAATATGGTAGTGACGCGGAGAAGTAGAGGTGAAAGTTAAGGAGGAACAAATGAGTGGCATTCAACATTGGCAGAAAGTCGTAGGTGACGTAAATAGGCCAAGAGTAAGGTAGCAAAGATTAGGAATTACAAAGTAAGGATCACAGGAAGTTCCATGATTTAAGGATCGTACGAACTCTCTTGAGATGGTCTACGTAAATTTGCCTACCTACAGTACCTGTAAATCTACCTACCCTACCCTAAACCAACCAAACTTAGTCCAGCCGAACCTAATTAGGGTCTTTAACCCAGCTTGACCTAAACCAAACTAGTCCTTAAATATCTCAACACAACAATTACTATCACACCAAGTAAGTCAGATATTAAATTTAGTATGCGAGGCCTACTTCGACAATCTGTGGCACTTTTTCAAGGATTGAAGTTCACGAAATTTGACAATTCACAAATTGTAAGGTAAAAGTATGGCACTAGTTGATAGTAAGCCCTCGGTGTTAAAAGTTCACAGTTCGCCCCTGGCCAAGATCAGTGGTTGGTAATATGTCTATACTGCATACAGCTAAACTGTTTTGCAAGTTAAACTCGTATGACATACCTTCAGTAGTAGAAAGGCTCAAATTAATTGGCAAAAATAGACAGGGTGAAAAAATTTCAATTAAGACACTGGTGAGGGTCGTTTCTATAATAGAAATTGCATGGAAATGCAGCATTTGCGTGACAAGTGTAACACGTAATGTGTATTGACAGAAACATTTTGGTATGTTAACACATCGCTGCTGGTCAAAACCAAGGATTTGGGGGTCAGATTGATATGCTAACTGTGTTATACACAGTGCCGGATTTACCATTAGGCTAAGTAGGCTGAAGCCTAGGGCCTCTCAATATCTAAATCCGGCACGGGTCATACAGTACTGTATCTTAGTTGTGTCAAAAATGCGAAGGGCTATAATTAACCATCTTAAGCGCAGCCAAGTTGCATTGGACACACCAGTTCTCGTGAGATCACCGAAGTTAAGCAGCGCAAGCCCACGTTAGTACCAACATGGGTGGTTGGTAAAGAACGTTGGATGCTGCAAATTTTCCCTCTCCTGCGAGCAGCCTCCTAAGGGTTCGGCCTGTTATGGCTACTTGGCTTACTTCCCAACCCATGAAATTAATCAAATCTAATATTTTATTGTAGTAAATTTGATCCTCGAAGCCGAAACAGAAACATCAAGATACTTTACAGTAAATATTTGCTATCAGGTTGGCAACTATAACTTCAGGCATCATTCTCCATCAGCAGCTGACTTGAAAGTGAGCAGTGCATCGTTTTTCTGTAATTTTTTATATTATCGTCTAGACACCGGAAATATGCATACGGTATATTTTACTTCGACATAAGGACAATTTGTTATATAAATGCCTAAAATCATAAACAAAGTATTTATTGTTGTCTACAAAGGAGGGTAAGATTTATCTGAATTTCACTACACTATTTGTATAACAGTTTGTTAAACTGGCGTGGGTATGCATCACATGGATTTCCAAATTTATTTACGAGTATTTATTTATTCAGATAGTATGACAATACGTTGTAGTTTTAGCACAGGAAACCATTTATGTTAATAAACGATATGATAATAAACCAACCGTTTCATATTGCCAAAAAAACTGGAAACCTGAGAGAATACAAGACTATTAAACCAAAACATTATCACTAGTGGGACTTGCAGTGAAAAAAAACTGATGTAGGGAGAAAAATTTGAGGGTACATAGCGCAGTTGAATAATATTTATTAATATGTATTGAAACAGGAAGATGACGAGATTATGCGTAAAAATGATGTCGTCAGTAGACGAAATATTCGAATTGAAAAAGGAAAAACAAACTCATGTAGGTCCCCTTCATGTAAACGTGATTAAAATGGTATGGCCAATATCCTCCATGACTATAAAAAGTAGTGAATGGGGGCGACACATGGGTGTCATCATTAAAACATGTTGCTCATGAAATCTGATTCTTTTGACCTCAAAAGTAATAACCGTTCTGCTCCATATGCAATATTAAACATTGTCAAAATAATAATGATCGTTATGTTTTGTTTCAATTTCATTCCTCTTGTGATCTTCTAACTGACGCCAATTGAAATAGCTACTTAAAATTCCCCTAGGGAAAACTGTCGCCCAACCATTCTTTATAATTTGTTTCAAATATTTTAAAGTTGGTCAACCAGAAGCGTCATCCACTCGCTTTCAGATTCTGATTCATGGTACTCGTATTGAGGTGGGAGCAGGAACCACATTAGCCACTGACTGAGCCATCTCTCTACTCACAATATACCTCCACCCAGTTCCTGTCAACAGCCAACGCTTCAACCCAGGTTATTATTAGTTTTAGTACCTTAGCTATCAAGGTCTTATTAAAATATTTGCATTTTTCTGACGAACAGCCTCTCAGGTTTAAGCTTTCTACCATCAAGCCTGGCGAATTACTTTTTCCAGTTATTTCAAATTTTAACAACTGCTTATCACTAGGCAGGCTGCCGTAAAAGAAAGGACAGCTGTCCAGCTTCCTGTCCACGTCAAAGATCTTTATAATCTAACTATTCCACACAAGTGTGTCAATCAATCCTATTACCGAATTGCGTACACTAATTTCTGTTTTTTTAACTATTAGACTGCAACTGAAACTACTGAATGCCTTGGTAGCCATAGGATACCAATATGGAACCAGGACTTTACGTTTCAAGAAAACTCACCGAACCCAAAAGATCTATAGGCCTACAATGAGTGTAGTATACATGTTTGAGAGGGACAGAGTTGGCTCGATTTTATACTAAATCCAGTGTAAGAGGATAATATGCGCCCCTTTGCTTAATTCATACCTGAATCCATATATGCAGTCCTGAAGGAGGGGTTATAATAGTCTCGTTTTGTCAACCTATTATTACATCAATATTTTAACATAGGCCTGTATATTTTTCAAAAAATACATCTAGAGTTCGAATTTCATCACCATCAGGTGCTAAGTATGCCTGATACCTTATGCATAGTAGTTATCCCCAGTATTATCTCCCCTTTCCTAATAAATCCGCCTTTGGTTGTGCTCACGACGCGTGCCTGATAGGATTTCATCTAATAAATGTTTCAGGATTTGCGAATAGGCAGAAAAAAACACAGCTAAACACGATCACGAATTACCCAACCCATTTAAATGTAGGAGAACTTTCCGTCTCACTATCACCAAGTCGTTGGCCTCGGCCTGAGAAGAAACCCAAGGAACCCAAGGAGCCCAAGAGGTACTTGTTTTTGGGCTAGACAACTTAAAAGTTATATTTCATATCAACCCATTCTTACTACGACATGGCTAACCATAACACAAAGGAGGGATTGTCTAGAGAGGATCCCAATTCGCTGTGTCCAACTCGTATTATTTACTGTTGAAACAGCGGCTTTCCTCTAACCCTAAAACATCATTGGTATTTCTGCCTACGCTGATTTTCATGAGATGAATGATGTCATTCTAAGGTAAAAGAAGCGTTTTATCTCATTAGCTTTAAAGTTTTGGTTGACAAAAAAATCCATCTGTGGGATTGTTTGTTTGTCTTGTTGGTGTTTAAGCACCCTTTCAACTACAAGGTCATTAGAGCCCTGCCCACCGCGCAGTTGTAATGCAGGAACTGCACAGACCCTACGTTAATAAGACAATTTTTGGGTATTAGCGATAGCCAGTTTTCCCAAGCGGCTACCCATGCTAGTACTAGCTAGGGCTGCGCTGCTTAACTTCAGTGATCAGACGAGTCCATCGAGGCCCATCCGAGGCGAAGCCACAAAGACCCATCAACTACAAGGTCATTAGAGCGCCGTCCACTGCATAGTTCTAATGCAAAGATTGCACAGACACTACACTATGGTGACGATTTTGGGGTATCATATCAGTACTAGCTGGGATTGCTTTGAGTTGCTTAACTTCAGTGTTCAGAGGGAGCGGCGAGTTGCGTTGGACACACCAGTTCTCGTCTGATCACTGCAGTTAAGCAACGCAAGCCCAGTTAGTACTGACATGGGTGGTCGCTCGGGAAAGCTGGGTACTGCTAATACCCAATAATCGTCGCATTGGTGTAGTGTCTGTGCAGTCTATGCACTAGAACTATGCAGTGGACGGGTCTCTAATGACCTTGTAGTTGACAGGACCTTAAACACAAACAAACAAACAAAACAATCAGTGTTCAGACGAGAACTGGGTGTCCAACGCAACACAGCCGCTCCCCGAGCTGTGGAAGAAAACCCCACTACTTCCCCCTTGCTGGTATTTGCAGTGGCGTCAGGAGGGGGTGCGGAGGGTGCGGGCTGCACCGGGTGAGACCACTCGCACCATGAGAAACAGGGGTGTCACCAAAGCAGAAGAAGCGGATTTTTTCAGAAGAGGGGGGTGACATCATGGTGTCATCGCACCGGGTGACGCCACTGGGTGTTTGTATATGGTAGCCTCTGTTGAAAAGGACACACAGTTGATGATTGCATGATAGACATTAAATATCAATACAGGTCGCAGTGAGAGTTGCGCTGGCCCAAAAGAGATGCTGGGATTTTCCCGACTGACCGTCAATATTACAGTGAATTTGGTTTTTTGTTACTCTTCATTTCATGGCAATGGGCCATTGTTATAGCTTCCCTTAAGCTTAAATTTTCTGTCCAATCCAACTCAAGTCACAGTAGAGCAGTTGGGAAGAGGTTATTCAACAGGTGTTAAGCGTACAATAAAACCCTACTAAGGTACAATGATATACGATGCAAATTTACAATGCATTTGTTTATAGAGGTCAAGGCACTTGATTTCGCTCCTGGTTAAAGAATCGTGACATTTGCTTTGCGGAAAGAAACCTCAGAAGTGTCTCCCGTCGGTTCGCGCCACCAGCACTAAACAGAAATCTGAACCCCTGAATCGGGAATCATCAGACTCTGAAACAAGAAAAAGGTTTATTACAAATCAACTCAAATCTGAAATTATGACATATAGAGCAAATATGTTAGCGAGTGATGTTGCCGAAAAAAGCACTCAAGAAATGAAATGAAGCCGCTCAATAATATAACATTGATTGAACTCCAGTCAATTATGATAATTACTGATTATGTGAGGTTGACCCCAATTATATGGTCAAATACATTTGGGAAAGTTTTAAAAGGATTATCTGTGTAGGAATTTCCTCGCAGTCGAATACTTGAAGATGAGCTACGAAACAAAGATATCAAACATCTGATATAATAAAAACGGAACCAAAGTTTTCTTATTATATCGTATTTCATCCTACAATTCAGGGGTCTTTTAGTTTCAATACAGTTGGATAGTTATCCTCTCTTTCTGCTATCTGTATAAAGATTACATTGACATATTTACAATTTTAGTTTCAAAATGCCGCTGCAACTATTTCCATCAGACATTGATTTGTACTTGGAAACATTTCTAAATATAGACACAAGCAAATGAAAAGAGATCTTTGTTTCTGACTTCAGACTAGAGCCAAGTGACGACTGATGTCTGAGAAAGAGAGAGTCAGTATAAGTTTCAAATAACGTTGAAAAGAAGAGAAGTGAGAACCATTGTATTTATCTTTGAGGTGGCAACAAACTTTCTTATGAATTACTATTGTAATTGTAAGGAAATAATCAGCAGTTTCTCTCATTTCCTGAATGCCATAATCACATATAGTATTGAATCACAAGAAATAATTAAGGTTTGGTAGTTTCACAGTAGAAATTCTTCAAGAAAGGAAAAGGATGGGACCCACCCTGCAGGATGTAAGATACTATTTAACAACAAAATGCAGGCGGCCTTTAAAATGAAATACGAAAGCACTAATCAGTCCTGACAAAAAACATGCACTTTGAGATGCTATAGATTTGTATGAATAGTTTGTTATTTATCTATTCTGCATGTGTGCAATAATCATGTACACATTTCTCATCGTGTGATTAGCTATCTAAAGAAAGATTGCATATACAAAGATGGGTGTTAGTTACTTTCCGGTATATCTTTTTGGAGGCCAGAACTAGCCCAGTGGTAAACCAAGGTGTGCACTTTACTTTCAGATAACTGTATAAGTTATTACCCTCCTCGTTTGGTGAATTTCCCATCAATAAGTTAGGGAGTATTCCAAGGTCCGAAGCTCTAAGATAAAATTTTAAAACTCATGAATCCAAAAGAAGCGTTATTAAAAACGAAAATACATATCACAATTTTAGGAACTTTTAATATAAAATTTTTTTGTATAGTTTTTTTTGTTGGAAATTAAACAGATCATGCAGATTGCAGATATTGTAGTTGCGATATAACGGATTCAACGCAGTTATCGAATTCCCTTTCTCATAGTAACTTGGCACTATATAGGAGTGTCTAAAGAAGTACACGATATAGTTATCTTTATTACCGCTACTAATAACCAATTGGCCGCCTATGGCAGATATTTCTTTCGAGTTCAAGGTAGGCAATCAGTTTCTGTGCGATGCTTTACGAGATCCTTAGGCGAAAGTGAAAGTCCCACTGGCCATCAGTCGGACTTAGAAACAAAGTCATAGGTCTGCGTATATCATCTGTCCTTAAAAAGAACCCATTCACACGGAGTAAATATTGGCCACTTTGTCACTTCAACGAGTTTTATACTCATTTATTTTAATTTGTTGGACAATTCGTTTACCGCACATGGGTGTGCGTTGGATTGCTTATTGTTGTTGTGCAATAGGTCAGACACCATGCAATATTATAACCAACAAAGCATTAATTTATCTGCCAAAATTTCTATTTTGGTTGTATAATGCGATGTTGGAACAAGTGGGGTAGGCCAGCACCCCCCCACAGACAACCCAGCCAATATTCCTGCGGATTCCAGACTCCTGGCTGGGGTCCCCCATTCAGAGCATGTTCAGTGGACCCGCGGGATAAGGGTATTCTGATGATGATGATGGCCAATTCGTTTGGAGCACAACAGTAACATTTGCAAGTTTTAATTTTTCTATTTAGTCTTTTTTTCATAAATTGAGGTGGTATGGACACGTAAAAAGAAGAGGAGAGGAGGAGCTTGTTAGATCCATTCAGGAATGCAGGTGGTCGGAAGCACCCAGGGCAGGGGGAGACCAAAGCAGACGTAGGAGCAGGTTGTACGTAAGGATATGATAGTTTGTGGGGCGGACGGGGCCCTGGTGGGAGATAGGCGGAAGTGAAGGGCTAGAACCCGCAGGCCCGACCCTGCCGCAGGCGGGATAAGGGTATGATGATGATGATTATGTTTTCTTTTCACAAATTAATTAGTATTGGGTTCTAAATTAACTTAGCTAGATAGTAGATCTAATCACAGTTATCCCAAGATGGTAGCTTTTGCAATCGGTATGTTATCCCCATTCGAGACCTTGGTTATTTACTTCCCGTACCTTAGTTAAGGGTTTCTTTCGAAGTACACGTCCTTCCTATTTGGCTACCATCCTAATTGTGCATGAAATTACAAGGGTGCGTAAAAAATCAACTGGGATAAAAAAAAAATCGTCTTTAAATGTTTTTATTTTTCACTGATGAATGTCATGTCCCACATATGCAGAGCCTTGCTTTAAACACAACAGATCTTCGAGTGTATGACTGAGCACTCAATGGAGCCCAAGAAATATTTATTAAATGCGATTATTCGAATTGGACCCCGCACCCTCTTAAGAGGTTAGCCGCATATACACGCCACCAACCATTTACTCAGTCTCAATACGTGCAACATTTATAAACAATCGCAATTCATCGTTGAAAATTGTGGATTGTTTTGCGACAATGGCGACAACCTGCTTTGTAAACAAATATTGCAGCCCTGCATGTGGTAAAGACAGGACTCGCGCTACACAGCTGCATCTGAAAAGTGCAAACTAGCGCTTTCCCAGGATCTCCATATAGTTAGGTGACAGGTACCGGTATTTACTTAACGCAGCTTTTTAGTGATGTTAAGGCCATACAACGGCGGCTAAGGCGAACTTCTTCACCTGAAATGTTGGCATTCTGCACCTGAAGTATTAAAATAGTTTTTTAATGGGAAACGTGCTCAAAATACTTCGCACCACCGATATTGGCTCTGAATCTAGTCACTACAAGCAGCTCGGTATTTTGGACAGTAGAAGCATGGCTAATATGGACCAGAATGTTCCCTATGAATGGGTGTAATTTCAGAGGCTGCGTGATGCCATGTAAAATAAAATTAGCGCCTGCTGCAATTTCAACTTATTTAACAGGGGATGTTAGGCCATAAACTTTACCCATTTAACATGTGGTTCGAAGTGTGTTCATAGAAAATGTTAGGTCTTACAGGTGTTCACAATACCATAGACATGAGTGTGGAAGAATGTCAACTGGACTTTCCTATTTTGCAGTAACACTACCGACAGTAATCAGACGATCCTGCCATGGATGCATTAAAGGTACTGTAATCAAGCTACTAAAACTTGAAAAATTGTATACAACTCCTATAAAAATCTAGTATTCAGTTCACTTATTATCCGTATCATCATTTCCCGTGTATGGGGCAAGGTTGGGTGCCAATTTGCCCCGTTGATACAGGGAACACGAACAAATTAGTGAAAGTGAACTGTTGCTGATGGGGTGCAATGGACCTCTGGCAGGAAGTGTGTCCCTGGCTGGGTATAAGGGAAGAAAGGATCATTCATATAAATTGAAGGAACTAAGGGCAAAGACAGACTCATACTACTGGTCTTTCTTGCCAAGGACCATTCGACAATGGAATACCCTTGGGGAAAAGAGACTGGAGGGCTTACTGAAAGGGAAGGCCACCTTTGCAAGTATTGCAGAGGGACACAGCAACTGTAGCTTAGGGTCTTAGAAGTTTTCTGCGTTCTTATGTAGCAATGAGAGTTAGTCTCTCCACTGCCAAATTGGCCATAGAGGCTGCTTGCAGTGAAATAGAATTAGAAAGGTATCTTTACACAACCGAATTCATAGAGTTTCTGGGTCCAGACCTTTTATGCCACGTGACATCGTACATACCACATAGAACCACAGGTGTCAAGAAAACAACCCACTGGGTAACCAAGACAGACCTGTTACACCTAAATGTTGATCCCGCCGCCTATATGATTAATAATCATAGATCATCAAGGATTTTTAGTTACAAATGGAATACATTAATAAATAGGCGATTTAATCATAAATGTATAAAAACCAGTTTTTATAAGATAGCTTATACTTAGCTCATTTAAATGCGGTTCTCCTTAAACTTTTAGTTTTTGATTAAAGTTTATCCGCAGCTAAAATTAAAATACTGTTATTTTTAAATGAGGTTTTTAGTCCTACTACGTGTGAAAATGTAGCGCACCTTGTAAACTGTTTTGCATGCATTTCACTGATTATTATACCTAGCAGGTATCTGTCAAAATTGCAGTGTGGAAAAAAGAGAAACTCTTTTGATGCATGGCCGAGGATGACCACTAAAATTTACTTTCTACGAAGACCAGATAAATGAGGGCAGGGCCAACAAGAGTCCGATAGTCGATTCGTGAGAAATGATGCTTATTGCAAGAGTATATTCTTAAGTAATTTACTTTTTTAAAATTCAGATTTTGGTTGAGACAGATGAACAAGACTGGATACAGAAAGTTGATAATAAACCCTTTATATTTCATGTTATCCCCATTAAAAACGCCATTTAAAAGTATCTTTTTTTAGACGAGTCCAAATACGTTCTCTCTTTTTCATTTACCAGTCCGATGAGTTTCTTCCAGACATATTCATAGATAAGATAAAGCCTGAAAGACGAACTCATGTCCATGTCATAGCAATGCAGCAATTTATTTGCTGTTTGCTTATTTTTCTGCTTTTCGATGGCAGCTTTTTAAGAGACTATTTATACGTATCTGTAATGTGCAATTCGACAATGGAACTTATTTATTGCCAGTACAAGTATCGTTTCAGACTATTGATTAATATCCTACTTTATGTATGAGTACTTGAATTTTGGAGTCAACCAACCTCCTGGCATGTTGAAAATGCCACTACCCTATTTTAGAAGGTGGACTAGCATTAGGAAAAATCAGTATCAATGCTGCTTATTTAAGGTCAGCCTCTCAGCTCTATGAAGGCTATTCATCGTCGCCAATGAGCCTCAGTAGTTCAGCTGGGAGCGTTCTTGGCACTGGAGTTCAGTATTACTTTCTAACTTGAGGAAAGAAGACCTCAAATGTGTCGCTTGTCGGATAGAGTGTAAAACTATGTCTCCAGATCTGCCGTTAAAAAATCATATCGACAAAATAATGGCAATTCTCAGTTGTAAATTTTTTTCGTGGAGAAGGTTCTCTAATATTACATACAAATGAGGCCAAGTCGTGTCGTCTTAACCAAGGTCTTTGCCAGGATTGAACTGTTAGAGCAAAGCCTGTTCTTACTTGGCACCTATAGTGACCGATATTTGGCATTAGAACTGGTGGTCATCTTATTACGAATATGGTTCACTAGCTGCCAGATCTGAATGACTGTAACTTGCTGACTTTTACCTCACGTATGTGTATTGTCAAAAAAATAATCTCATGAAAAATGACCGTGTATTTACGATAAATGTACTTCCTGCTTGAAATTTCAATTCACACTTTTACCTATATATTTTACCCAGGCCTGATTTTACCTGTAGAGAGATACACTCTCAATAGTCCTAGAATTTGGAAAGTGAGCGTATAAAATTGGTACACAATATAGTCAAAATATATATTTTTTTAAATTTTCATCATGACCTCTAAAAAATAAATATTTTTTTTTCAAATACATTACCTTTGGAGGGTGATCTCGAAATTATTTCCAGCTTTGACAACGGTATCTTGAGCATCTTTATGCCTCATATTTTCTGTACTCAAATTATTTATTTTAAGAATCGCATCGCCAGGTTGAAGGCCCGCCTTTTCCGCCAGGCTATCATTTGTAACCTATTTTGGAAAGAGCAAAATAAAAAAAAAATATTTTTTACTATCGTTTTAACTCATGGAGCTAAGTTACTCTCTAGAGTCGAAACTACCATGTACAGTGGTCGCCCATCTTATTCATTCCGATCGTATTTTTCTTTCCTCCCTCTCTTAGATACAGGATAGGATGTTATTCATGTTTAGGGTAGGAGGCAGAGGGTGCAATCTACAATCTACTCTCTGAAATATCTGCGAGAGAAAGAAAGCGAAAGAAGACAGTCCTGCTATGTCTGCCTACATCTACACGGTTTTAATTTTCAGTCTGAAGTCTTTGCTCTGCTTATAGTTGATGTGCTCGGATGTATATATATCTAAAAGCACGCACAATGGTATTGGTGATGCTAAATTTTGCATCCGAGTCTCAGCCTGCCAAATAAGGGCAAACCATGTTCCCTCATACTTAAATTACGGTTGGCTGCTGGATGAAAGCAATGCAGAGCTTGCGTTTTACAGATCAATGGATGGGATTTAACACAACTGAAAGATATACACTTTTGAGATTTTTGTCTTGTGGCTTGATCACAAATTACGTTCAGCTTTTCTAAACATTTAGCACTGATGTTGCCACTACAGTACAACATCTAAAGCACTTATTCCATTAAATTATCATTTACTTACAGACATGTAACATATTTCAAGGTACAGGCGCTGACAAGTTGGATCAAGATTTCGATCAAAAGAAAAGAAGGATGCACCAAAAACTTTCTTTTACTAGTTTTATACGTCAATCAATAATGGTTTAAGAAATTTTGCTCAAAGATTTCATTTTCTTTTTTGTCCTCTTAACTGGGATTGAGTTCTCTTAAATCAACCAGCTTACATTTTGGTGGAAAAATAGCGCTTATTTTTTTTGCTAAATAAGAGTACTTCACACGAAAGCATATTTTCACCATAAATGGTATTCCCAATTTCAAGATCCTAGCCCTTAAAACATCATATAGCAATTACTTTTAGTGAAACGATACTACACTTTATGTGTGTGTGTGATCTCTTATCAATTCAGTACTGAAGTGATATTTCTTAACAAGTTTCAATCGATTTCCATATGATCATTAAAACTTCTAGATAATATGAAACAAAGTTCCCCCTTCATCTTAAGAAGGGGACACTGTGAACTTTTCAGGACATTGATCTCAAGTTATTCATTTTTCTGACATTACTGAACGTAATTTGTGACTGATCTCCTCAGATACTGTTGTTCGAGCTCGTTTTTCAAGGAAACCTTTCCCCCCTCTTTATATATCTGCAACATACTGTTGGGAACTTCGTTTAGTCTTTAAATAACTTTCTAAATGTAAATCTAAGAGAGAAAAAAACCTCTCCAAACTTTTCAAACATCTTCAAAGCAATACGAATGTAAATGTTATTTAGTTCTCTAGTTTCAAAATGTTAAAATTAAGTTTAATATAGTTATCGAACTGTTTCATAGTGATATCATGATGAATTCTGACATGTGAAAGATAAAAATTTAATCACAATTTGTCATGTCATTTGTCGACAGCTTTCGCAATGAAATGTTACATAAAATTCCAAAAATTTCTCTCCATATGAATAATTACTATAATAATGAATCATTATTACTTATTATAAATGTATTAAATTTAATTGTCACAACGCTTAAAATGCTATTTTACTCAAATATGTGACTAACAACATTAATGTGGCTAAACAAGTATATTTTTTTCAGGTTTAAAAATAATTTGGACAACTGTGGGCTGCCCAAATGTGTAGATCCCATACGTCCACTATTTATATTACCTTCATCAACCTCCACCTGAAATGTAATTTGTAATTCTCAGTGTAATAAAATCATTCATTCGTACTTTTATAGCGCAATCAAGTCAGAAATTTCCTGGGCAAACCGTTTAATATAAAAGTATAAATTTCAATTAAAAATTACCTAGTTGAATAATGAAAGCCAATAAACGTAATAAGTAAATAAGATCAAAATTAAATATGAAAAAAAAAACAGATGGACATTATTAATAGATTTCAAATAATAAGAAAGTATACTAAACTTACCTTTTGTACTGAAAGAGGTGTGCTAAAATCTTTACCTCCTTGGAGCCGAAAGCCCCAGGGTTGATTAGGACCAGTACGTGATAATTTTATGGTTAACATTGTTCCGGCCATTATATTACCAAAGAAAAGATTCAACTAATAAATGTTGTATCTTTATCTAAGAAAGTTTTTCGTTTGAATTCTAATATTTTCTATGCGGTAAAATGACAGTCACAATACACTGGCGAAGAAGCCGGGCCTTGAGCGATGATATACAGCTGAAGTCCCCGTTCGAGAACGTTGCTCAACCTACTACTGAAAATTAAACTTTGAATTTAACGAATTTTGCTACGAGCGCTAAAATCTCTCTTAACTATGAATGAAAATATTGGCTCTTGCTCCACCTATACGTTAACATTTCGTTACTATATCACTAAACACACACGACACACATATGGAGTACATGCACAACTTGTTCTTGTGCCTCCGTCAGAAATTTGAAAGTGTTTAGGCGGAATGAACTGAGTGAAGCAGTCATACGAAATAGTAGTCGTAATTTAGATATTCATCCTGTTTCCTACACATAACTGAGAGATTGGTCATCAAATATGTCACTGTTTGTTTCAAACCGATACTTGATACAGTACTGAAATATATTTTCCGGGTTAGGATGGTCAAGGATGACGAGAGCGTTAATAAATAATCACGCTGTAATTTCTTAAATAGATTCTTGAAATGAGCTACAAACAAAAGTGTTGATGATACTTAAAAAAATATCACCTAAAAATTATTTCGACTTCCATCATCAGCAGCCTTGTTTAGTTTCTGCCTAAATTCGATCTGAATAATAATTTCCACTGCTGATGTTATTAATCATTTTAGATTCCCAGTTTCAAAATGTGTCCTCCTGATACTTGCACACATACACAACTTATAAACTCGACAATTTTAAGTGAAAGTAGCACACGTTTCATTAAAAGTATGACAAAATCGAGTTTCTTTTTTGTGCTTTAATCCACAGATGTAGTGTCACTGTTGTGCGGTTGTGATGTCATTGAACAGATGGTATGGAAATTATAAAGCAAATATTTATTGCTTTATGTACAGTATTCAAGGTCTGAATTCAATTATACAAAACGCACGTATAACTCCAAATTTGAAACGATATAGAATAGATAAAAATTTGAGGCAAACTGTTATAATAAAGTTTTTCTTTTAGTAAATTACATTTATGTCATAGATGGTTATTGCTGCTGGCCTCGGTGGCTCAGTTGGTGCAGTGCGCTTGATAAGTTCCAAACACGCAAGTACGATCCTGTCTGCGATCGTCGTGCTAATCTCTAATAAATTGGAGACCTAGAGGACCATTTAGTTATGTAGCAAATAAGGGCTTCTGAATAAGATAATAATGTCGATTGAAAATTCGATTAATAAAATTCATTGACTGCATTCCCAAGAGGGTTCCGCAGAGACGATAGGTCGAAAGAGGCGACTAAATGAGTTGTGGCATTAGGTCAGTAGCAAGGTATTCATAGCTTAATCAAAGACTCGCCCATGACTTCCGCTGGCTTGCATCTTTGCCCTCTTTCTTCATCACATCATCATCACACCCTTATCCCGCCTGTGGCAGGGTCGGGTCTGCGGGTCCAATGAATATGCTCTGACTGGGATAACCCCAGCCGGGCGTCTGGAGCCCGCAGGAAATATTGACTGAATTGTCTGTGGGGGGGGATGCCCGCCTACCACACTGTTCCAACACCACATTACACAACCAAAATAGAAATTAATGCTTTGTTGGTTATTATATTGCATGGTGTCTGACCTTTTGCACAATAACTACAATGCAACAGGAGTCAGGCTCATCCCCTTGTCCTCTTTCTTCGTCTATCTTTCTATTATGTTAGATTCTGTCTTCCTCTTCCGCACCTGGTTTCTGTTGAGACCCAGACACATGGGTATCGGATCCTAACACCGGCAGGCAAAGGATTGGGTAATAAAAAAATGTAGGTTGATAACAACTAAATATGGTTGGTTGGGGGTTGCTTAATATCAGCGTATAACTGTTGCTAAGGTTAGATATTGTGCACAGTGGGAGAAAAAAAAAGAGACGAAATTCTTCTGTGCCCTCCCCCTCCACACCAGAAAATTATTGCGATACATCTGTTTTTCACCCAGTAATATTTTATGACGTTTATTAGTAGCATCCTTACAAGTAATTTATTTCTCCTGATAAGTACACTTTACATTTATAAAATGTGACCCCAATTCTAAAGTTCCTCCTGGAACTCTTTCCTGTGTTGCTCGTCTTGACCTTTATTGAGACCTGAGTGTCTTGGGTATAAAATAACATGCATGATCTTTCTCTCCTTAAAACAATTTCTTTGAATGGGCATTAATGAACCGAAATTATGCCCAAATTCCCAGGACAACACAAGTATTCGACTGGGCCTGTACTTTTAAACCTAAAAGAATTAATACAACCTAGGATATAATTACAGTATATCTGGGGCATAACAGATATCAGTCTTTATGGAGCCCAAAAGTGGAAAATGGTATCATCACTTGACATGCTGCCATATATGGCGTTTAAATTCAGAATTACCCGCATGTCAGGTGAGGGCCTAACCTATTATGTCACCAGTCGGATGACTGACGTTATCAGTGCCTAATTTTTACACACACTGGCCGTTCAGATACCAAATGAGACAAACCTCTACTGTAGGTCCACCTCAGTTGCTCAATGGTAGAGTAATTGATTCCAGGTTATCAGGGTCGATTCTGGATGGTAGCTAAAATGGTGGATCCTTGTGGTGGGTACAATGTCATCGGCATGTAAAAAAAATCCTTTCTGCAGGTCGACGAAATTTCCGGGTGTAAGCGCTCTGTTCTCACCCCCTGGGGGGACCGGCGAGTTGCGTTCTCGTCTGATCACTGAAGTTAAGCAACGCAAGCCCAGTTAGTACTGACATGGGTGGTCGCTCGGGAAAGCTGGGTACTGCTAATACCCAATAATCGTGGCATTAGTGTAGTGTCTGTGCAGTATATGCATTAGAACTATACAGTGGACGGGTCTCTAATGACCTCGTAGTTGACGGGACCTTAAACTCCAACAAACAAACAACAAAATCACCCCCTGGAGCTCAACATTAGTCTAAAACAAATATTGCACCTATGACCAGTGCCGGATTTACCATTAGGCTAATTAGGCTGAAGCCTAGGGCCTCAACATTTAGCGGGCTTCAAAATTTAAGAAAAGAGCCTCAAAAGGGCTTGAAAGGGGCCTCAAAATTGAAATAGCCTAGGGCCTCTCAATATCTGAATCCGGCACTGCCTATGACACATTTTTAAAATTCTTTTACGCTTTTCACATTTGAACATCCTTTAATTTAATCTCCATCATTTCTAAGTACTCTACAGGCAGGGTCAACTACCTATGAATTGGGGATTTAGAAACAAAGAAAAATAGTAATGAGACAGAAAAGAGGCCTGAACACTGGGAACTCATTGGTGACTTGTTGGACGGCGCTTTCACGTGCCTGACTACCGCCCTAATTTTGCAACCTATTTACTCACCTCGCTGTACAACGACAAGCAACGAGTTAAAATTAAAAACCAATACTGGTCATTGCCATATCCGGGATCCATCCCACGCAAGTGCGATTGACCTCACGAATTCCAGGTATCTATAAAACTGAATAGTAAAAAACATATGGAGGATAAAAATACACAGATAAATAATTTTGAACTTAAAGCACAAATAACGGTGATAACTTTTAGGATGACTGAATAGCCATCCTGATGTTACAATGTAACGTCAAATGACATTCTGGGTCTCACGATAGGATTACAAAACCACTACTGCATTAATTAAAAAGGAACTGACTTTTCGGGTTCAGGGAGTGCAGTTGACCACAAGAAAAAAGGGTCAGTAAGTACGCTACACCTTGAAAAAATGATTTAACTTCGATGAAAATTCCATGAATGGCCTTAAATCAATGTAAGCATGAAACAGAATTTGGCATTTCTAACTCCAAAGCTAATGTAGAAGGCTCAAAGCCAGATCAGAAGCCAAGCCGAAAGCTGACAAGTTCTGCTAATTTGACCTCTCGGATAAAAGAAATGTCGTCAGCGCCCACTGACCGGTTACAGCTCTGGACGCCAAATGGCTTTCAAAAGAGGGTGACCTGTTAGTTTACACCAGTTTCCCAGTCTTTTCACGGAACGCTATGCAATACCTTACGATATTTTAAATCCAAATAAAAATTAACTCTCAAATTTGGTGTTAGTACATCCCATTTTGATGTTTAAAAAGTGGTAGCTAAAGTACACCTGTACTGAGTGCACTCTGGCCATCAAAAATTATGGATGGGTGTATAATCGATTTATCAGAATGCACAAGGAAGAAAAGGTGGGAAAACTGATATGGAACAGCATCATAAAAAGTATTCCTGATTGTAACTGACAACCTGATTACAAACTAATCCGGAATAATTTATTGGTTTCTAAAAGAACCTCATTACATACATTCACAACCAAATAATGCTTATGATTCACACAAAAATATTTTTATAAAGTATATAAATTTCGTTATCAAATAGTTGACAAAAAAATCAATGCAAGCATATTTTCATGATGTACAAAAGTTCTGTTGCTGAAAGAGATGTAAGCTCATGTTAAAAACAAACGAGTTACTGTGTCACAAAATTCAGCCAAAGCAGGGTCTAAAATAAATTCATCGCATTTAGATTAGCCCATAGGGCCAAGTATATTATCTAAATAATAATCTCCAATATTTTATAATTACTTATATACATTCAATGTTAAAGGGAAAATAGTGACTGATGAAAAACAACACAACCAACCTCTTGAAATTTAAATTAACACTAATTTTTTTATATAAATTATCAGCTTATCATGCAATATAAAAAATCTTATCATACCTAAAAACTGTTTTCCTCATAATCTGAAATCCAGTTATACAACACTTTCTTATTTACATATGTAAAACAACTGAAAGAAAATTAAGGTGCTGAACAATAGTAGGAAAAACGCAAATCTATTACTGTTGAGTAGAGACAAGAGAAGCCTGAAAACTTCCTTCTAATTATTAACATTTTTATATTGCCTAATATTGTAAGAAAATAATTTATAGCAACTCTTTAACCTTACTTAGTTAAGAAGGATAATTCGAAGAAAAATAGCAATGTTATTATATGCAATGAGAGTTAAGTATCGTACAATTGTTACAAGTTGGAAGTCATCAACTAACAGACAATCTTATTTTTAGTTAATACTAGTGCAATGGCTTTTATAATATATATCACAGGTCAAAATTAAATGATCTTTTGGGAGAAACTGAGAATGAGATCAGCGTTGCCGAAAGATGTCGACTGTCCCAAAATATTCCCTAAGAATCTGTCGGGGTTTGACTTAAAGGCCTGTGCATGCAAGTTAAAATGCGTGAATGACTTTTAAAATCACAGTGCAAACTCGAAAAACACGATTCTGAAGCAGAAGAATGAGAGCTTTCGAATTATGAATTGCCACTGGCCCAACTATTTCTTGTGGCGGCCCTCACTGAGATGAAAGCTGTTTCAATGTAGTTCTACATGCTGTCCGATACTGCAAGCCACATCAGGCAAAATACATTAATCAAAATTCCCAATGCAATTTTTAAATTCTAATTCAGCTTCAATATAATAAAAAAGGCTAACACAACAGCTTGCAAATTGTTGTGGTTATTGTCTTTCGAACATTGGGCAAACAAAATGGCCACAGCACATTGTGAATATTTGTATTTACAGTTTCCAAAACGACAGTTTTACTGACAAATTTTTGAACGACAATAACCACAATATGCCACACCAACAGCACACTGCGAATAAAAAAAAGTTGGACAATGGACAACATCGACAAGAAGTAAATAAAATAAAAGCCTTTGAAAAATCTGAAAAAAAACTTAAAAGAACAAAAATCTCTCTAAATGTATTTTAAATACTAATGCACAGAGATATAGGAACGTACTATTGCGAACATGTCTCAAAATTAAACCAATCTACACAAATAAATTATATTTTAACAAAAATACTTCAACGGACTTTTTTCGCTCTATTATTTTAGGCGAAATAATTTAATATTTCTGACAATTTTTAAAATTGTAAAAACTAGATAACCAAAATTGATGATACAGAGGCATTGATATACCAAAAGCATCTTAAATAGATATAGCGTATTTAGTTTAAAAAAATCATTGAGATAGAAATCTTATGGCACAAACACTAGTTTATGATTATTTGCTCAATTAACATGACATTTTTTGCGGCGGTAGAATATTCAGAACCACTGTACGTCGCAAGAGCTGTGAAACAACGCCTGTTAGTAGTCACAGAAAACCACAGTCTAACATTTACTAGTTCTCGCTTTCTTTCTTTCCTTCTTTTTCAATAAGTTATATTCTGCCTAAACTTATGAGTGCCCCACCTTGCCACTAGTGGAAAAAAGCTAGAAGTAAGAGGAATGCTGGTGACACGCGGATTTGTCTACCTGCTTTTCTAGAAGAGAACTGTGATAAAGAGAAACCTGATGCACCTTTGTTTTCAATTAAAAATTAACAGGCCATTCACGATTAAAGATTTAAAAAGTGAGATATACCAAACTTGTTTATATGCTTTAAAATTAGTTTAAAATTCGTAATTTGATAGCTTAAATTCTGATTGATGCACGTAATGAAAAATAAAATCGAGAATTCAACAGATAAAGCCTGTTATTCCTCATTATCCAACACAGACGTGGAACAACTATCCGACACTTTACAACCAAGAACAATAACATTCATATTTACAACACACACTTCATAACATTTTTTGGTGTTGCGATTTGACACCACAACAGTTCATAAGGGGAAGTCTTCGTAGAGTTGTTT
The DNA here is from genome assembly GCA_013389805.1 of Trigoniulus corallinus. Classification (NCBI taxonomy): domain Eukaryota; kingdom Metazoa; phylum Arthropoda; class Diplopoda; order Spirobolida; family Trigoniulidae; genus Trigoniulus; species Trigoniulus corallinus. Next base: position 26,934,412 of record JAAFCE010008833.1, on the reverse strand, counting down.
ATATTTGCACTGTAGTAAGGAGGAAATGTGATCATAATAACCAGCATTTACTATACTTTCCAAGAAGATTTTCTCAGTCCACATCGTTTTGAGCAACCCTACACAAAATTATTCTAATTCCTAGTTTGTATTCGTTTTCTTTAGTAGAGACTACAGATACTTTAATGGGCAATATTTACTAACAGCTGCCTATTAAAAATCAACTCACTAGGAATTTCAAGCGCCTACACTTATGGTAACAGTAATTTATATGGCAAAGCTCCAAACATCCCAAATTTTTCACATACCATTGAAAAAAAGCCAATTAATAACTTGACAACCATCTCTTGTGCTGGCTGTATTCCTCCTACTTAAGCTAGCAAACTATCATAGTACTGAATAACAAATAAGCGGTACAATGCCATTACATAATATGATTTTCATATTAAACACAGCTCATAACCACGGACATTATTTATAATCTATTCAACGCAACTCAACACAATTCAACAATACTGTTCTAAGTAACACTTCGAACTTACATTAGCAGCTGAATCAAGCCACCCCTACTGTATTTCAAAAATTATCACTCCAGCATAACAAGGACTTTACTGACACATGTCATTAATATAGCTCAGTTCTTACTGAAGCTAACCTTCGCACAAGCAAATCGGGGCTTGCTATTTGCACGCACTGTTGTTTTCCGACTTCTAAACCGTGAAGTAATTATCGTCAAACGTAAGTGGCACTGTGGCTTTCATGCACTTTAGTTTGGTAGGAAAAATAAAATTATCAATAGTTAAAAGTATAACTAAAGTATGAATGCAAATTAAAAGTCGTGAAACTAGTATGATGTCTTCTTACTCAAATTCAAACACCCCTCATTTACAAAGCAGTAAAAAATGAACATAGGATGCACATTTCGTGATTTCCACACTGAAATCAAGTTAAATATGTGCAGCCTGATTACATGCAGTCGTTAAAAACAATCTTCTGTCATCAACTTCTATGTGTACCTTCCCAAAACCATTGCTCGCAAAAGTGGACCAACCTAAAAACATCAGAAAATGTTAGTAGATCCTTACTGAAAAATTACATCATGCCACACCTTTACTTATGTTATTTCACCTCCTCGTGCCGTTGTAGGGCTTCAATTAACATTTTTTCCACGTTGCGAATTATAGCCATTTTCTGATGTGACTTTAAAGGATATTCAATTATGCCAATAGGACCACACTAACAAGATGAAACATTGATTACTGATAATTGTATTTTATAGTAAGAAAAGTAATTGTCAACAATACATACCTTGTACCAAAATGTTACAGATACAGTATACCCATTATTCATTAATGATTCCACGTGATGCCACCAATAAGAAGGTATGTAAAGTACATCTCCTGGGCCTACAACAGCTTCATAACCTTTAGCTTCTTTAAACTTAGGAAATTTTGCATAGTCAGGATTTTCAAAGTTAACCTATAATTAGCAATAACACATTCATACAAAACATGAAAAAGTATAAAATGCTAATGATAGTACGTACTTGACTTTGTCTGTCATGAGGATGATACACTGGGTAGGGATACATACATTCGAACTGATCAGGTGAAAAAAGAATAAACCTTTTATAACCATGAAGTTGACCAAAAAAGTTTTGCTGTTCATCATAATGACAAGGTGTTACGTTTCCTAAGGAAGCAGAATGCATGATGAAGTAAAAGAGCTCAAATGTCCTTAAGTTAACAATTTCAGACTCAAGATGAATCTTCGAAAACTTTTACCTTCCATTCCGACTAGTAATAAATTGGATGTTAAAGGGCCCCAGTTGTTCAGCCTTTGTCGTTGAGTTATCCAATTCCAATTGAAATAACTAAAGTCCTCCACTATATTATGACCCACGTTTGTACTAAGTGACTGTTGTAAATACATCCTATAATTAATAAGTTACACTATAATAAACCACCATTTGATTGGCATTACAAGTAAACAGTTCAGAATCTTCAAGTCTGAATACATCAACAAAAATCAAAAGTATTGTTGTTTTCTCATTTTGACTAAGACACTCAGAGTTTATGATAAACAGACTGTTTTATAATATTTACACTTTCTATTGCTTAAGCGTTACATGCATTCAGAAACGACAATCAGACCAAGAATTAATAATACGAGAAACTTTACCTATCTTCTCCAGGATTCCAATGACGTAATTTGTTAGCAAAGTGGGGAAATTTCATTTCCACCTTGGATGTTGGAGGTACGAAATCAAGATTATGTTCCCTACATTTACTTTCATCGTAATATTTAAATATGTGGTTGTTGGAACAAAACACAGTAAAGTCTCCATCGCCGATATATTTCTCCAAGTAATCCAAATCCCACTTTAAGGCAGAAGTGACTAAATTGGTATCGTACAAAACCACTGGCCTCTGAAATATTACAACAAAAGTGAATTTCTCTTTTTCTTAACTACATATTCATGTGTGATTATGTCATTTCAAGTATTGTTGTGCCTCTGCTGCTTACGTTCTGCGACTCATGATAATTTCCTGGAGTAACCAGCACGCATTTCTTACTAAAGTTTGAAGTAAAGCAACTGCATTATGTCAATAGTCAACCGATTGTTCAAGGTAAACTTGAGAGACGTCGCTTAATAGGTAAATATTAAGAAACAATACTGACTAACCGTTAGTGCATAACTGCTATTTTACTAACAGATATTATTCATAGTCTCGCTATATAGGCTACGTCTTATTTTGAGTTATGCATTGAAGGAATGAGCTGACAACACATCGTAGTTTAATCAATGAAATACCCCTCCCTTTTTCTCCAAATAACACAAAGTTTTCAAATCATTCGCCAAAGACAACAAATTTATTGTTTAACGTGCAAGACTATACTTTTCTACAGAATCAATTAAAATATTACTGTACTAACATTACTATACTATACTACATCAGATGGAACCTTGAAAACAACATTTATCAGGATGATGGCTAAAATAACATTACTACGAAACCAACTATATATCGCATGCTGTTCTAATGTAAAGTAGAATTTCTTAATAATAATACGAAATTGGTGGTGGTCAATTCCTAAAAAATTTGGTTATCAACAATTTATTCGACATACATTACTTGAAACACGTGCATTACTCACTACCTACTCCTATAAAAAAAAACATCAACAATTTTACCCTTTCTTAGGTAAAACGCACAACACGCCTTCAATACCTCATTGTTTCCACAAATAAATCACATCACAAATTAATGTAAATAAGAAGCTTAAAGTCACTTACATCATTTGCAATTAATCTGTCCGCTTCTGGATCTAAATGACTAAGTCTAGGGATTCTCTCACAGGGGAAATCATATTGGCGACAATAATAAGACGAGTACCAGTCAGAATTTTGACTTGCTGAGGATGCCATATTACGATCTCTAGCGACAGTGGTGTCGCATCACGCCAATTGCTGACCTTCTATTGTCCTTACACGTAGCACTCAGTCCAAACACAAATATCTAATCCAAACCCAAATGATAATCAAGCACGTCACTCGTACCTATGTATTTACACTACAATATTGAAAAATCCTTTAAAGTCGTTCATTGGTTAAACGCGTTGACGCTCCTCACATTCTTAATTCCTCTTAAATGTAGTAATTGCCTATTAAGGGTCAATCATAAATGAATTGACTCTTTGATTGCTGTACTAGAAATGACACCCAACTATAATCATATTTCATAATGAAAATTGTACATAGATTGAGTAAATAATAGATATCATTTGCTTATTAATCATTATTTATTCCAAGCTAATTGAAATGACATAAACGAGGGTATGCTTATTTCATTATCGCCGGTCATCAATAGTGATATCAACATGCGGATGCCATCGCGAGGACCTCTTGGGAAGAGTAAGGCCCAGCGCAAAATGAGACGCAGTCTCCGCAGGGTTACTCACTATAAATTTCTGTGGCTCACATGATAGTATGTAGTTGCGCATGTTAAGTCGCAGGATGACGTGACTCAGTGTCTGCGCCACGTGACCCTGCGGAGCGCAGTGCCAATGCCGCAGTTTCCTGCATGAAGTTGGCGTGACAATAACAAAAAGCGGTGCGAAGCAGAAGTTCTCTCGTTATTTGATGCAAGTATGGTGAAAACTGCGATTCAATGTGCGGTGATAGCCTGCTAGCATAATTTCGCAGGGCTGCTACACCCTGCGTCTCATTTTGCGCCTTGCGTGGAGAAGATCACAGCTACGTATAAGGAAGTTCTGGCTGCTAAAGTTCTTCGACCATGTGCCAGCCGGGTACGTGGCAACAGACTTTAGTTGTGGTTGGAGTCGCTCTCTCGACATCTAATGCCGTTCTTCAAACTGCGAGTAATATTTAGAGCGAAGGTGGAATCCCTCCTTCGTTATGCCACTCCGTTTCTTGTCTCGCTCACTGCAACTCGCATGCGCCCTCTCAACATTGCCTATAATCGCACACTCAGGGCAATTCTTAATCCCCCTTGGAGGAAGAGATTGTCCCCTGTCTGTGTGAAGGCCTGCTTGCTTCCATTTAGTTTCTTCGTTAAATATTGCCTCATTCTCGAACTTGCCTCTGCGTTACGGAACCCAGCCCACCCATGTCACACTATTTCTGCTGACTTCTTGTCTGCGGTCAGTGTCAGGGCACCGTCCAGGTTCCATTTTGTTTCTCGCCTTCCTGGTTGAGATGCGAGGAGGCGGTACTTCCCAGTTAAATGCTATCCTATATGGAACGATCTTTCGTTCATAATCAGGTCCCGTGTTTTCCATTGCGCCCTTTTCAAATGTCACAATCGGTGTACCCATTTCCAGCGGAGCCTGTTCAAATTTCTGCTTTCCCAAATTGTATAGATATGTTTGTTTGTGTTATTACTGCACTAATGTACGTTTAAATAAATAATAATAATATGGGCCGCGTTTTTCCCCGGGGGGGGGAGGGGGTGGCCTGCAATAAACATTCTCCATCCCCCACCTACGACAGGTAGGATCGTCGGGAAACTCAATTACCGTAATTATTCTAATAAACGGCGCCCTCCAATAACCGGCGCATCTTTCAGCTGAAAAAAATAATAAACGGCGCGCCGTTTATTTCAAAACTGTCTGGAAGGGATCGTGCTAGTTAACTTGTATTTTTTTTTAATGATTAACCCTTTAATGCTACACATTGGTACTGGTAACATCATCACCACATCCAGCCTGTGGCAGGGTTGGGTCCGTGGGTCCATTGAACATGCTATGACTGGGAACACCCCAGCCAGGCGCCCGGAACCCACAGGAATATTGGCTGGTTGTCTGTGTGGAGATGCCAGCCTACCACACTGTCCCAACACCACATTTTACAACCAAAATGTAAATTTTGGCAGGTAAATTAATGTTTTGTCAGTTTTAATGTTGCATGGTGTCTGACCTATTGCACTATACTGCAACTATACTGCAATAAGGAATCAGTATCATGCCTGAACAGAGGTACTGGTGTACCCCAGGATTTTTCTTCCCCCTGGTGCAATGCGATTCACAGTATTTTCACATGATAGGTTGAACTTCCTAATAAGTCACAGTCGTGTAAACTAAGCTTTAGTGCAGATATTGTTGAAAGAAAAGTTTCAAAGAGAAAGTATTCATTAGCATTTAAATTGTTGACAATTTCTGCAGTTGAGAATGATAGTAATCGTCCTGTGGCTAAACCTCTACAGTTATCTGAATCTAGGGTAAGGATTTAAATTTTAAATGAACCATTGATTATTTTTCTGAATTTCATTTTGCCATTAAATTCATATGCGAGAGTGGCATCAGCAAAAATCAAAATTAATGAAATAAACTTGTCCAGCTAAAAAGTTTCCATTTATAAATTGAAAAAAATAATAAACGGCGCGCCGTTTATTAGAATAATTACGGTAGTTGGAGAACCAAGCAGAAATAGAAACAGGGTTAAGAGAGAAATAAAAATACGCAACCCTGCCTATTAGTCGCATGAATGAATATTTCCCGGAACCCAAACTGGGAGCTACTTATTGCGTTGGACACACCAATTCTTGTCTGACCACTGAAGTTAAGCAACGTAACGCCAGTTAATAATGACATGGGTGGCCGCTTGAGAAAAGCTGGGTACTGCTTAGTGTAGTGTTTGTGCAGTCTCTGCATCAGAACTACGCAGTGGACGGGGCTTTAATGACCTTGTAGTTGAAGGGCCCTAAAACACCAACGAACGAACGAACTGAACCCAAACAAGTTCAAGCATAACTGGAGATGTCAGAATACCGTGGAGATGTTTGGGTTCATCTTGAAATTGCCGCTTTTTAGCACTGCCACTTTCAACAATTGCTTTCCGCTTGTCATTAGCCATGATGGACGAGCTTACTTATCACAAAAAAACGAGCACATGGTGCCACCAGCGAGCGTATCACCAAACTATTCCTAAGTAGGGTGGCGTCTGTATATAGGTAGCTTCATACACAACCTTTGAATTCACTCTCACGGTGCACCTTATGACCAAAGATCACAACACTCAGTTCTAGGAAAAATGGAAACGTGCTACTGTCTGTCCCCATGGGTAGCCTACTGAAAATGGTTAGGAATAGTTATAGCCGAACTCCCAATAACTCTAGGAACCAATCTAGTGATGGAGGAACAGGTAGCATTAACTGTCCCCTACGTACAGGAGCCAGTACAAGAGACTTGCTACGTCACCCAGCATCTCCTCATTCTTGGAAGTACTGCCTTGCCTTCACAAATAAGAATGTTCAAGATTCCTCCAAGTTTGGAATATCCTTATTGCGTGGCCAAAACCACGAGCCATGAGCCTTAGCCGATACACATGAACTCAACGATAGGAAATTTCGAAATGCACCTTCCCGTCAGCCGGGAAGCAAACCCGTGGCCACGGGCAGTTAAGGTTCACAATACATTGCGTGCTTCACAAAACATTGTTTAACCCAGTGTTTTTCAACCTTTTTATTGGAATGGAACCCTTTGGAGCATTTAGACTTCTCGCGGAACCCTTTAAAACATTTAGACCTTTCACGGAACCCCATACAGTGACAGAAAAAAGACAATTGATACAGGTGTGTTAGCAGAAGCAGTTGAATTTGTGGCCTATTGTTTGAGAGACACCCGAAGTTCATCTTCGACAGACAAAAGTGGCTTTCGTTTCTTGTGTTTTCATTGTTGTTTTTATATTTTACCTTGCCATTGGTGGAACCCTTGGGCAGACCTCACGGAACCCTGGTTGAAAAACACTGGTTTAACCCTTACGTTCCGGGGAACCCTGGTTGAAAAAACACTGGTTTAACCCTTTAATGTCCAAATGCGTTTTTTGCCTAAGAAACCTGACCGGTATCTATTCCCCATATTTTACCTACATGGATGTCGCTCAAACTTTATTAAAATAACTGTAGCGCAAAATGTGCAAATAAAAGTGCGGATAACAAAACACAGTTTGTCTGAATAAGTTTTGGCTTCCGTATTCATCAGGTGATAATTTTACACGTCAAAATTGATTGAGAATTCTCTCCTCACTAGGTACCAGAGGAAGAAATCTCCAATGGAATTGATTTATGGTCACCATGGCAGTACGAATTTTAATCACTTGCTTAAATTTAATTTACGCGTTTATATGCTCCGTATCACTAATTACCCTTTAAAGCATACTCTTCCTCAGATTGCAACAGCTTAACATCAGATACCATCATTTAAAATTTTAGTTCAGACTGCAACGTAACGTTTTTAAATTTTTTGGTCAAAATCTGAAAACTTTCGTTCAACGAAGGAGTTTAAGCATTCCTCAAACTGATGCCGCGCCCCAAAAGATATTCAAAGTTCTTCCCTAAGCTGGGCTAATATTTTATCAGTCGGCAAAAGACTAAATCCACTTACAAACATCACAACTTCAAAAATCGGAATAATCAGCGATAGCACGTCTAACAAATTATACCAGTCTCCATTTAACAATATATGAAGTTCCAATAAATTGACGAATTTATTTTATTGTTCCACGAATTTAAGGACAAGTTAATTAATACAGGGGTACTCTCAATTAATGGAATTGTCTATTTCAGTGTCAGTGATTCATTACATAGGCTAGACATATTAGAGTTCTAGTGCAAAAACCTCATTATGAAAATAACTACTGCAGTGTATTTAATTTCCAATTAAATGTGGCAGTGGATAGTTAAGAACTGTACTTTGTATTAATTAAACTGTCGAACTAAGTCATGCACTATTTTAGCTACGTTCACAGGCCATGCAGGAAATTACCACTACAAAACCCCAACAAAACACAATTTCGACAATAGTAACTGATTTTCAGATTCACAAATTAGTGGACCCATAAAGTGTAAAGGATGAAAAATAAATTGGAAAAAAAAGACATGACAAAAACTTCAATATTTTAAAGCTGGCCACTAGCAGCAACCACAATTTTCTTTGAGGTCTTGCCACTCTGACTACCGTATCCTTCAATTTTCTTCACAACGTCCAAACCTTCTACTACCGATCCAAATACTACATGTTTGCCATCCAACCTTAAATGCAACAACATAATTACAATTGAGCAAAACAAAAAAAAAACCGGAAATCATAACAGTTGCTTACCAACTAGTCTTCACAGTACAAATAAAAAACTGAGACCCATTAGTATTGGGGCCAGCATTTGCCATCGATAAAATACCTATGAAGATCAATGAAACTAGAAATTAATTGTATTACTTAGAACAAGACTGAGTTGGTCATAAGAATTAGTGAGGAAGTCATTTCAATGTCGTATGCTTGGAATGTACATGCCACGTAACTTGACTAAATTTGAAGCTTTATTGACTTGCACAGAAATCATCATCATCATGGGGTCCGCAGGTTCTAGCCCCCAAGTCCCTGTCCATCACACTACATGCTGCCCCAAGTGCTTTCAACAACCTGCATCCCCCGTAGTTGACCTAACCAGCTTCTTCTCCCCTCTTATCACATGCCTACAACACCAACCTATTTTCCCCACCCTCAAACTACCTCTAATATACTCATTCTCACCGCAGCATTCGCATTTTAGCTAATTGCTTTATATTCGTGGCTCTTCTTCGCTACCCACCACTGGTCCAAGCAGCACAGCTGGCCTAACCACTGCCTTTTAGCACTTTCCTTCAACTTTAGTGGGACCCTCCGATCACAAAGGACTACACTTCAATAACCCTTCATTGATCCTGTGCTGCATGCAGACCAACTGAGGAAATTGATCCGGAACACTGATCCTACATCACCATTATTTCCTTGTCTTTCCCTATTGAAAGCTAAATACTTTTCAATGACGTCGCTCATTTACTACCTTATAATTCTGCGTAGGGGCAACTTTGACGCAGGGCCTTAACTAGACCCGTACTGCTTCATGTATTATTCTAACGATCATCAGTCACTTGACTGGCTATGCTGTCTAAGACCTTGCGGCCCACAATATCATTAATTTATATTTTACTAAAATTACTGTAACCTCACCTGGTCCAGTATGCTTCAGCGTGAAGTTCTCGTCCTCGAATTTGTTGCCATAGATAGATTTACCACCAGTGCCATTATGGTTGGTGAAGTCACCTCCTTGGCACATGAAGTTTGGAATTACACGATGAAAAGTGCTTTTAGCAAAACCAAACCCTTTCTCGCCGGTGCATAATGCACGAAAGTTTTCTGAAATAAGAATTATGTATAGAAAAATATTCAACAACTGTCAAATGACCCTAAATATGATTGACATGTACCTGCTGTTTTGGGAACAACATCAGAGCGAAGCTGAAAAATACATAAAATGCCTATAAAACCATTCAGACATGTGCAACAAAACACAAAAGCTATAATGCAGCTTTAGATCAGTCGTATCTTCATGCCGATATAATCGCTGTACTGTAATTATTTAAGAATAGGGGGAAATTTATGTACGGAATTTAGACAATGCGTGGGCTAAGCCTACGTCGCAAAGTCGCCTTAACACGTTCAATGGGAGAGATTAGGTTACGGTATAACAAATGTGCTTTCGGCGACTTCTCAATGTGAACAGGATCTTTGGTTAACAGTAGTCAAATACGAGTATTTACCTTCACCTCGTGGGGGAAAAAAGCATGTCATGCATCATCTTTATCCTAATTAGCGATACGAATATAAATGGCTACCATTATCAAAATTGGCAGGAAATCAGTTTTCGCCTGCCGTTTTGGCGGGAATGACATTTATTGTTCATTCATTATTCACTGTCAAGCCAATAGCTTTCTTCATTTTCCCTCATCAAATACTTTACGATTTAAACGTACGAAACGAATCACAGGTGAACTAGAAATCTTTTCCCCGGCAAATTTTTTTTGTTCATCAATTCACCAAGAGCGCCAACAGCTCCATGGTCTCCACTAAGTTTGAACGGAAAATTCCATACCGATTGACCTTGAAACTACTAGGCCTAAAATATCAAGCAGTTGTATGCCTACTACGCCAAGTTAAAACTAATTAAGTCGCATTTCATTTGGTTGATTTGAATTTTCATATCACTTTCGCGGTACCTTTCATAGGCAACAAAGAAAGCCTAAATACCACGCTAACAAAACAAAGACGATAATTTCAACCGGCACACCCACGTGAACATCACCATGCCCGGCAACACACATCTCTAGTACGATATTTTTAGATCTTGGCAACAAATTTTCTTGGCTTACCTCGAAAATAATGCGACCCACAGGTTCGCCGTCAGCAGTCATGTCAAAATAACAGCGAGGAAGAGCCATTTTAGTCGACAAATTGACAAAAGACGTACAACTTAAAAAGCCGTGAACCCTTATACCCTGAAAACTACTAAGTGCTAAACGGCTCAAACTCCTATAGAAACCGGCCATTTATATGTAGCGGAACCCTATTGCTAGATTATCGTGCGCACTATTTCTTTTATCATTCAATATTTTTGAAAAATTTCTTTTCAAAAATTAACCTTATGTATTATTAAAGAATTAAAACGCTTAGTGCTTGTGCTAAAACGCTTATTTCAAAAGCAAATAATTTTGATTTTTTGTGCACTTATTTGTAGTGCGCAACTACACAACATACATGAGGTGCTACTTTATCAAGCGATACTCGGTAATCAAGTCCAATGAAGTACCGCATTTTAACCTGCTTGTTAAAAACGCCATCTAGCGACAAGCTTTTCAGAGGATCTATTGCTGGAGGCAAAGGTGAAGATGGCTAAAATGGTTCTTTGTTGCTTTTTACAATTTCATTCTATTTGCAAAAGACGAAAATTAGTAATGGTATACTAATAAATCGTCGTTTCATCATTGAAAGAATTTAATGTTTGCCCTTGTGGAGTTTTTATAGGATTCTGTATATTGTGATGACATTGAATTATTTCCTTTATGGCTTAATATAGTGCGTCTGTCTCAAAATAGTTTAGTGGCTATGATTTACGTGCACTTTTCTTTCCAATTTGGAGGGTTAAAACATTGAACAATACTAGACAGTGACTTAAAGGTTCCATATCTACTACAATACGTGGTTCATCTGTTATCTGGTGGTTCCCATCCACAGTAGTTCTAACACATATACCCAAAAGTGGTCCAGAGCACGTGGTTGGAGATGCTACCCACAGGGCTGTATCGCCAGGCACTAAAGACCGCAGGCCGCCCGGTCTGACAGGCAACTTGAGGACGCTGATCTGAACCTTTCATTGGAGCATTAAATTGTTGAAGTTTGCCAACTGTTGATGAATGTAACAAAGGTGCTGTTGAATGCATGCCGCCAAATTAAAACTGTTATTAGAGTATGATACAGTATAACGTGCCACTGAACGGGTAACGCCAATTATGAGTATTGATTATTACGTTGATTGTGTACAGTGCTGTTCACCGACCATTCCTTACAACAGCTTTCACGTGTGATCATTTGGCCCGTTAGTGAGAATGACAAGGAAAAACTGCGCTGATTGATTTGTCGGTGTTTTAGGGCCCTTCAACTACAACGGTCACCAAAGCTCAGCCCACTACAGAGTTCTAATGCAGAATGTACACAGACACTATGTTGTTACGACGATTTTTGAGTATTAGCCGTGCCCAGCGTTCCCGAGCTGCCACCCATGTTAGCACTAACTGGGCTTGCGTTGCTTAACTTCAGTGATCAGACGAGAACTGGTGTGTCCAACTCAACTCATTGCGTTGGACACACCAGTTCTTGTGTTGCGACCACATGGGTGGTCGCTCGGGAAAGCTGGGTACTGCTAATACCCAATAATCGTCGCATTTGTGTAGTGTCTGCGCAGCATATGCATTAGAACTATGCAGTGGACGGGTCTCTAATGACCTTGTACTTGACGGGACCGTAAACACCAACAAACAACAACGCAATACTGCCGCTACCAGAAAAACGGGGCAGTAAGGCCTCCTTCACATGCAGCGATTAACGTTGCGTTTAGCGCTGCGTTACAACCTTTCACATGAAAGCGATTTTGAGGTGGACCGCCTACGTGGTGGCTTCTCTGTAACGCTATTCCCTCTTTCAAAAAATGAAAACCTACAGTGAAAACGCGCGGTGATATGAAAAGGTCAATTGCGTTCCTTGTATTTCAAGGCGCACGCTAACGCTAGAAAATCGCTGAACTCTCGAATCGTGCGTTGCTACGCGCGTTAGCCAAAATCGCGCGTTTCCATGTAAAAGCACCTATTCACCTCTGTGCCTTCCTCAACGCGCGTTACAAAATCGCGCGGTAGCTAACGCTGCATGTGAAAGAGGCCTAACACTAAAAAGGCATTCACTCTTCACCACACGTCAGTTTTACATTCACATTATTAAGAGGAGATAAACCACATCACCTGCAGATGGGCCAGAAAGTTTGGTCAGGGATGAGTGCATAATTAGAAGAAAATATTTTTTCAGGATATCACCGGTGTAAATCAATGGAGTCATTAGCGTTAAAAGTATCAAGCACAACGTTAATAATATGAACCCTTCGTGGTGACACCATTACCAGTGTATGGATGAAAAGTGTGATGTGAAACAGGGCATGTTTTCAAGATACCTAGACTATGTAAAGAAAATAGTACAATCTACTTCACAATTTGTAGATTGAAATATTTTCTATCAAAATTGTTGCGTAATAAATATTCAACTGAAAGGACTACACCTTTAAGAAGATTTTAAGGATCAGATACTCATGACTTCTCGACGATCAAGCAGAAACAGAAGAAGAGAGATGGATGAACTGAATGGCACAACCCTTTTATCACCTCTTGCAACATGCAGAGATAATAAAAGACACAAAACTAAAACTTTAACAATGAATTGGTAGTGAAGTGAATTACCTTGTTATATTTTAAGCTGCAAACTTTCTCAATATCATTCTGAGTGCCAATTTTTAGAAGATTTAAAATAATTTTTAAAGAAAGTCAAGAACATTACAGTGACCCTATAAATAACAAGTAGCTATTGGTAGTTTATTAGAGTTCTACTTAGGGGATGACTATTCTAGCATTGAAATTAGGAACTCTTAGGACAACAAAATATTGGGTTGTTGGGAAATGGGAAATGCTGATTGATCTGGGAAATGCTATATTAGTGTCTCTGTATTTTTAACCTTATTTTGGTTTGTACCATATCAAGCAACTCATAACCCTTCTCCCGTCTATGGCAGGGTCGGGTACCCATCTTTGCCCTCTGAATGGACACAAGGACGATATATTGGACAGTGTTTTTCCACAGCCGGTTGCCGACCAAAGCTGTAACCCCTATGCTTATTTATCGTCGGTCTACTGTTCGTGATTTTTTTTTATTATATCAAATCAATAAAAACGATTGCCTAATTAATGAAAAAAACCTATGGTCAATATGCGATTACATTGAAATCCAACCATTTTAATAATTTAACGTATAAATAAAATATTTTTATAATTCATTATGTATTCTATTATAAATTAAATTGTTGTGCTTGAGTCAGCATCTCTAAAATACTAGTATTGGATTAGTCCAATCGAAAAGCAAACATTTGAGAGAGATCCTCATCACACAACAGCCGTTTGAATACATACTATATTTTTGAAAATTGAGAGCAACGTCTCGAATGTTAAAACATTCTTTGTATCTTTCGATGACATTTTTAGATCTGATTTCATAACCTTGGGAAATGAGTATGAAATACAAACTGATAAGCTCATTCAACAATTCATGATTACATAATGAATCTCAGTTTGCTATTTACTTTATAGACATTCTCATTTTCTTAATTCCATAAATATATATGTGAATAATTTTTATATATTTTCAGGTGATTTAACCAGATTTTGGTGATGAAATTAAATCAAACGATCTTGCCCTTAGTGTCCTAGACACTGTATACAGAATGTACTTAAAATATATAAACGAAACATGGATATCAGGTATCTATAGTCAGAAATTGTTGGTTAATATTTAATGGTTTTCTGCAATTACTGGATTGATGGGGTTCCAGTAAGTGACGTATTCCTCATTCTTAATTCAGATAGCATCTTACTGCATCCAGCCTAGGAATTTTTGAAAGTTTCAACAATTATAAATATATTATTCTGGAGAAGGAGCATTAGAAGGGTAATAGTAGTGAAAGGTGAGATATTCGGTGGGTGAATGGTTAATATTACTTAACTTACAGGCAGGGCCGGCCTTAGGGCAAGGCGACCGAGGCAACCGCCTTGGGCCCCACGCTGGTGAATTGAAAAAGAAATTTTTTTAAAATTATATTTTGATTTCATGTGTGTTTAAAGACATTGGTAAGCAATCAACTTCATAAATCTTGGCATTCGGACCCCGCAAACTCAAGGGCCGGCCCTGCTTACTACATACGATATCTCTGGAGATATCGTATGTAGTTAAAATAATGTAGTTTAAAAAAAAAGGGTTTTCACTGAATGAAATATTAAAATTGTACTGTCCGCTCTTATGTGAAATACTACTCTAACTAAAGAAATCACTGCAGTTCCTATTACTTCAATTAAAAAATGAGTGGATAACGTTATCATGCTGATAAATTATCAGTATGGATTTTAAAAGTCCATTATGTCTTTATTACTGATAGATAGTTTGATTTATATTATGGTAGGAAAGTAAAATTGATCTTTTGAAGCCGCCTCAAACTAACTTTTTTGCTACATATGCGTATCGTGGAAACTGCATTAAAAACACGCATGTTGATCAATAGTAGTAGATGATAATTTTTTTATGTATTTGAGTTAAAAATAATTATACGTAGTTTTGCTCGTGAACAGTGAGGTAATGTAACTACCCTTCCAACACGAAATATCAGTGGTATTTGGAAACTTCATCTCATTACTACTGTTTTTCGTCGATGACGAGATTATGTAGATTCATATATGTCCTAGGTACAAAGGCAATTCTAAAATTAGAGTTCATTAGTGCTTTTTAATTATTTAAGTCACCTTGCAATTACCTAGTATTACAGTAATTCAGATTCTGCTTTTTTTCGAATGGTAGAATTGTCGTTTGCATATGGGGTGTATTAACAACTTACCTTTTAACAGATTGGATTCCTTTCGCATTCACATCAAATTAAAAACACTACTATAGTATCATTTTCATTTTGACATTCACCTGAAATTATAATGTTTAAGTCAATATTTCAAATTTCATGTTTAATATTTAAAACTTCAACGTTGGTTTGTGATGCACATCATACTACTGGAACAACAAGAGACTTAATCAAAGTCTACGAATATCTGACTCCGACTTGAAGAAGAAGATGAAAAAAAGTTGAATTCACTCCTCTCTCTTTTTAAAAAAATAACTATTAGACTAATATAGAAAATTAAATGAGTGTCAAGTATTGAATAATGTTCTTTTTTTAACATTTGCATTTCAAATGCGTGGATTTCATACCTATTGAGATTACAGTACTTCAGTAACACCATTTAAATAATGCCAACTTGTGTCATGTTCTTGGACGCCTTTTTTGCAAGCATTTAGTAAAGGATGTTCTTATAATTATCTGATATTGAATCACTCTTATAAATCGATTCAATTAAAAATGTACAATGCAGCTTGAATTCCCACTGAACTCATTTCGTCCATCAATACACCATCCTAGTAGGTATGTAGAGGGTCATTATAGTATCCATGTGAGTTTGTTTCCCATTCAATTTCCTCCATGATACATTCCAACTTTACACGAACATCCGCAAGGAAACTTAAATACGCCAATGACAGGGCCACTCGTAGGATCGTCAGGATGAATTGCAACCAACCGATGAGCACTATAATGCTCAATACAGGATGATTTATAATATGGTGAAATAAACAAGCACTCTTTGTTAAGCCTCCTAGAAAAATATAAATATTTAGTAAGAATTAATCTAGTGTGATACCAAAACACTGAATTCGAAACAAAAATCGTTGACTTATGACTTACAAACACAACTCCACACGTAGAACTTGAGTATACTCTTCACTGTTGACAATAACCATCCATTTACCAGTGGTAGCTTCTTGTGCCCATCCTGGTTGAAGTGCTTCAACAGAAGAATCACAAACAGACAAATCATCTTTTTTACGATGAGCATCATCTGGATAAAGCTGATCTGGAGTTCGATACGACTGCAACTCTTGCCATAAGTGTTTCAATTTCTCAGAATGTTGTTTAATCACCATGTCCACCAACTCTCTAAACACCAAAGTGTAAAAGCATTTAAGAATAAGTTTAAAGAAATGCATTTTTTATTCAGAAAGAGGCGTACTATCCTTCTTACCTGGGGTATTCTTCAGTAGTAGGACAAACGTTTCTTGAACTTCTAGTACAGTTTTTTGGTCCGTTTGATGGTTGTAGTTTGTAAGGGGTGCTTGTGATTGTTTGTTCTTCTTCAGTCGAGGAATTAATTTCAGTTGCAGTCTTATTTAGTTTCAAAATAACAGTTTTTGGTGGTGGTTGAAACGGTTTTGGAAATTCGCTTGGTGCTGAAGTAATCATCTCAAACAATTCCGCAATGTCTTCCGGAGTTTTAATGGGAAGAACTGGATAGGCAAACTTATTTAATGCGGCTTCTTGTTTTATTGAATCAACTGTCTGAGGTGATATTTGTGTGACATTTTGTGAGGTTTCACTTTCCTGCGTATCGGCAAGTCCATGAAATCCTATCATTTTCAAAAAGCTCCGTACTTTATTGCGAGATCCAGGTTTCTCTGAGAGCTCATCGCTAATGTCTGATCTTGAAGACTTGGCCTCTCTTTTCGATGCAAATTGTAATAATTTTGGTGCTTTACTACGCACTTCGACATTAAAAGAGGAACTCTGGCGGATAGGACCAGAAAATTCTGATAGTGGTGAAAGTTCCCATCTTGCAGAATCGTCTGATGAAGCAGATTCACTTCTATGACGTCCATCATTTGTGTTGTGTTCGGATACTCCTGCAGAGGCAACTTCACCATCATCTGCTGAGTCGCCCTTCTCACTGTCATACGATAGGAAGTCTCCCGCACTGCTTTCAAATTCGTCTGATGGACCATCAAGTACACCATGAGAAACTGGAGCTACTTCCTCCTCACCAAAGTAACCAACTTCATCGGAAGGCTGCTTTTTTGCAGTCTTTTCATTGGTGTCGCTAATATCCACAGGAAGTTCAGAAGTGGTACTTGGCTCTGTTGTAGTTGTAGTGGTTGATGTAGTTGACACTGGACGATTTCTTCTGCCGCTTGAAGATGATCGACGAGATGATGACGATGATGATGATGACGCACTACTGCGTGATCGACTACTCTGAGCACTATCTGAACTACTACTTCTACTTCTGCTTGAAGTTCTTTGCACATTTTTATCTCTCCGCGAGCTTCTAGATGCAGAAGTCTTTACACTACTTGTACCATCCCTCCCTGATGACACACGTGTTGATTCACGGTCTTTTGATTCAGGTGCTTGCTGAGTTGTTGTAACTGGTGCTGCGGTAGTTGTATCTTCAGCAATATCACCATCAGGATTTGATGATATCTGAACGTCTGACATTATTGACAGCGGTGGCACTCGTGGCTTATCCGCATCTTCACCTTGGGAAGCTTCAGCGTCACCGTTCTGCTTTTCTGGAGGCACATCATCTCTAAGGGTTACTTTATCAATTATGATAATTTTCGGAGAACCTTCCTCAATTTTAAAATTAACATCTTCTTTTGGCGTTTCTTCGATTTTGGAGGTGGCAGTGTCGACAGCTGTCGGCTCTGATTCTTTTGTATCATGTTTTGGATCATCACTAGAAGAACTTACAGAAGAACTTACAGAGGAACTTACAGAAAATGAAGAAGATTTTTTAAGCTGGGTTCCTTGGGTGTTACTTTCTGGACTGTGATCAGATGTGGGTGTCTCTGCAGGTGTAGGCTCATCTTCCAATTTAGAGTTTGCTTTCTTTGCTTCTGGTGCTTCAGTTTCATCCCGATGAATTGGGGCACTTTCTGGGACAGATTCTGACACTTTTGGTACACCTTCGTCCGCGAGACCAAACCATGATTTGGAATCGTCCATAGCTACGTGAAGAGCTCGCCTAATTTGTGATGAGGAAGGACTTTGAATTGAAGGATCATCTTGCTCGATTTGAAAAGTTTTGTCACGTTCATTACTACCAATACTTCCACTTCCTCTGATTTGGCTATCAGTTGCAAAACTGCTGGAATCCGAAAACCAAACGCCAGAATCGTCACCAGATTCATCTGCTTCCATTACTAATGGTTCATCCAAGTTTAAAAGCTGACTTCCTGAATGTTGTTCCCTGCCTTGCTTACCGACAGGACGCTTTGCTTGCAATTTTATATCGTTATCATTTTTAGATCCTTCTTCTTTAGCATCTTTGAATTTAGGATCAGGCAAAGACGTAGTTGTGATGTCAATTGTGGTAATACTGCTTGAAGTATCATTGTTGATTTCTGAAGTTGATGGTATAAAGCTGGTAGTAAAATTTGCTATCCAACTTGTGATTTCATCACCTAATGACTGTGTAGACCTTACAGAGAGTTTTCTACGGCGGACTTTGCGACGTTTCGGGGCCGCCACATCAGTTGGTGGCAAAGTTGTCAAAGGTATTTCGTAGAAGTCTGTTTCAGTGTTCCCAGCTGGAACTGTTTGAACTCTCTGAGGTGCGAATGTGTCTTGCACAGTTTCAGAAATACCAGGTAACGGACTTGTAGGAAGACTGGATGTTTGGGCATCTTGAATTGGCAACTTCTTAGATACAGGTCTTCTCCGTTTGGAACTAAATGGTCTCTCAGACGCTTCCAATGAACCAGGAATTATAGCAAGAATAGACGGACTGTCAGTTATTGTGGATAATTCCGAGCCTGTACTAAGTACAGGTGTAGAAGTAGCCAAGGATGCTGATCGGGAAGACGCTATTGTGGGCCTTGTTTTAAAAATAGGTTTTTCTGACGGAAGTGAGCTAGAGAATATTTGCTCATGGTTTGGTTGCAGAAGAAGACTTTCACTGGTAGCAGTTGCTTGATCAATACCTTCAGTACTTAATGGAGTAGTTGTGGTTCTTGCTCCTCCCGATTGAAATCTTGAGAATGTTGATCGTGGTTTGGTGAAACCCGTGAATGTTTGCTGCTTTGTCGGAAAAGTTTCTACTGATGGAGTAGTAGACTGTACAATTGCAGATGGTGTTGTGGTACTTCGTTTGATTGTGTCTTGGAATCTCGGAAAACTTTTCCTTTGCTTCACAGTTTGAGTTTCAGCAGTAGTTGATGGAAGTTCCTCCGCAATACTTGTCAAAAGGCTTTCGGTGCTTGCTTTTAAAGTTGTCCCAGTAGGAAAGGCGCGGAATTTAGATGGTCTAGGTTTAAATGGAAATCTTCCAGACGATTCCTGTGGAATGCTGGATTCAGTAGAGATTATTGTCGTTTCTTCAATTGCAATTGGAGATATTGGATCTGTGGAGGAAGCCACTGTTGCAGTGGTAGTTGTAGGAGGAGGTGTTGTGGTTCTTCTAAAGGTCTTTCTGGGTTTAAATTTTGATTGACTTTGTGGTAAATCTACTGTTACCGGGGGAACAGCAGAAGTGACTATAGGTGTTGTTGTTATTGGACTTTGAGTTACTAGTGCTGTGGTGGTAGTGGGGGCTGCAGTTGTTATACTGAAACGTGACGAAAACCGAGAACTTCCTACTCGTGGCTTAAATTTCCGTACTCTGTTATTGATCTCTTGTTCAACGACTGCTTCTGTAGAAGCAGCACCTGTATTGGTGGAAGGAATATCCGTTGTATTTAAAATCTCAACTGGAGCAACATTCTGATCTGGAGTAACTCCAGTCAACAACCTTAAACTTTCACTATTTGAATTGGTGTCTGACTGTGTAATTTGAAGTCCAGAATTGACATGTGGTTCTTCAGTTGAAGGAATTGGTTTGGTAAATAATGGTCTCGGTTTACCAAAACGTCCAAACCTGTTAGGTGGTGGTAGAGGACTGGAAGGTACTGGATTAGCAGGAGTTACAGTTGCTTCAGTTGGTCCCGGTGTTGTTGATGATTCCAGTGCTGGTTCAACGATTAGCGTGGACGTCGCCAATGGAACTTGTGGTGTGGTTTTCCGCCTTAAACTGGAAAAAAGTGGTCTTGCTGATTGTGATTGAAATGGAAGAGGATAACCTTGTGATGCAGAGATTTCTGATGGAAGCCTTGGAGTAATTGGGGTTGTAGTGATTACGGTAGCTGTTGTTGGCGAGAACCGTCTTGATGCTTGTCGAAATCTGTTATTTGGGGGCTGTGAAACAAATACGTCTTCGGAATCACTCAATTCGCTATCAAAAACTGTAGTCCGGACGTCAAGAGTACTAGCCACAGCTTCTTGGACAGCTGCTGTTGCTGTGGTTGTCCTAAGCCTGCGCCTTCTTGGACGCTTCGTCGATGTTTCTTCAGGGGTTTGGTTCTCAAAATTTCTAGCACTCGGTGCAATTGGTGCAATATTTTCAATATGTGGTTGCCTAACTGCTCTGTTAATTTCCTGATTTGTATTATAATTTGCTGATAGAGGGTCCGCTGGTGCAGAGTTCGCACTTATTTCATCCAATAGTGCATATCGGTTTAAGAGCCTAGAGTACCTTGGCAAATTTGGAGAAGGTGTCGCCTGTGGAATTAAAAACGGATGTGTCCTTGGTGATGGGATAGTTGTAGAAATGTCGTGTACATTATCACGAGTGGGCTCTATGTTATCCTTATTAGGAATGAAATTGAGGGTCGGAACACGGACCTGAGTTTTGGGAGATACTATATCTTGAACACCTGAAGTTGAATAGGAAGAAACGCTTATTGGAATGGCTAATGAGTCATCTTTTATCAGAGGGGTTTGTGGAGGAAATTCAAGGTTGTCATATTTAGTTAGAGGTACAACTGGTTTTAAAGTAGTTGGTTTCTTGACTCTGACTCGGACACGGTTGCGTGGACGAGATGGCTTTTGAGCAGCGACAGGAAAGACGTTCTGGTGCAGTTCTTCTTTGGAAACAGGTGTATTAGCTCGAGTAGCGGTTTCAGGAAATTCCGTTGTTGTTGTTGTTGTAGAAATAAGTATACCAGGACGACGCGAATCAAACGACCGAGGGCTATTATTTGTAGGAAAAAGGGATGATGGATAAATGTTTGAATCACGAGTTGGCAGTGCTTGGAATGTTGGATTCGTTAACGCCGGTTCTGTGGTCGAGGGTACCTGAGATGTTTTGCGACGGCGTGACGGTAATGCTTGAGGCAATGGGATTGCCTGAGTTGCTAGAGAAGGTACAAACGTCTGCCGCTGTTGCGGAGGTGTGTTAATATTAGTCTGGGTAACTCTTCGAGGAGGTGATGGACTTGCTTCTAAAGATGGTTGGTTGATTTGTCTTGAAGCTGTTGCAGGTCTGCGAATACTCTTAGTTGTAGTAGCTTCCAGAGGATTAACGCTGTACATGTAAAACATTTCTAGATGGTCATCAAAATCATTAATGTGGTCTTCAACTTGTTCATAATTTCGCCACCACTGATCGTTAACACGCCCTTTATGGTCATAGTCTTCTGGATCAGAAACATCTTGAAGAATCGTATTAGACTGAGGTTCACCCAAGATCAGAACGGCTACTAGTAGAAGAGTTGTAATCCAAAATGTAAAAGTTGAGCCGAACTGCAAAAAAAAATATAAAATATTACATTTCAAGAAAGTCCTCTTTCGTGATCAATTTAATACAAAAAAACGACAGCCAAACAACAGAAACGTTTCAAGAAGGGGAATGCCAGCTTATCACTAACATCAGAACCGCCATTCTGGAATTGAGTGTCAATTTCCTGAAATATTTACAAACTGGGACGCCATTGACAGCTTTTTTTAGCCGCAATTACTGGAGAAAAAAATATTTTAAAAATACTTTTTAGAGGGCCAGCCACTTATGTTGGGTATTGATTGATTTTAAAATTTGTTGCAAGTCGACCATGTTCAAGGACTTTCTTTTAATCCCAGTTTATTCGTATCTTAATCAAATTCCGACATTTCTCTGCGATTCAAACTGAAGAAAAATGAACAAAAACCTGTTTATAAGAATCTGAATAACGAAGGTAAAAACCAACTAACGACGACCAACAAGTCATTGAGTAATTAGACATGATGGTGAGAACTTTTACATGACTGCATAAAAGGGAGTGTAGTAGGGATAGTGGATATTAGGGGTAATTAATCTACGTGATGTGGACATACGATGGAGAGGAGATTTAAGGGAAGTTAGGAGAATGGTAAAGCAAAAAAGAGAGCAAGGTAGACTTGGAAATTGAAAACAGGTTATAAAGAAGGATACTGACAGAGAGTAGAAAAATATGTGGCGATGGAAGAGAGGTGGAGGGGATGTTAAGGAGAGACATCTAGAACCACTACACTTCTAAGACCTGACCCCTTCAAATGGTGAGGCACAAGGGGCAGGGGGAAAAAGTGAGAACTTTTACAGTTGGTAGTCATTCACATAGGTAACCTATTTTAAAAGAGGAACCTCATTATAATCTTTTAGATTTTTATATTATTACTCTAACATAACATCTTAAAAGTTGAGGAACATATGCTTTAATGACCCGAATTGCAATTTGCATCGTCTTCCAATGTGAATAAATTCGAAAAGTGGGTTTAAAGACGGTTGAAATTCAAACATTACCCTACATATTATGGCTAATTATCGTATTTTACTCTTTAGATGGCATTATCTCAAGAGTAGAAGGAGTTTAGCAGAAGTGGAAAAAAAATCAAGTCTTTCAATGTTTCTTTCCCTTCCTTTAAAATGCTATCTGTTGTGATTTAAGTGGGAGATTGTTTTGGCTGAAGTCATCGGCCTTCACAAAACCAAAACTAAGATAACGGTTTGGATAAATAATTTTTTATGCATTTTTTAAAAGAGTTCAAGATGCTTGTTTCTCATTTTTAATATTCTTATGATAAGCTGCACTGTCATGTACTGTACGTACTTAAAAAGAGGAAGTATTTTACAGAATTGACAACATCATTATAAGAACGGGACTTAGTTGATATCAAAGGAAATTGTTTCTTGAAGACGATGTGAATTAGTTAATTGGATAAACACCTTAACAATAGAGAGAGGATAATTTTGCAGACAATTTACAATAGATGCATTCATTATAATGTAAGCATGTTAGTTAAACTTTAGTTAACAATAATTGAATTTGAATCAATTTCTGACCAATTTCGTGGCACAATTTCGGTGACTGTTACAGGACGAGCTTCATAACTCAGGAGGTAAAGTAACTTTAAAGGTTCTTAATTGTATCAATTACATTATGAATTGCATAATTCTTTGTGCAATTCTGTCAAACATTTAGATTAGGATAATGAAATATAACGTGATGTGGGGGGGTAGGAAAAAAAAAACTGAAGTTTGCACAAAATTTACACCTTTACCCAGTTTAATAAACTGCACTAAGTTGTACCCAAATGAGCTTTAATTATGATCCTGACCAGATATATATACTGTTTGAATGTCAGAAGTATGATCGTGACTTGTGAATAAAGAGAAGATCATTTGGAAAGGAAGCCGGTAACCCCATTTGAAATGCACATAAATTAAAAGCATGAGTAAGGTCAGAAGGGGAATCTCTAACAGGAAAATCAGGCAAAAATCTACTGGGGCAGAATAATTCAAGAGGGGGTAGATTTTGGTAAAGTAGGCCTTCGGTGATACAAATCATGCTCAAGTAATAACGGGGATATAAGAAAAATGGTGATCAACATGCTTCTTAAGAGGCCATAAATCCTATTATGATTTTGATGACCGTTAGAGGATTGACAAAGCCTAGACAGTATTCATTGTAGGTATTAGATGGAGCCATTTTGTGAGTGGTGAGGTAATTCAGTCAGTTACACCTATTCACCAGCACATGACATTAATTCAGATAAATTGTGTCAAACGCCTTATTACAGTACAGACATCATTAAATTAGTTTTCTGGAATAATGTGTGATGCACTGGTGTATACTGTATCTCTACTGAACATCAACTTTGCTGAAGGGTCTCCAGTGATTTAAGACAGATTTGCAAGTAGCTTACAAATTATTGAAAAAAACCAGAAATGCCAACTTATTAGAAGGGAGACTGTGTTACATCTAATTCTTGTCCTGATCTGTTACTGATCGTGTTATTCAAGTGCAACAATCAATGTTGTTGTCCAGCCTGAGATACCTTCAACTAACTACCAGTGTGTTTCAGGCCTAGCCTCAGATGTTCTAGAGAAGGGATGCCTTTGGTTTATTCATATTGTTAATTGAAATCATGACTTATTAACACATGAAATTTGTTGATTAATCATGACTTAAAATCTGGATAATTTTAGCAACCTCTAAGTAGGTAGGCGCAAGACCATTAAAACAAGGACTGACCGTATCTAAGTATTAATTGCCTCAAGTATTTGAAACATGTCAATAGAAAAGATTAGCAATAGAAATCCAAGAGACAAAAATTTGGGGCAGCATAGATTATTTCTACAAAAATCCTTGTCACTCTTGTTGAATCAGGGGTTATAAAATAATAATGATCAACAATTTTCATGTGAAATTAGTCTTTATTAGTTTCTAGCACGACACGATCACTGACAGGGACTGAATTAAGGAAGGCAAAAAAGTAGTAAGAGTGAAAAAAAGGGTATTTGGAGAATTACAAAGAAAAAAATCTAAAGGAAATAGACTGTTAAACGTTTAGTTTTATTCTCGCATTATTTATAGATACTGAATATTCATATCCTTGATTTTACTTTCTCATGGTCGTTAGACAGGTTGATCGACTTGCCAAATTGTCACATTATTAAAATAAAATAGAATTCGTACCCTAAATTATCCAAGGTCAGGTGTCAATTTTCTTTTCATGTTATACATACGAAAGTTACATACGGTTGGTATGTTTAAAATACTTCTTTCAAATTGAAATTAGTGAATGTGTTACGCTAAGCGCTACTTAACAAAGAAACCTATGCTTTATCAAGGGAATACACAGTCAAATCAAGTACTGTATTTGTTGTTTTAGAAATCAATTAGAAATATTTGAAATTGAATTCATTCCCAGCTCCAGGCTGGCATTTCATTCACTATAAGTGATATCCTAACCTAACAACATTTTACAACTGAACGCAAGAAGATTCTACTTGAGGTAGCATAAAATTACCCCAGGACTATAAAATCATGTATCGTCACAAATATAATGTGCTAAGTACAATTTTACTCTGTAATAGAATAGTAATACATAGAGATTTTGATAGTCCTCTCCACCATATCCAGTGTATGGGAGGGGGCGCTGGTGAAGTACTTGGGACAAACTTTAGAACAAAGCAAAGGTGATCTACATGATATTCTACGATTGTCAATTTCTGTCATATTTTATTTTTTGGAGTGGATAGGTCGCGTTCATGGGACTTAATTGTTCACTAAGACAGAAACAAGTAACTGGAACAGAAGTAGTAGTGTAAAAGTGAGGGGCTGTGATGAACAACTTCAGAGTTGCATTCCCTGTTAAAGCTCTAAATACAAATGCCTCAATGACAATTAGGGAACTACACTATAACTAGTGAACTGATGAGTGACAGGAACGTGTGTTAGGACTTGTTTCATGAAGTGGTTCGCTTCACAATGCATCTGAATACCCTGCTTAAGTAAGACCTTTAAAAAATAATAGTTAGAACGGTCTAAATTGTTTAAATTACAAACTAAAGCCAATAACGAGATGAGTGAATTTTTAAATATAGCCTGTCAAAATATTTATGATATGCAGCAGTATTCACAGTGAAAATAAAAATAAGCACGAAAATTATATTATCTAGTTTTCCTATATATATATTGGCCATCAAGAAGAAGTTGAAGGCGCTTAAAACTTGGCCCCACGACCTTTGGTCATAGAAAAATGATGTCTAATAAAAAAAAATTATGCAAAAAATGATAGCAATAGCATACGTAAATTGTTAAACATCAATTTAGCTATGAAAAATATGTGACTTTTATTGTAGGTCAACTCTGTAACATCGTTTTCGTTTTGATAGGTCTAGTTAAAATAGATTCTGCATATTTATGATTGAGGACAACAGAAACCTACAGTGTATATCATTTATTCACCTTCCTTATGAACTGAACATGACTATCTATATTGCTATACTCTAATTCAAAACAAAAGATACATTCTTCCACTCTAATAAGTAACCAGTGTGTAGTAAATCAATAATTTTGAAGAAGGAAAGTTAACAGTGAACAGGAAAAACAAATTATATTTTATAAAATATTTAATACTGAACTGAAATATATAGTTTTAGAAGCAAAAACAATAACTTGTATCATGCTGAAAATTTTTAAACGCGTAATTAATGTATAGACAAGATAGTTAGATCCATAGCTTAAGATAAGTATTTCCTTAAAACACTTAATTCCACTTACCATTGTGCTAATAGTCAATCCTCACGTAGATTACGGAGATGAAAGTTGATTGTTAACGATGCAAATGCTGATTTCTATATGACAACAAATCACTGCAGGACAGAAGGATGAATATCCAGTTTTGAAAGAATAAAATGAAATCAAAAATGTTTAAAGATCCATCATGAAAAACACATTGTCAGAATGATGCTCCTTTCGGTCGCAACTCCTTTCTAAGAAATGTAGATTTCAGGAGCTAGAAAACGATTTTCACAGATTCAGTTTTGTACAGAAAAACATATCCACAATAAATTTGCTACTAGCAAAAGTCCAGCACAGCTTTTAGTTCACATCTATAATATAAGCAGGTTTGAAATTGTTACAGATGGGGTTTCTTATTACTGGAAGGTCTAAATAAAGATTTTCAGATGGTAAATGAGGAATAATTTATATAAAACAAACCGAATAGAAAAGGAAATTAAAGATCTTATGTGCATACACTTGGTCCGAGTATGCACACATACATCAAACGTACACCCCAACCAATGCACAACACTAGATTTCAATCACTTCCACTAGTGGTCGGATAGACGGGTCCTGGGCGAATTTATATGAGGTGCAACTTGCTATGGTGATGCAGGTCGTCACCTGCTTACTAAATTAACCTAATTTCTTTGGGCTGAAAGTGATCCAAAACTCTTACTGGCAGTTAAGGAGGACAGAAAGGAGAAAAGTTAAAACTACAACCAATTCTCATAGGTTTATATCGTGTTTAGGAATGTAGGTCAAGCAGGAATGGAGCAGACAGGTAAAAAGGGGAGCCAACAACGTTTTATGGAAGAAAACACGTTTGGTAGGTATAGTAGTCAACCTCAACTAAGACACGGACAGAAGAAAAAGAAAATAAATTTCCATATGGGAAGTGTAGAAACCTATTCGACATATACAGTTCAGCAGTTATAACACACAACATATATACTATCGAGAACGATCAACACAGCATATATTAAAAGATCAAAACATGTACAGGCTTATTCAAAGTTGACCTTAAGGTAAAGTTACGGTAAAAGGAAGTTTACACAAAACCAGACGTCATCAGAATTGTTTCGAAATGGTTTCATGGATTCACCTTTAATTGAGAGACTGAATATTTAAGCCTCTTATATCTTGTCCCATTTTCATTAGAAAAAAAGTAGGTTCCAATAATTCCAATTATCCTCCTCCTCTTCAGATCTAAGAGGTGAAGAAGGAGGAGGAGTGGGACAACAAAAAGAAAGTTATGTTACAGAATTTAGGAGTAACCAGTATTGCCCATAAAAATGACGCTGAAATTTAATAGAATCAGCAGCAGTGACCATCACCCAAAAAGGGGCTTGGTCTCCATAGCTATTCCTTTCTAATACTGACTTTAACTTGCAGTCCTATTTCACCTCGCCTACAAGTGACTAATCCGTAAATCCAGTAGGTGCATACAGGTATATGAATTTAATGTAATTTTCATTAGGAGAATAATGAAACAAATAAATAGGAAATCAATACGTAATTTATTATATTTGAAGTACCCATTTTTAAAGTTTACTTTTTGTTTTATTGCTGCACCTACTAGGCATCGCATCATGATGTTTAAATTTTCATCTTCCTCCATACCAAACAGAGCACTTCAATTGAAAGCGAGAAATGTGACACTCGTTTCACTGACTAGTCTTGACTAGACACCGCACAATCATCATATTCATGAAGTAGACGAATTTTTACATTTGAAATATCCAATTATGAAGATGTCACTTTCAAATGGAGTTCACCACGCTACTTTCCAGGACAACAATCAGGGGTATTCAGCTCGTTACTATGATAATTAAATTAATAAACATGCTGCTCTATATTTGGCTTATAATGATATCAATTCTTAACAACAATTCTGCTTGTCCTGTGTACAAGTCCGACAAAGCAAATTTCGGGAGAATGAATGACGGGAATCAGAAAGGGGCAGGTTGAGAAATACAAAGAGGGAGAAGACATTAAGGAAGATGCAAGGAACTCATGAAGGACAATGGCTTTTGCATGACCGGCTACCAATAAACTTGGGAGCGGCGAGTTGCATTGGACACACCAGTTCTCGTCTGATCAATGAAGTTAAGCAACGCAAGCCCAGTTAGTACTGACATGGGTGGTTTCTCGGGAAAGCTGGGTACTGCTAATACCCAATAATCGTCGCATTAGTGTAGTGTCTGTGCAGTCTATGCATTAGAACTATGCAGTGGACGGATCTGTAATGACCTTGTAGTTGACGGGACCTTAAACACCAACAAACAACAACACCAACTATCAATAAACTTCACAGTTTCACCTCATTTTATAGTTTCATACCCTAAATATACCCAATACAAGCGTTCATCTTCTGTGTATGAGTACTAGACATGTATCCACTTCCGCAACCATGGCTTTTTATTTACTAAATGACAAGGCCTCGGCCTGAAGTAAACATGCTACTCTGAGCGCAATATGTAAGCTTCTGAGGCCTCTGCTCCTTAATTTTGACGGTTGCCAATTTCCACTGCGTTTTCCTCACTGAAAAATATAGGTACTAAATGTTATCGTGGGTGGGTTACAGGTTATCACTAGAACTATGAATAAATCTACACATAAAGAATCACTATCCTACTTTCAGTATCTTTGTTGCGAATTGATTTATGGTGATATCTTAATGCAATTTCTAGTAGATGTTCGTTCAAGACCCAGTAAGTGATTAATTGTTCAATACGAAGAAAATCATGAACGGAATTAAAAATTTACCTTACGTCGGATTGCATTACATGCGTCCCTCCCACATAAGGTAACGAACGGTATCTTACTATGAAAACTTGTAATTGTAGCTTGACCATGACGGTAACTCACAGGAGAGCCCCACCCATTTGGGGATATCTTTGTAATCATAGTGGCCCTGGGTTTTACCCAAAAAAATAAAGCCTGCCGTTGTTGAAGAAAAAACTTAGGATAAATAACAATTGTGAATTACACAGTATGTGCCCATAACGTCATAAATGAGTTTGGAATTTGAAGCTATTATTCATAAAATATTTGGGGGACAGTAACGAACCACTCCTGTTTTCATACCACACGTACAATTTAACAAATTTCACATTTCGCTTTACGAATTTACTGCAAATAATTGTATTAATTATTTCTGCAGTTAGGCAAAATATAATTTTATTTTCTAACAACAATTTTAATGTAGGGTTTCCGGTATTCACTATCACCTTATTGGAAGTCTCCGTTTTTGATCAGTACAACAAAATAGTTGAAGTGGTTTTTTTGGTACTTTCACAGAGAGACTTCAATTAGCGAGACTTTATTTTCGTTATAAGAAAGTCAAAATGAAACGTGACCGAACATATCAAGTTGATATTAAAACGAAATAAACGTTTTATAAAGTGAAACTAGTCAAACCAAGTTTGAGGTCGTATAATATCTAAGAAAAGAAAGGAAAAAAAAACCTTGGTGACTTTTATCAACTCTAGTCCGCTTTTGTTTCGGAAAAATAAAAAAAAAAACTCAATATGTAAATTGAAATAAAATCCTTAACCTCCTGTGCTCCATATTCTGTTTGTATATAACTTTGATCAGAAAATAGGCCTACCACTATAAATGGTAACTGTTGTATATAATTTAGCCTTAAATACACTATCACAATGATGAAACTGTTTGTAGGTATTAGCATATATTTAAACAAGAGTTTTGTTAAGATATTTACTAATATAATAGTTTTACTCAATTTTAAGGCTAAATAAACTATGCGCATTGAACTATTTAATTTATTATTGTATACGGCCTTGCAAGTCAAAAGTTGACAATAGCATTGAAAGTTGTCGTCCTCGGCCATATTTATTTCTTATAAGACGTTGATTGGCAATTGTTAGCATGAATCTGTTCTGATAAATGTCTAGTATTAACAATCAATCTTGCAACAGCAAGTAGAAATTCATATAATATGTAAGTTCAAATTGTGACCCATCATGCATTTGGGAAGTAACAAGTGCACACAGTTGTAATCTACTTTATAAAGGAGGGGAACAGGAAGACATTCATTTTTCATTCTCTCAAAAATATTCAGTAAAATAATTTCAATTATTTACTGCAACAGACGTTCCACCCAGTTGCTACAATGCATGCTTAAGAATCGAGGGAGAGAAAGTGACTGTTTAACGAGTGAACTTCATCAGAAATGTTGTTTTCTCCTGGGCCACGGTTGGAACGGGCGTAGTCACAATAACCTTCAAATATCTAGGTCCTATAAGAAAATAACCTACAATGCCGAATTAAAGTAAAGCACAGCATGATGTTTTTCTATAGAAATTCACAAAATGGTTTTTATAAGAGCTGATCCAGAATCATCTGTGTCCTCATCACATTTCGCAGCGTGTAGTCAATGGAGAAAAAGTCCTTGATGATGCTAGAGAACATTCATTAGATGTTGAACGGATCTGCAGTTCACTGAAACAGATAAAACACATTATAAATACTGACGAATATGGTCGTCTAAAGTTATTCAGCGTAATAATAACTAGGAAGTAACACCTAAAAGTGGATGGTAATAAAATAAAAATGAAAGGGTGAGTAAAATAAATCTAATCTGTCTTAATGATGGAGGAGATTCCGTCGGGTCGGTTGGTTGACTTGCCCTACGTTGCACCTCAACACCCAAACTGGGTGCAAATTAGTGAGTGACACCGATTGCAATGAACCTGTAACTCCACAATCTTTTTCAGCTGATATGAGTGTTTCATTTTACTAATTAAAAACACGACCTTCTACATATAAAATTGCTAGACTTTAGCGTAACAATTATGCGTTACAGAATCGACTGAAATTTTAATAATAGTCTAACTATACCGCTCGCTGGTGCAAATTAAAGTTGAAAATATTAAAGTTATTTCATGGGGAAGTCCACAGGACCTACCTTTGCCTCAAAGCAATAACATTACACCATTTGATATTAAAATGCAACCGGCACTCTCTCTTTATATTTCTACCTTCATGATATCTGACCAAGTACAATTACAAGCTCTTGCGGTAATTATAATTTATTAATAATCCTATGTTTCCATACATTTTTTACGGATTTCTTATCACACCCTGCAGAAATTTTATAAATTAAAACTGCCCACATAATATTAAAACGCAAATTAGATAATGTTACCAAGTAGTTCTAGGTTCAGAAATCATTAAATAGAAAGTAAACTCCAAACTTATATACTGTATACAGTATATAATAGGAGGTGTCAAAGCAAGTCACGTAGTCTACCAAACAATAGGCGTGGGTTTACCAAAGGCAATTTAATTATGAGGTATATCTTCGTATAACAAAATTAAAATGTTGATAGACATTATAAAATCATCCCCGCCTCGGTGGCGCATTTGGTATTACGCTCAGTACGTCAGTAGTTCTAGGTTCGACACTGAACCGAGGAGGGTTGGCTTCTTTCTTTCGGATGACAAGTAAAACCGAGGTCCCGTCTAGTGTATGATGGCATTTGCACGTAAAAGAACCCTCTCAACTATGCAAAGGGTACAGGAGGCAAAATTTCCAGGTGTACAAGATCGCTGCCTGACGCCAGTGGCATTCCCCAGCGAACAGTAGACCGACGATAAATAAGCATGGTGCAGATTTGGTCCGCAACCGGCTGTGGAAAAACACTGTCCAATATATCGCCCTTGTGTCCATTCAGAGGGACAAGATGGGTACCCGACCCTGCCATAGATGGGAAAAGAGTTAGAAGTTGCTTGCACAGACACCATAAAATCCTACAAAAGTCTTTTTGCTGATGGAGTGCAATGGACCTCTGGTTGGAAATGTGTCCCTGGCTGAGTATAAGGGGAGAAAGGATCATTCATATAAATTAAAGGAGATAAGGGCACAGACAGACTCTTACTACTGGTCTTTTTTACCAAGGACCATTCGGCAATGGAATACCCTTGGAGAGGATAAAGTGGAGGGCTTCCTCAAAGGAAACGCTACCATTGCAAGTATTGTAGAGGGCCACAAGAATCATAGCTGAGGGTTTTAGGAAGTTTAGGGTATCATATGAAGGAATGAGTTTGTCTCTCCACTGTCAAATTGGCCAAATAAAGCTGCTTGCAGTGTAATGAATTAGAATTAGAATAATAAAATGCAGACTTCATGCAAATACATAAGTAACCCACCTTATACATTATCTATTCGTTATGAAAGTTCCATTTAGGTTATCACCTTGCCTGTAACGTCCTCATGTTGCAATATGTAAATTGAGCCCTGCATGTTCCACTACGTAAGTTTTACATCGACAGCTAAATAAATATAGGACATATCTAGAACTTATAAATTGGTTGCTATGATTTTACATAACTGACGAATGCCTGCAGGATCACTAACCTGTGCGTTCAACATAGGCCGACACTGAATTTTTAAACCCCCGGGAAGGATTAACACCACACGAAAAAAATGGGACATGATATCTCCGCTGATAAAACCTCGAACCCTGTATGTGTGATGCATATTATATAATCCACTTAGTAAATATCTTTCTTAAATCGATAAATTTTTAAAACATTTTGAGAAACCATTATTTAAATACAAAATTAGTTGTAGGCTCTCAGGTTATTATATTCTGATTTTTTTTTTGCATTGCCCTGTAAAAGGTGGCTAAAATAATTTTGATATCAATTTAGCAGTTATTTTCCTTTGATCTTTTTCACCTATGGCAAGAATGGATACACATTTGTCCCTTTGGTGCTGGAACCAAACAGGTGAGCAATTGGGCGGTATTTATACGTAGCATGGTGCCGACCTGACGCCACAACCGTTGCTCATTTAACATCGGCCTAACTTCTTTCTGGGACCACCCTTTTGCCTCTTATCTCGGTCAACTGTTTGTATTTCCGGAAACTGTGCTCAAGGATGGAAAACGATTACTGCACTGGTAATAGTAGTGCAGTAGTAGCAATTGTAGACGGAATTACTTTTGAAAAAGAGTAAAGGTTCATCTTAAATTTCAAGTACTGCACAGCAAATGAAAATAAAGTCTAAATATTATAAAAAAAAACCATTTCGGTCGTTCAACTCATTAATCATCGTAACTTAAAATAAATGCTTAATATTTTTATACCAATATTTAAAATTAATTTAAATAAACAGGGGAATGCATAGTAGGAATTTTTGTTTGAAATTATTTAAATTACAGCACAGTGATTATGATATCTTGATATATGGTTAATCATACACACACCTTTGCACAAATACCTTGTCGATTGCCCAATTCAACTAAAAAATAATGTATACACATAAAGTGACACACTCACAAACAAATTACGAGGAGTGGTCCATTCATAGAGGTTAGGGTCGAAATGGACGTCAGCTTTAAAAACGAAGGACAACATACAGTTATGTGAAATTTTTTTACAATGACTACAATTATTATTTTTGTGACTGTCTGTGGCTGGACCGAATAAATTTTACGTGGCACGCCCAACATTTTATTTCCAATGCCATGAGAGCATATTTTAAGATAACGATAACGCGCAAGTGCCACAAACTTGTATTCCTCGAGGTTGAGTCCTTTGCGGTGCTTTCAATCAATTACACAGGTGGTTAAACAAGTGCCCTTTAGCTTAATAAATGCAGTGCCAAAATACAAGACCGGTTTCTGCAATTCAAGTGGTTAATGTGTATTTACCTCATCATATCATTGGTATAGATTTGATTCTGGTTCAGCTGAGGAATCAGATCTAAGTAGCCTTGTGTCTCGCAGGCCAGAGTATGATGTCACTCGCATATATTGTTGAATAGCTGACAGTGATGGAAAATAATTACATGCGAGAACAGCAGTCCCTCCGTAGGGGGTTGGAGTCAGCTGTATTTATCTCTACACAGGAAATACGTAGAGTTTACATTCCAGGAATAAATGTCCAGCAGATATGAATAACTGACGTCTGTCCTAACACCACAACATTTAAGCCGCCTCCCACTACCTGTAAAATGCAATGGCACTGACTATTACATTCCGGAGTCTTAAACGTAGATGCTGCCTTCAACATACACAGTATCTCGTCTATGGCATAAGCAAGTGTCCACGAGTTTGGCGTTTTTGAAGTTAAAACAGCAGGCAGCACACACCGGAAACTCGTGTGTCAATTATTTGGATGATGGTTTTGCTTGGCTGGATGCTGACCTTATGCCACAACGTACAAAATGAACGGGTTTCTACATATAATGTATGACATGAAATATTAATGCCAAATAACATAAGGATGAAAAGAATGTTCTCTTTTAAAAACCACTTTATTTAGGTAAAATGGGCAAAATATACTGCAGGTGATAGCTCTATAATAGTAATTCAACACAAAGGTCAAACAGATGGTACTAGATTCAATTTGGGGCTTACTTTTTGTAATTACCTCAGTCAGGTGTTTAACAAAGTTTTTACTGCTGTTATAGACGCCTAGTGTACAAGATCTACTTTCTCCACTTAGCCTGCAAATGTCGTAACAGAATCCCTTCCTACAATGTGATCATAAGAGAAATTTAAGCACGTTTCTCCTCAAAAAAGTGCATTATCTGATTATTTCCTCCCTTAACATAGTATTAAAACTTCGAGTATTAACTAAAACTGCGGAAATTAAGATTAAAGCTTTTTAAAATTGGTGCTTTTAAAAATAACACTACATATGTTAAATAACTGCATTTCAAACTAACAGAAATGAAAGTATTATTTTTACCGTTGCCCTAAGGTAAACTTAGCAAAAGTAGTGAAACATTTAGAGAAACTAAATATACTCTAAGACATACGAGTCATTTCAGGTTGTCAAACCACTTTTGTTGTCCAAATAAATGTCGAAAACAGGATTGTTTCTTTCCGGATTGAAGTTAGTTGTGATGTCATGATGAGAATATACCCGCTGTCACATTAAGTACTTACAATAACGATTTCGATGTGTTTTTTTATCGACCCTATAAAAAAAATTAAGTAGGTTACAATGTTAACCGGAAGATTTGAAATTCAGATTTAACATTTGTCATTATCGTCAATTCAGCCATAACTCACCTTCAGGTATTCTCTTTGATTGCTAATGCAGGCCTACAAAACAGTTAATTAGACAATTTATAAAATTAAATTGCATATTTTAAATACAATCATTGATAATTTACCTTCTTCGGTGCCACTTTTAGCAATTCAAGGTAATGATAGATGGTATTGTTTATGACATAGATAATTGTCATTACGTTAAAAAAACAACATAGAGTCACTAAAATTGTACGCTACAGAAATTATAGAAGGCATTATCTAAATTAAAAAATCTAAAGGGTTATTAGTTCTAACCTACAGAAGTGACCCATAACGAAACTAACATTTAATAGTACGTCTACATTCAACAATACACCTATTTTCTCCAAAGAAACACAAAGGTTTTAACCTTTCTTCATTGGAAAGATTCTTGACTTTCGACAGTAAACCACCTTGAGACCCGGAGCTTTTCTTCGAAGCTATAAGATTTCATTAAGATGCTGCATATGAATTACTTAACTAAACAACACATTTTCTGTAAACATTCAAAGTAGTTCCTCAAATATAAAATTGATTTTTTGTACCTTTTCCTAAAAGTAAATTCCATTCCTTTCCCATCATATATCTGCCAACATTTATTTTAAAGGAAAAATATAAATTAAATATTTATCGAGAAAGTAGTTTGTGAAACACACACACACACACACAAAAAAACAAAGCCGTTAGTTTTAAATCTTGTTTTTGCTGGTGTACTTGCAACAATTGTCGGTCACACTGCACCGCATACCATAAAAAATACTTCAAAACCTGTAGATGACTAGTTTTTCTGCTGAACAAAAATATAGGTCTGTGTCCGACATCAACCTTTCCTTATCTGGGATGAGTTCTGCATTTCAATGAGCATACAATAAGTCTTTAGAGTTGTATGTGGGGACTATCTTTCTAAAATTCATTGTCTATGGTTGGAAAAAAGGCATTAAAATAAAGTCCAGTGATTTACGTTTCCACCACAGCGTTCAATGATACAGAAATATTATAAGAAATGCGTATTTTATAATTGAATCCCTGTCTTAAAATGTTAATTGATGTAGTTAACGCAACATTAAAAATTAATATTCCATTATGGCAGCCTGCATTATAGACTTGAAAGAGAAGATTTGGGGTACATTTAGTCAACTACCATTCAAATAACATAATAACTCTTAATTACAAGATTGAGTGATTCAAAGTGTTTTATTCCACATGGCAAAGTTATTGTATTCTTCAACATTTGTCATTTAAAAGGAAGATTAGAAAAGGATCTTAACATTTTAAAATGACTGACCATGGTAAATAAATGAAAAACCTGGGGAAATAGATCAAATTTATCTTATCTGACGTCGTGAATGTTGATGCGAATAAAGCTTAGTGACGACCATTATAGTAGATCAATTAACCTTGACCCAGTCAAGACACGAGAGTGGATGCTGATGGAGACTCCGTCTTTCTACGTTCATAAATCTAAAACAAAATATAGGGTGTGTTAAACAGGACATAAAAACTCCCTTAAAAATTGCTCCTAAGACAAAAGCAATGTCACGTCAAATTACAAAATTTTATTACAAAATGCAATGCAATGTCACATCATCATTCTTAACACTCTTCCCGCCTGCGGTAGGTTCAGATGCCCAAAACTGTTTGAGGATATTTTTACATGGCTGGTTGCCGGCCTATTTCCTTCGCCCGCTTATTTAACGTTGGCTTATCTCCTTTATGGGGGCAATTTAATTTATTGACGCTGGCAGGGCGCTCCTACACCTGAAAATTTTATCGATCTACACCTATATGTGCTAGTCACAAGGTTGGAAACCGAGTATAAGTGTCACAGGCCCACAGCTTTACTTTTCATCAGACGGAAGGCGCACTTGGGACTTACTTTTTACTCGAATGAAGCCGGAATGGAAATTGCAAACGTGGAATCATGAATACAACACCCCATCAAATACCTACTGAGGTAAATAAAATATAATCTATCTGAAACCCCTTTAAATTAATTAATAGCCAGGATCAAAATTAGGAGATGCGCGAAGTACTGGAGGAAATCATATTTTCATCGAACAGTCAAACAATATGGTTATTTAACGCTTAGTCAGTGATGGATATGCAGTTTATCGCTTGAATATCGCCATAAAAAAAACTTTTTTTGTTATGGATCCTCATTCAAAATGTCCTTCAAAAGCCATGCACAACATATCAAAAATGGCTAATTCTTGATAGCACAAAAAATTAAAGGTAACTAGTTGAGTTTGGAGAATGCGACTACAATGATCTCTGCTGACAAAGTACAGAGATGGGTTTAGCTTTCATCTGCTTTGCAGCATGTGACTACATCACGTCTGCTGGGTTCATTGTAAAACGCACAAAAAATCCATAAAAAGGCTTAAATATTTAGCATTTGATTCCCCCTGCCATTTCCGGACTATCAAACGCATTTAATGTGTTTTTCCACATGTAAATGTGTTACACGAGAGATTAAAGATTGATATCAGCAGTTTTGGTCTCTCGCCACATGAAAAGAGACGTATTATTAGAATTGGAAAACTCATGCTTTCATCATAAATGAGATTAAAAACCGATTTCAAAATAAACAGTTTACTACATATCAAGTGATGGTGAATGAATCAAACATTAAAAAAGGTAATATAAACACACCCAATGCCTCCTTGCATTAGTTGCATATCGTAAGCATGTCTTACCAGTTACCGTCTCACTTATTCTCGCCTTTCGTTTGGCCCTCCCGAAACCATGGGTACCGACCCTTTCGTAGGCTGAAAATGAGGGGGAGCGGCGAGTTGCGTTGGACACACCAGTTCTCGTCTGATCACTGAAGTTAAGCAACGCAAGCCCAGTTAGTACTGACATGGGTGGTCGCTCGGGAAAGCTGGGTACTGCTAATACCCAATAATCGTCGCATTAGTGTAGTGTCTGTGCAGTATATGCATTAGAACTATACAGTGGACGGGTCTCTAATGACATCGTAGTTGACGGGACCTTAAACTCCAACAAACAAAAAAAAAAAAACTGAAAATGAGTTGGTTAAAGAAGAAATTAAAGAGAACGTGGCAGAGCCGAATACCCATCTCCCTCTGAATGAATGCACAGGAGATATATTGGACGGTATTTTCCCGCAACCAGCTGCCGACCAAAGCTACAGCCCGTATGCTTATTTATCGTCGGCCTACTGTTCGTTGGGGCACTCCCCCGACGCCAGGGGGCGAGTATCTACACCTGGGAATTTTGTCTCATTTACCCGTTGCATAGTAGAGAGGGTCCTTTAAGGTGCAAGCCGAAGGAAGGCGCACTTGGGGGTCTCTTTCTCGTCCGAAAGCCAACCCTCCTCGATCCAGTATCGAACCTGGAACCACTGACGCAGAACACCGAACACGCTACTTCTTGCACCACTGGAGATGGGTCAATTGCAGCTACGCAATGCGGATAAATAAATCATTATTATTCGTGATTGCATTGGATGTAGTTTGCCGACTTTTCAGTTTATCTGTTTTGAACGCAATCCAGGATTACGTCTAGTTGACATTCGTATCAAAATTATTTGATGAAATTTACATTTAAAATACATTGTAAACTTACTTGAATGTATGCTTCTGATAACGTAATCATTTGAGGAAGTATTTCTGTAACGTGAAGATCTTGAAGTTCAAACCATTTTCCAGTGCCCTAAAAATCGATAGAACTATTTTAGTACATGACGACCAAATTATATATGTAATATTAATTAAATATAACTATTTATTTTTCTCATATATCCAGAATTAAATGTATTAAATGTTCAATAATCTTTCCTGGACAAAGACAGCCATCTAATATCAGTTTGCGCAGGTTTAAGGTTCTCAAACACCCCGCTCTAAGGCAGAAGAAAGCTTTTAACAAATTTAAAACTATTATTGCATACAGGGTGTAATTTTTAAAGTAACCAATGCCTGTATGATACAATACTGATAATAAATTGACCGTCTTCCTATAAAGTATTCAAATCACACGTATTGTGCATTGTATATTACTAAGTAATTTTTAATTAAAACGTCTCCGATGGACTGCTACCACCACGGCTTAGAACCTACTCAACTCTTCATTTGGCTTGACCATTGTCTTAAAAATGTGACCTTTAAGTTGATGAGAACCGATTTTCCACATAGCATGCAGGTCTCCACTTCATCCACCCACGTAATGTCCGTGAGTTACATCCATTATTTCTTAAGTGCCTGCACTGACTGTACTCGACTTCCTGGAAGCGCATCATCAAAATAATTCTTCATTCAGTCATTGCCCCTGGCACCCCTATCAATGCATTAAGATGCTACAAAGTCTCTCCTTGGCCTACGACAATCATTTTTATCTCCTTTGCATGCCCATACTCATCTATTAACTGTCCCACTTTGAAAAGAGGTGACATGGTGGACTTATTATCTGACATAAACAGACTAACTTTAAACTCTCATTTTGTTCCCTACTATTCTCTACCATGGCTTCATAAATTTCAATGTTAATGTTCATGCAGTTCTAAAAAAAACTACAACGCAGCCATTGCGAGGACGTTAAAACGCTTTGAGGCAACTATAAATAAGTGCCACAGGAATGTAGCATCATAATCAACAACAATCGTAATATTGATGCGGGGTGGGGTCTGTGTTCAAAGCATATTAGTTTGAAAACACAATTCAAAGAGACATTAAGGATAGGATGTTTCCTACTTTCTTAAGCTCTACTTATTTGTGGAGATTTTAGTTAAAATTTTACATGGCCTCAACAAAGTAATTTTATGGCCATAATAAGATGTAAATAAGTACTCTGAACGCCTGAGATTCTCTTGAAATATAACGCGAATATTAACATCCAGCAACGCCAAAAAACAGAAACAAAAAAGAAAAACAACACACTATATCCTTTTTTAAGTTACCGACATAAATTCGACTTGAAAAACCGACAGTCAAATCATATTAGAGAGCAATTGCGTTGAAATGTCGTGATAGGATTTGACAGCAAACAGCTACTGTGGAAAAGATGAAACACGGAAAAATGATATCAGCTGCTGCCATTGTAAAACAAACTAATGTTCTTAACGAAAGGGAATGTCTCAAACTTGTCACAAGAAAAACCTCCCAATGCTGTGGTTTTCTAAAAAAAAAAACATTGCAACCTAGAATGTGACATTTACAGAATCATTTCTAGAGAAAACTATGCTGAAATAGGACAATGAAAGTTGGTTAAATATCAAATTAATAAACATTAAGAACGATTGAAGTGAGATAGAAATTGGTTTAACTAAAGTTTTGGGCAGTTAATATACAGAGTTTGGGAACAACAAATCTCTTAATAATTTGACTAGATACCCTAGCTAACAAAACAACTACAGTATGCCCGTTATCGATACCACTTTCTTTCCATTCCTAATACTGAGTACTTGCAAATATAATAGGACGAGCTAACGAGTCAAGAAATTTATCATTAAACAGCAAGAGAAGGAAATGAGGTGATGTTAGGCAGGAAGGATGCCTATAGACAGAAATCATATTAATGAAGTCAGGCAAGTCGTGACCAATCAGATTATAAAGATTATCTTTGGGTGATTCACACAGACTAAACCCTGCTCTCCACAACACGTACAATATTTCCTCCAGTCAAAAAGGGTCATATGGCACTTCCTACAAGTCCGAAATGAAAGGCAGTCGAAAAAAGACAGTGATTCATACTGAGAAATCTTAAGATGTAAAATCCAAAAATTCAGCCTTAAGCTAAAAAGAAATTGCCAGTTGCAGAAGAAATAAGCACTGCGATAGCACATAACATACTACTGTCAAATGCAACGAATTAAGAAAAGTGACCATCACAAAGAAAAACATAAAGAAAACTGGCAATAAACATCGTTATCTGGTACAGAAATTCTTTGTACATTTATTAATAACAGTAAGACGCGCTAGTTCACTTTTTATGCTCAACAAAATTTGCATAAATTTATATTTTTAACACCTTCTATTTTTAAAAATCGCATGTGTTGTTACGCCTTAATTTTGACATGACAAAATAAAGTCGATTAAATGCCACAATTTGAGACAATTCGAATAGCAACACTTGAAGAAATTAGTTATGCTGTCAAAAACAAGAGAACAAAATATAAAGTTGCATTATACCGAATAACAACAACAATAATGATAATAGGTTATGCGGATGGCAAGCCTCTGACAAAATGAAAGGTTAGTGAACCTTCTGTAGAGGACAAAGACCAACAACACAAAATAAGCTCTCTTAAAACTCCATCTATAGACAACGTAGTCATTTACGAAAAAGAAAATAAACCTACACCATACTGGTAAATACTTCTAATACAAATATAGAAACAGTAGTGCAGACAAATGAAGATCGCATAGGCCAGCAATTCCCGTTTGGAGTCGCGAAGCCCTTACCTGACAGCCAGTTCGCTCGCGGAACCCCAATTTGATTCAAGCAATATTGAACAATTAAACATGCGCAAAAAGGTCTGTAAGCAAATTAATATTTTAGGAACAAGTTCTTATTCCGGAAATTCTTCAAGTTTATAACCACTTCCCCATCTCTGGACAACGATCAATACACTGCGACTTCAGGAGAGCAACCTCAAGCAGAAAACGTTATAAGGGTCCAATGTAGAGACTACATAAATGTAAGACAAAGCACAACACAAGCAAAGCAAAGCACACCTAGAGCTAAAGCAAAGCACACCTAGAGCTAAAGCAAAGCACACCTAGAGCTAAAGATATAAACGGCTGGCGTTTGTGGTGCCCCAGGGTACCGCAGTGCCTCGTGCCGCGGAGTCCCGAAAATCCTGCTAAGAAACCCCAGGACCTTAAAATATTGTTCACAATTCATAAATAAGGTTAGCTAAAAACTTCTTCATTCATCTTCATATTCTGATTATACTCAATTCGGGTTTCGGTTATTAAGGCTCATGCCTGACGGAAAGAGCGCAAAGTGTCTCCTCCTCAACAAAGAAAAAATCACCAGCATCCGTCAGGCACGAACCAGCGAACTTTAAGTGTGAGTTGAGTCCAAAATTGTCTTGAAGCTGTTAACAGAATGAGAACGCTTTCTAGTCCTGAATCTTTTTGAGAGATTGTAAAGGCCCATTTGTACTATGTTCCAGGTTTATGTTTCCCAATAATACTGCTGATTTTTTTTACCTACACTATTCTTTAAAATTAAAAAAGTTGGGCCTTGTACTGTTAAAATCGTAGCAGGGTTTAGTACCACAAATATTAGGCAGGAGTTGTCATTGAACACTGATTACTCAGAGGACCT
This sequence comes from Trigoniulus corallinus, assembly GCA_013389805.1. Taxonomy (NCBI): domain Eukaryota; kingdom Metazoa; phylum Arthropoda; class Diplopoda; order Spirobolida; family Trigoniulidae; genus Trigoniulus; species Trigoniulus corallinus. The sequence continues at coordinate 26,891,177 of JAAFCE010008833.1, read as the reverse complement.
CCACATTATGTTAGCGAATATATTATGAATTTTGCAAACAAGGGCGTGTAATAGATTGACAGCAACCTTGATAAAATTAACTTTAAGAAGTTTAACATTTGTAGCAAGGAACAAAAGGAGAGTATAACAACTTAGGTGGGACGAAGGAAGAATATAGTCAGGCTAGTGGTCAACTATGGTGATTATATAAAGGGTCATAATTCTACTTTAAAACTTGGCCTAATATCACTAACAGCATTCTAGCAAGAACATTTAAACTGAATACCTAAATTAAGGCCGCCCAATTCGTCGCAACCGTGTAATTTGTTAAAGTACTGTAACGCTAATCAAACGATCAAAGAATATAAAAAATCAAAACACATTTGATTGACCATAAACTACACCCTACCATAGAAACATTGCGTTTTATGTTTCAAGTTGTAATGTGATCAGGCATTTAAATCAGGTACAAGTACCAAGTACTAACTGAGACGACAATATCTGCAACGGTGCTTTACACACCGTTTGATTATTAGAAGATGTCTTTTAATTTAAAATTCGTTTAAAAAGTTGCAGTACATTTCGGTATGCGGAAAGAGGCGTCTCAAACGTTGTTAAACACCAAGAGAATGCATTAAGGTAACTACCGCTGGCATCAGATGAGGAAGAAGTTGGAAGAATACCTATTGGAAGTCGAATATCTACAACACCAGTCAGCATGCCACCTCTTTTTTCATGGCGTCTAAGTTAACACACTAGCAAACAGGATCATTAAATTTACAATCTGTACTATTTTTTGCTTTTATACTTCACCACTTACCTCATAGATGAGATTAAGTTTAATGTTGAAAGAACAGGAAAAAATAACTCATTTAAAACCCTGTAACTTCCAGTACCAGAAATAGGATTTTTTAACTACCACTAATTATAATGGATACATGGAAGGATCTGACATTGATTTTTACCAATATTGACAATTTGTCATTCGTCAGTAGAAAAAAACAAGTACAACTGTTTGCAAACTACCAAACGACAATAATGCAAAATCATTGTTAAACAGTACAGTTACTCAGATATCAGGTCAGTCAAACGTTTTGAAAGCCTCCGCCATCGTCGTCAACAGCGGCTACCTTTTCAAATTCTGCTATTAAATCAATCGCGATCACTGACGAGGCAATCAAACGGCATTCTTCCATTTATCTTGTTAACATACTTTAATGTGTAACAAATCAAACGACGACTATTTAAATTTAAAAGAAGTAACCTCGATCAGAAGCACCTACCCCACTATATGCTCAAATGAAGTACACAATTGACTAAAATGGGACCATAATATGTCCCTCAGATGAAATATTGGGACCCTGTGTCGTTGTTTTTTAAGGAATATAACCTCAACAAAATGCTGTTTGAAAAGAATATAGTAAACAATATGGGCCTGCGAACTAGACCACATTATTATTGCATTTAATTACTTCTTATAAACCGCTAGGTGCATTGTATCAGAGTCAGACATGCTGATTATGAAGTCTTCTATAAATGACCTCTGACAAGAAATGTTTTAAAAAAAGGCTGAGAATATCACAACATTATATCAACATTGCTATTCATATCGGATTATTTCTTTGTAATGGTCGTCTTAGAAATGTCGGCCTAGAAAGAAATACTATCATTACTAAACACCCTAGTGAGCTATTATGAGACTCAATTCTATACAATACTTCATATCTTAAGTTTACACGCTAGGGCAGACGATTCTTTATGCAAAATAATGACTGAACAGATCCTCTTGTTTTCCAGAAAGGTTGTAAGAAAAAAATAATATTTTTTTTTGCATAAATCCACTTTTAAAAAAAGGACGGGGCAGAAAAGGTTAGCATGGAGGCGGTGATAATAGTTCCTTTTTTTGCAAAATATTTTTAATTTTGTAAAGGAAAAAAATTAGACAATTGCCATGTTCCCAATAGCTGAAAATGCTTTTACAAAAGGATTATGTTAAGATTAATCTTTGTGTTTCTCTCATCACAAAATTGAAAAAAAAAATTAACAAAAAGAAATTGTAGAAACATTTGGGCCATTCAATGTCACACGATGGAAAATCAAACAATCATTTTTCATTCTATGTCAAGACATAAAAATGAGCAAAAATCCTTTTAATTACTAAAGAGTTGTGGTTAACCTTGATTATAAAACGTGTCGACATGGTGTACATAGATTCAGTAAAGATGCAATTTAGAAGTATTCTTAGGACAGACAAGCACCTACATAATCATAAGATACAAAACTAGAACTTTAAAATTGTGGTGCAGGACTTGTATGGTTGAATGAAATTTCTTAGAGTGAAAACCTCATTTCGGTTGGAAAAGCTTACTTAAAACTTCACCATTGTAGCTACAAAATTATAAACCTTCAGAATGAGTTTTTCTCTTCCTCTCTTTCTACTTCATACCTAGAAGGCCTTCATCAGCATGCCAACAAGTGATTATTTGTCTAAGATACAGGATGAGAATATGATTACCTTGAGAATCTGATCAGGCTAAAATGCAAATCTCATAACTGTAAACGTCTGACAGAGAGAGAGAGCACCTGTTGAATCTTAGAACAGGCTACAAAAAATGACTTAACGAAGTAAAAGTCGGTTACTTTAGTAAAAAGTGAACATCCTTGAAAGTGTGAGTTTTCTCAATGTCCAGTGGTTATTTAACTGCCCGTTTTTTAAAGGGCTTTACTATACTAATTACAGCATTTAATATAAACTTAATAACTTTCTCACGCGCTGAACCAGCTGATGATTGACCACAGTGAGTTAACCAGCGAATAAAACAACTGCTGAAAATAGCAAATTAACTCAAATGTACACTGCATTACATCCAGTAATTTAATCCATGTACTGCGTGCAATTAGATCCAAAATCACACCCCTTGCGAAAATAACGTGAAGAATCATGCATATATCATGTTCGCAATCTAAGAACACCAGCATTTCTTCTTATTCTTACTTGCACATTCATAAAAAAACGGTAAACGAAAAAATTTTTAAGAGAAACCCACTACTTACCTTATGAAGAACGTGAACTCTGTAGGTGCCCTTGCCGGAGGCGGGTTCGCCATCATGCACGATGTTGGCCAAAAGATCATATGTAGAATCTCGACACTTCAATTTCGTCTCAGGTGAAAGGACATCGGCGAGATCGATGTTCCTAAAGTGATAATTTGAAAGAAAAAATATTTTCAAGTGATTTTCTTATTACTGAACAAGGACTAGACTCCTCGCTTCTCAAATTTCTCACCCTCAAAAAGATGTGTAAAAGTAAAACCACATGAAATCGGTTATCAAAACGTGTCCTTGTGCTGAATAGCACCATGTAACCAACCTTGCTTTATACATTGCAATTTGATAAATATGTGGTTTAAAAATGTTGTGCTTCCTGTTACATCTTGAATTATAATAGTCAGAATTTTGTGAAGGAAGAGCAGCTAATCAACTTTACAAGGATTTTGGCCGTTTTCATCATGACCATCATCATCACACCCTCATCCAACCTGAGGTAGACCGGGTCGGGTCTGCGGGTTCTAGCTCCCCACTCTCGTCTACGGTATCTCCCAACACGTCCCCGTCCACCCTACACACTACCATATCCTTACGGACAACCAGCTCCCACCCCAGGCTATCTCTAATATACTCATTCCTAATTCTATCAGTTCTTGGCACCCCACTCATGTACCGTAGCATTCGTATCTCGGCTACTTGCGTTCTATTTACGAGACTCTTCCTTACTGCCCAACACTGATCCATATAACTTAGCTGGCATAACTACTGCCCTTTCAACTTTATTGAGACCCTCCTATCACGCAGGATTCCGCTTCCTTTCTCCACTTCAACCATCTCCTATTGATTCTATAGGTAACATCCAAATCTGTCTCCTCGTTGCTTTGGAACACTGATCCTAAGTACTTTACCTCTTGCAATTTTGTCAGCAGCTCGCCCTAGAGAGTACGTCACAATTATTTTCCTTTCCTTCCCAATTGAAAGCTAAATACTCTGTCTTCTTCATGTTTATCTTTAGTCCTCCCTTTTCAATTGCTGTTCTAATAACGATTAGGTCTTCATCTGCTAGATCACTGTAGTCACAAAGTTTCCCAACATCGGGGTCCATTCTAATACTCCCGTCAGCAGTTCGTCCATAACCAGAATGAAGAGGTATAGACTTAATGCTGAACCTTGGTGTACTCCAACCTTCACTGGGAAGCTTCCAGTATTTCCCTAAGGAGTCGTTACCTTGGCTATGGAACCATCATACATATCCTGCACTATCCGAATAAACCCTTCCTCTACCACCCCCTCTTTTGCATAATACCTACCAAACTACCTATCGTGGGACACTGTCATAAGCCTTCTCCAAATCAATGAAGATTTCATGGAGATCTTTGTTTACTGCCCTATGCTTTTCTATCATCTGCCTGAGAATGAGGAATTGGTTTCAATGTGAACCTACTTGGCATGAACCCAAATCGATTCCCCCATTCTATTACTCTCTCCCAGAACTTCATAGAATGGCTCATAAGCTTGATACCTTTATAGTTACCAAAGTCTTGGACATCACCGTTTTCATCATGACCAAACTAATTAGTTTAACCAATAATGAACTATGAATTGCATTTGGCTTACAAAAGTACTGTATTATTTTCATAATTGGAGAATGTTAAAAAAGTAAATTTTCATTTCATCGATAGTGAGAGTAACTTCGTTTGCAGTCGTAATACGAATTCTGGTATAAAATATGTGAAAGGTTTTTGCATTTAACGTACCAATTCACAAATACAATTACATACTTTGCTATACTATATGTTTAATATGGAAATAAATGGTCTAAACATGGCCAAAAACGTTGCTGAACAGATTTACATATATTGTTATATCAGTAGAAATTGAAATTTTTCTCAAGAATTCGGCCAATATTTTCTCATGATGAAAAATATAATAATAATGCAATTCAAAACGAAATTGAAATTCTCAATTGGCATATTTATTCTTTTCAAAACTATTTTGATCAAATGGAATCTGAGGCCGAGTTAACAAAGAAAAGTTCACAAATCACGTAAGAATTGTAAATAACGACAGATATTCACGTCAAAAGTCGTTTGAAATTCCTTTTTTTTTCATTGCTATCACCCTTCCTATTTGATTAGTTTTTCAAATAAAGAAAAAAATGGGACGACAATATTTCTATAAATAGTTCAGTAGAACAGACTATTATTAAAAGCCAATTTCCAAAATATTTCATCTGAACTTTTTATTGTACACAACTTTCATAATAAGGATTCAATTTAATCCAGTAGTAGGTGTAATGTAAAAATCTTTCGTGGAAACGCGACCTACATTGCTTCATCATCTTTTTCATCAAGGTAGGCTAACAAAAAATTATAATAAGTTAAAGGAAGTTCCCTTCAAGTGGACGATAATTTACTGAAATTAAATCAAAATTCTGGTAATGATCACATGAGACAAGTTCATGGATGAAACTTAAGAATTTCTAAATACATTACAATCACGAAGCTAATTTAAATTTTAAAATCGATTGCTAAAGTTGTATGAAGGCTATTGTTATAAAGTTGTATTTCCCCTTAGAAATTTCAGTTAACACTTCAAAATTTCAAAATATTTTTAGTAAGATTTTTATTTATACTTTTTATTAAATTCGACTAATGATAACCTAAATTAGTATCCATTTCTTGGTAGATAAGTTTGAATTTGATCAAAAACAGATCAGTTATATGTAGGACAAGAGAATTCCACTAAATAGTGGACCACAATTATTCAGGTTGGACAAATGAAAAAAAAAACTGCTTTATTTGAAAGCCACAATATATAAATATGTTTATGACTAAATAATTATGAAATAGTCGAAGTGAAGATTGTCTAATTGCAGATTTCGAAGGCAGTATTTTTGTCCACGCACCGTGATACCTCGATAGTAACCACGACACAGTAACGACGACACGACGAAAAAAATAAAAGCTGCACTTACTTTATCGGGAAATTAACAATAGTTGGATTCTTCTCGATGTAAAAGGTGTTTTTCGTGAATCGCTGTAAACAAAGGAATTCAAAATTACTTTGAAGAAATTAGCGGTCTTAAAGTTAGAGATCTATTTGCTGCGGACGAGAGTAGAGGAATGGGCCCCTCAGTGCCTGGTATTTGCTGACGATGTAGGAAGGCTGGAGGAGTCCAAAGAGGATGCACAAAAGGGCCTACAAGACATGTGGACATGGTGAACATGAAGAAGACTGAGTACCTAGCTTTCAATTTCAGTGAGATTCATTGTGGCGAAGAGGGGATTCCAGTGGTGCAAGAGTTTCGTTATTTAGGATCAGTTTTCCAGAGCAACGGGGAAATGCGGGGTTGAGGGGGATTTGGTGGGGAATAGGCGGGAGTGGAGAATTAGAACCTGCAGACCAGACCCTGCCTCAGGCGAGAGAAGGGTGAGATGATGGTGATGATGAAAGTTAGAGATCTATTAAACATTTAGATTTTATTTCCTTAACTCGTGCCAATATGCACTTTCACACCGACCAGACTTGCAAATGCAGAACATTTACATTCACCGCAAGCAGACCCTGATAAACTGTCGTTTGGGACATTGTCACTTCCTAGTTAGTAGGAATGTTTAAAATCACGTCCTCCGTAGGCAACGCTACATTTCACCAAAGCTCTTGATAAGACAGGTTCTCTTGCTATTAGCGCCAGTAAGTCATATATTCAAATCTTAACTTAGTGAATCTCCACTACTTTTTGTACTCCAAGGAACATTGCAACCAGGTAACAAAGCACCCAGGAGCACATCTGTGCCGCCCCATATGATGAATTTCCAGAACTCATCCATATTGCTGAGCGTATGTTTTAAGTATTTACAAGAGAGAATTTTTTTAAATGCTACTACTGTACAACAGTGGGGCACATGTAGGGCAGATGTCAGGGGATTCTAAATGCTTACAAGTGGCTGCCGGTCGATTTTCAGCAATCGTGGATGACTCTATATGCTGCTAGCCAATGAACAGCGGTAAATCTTGGTCAATAGGTCCCAAACAATTTACAGTTGGACTATACGATATACTTACACGTATATAGAGAATGAGATATGGTGGTAGTTGTTTGATTTCAAATCTTTTCATAGTGCTATCCTTATATGTTTTATATTCTTTTTCAGACATGCCATTAAACTTCCCCAAAATGTTGTAAAGTGGAACTTGAGGAATAATATTTTCTCTGAATTCATCTTTGAAAAGTGGTGGTGGAGGTAAGTCCAATGTTAGATATAAAAAATTTGAAGTTTCCACCTTTTCTGTAAAAAAAACAATAATAATTTCATCTAAACTGGCAATTGAAATTTAGATTTTAAGCTACTCTGCAAAATTGAACTATTTAATACAGAAAAATTCAACAGCCATAAGTTCAAGTGAATTAATTTTATAAAACATTACGCTAGGCATTTTGTAAGATATAAATAAGTGATGCTTCATAACAATTAGAAAGAAGGACCAAGTATAAATGAATATTGTTCAAGTATTTTTAAAAGTGTGTTAGGTTTCCCTCAAAGTATCACTATGTTGATACTAGAATCCCTTAAAAGGGAAATATGTCTTATGTTGTATATACCGAATTTAATACAGAATCCATGTTGAAAATATATATACACCTTTCCCACAACTGAACAATAACTTTTATATTTTCTTTTTTGAAAATGCAGAAGCCTCAACAAAAGCATGGCTATCTTGATAGAAGAATTAATTTATCAAACGTGCAGTTTGAACTATTTCACGTTTCTTCGCCTTCTATTTTAAAATGAATAAATAAGGATTAGTGATTGAACATCTCTATGAAAGAAACAAATATAAAGCTTGCAATAGTGGGAACGGCAGTCTATAAAATGATTCCCAAAATGGATTCTGCGAAATGCTTCTTCCTTTCATAAAAACAGGGAATTCAGAAATCTTTCAACCTTTTTGGAACTTACATTGTTAACGTTATTTGATGCCAATACAATGAAACAGATTTCGAGTTTGATCCATCTATGCAAGAGGTCATTTACCGACTCCAGGAGAGAGTAAGTTTTTAAACCTGGAAATGTTGACGATCTTTGTGCGCCTAGATCCATAACCAAGCAAGCTACAATAGGGAGATTGTGCGTACCGATAACTATTCGCCCCATAAGCAGACGAAACTTAAGTTGCGCATGCTCCACAAATAAAATTAATTGTTCGGAGCATGCATAACTTGTGCGGTCTGCTTATGGGTGGAATAGCTATCGGTAACGGTACGCACAATCTCCCTAAAACAGTAAAACCTGTCTAAAACGGAACCTGATCGTTCCCATATTTTTTTCCGTTTTCACAGGTTTCCGTTTTACAAAGGGCTGTGTTTTAATGAAACAAAGTTAAAAAAATATGATGAAATTTAAAATAAAAGTCCCTAAACTAAAAAATTACTCTGCCCCCCCCCCACACAGATTAGGGGGAAGCACATCAGAAAATTACACCCCAAATATTTTTAAATATTCAGAATCCCTAAGTATAAATCTTGCTAGCAATTACAATAGGTCCTCCACTGCCCCTTAGACAATGCCCTATGTTCAGTGGTTTAGCCAGCTGCAGATTGGACTGGCAGAATAGAAACGGGAATAGCAAATGCAAAAATGCCTCATAAGTTGCAGAGTTGAACCATGCATCAGTTGACGGATGCGCAGTGAGGCACTGAGAGGGGAGCAATGGCTGCATTGCTCCCCCCCCCCGGATCCGCCCCTGCCACCACATGTCTTTTAAAGTACATTGTCGTTGCTTCACTATTGGGTAGCTGTGTGTATATGGCCGTAATGGTCCCTAGAACCTTGGTGCATGTACAGTCATACTCAGTCATTGTAGTGTTATGCATAAAATAATCCGTCTTAGACAGGTTATTTATGCAAACGGTTCCCAAAACCTATTCCGTTTCCGCGTTAGGTTGTTTTCCGGTTTAGGGTAGTATTTTAAATGGGAAATCATTCCGTTCCGAAATTTATTTTCCGTTTGGCCAGGTTTCCGGTTTATACAAGGTCCAGTTTAGGCAGGTTTTACTGTATAAAGTACTGATGCGGTACTGACATAGGACGCACATGAGATTCACCATCTCTCGAAAGAAACCTCTGGCCTCGGTCAAGCTCGTCCCTGTTCTTTATAAGCACTGGCTTTCAAAAGACCATAAATTCTGTAAAGGGATTTATTATGAATAATCCAGATCACTGTATTATCAGAATAGCATCAGTCAGAAGAATAGTGCCGCCCTCTTTCCATTCGTGGGGTATCGTTTGCAACCTGAATACAAGAACACGACATAAAAGAGGTAAAACGACATAATGAACAATTTGATTAACACATTCAAGGATCGTTGAATATATAGTTATTTTATCCAGGAAATTCGTTGGACCACAGCAAATTAATCTTTCTCATGGGTAGAACACGTAAGTGAGCACGCCCTTTAATTATATCAAATATTAATCAACAGTACTATACCCATCCCATTTCGGCAATTGCTAAAATTCCCTTCGTATAAATCTAGTACTTCAAACCACATTTTGAACCTACCTACTGCCTGGTAATATTTTGGGTAACTGCTATTTAACTAATAATAACCAGGTGGCAGTGCATTGTGAATTGGTTTAATGCACCAATTCACAATACATTATACAGTATTTTATTTTTCTTTCACAAAATCGACAAAGTGAATACAATAAATAATATTCGCCTATAATACGTTTATTTCCCTTTAAAAATTGTAAATAAAAGTTGTAGTAGTTAAATAAATTATCTGCGGTTATAATGATTAAATGGTCATTCGTCAACAAGTATATTTTTCTTCATGTGGCTTTAGTAGAGTATATTCGGCTCACTGTATTCTCTCAAGTCAAAACAGGCGACTGAAAAATTTGGTGATTATTCTTTGGTGATTTGTAATATAAACTATTACTTAAGAGTTCATCCATCAGTTTCCATCCTCCTTTAATCTTTGGAGTTCTACTCTGCCAGATTATCTTATTTCTTTCATCACTATCACTCAGTCCTCCAAAACTCAAAAATACCTAATCCGGCCGAAGAAATAGATTTGTGGGAGAAAATTTAGCCCCCTCCTTAGCAACAGATATCTTTAACCCTTGCCGCGGGCTCTTTGACATCTTACATCGGAGTGAAGTCAATAACCATTTTCTATTTGGCAGATGGCTAATCAGAGCTATAATTACTCATTCATATATGTGTGAAGTCTCACTCAAAATCTTCACTATAATCAACCAAAATTCCAGTAATTTTTCAGATGGCGATCGTAGGAAGACCACATTCCCAATAATTTTCAGGTTACGTACGTAGTTCTCACTACTTGTGATAAAAACAGACCACGATCCCCCAATTTCGCGTAACACGTTGAGAAGCTATCTCAGGCATTGTTTATGTGCAGTGATGTACATAAGTTGTTATCTATATAACATATCTTATACACAATGAAATAATGTTCAATCATCTATTTATCTTCAACTACAATTCCAGAGAAAAATTAATTTGGAATTATAGCAGTCTATTCTGTATTAGTGTCGAATCACAAGAATGACCTTTTCAGCTCAAGGTAAAAACAAAAAATGTATTGTACTTGACCATTTCTTTATTAGTATAAGACTGGTTGTGCACTACAAGAATAAATAACTGGCAATAGCAATAGCCATTTGAGTGCCTCTTTGAAGCCATTAGCTACTAACCACTGGAATCTAAACAACTTAAACTATCTTGGTTCAACTTTGGAAGGTGTACCTGGGTACGCACTATCTTTCTCAAACTTCTCTTTCGGTGTAATCGCATTGCTTGTACAGACAACAAAACGGGTCTTTTGGAATAATTTTAATAAAATGTAAATTTCATCTGTGCCATCTATTTTAATAAACGCCGCAGTATTTAAAACACCTTTTAAGATTCCATTTTGAAAACATTATGGATTTCTTTGGATTTGGAAAACATTGGGGATTTCTTTCCCATTCCATTTTCAAGTCGGTATCTTTCACAAACTGAGACTGTCTTTGAAAGAGGGTTTGTACCTTTACATATAATATCATACACTTCAATATGAATTATTTTATTCATTAAATTTTAACTGTCAAAATTATAAGATTTTAAATGACTGTATTGCGCTGCTGTTACAAAATAACTTTAAATAAACTTTCTAACAGTAAATAATATTGTCGGCTAAGATAAATTACTTGATCCCCTTGAAAATCCCAGCATATTGTGCTCGCTTACTGACAAAAACAGCCGTAGAATTTTTCAAACATCCTTCACACAGCTCACAGAAACAGTGGAACAAATTCAGGTAGCATGTATAAAGCATTTCACCGTAATTCTCAAGGTAAAAATTGACCGAAACTGAATTTCTTCAGTGGTACAGTTCTGCAATTGACCCACACTTCTAGCATATTACGAGAGGTGACGTCAGGGTCTTGACCGGTCATCAGCAACAAATATCAAACGAGTTCCAGTTTACGGTAAGATAGAAATACTGTATGAAGGGAGAGTAAGAGAAGGCCAGGGAGGTAGAGGAGGCAGAAGGTAACATCAAGGGATGACGGAACTTTTGCGAACTGTTGGACGACGACGGTTTCATTTCCAGTCACAATCTTTTTAAGGCTTCTCTTATTACAAGCAAGGATCTAAATACAGTATCTATTTAACTACACATCTCAAGGTAGAGAACAACAACAATGTAAAGTACGTCTGTCCCCGTAATAATCATCATCATACCCTTATCCCGTCTGTAGCACGGTCGGGTCTGTGGATTTTAGCCTATCTCCTATCTGATCCCGTCCACCCCACACACTACCATATCCTTACGGACAACCTGCTCCCACGTCTGCTTTGGTCTCCTCCTGTCCCGGGTGCTTCCAACCACTTGCATTCCTGTAATGGACCTAACGAGGTCCTCCTCGCCTCTTCGCATTACGTGACCATATCTCAATGTACTCTCCCTCACTTTTTCCTCTATGTCCCTCGCCCCTAGGTCACCTCTAATATGTTCATTCCTAATTCCATCAACTCTTGACAGCCCACTCATGTACCGCAGCATTCCCATCTCAGCTATACTTGCATTCTATTTAATTGGCTCTTCCTCACTGCCCAACACTCTGATCCATATGACATAGCTGGCTTAACCACTGCCCAGTAAAACTTCCCTTCCAACTTTATTGGGAACCTCCTATCACACAACACTTGCCTGTCTCCACTTCAAACATCCCCCATTGATTCCCTGGGTATCATCCGAATCTATCGACCCGTTGCTTTGGAATACTGATCCTCTTGCACCTCTGTCACCAGCTCGCCCCCAGAGAGTATATCACCATTATTTTCCTGTCCTTCCCAATTGAAAGCTCGTAAAAATCGTCACCCGCAAATTAATCATAATAACTACTATATCGTGCATGTACAACTAGGAAAAAGCATGCATTCTGTCACTATTGCACCTGTGAATTCAAGATGATAAACTCATTAATTTTTGGATACTAATACTGCACTAACATTTAACGAGTACAGTATTAGCATCCAAAAATTATAACAGGTCTGACGATTGTTGCCAAATCATAAATCAAGCGAAACTGAAACTAATTTTGAAGCTGCAAGAAAGACATGTGAACGATTATTACTAACGAGACGGATGCTATTGCCCTCATTTAAGGAAGTGATGCAAATCAATCATCAGAACTACAAGTGTACAAAACTGTTATTACTCATAAAGTCTTCGTGGGAAATAAATTCTCCCTACTTCCACTGAAAAGCTATAATCAGAATGCTTTAACATCTCACTTGTTTAACGAGTTTAACGACTACAGATGCGCTTTTCACTCCCATCATGTGAAAAATCATTCTTTCATTCGTCTTACAGATTGTAAATGTGTGAAAGTTATTTTAAGCTCGATAATGTGGTTAGCATAGCTAAATAAGTAAGACATTACCACAGGAATGATTCTGTAAATCACATAAAGTCAATACTGCCACCAGAAAATTAAAAAAAAAATGAGTTCATGCAAGAAAATTAAGTTCACTGGGTAACTGACAGCAATATTCAGATAATAATAATAATTTTACATCGCTTAAGGTATTCTCCACTATCTTTTGCTCTGCCTACGCAAAATAATACAGGGAGCGGCGAAATGCGTTGGACACACCAGTTCTCGTCTGATCACTGAAGTTAAGCAGCGCAACCCCAGCTAGTACTGACATGGGTGGCCGCTTAGGAAAACTGGGTACCGCTAGTATTCAAAAATCGTTGCATTAGTGTAGTGTCTGTGCAGTTTCTCCATCAGAACTACACAGTGGACGGGGCTTTAATGACCTTGTAGTTGAAGGGCCCTAAAACACCAACAAACAACAACAACACAAAATAATGCCGGTGATTCGGTGGACCGTCACTTAGCAGTTGAATTTCTCAAAGGGATGCGACATCTCATCTGCATTACCATTCCTAAACCTTTTGGCCTCCTTCACATGCAGCGATTAACGTTGCGTTTAGCGCTGCGTTACAACCTTTCACATGAAAGCGATTTTGAGGTGGACCGCCTACGTGGTGGCTTCTCTGTAACGCTATTCCCTCTTTCAAAAAATGAAAACCTACAGTGAAAACGCGCGGTGATATGAAAAGGTCAATTGGGTTCCTTGTATTTCAAGGCGCACGCTAACGCTAGAAAATCGCTGAACTCTCGAATCGTGCGTTGCTACGCGCGTTAGCCAAAATCGCGCGTTTCCATGTAAAAGCAGCTATTCACCTCTGTGTCTTCCCCAACGCGCGTTACAAAATCGCGCGGTAGCTAACGCTGCATGTGAAAGAGGCCTTTCCCTCTTATGGCAAGAGATGCTTGCTTAATCGGCTAGGTAGTGAAATAAAGGGAATGGGACATTGGGGGCTTATGTCTGAAAACTTCCGAGGTGACTTTTATGCGACTGAGTAAGGCGGAAGTCAATCATTATAGCCGCCTTTTACTCCGGTACGTAGGTGGTATGCTTCTTAAAACGAGATTAGTGGACTGTAATACAGTCCCAAGTGTTCATTTGTTAGATTACGGGTTTTAGTCTTCTAATGATTCTAATCAGACAACAAAAAAGTTCAGTGAAACTTCTGGTTTCTTTACCAAACCGACAAGACCAAATACAATATTCTGAGCTAGAGTCAAGGATAACTATAAATCATGAATATGAAATGGCAAATGGGATGTTTAATCGTGACTTAGATTCTTTTCCGAAATTTTCAACCAGTTATTCTTTAACTTTGACCTAAAATAAGATATACTTTGTATGCAGTCAAAGTAACAATAAGTTCCTCATCTTAGTTAATTCTGAAGGGCAAATAGCGAAAGAATTCTGTAAACATGCATGCATAATTACAATTTCAAATCCGGATACATACACAATCCTGGTGTTGAGGTGCAAAGGGTGGTATTCAGTGGGTTAACTTATCTACCCACGTATGAAGCCCTACGATCCTTCTGCATACTTTGAGGCATATTTTGGCATAAGAGACTATTAAAACCCAAACAAGGTAATTAAAGAATCTAAAACACATTGTATAAAGTTGCCATCACCTTCTCTAACAAAACTTAGCAAGTAGCAAAACAGTACAGTAGCAAGGGCCCAGTAAACTGGAATACATAATATTCGGATGGCACAAAACTTTCCTTCAATTTCAATATTAATTATAGCCAACAGACCTTTCTAAGTAAACCATGGTTGATTACCCTTACGTTGAGCTCAAAGAACAAAGTTCGTCTTTGGCGGAGGTCGTGAAAGGTGGACAAGAGCCTTCCATAATGTAAGTAAACACCTAGCTGTGGTTCCCAGTGTGACTATGCAATGTCACCGCCAGTCCATGGAAAGATGGTGATAAACCAACTAAAGGCAGAAGAAGAATTTTCAATTGTCCTTTATTCTTCGCTTAGCTCAACATCGATACGACGATACCTCACCATTATACCCTAATCTTACCTACAACAGGGTATGGCTTACGAGTTCTCATCTTCCATTCCTTTCTATTCCAAACCATGTCTCAGTGTCATATCCCTACGTCGAGTCGTACAACCTACTCGATGCTCATTTTGGCCTACCTTTACCATGTCTGTTACGTAATGACCTACATCTCTGTGATGGACTAAGCCAGCTCTTCTTCCCCTCTTCTCATTACATGCAGATACATTTTTCTTATACCCAAATATAATTATTGGGTTGAACGTTATTGAACTTTCAAATTTAAAATACAGTAAATGGTACAGGACATTGCTTATTTTGGGATGACCAGCCAGCCACAAACTACGTCTTATTGGTTTTGGCTTCGGAAGTGTTGTGGAACTTCGGCTTTGAGATTGTCAGTAAAGGGTGAAATGTCACACCTCATATGTATTTTTAAACTACAGTCAGGTCCCTTTTTATGCGGGGGATACGTTACATAGAAAAGCGTATAAATGAAAACCGCATGAAAGAAGACTATAATTCATCATTATCATACCCTCATCCCGCCTGTCGCAGGATCGGGTCTGCGGGTTCTAGCCCTCCACTACCGTCTATCTCCCACTAGGTCCCCGTCCACCCCACACAATGCTATGACCTTACTAACAACCTGTTCCCACGTCTGCTTTGGTCTCCCCTGCCCCGGGTGCTACCGACCACTTGCATTCCTGAAATGGACCTAATGAGCTCCTCATCCCCTCTTCTCATGACGTGGCCATACCATCTCAACCTATGCTCCCTCAAAGACGACTATAATTAGATGGAAAAATTAGGGGTACGTTCCGTAGTTTTTTAAAATCACATAAACCCAAAACAATGAATTAAAATTGATGTACAACCGCATAGAAAAGGCTTGCAGAGAGTAAAAAAAAAATTGGTTTCTCAATAAATTCCTTTGAGAAGCTGAAATTGTATTTGAATTCAATTGTCTATCAGATAAGAGTATGCACCATTTCCAAGCTGGTTCTAAATCACTTTCGTCATCAGAATTAACTGTCTATACAATAGATCTCTTTGGTACAAGCGATAAATTTGCGCAAACGTCATTCTCTCTGTCTGTAGATTTTTCTTTTATCACAATGTAATCAGTAATTAAACTTCGTGATGATGACTCTACTAAATTTTTATACAATTCACGGTATCCCGAAACAATGTTCTGCAGTGGTTTCAGAATTAGCATCATTAACAAGCAAATGATTTTCTAATTTACTGCAAAAATGATGACAATCTCGAATTAATTTTGTAGTGAGAGGGGCTGGTTTTTCCTCACTACCATTTTCACTTTCTGGATCTGCTACTATATCTAAAGGTAGTTTAACAATGTCATCTTTTTTTTTTTTGGTTTGTTGGTGTTTTAGGGCCAACAGCAGCTCTTCTATATCATCATGTTAAAAATATTATAATCACCCCAAAAATAAATTTTAATTTTAGACCATTCACTGCTTATTGCTTTCAATGGGAAGCTTGAATGTGAATGCGAAGTGAAACGAATGAAATTAAATATCGACTTCTTATTGTTAAGTATCATGTACAAGTGGGAATCTCCAATTGCATACGCTAATTTCTAACAGTCTAAACTTCTTAGGCTAATTCAGTGGTCGGTGGATTTGATCTTCCTGCGAACCACACCAGTGAATCACCACGCAACGTCATGGGCCTTAGATTGCCAAATTTTTTAATGAAATGCAAACTGCACAACTTCAAAAACCGTACAAAAAGCGACCCGACTGTACTTAGCTTAAAATATGCTTGTATTATTGCAACCTAAGCGCGGAGTCTTATTACCAAATGACTTAAGGAAAGATTAAGGTGATACAGATTACTATACTACAGAACTCGTATATTTTTTGAGAAGTCATGTGTAGTAAAAAAAATTTCAATTGTGGAATTGTCAAATATAACCCACCTCGGTGGCTCTGTGGGTAGCCCGCTTGGTAATTGCGTCAATAGTTCTAGGTTCGATACTGCACTGAGGTAAATTGGCTTCTTTCGGGCAAGAAAGAGGCCTCGAGTGTGCCTTCTTTCGGATGAGAAGAAAAACCCAGGCCCCATGTGGTGCACGATGGCATTTGCCCGTAAAAGAATCCTATCTACTATGCAACGGGTAGATGGAGTAAAATTTTCAGGTGTAGGAGCTCGCCCCTTGGCGTAGGTGGATCTACCAACGAAGAGTAGACCGACGATAAATAAGCATAAAAGTTGTTGAAGTTTTGGTTGGCAACCGGCTGTCCAATATGTATGTAGATGATGATGTCAATGCAACCTTTTGGAACAGAAAGGATGGTGAGAAGAAAGGAAGTGGGGTTGGAATCATGTGGGGGAAGAAAATTAAGGGAATAAGGTGGGGTGAGGATTGTAGGGAGCATGGGTGGATAAAGGTACAGAGAAGGGGTAGAAAGCTGGCCATTGGGGTAGTATACATGGGTATAGAAGGTACAGGAGGGGGCTGGAACGAACGTATATACAACTGCTTACATGAGGACATGGAGGGCCTGCACCTGGAGGGCTACCAAGTTGTAATAGTGGGGGACTTCAATGGGCATCTACAGGAGATGGATGGGGTTGAAAATAGAAATGGTAGGATGCTAAAGGGCTTTGCATGTCAAAACGGCATGGTAATAGTTAACCTTCTGAAGTGCTGTCAGGGAAGGATCGCAAGGGTGGGACCACAGAATGGCTCATGCATTGACTTCTGCTTGGTAGAGAATGATCTAGTGCAGGAGGTGTGTGGAATGACAGTGGATGAGGAAAACAGGGTGGGTTTAGATTCTGACCATAATCTAATTATGATTACTATGAAGGATAGGAACATAAAGGAAAAACGGATACATGTGGGAAGGAAAGTCAGCTGGCAACTGAAGAAATGGTTTAAACAGGAGGAGTTCCAGAAGGACATGGAAGCTGTACTGGAAAGTAAAGAAGCCACATATGCTGAACTTATAAGTGCCCTAATAGACAAAGCTAATGAAGGACAGGGAAGAGGTAAAGGAAATGGGAATAAATGGAAGAAACCATGGATGGATGCTGAGGCATGGGAGGCTATTGAAAGTAGACGTCAAGCTAATAGGAAGCATAGGCAAGCAGTTAGAGGGGGAGATGAGGAAAGCATTAGACAAGCATGGGATGCCTATCAGCAGAAGAAAAGAGAGGCAAAGGAAGTAGTGGGTAGGAAGATAGCAGAGGGGGATAGGAGGAAATGGAGGGAAATCATGGATGGGGGAAAACAGATGACCAAGAAATTTTGGAGATATGTCAGGGATAGACGTAAAGAGAGGAGTGAGGTAATAGGTGATGGTAGGAAAGCTTTAGTGGATAAGGATGGCAGAAATATAACCAGCAGAGAAGGCATTAGAAGGATTTTGATGGAGTATGGATGCGGGTTCTCCTCTACTGGTGGAAAGGTGGTGGAAGGGCCCAACAGACCAATAATAAGCCAGAGAGCATCAGCTGGAGAGGCATGCTTTACCAGGGTAGAGTTAGATAAGGAGATAAATGCATTGAAGTTGGGAAAAGCATGTGGGGAGGACAAGGTAGCAAATGAGTTTCTCAAGGCACTAGGAAGTAAAGGTAGAGAACTGCTCTTAAGGATATTTAATGGGTGTTTAGGGGATGGAAAATTACCAGATGACTGGGGCATCACACGGGTAGTGATGCTGTACAAGGGCAAGGGAAAGAGCAAGGAAAGTTTGGACAGTTACCGGCCAGTAGCTATAAACAGTTGCATGTATAAGCTATTTGCTGGGTTAGTAAGAGGGCGATTAGGGACAATAATAGAAGGGTCAGGCAAACTAGTAGAATTCCAAAATGGGTTCCGAAAGGGGCGTAGAACGGGTGATAGTCTGTACATGATTACACAGATTATGGAAGTAGTACAAAGAAAGAAAGGGAAGGCATACCTCTGTTTCCTGGATGCTAAGGGGGCATATGATAAGGTGAATAGAGAGAAGCTATGGGCAGTTCTTCCCAAGTATGGGGTTAATAAGGGGCTAGTGGAGCTGCTCCAGAAGCTATATATGGGTACTAGGTATGATTTCCATTGGGAGGGAATAAATACGGGACAGATAGGTGTGGACAAGGGATTGTGACAGGGCTGTCCATTATCACCAATGCTGTTCCTAGTGTACATCAATGAACTGGGGCTCAAGCTCCAAGATAGTGGGCTGGGGTTTCCTCTGGGGGATGGTAACAAATTGCCAGCCATCTTTCAGTGTGATGACATAGTTCTGCTGACAGAGGGTGAGGGAGAGCTCCAAGAAGAACTGGATATCTGTGAGCAGTTCAGTAGGGATTTCCAGTTAGAATTTGGTCAAGATAAAACAAAACTGATGATCATTGGAGAGGATGGCATGCAGCCTAGTAATAAGATGCCAATCAAGCTTGGGGAGAGGGAGATAGAGGTAGTGTCAGAGGTTGCATACCTGGGGGTTAAACTCACAAATGATAGGGGATACTTAAAAGCTATGGAGGAAAACATCATGTGTAAGATAAAAACCAGAGAAGGATTAATAAGGAAACTGGCGTTTGATTCATTCTCAAGGTATGAAATGGTTAGGGGGCTATGGAAAGCAGTAGCAGTTCCAGGGCTAACGTATGGAAATGAGGTTCTGTGCATTAGTAAAAAGGTAAGGGACTGTATGGAAGTAGCCCAAAGAAGGTTAGGCAGGATGGCATTAGGGGGAAATAGGTTCACAGCAGTAGAAGCAATACAAGGGGACATGGGGTGGTCTACATTTGAACAGAGAGAAATGATAAGTAAGTTGCTATACTTATGCAGGATATGGGGGCTAGGGAAGGAGAATCCGGTATGGCAGGTCAATGCATGGGTAAACAACATGAGGGTATCTACCAACTGGGAGAGGAGGGTAAACCAGATGTCAAAGAAGATAGGCATAACACTGCAACCCAGGGAGAGCAAGGAGGGGGCAACAACATTGCAAAGACTAGTACAGGACAAAGTTAAGGAATGGGGGTTAGGGCAGTGGCGGCAGAGTATGGAGGGAAGGGCGGCAAAGAAAACGCTGATGGTGTATGGGAACAAGCTTAACATAGAGAGGGAGATAATCTATGACAATACGTGAGAGAGATCACTTCTGTTTCGGGCAAGAGCTGGGTCACTGGAGACGAAACAGAGGATGGCAAAGATCACAGGTGGAGAGGTGGGCTGTGGATTGTGTGGGGATCGAGTGGAGGATGTCAGGCATGTGATCCTGGCCTGTCCAGCGCTGGGCCACTGCAGGATGAGTTGGGGAACCCCCACCTTGGAAGAGGTTCTGGGGTTGATGGGTTCTGGTGTGGAGCGGATGGAGTGGGTGCGAAAGGCAAAGGTACTCCTAGGGTGCTGGTGGAGATCTAGGTATATGGGCCTGGCATGAAAAATCTCGCTAGCAAGGTATCCGTCACAAAGGATTACATATTCATATTCATATCGCCCTTGTGTCCATTCAGAGTGACAAGGTGGGTACCCGGCCCATTGCTTTTTTTGCATTGTGGAATTGTCAAATAGCAAGGATAGTTGGCTCTGAAGGATAGTAAAATAATAACTGATAATTCAATTTTCATTATTACCACTCTCATTCAAATGTCCTTTAAAATAAGACTTATTTAAGGTTTCGACATTCAATGTATAATCTTGATTCGTTGGCCAAGTTTTATTTTAGAAAGGGAAAATAAGCTTAAAATTGCATATTCATACAATTCTTTGTAACGCAAATTTACCAAAAAAAAAAAAAACCAGTTTTGCTCAATAAATGAACAAAATGAATAACTTATGTCGAAAGAGGCCACACACACATTGGTCTAAATTTATGCTTGAAGAAAATTATCGTGGTAAAAACTTAAACAAACATCAAAAAATTCGAAGTTAAATAACATCACTGAGACATTACACATCAAAAAATTAAGGCCGTTAAAATTACTTTGTATCTAACGGGTTAAAAGCACTTTTCACAATTCATATTCTAAATTGGTTTGAAAATTTTACGATAACCAGTTAATTCCCATTTCTCATAATGAATGAAAGGAATGCTAAATTGAATATTACCACAAAACTCCAAGTGTAGCAACTACAACCAGATATTATATCTTAATTCAAGGATTTTTCAATTACATATTTGAGAACAACACCTGTTTTTTTGTAGTAAAAAAAAGCTAAGTTACATGCTTTTTTCACTCTCTTGCAAGTCACAAAGTGAATGACAATGAAAGCATTTTGATGATGGAGGCTATTAAATTAGCGATGTATAAGTCATAGGCGATGTATAGTTACTACATGAATGCGGCTGCCATCTAAAGGCCACGCACACAATATTCACATGCTAAGGTCCAATGTAATCATCACTTTTCGTCAGAACCTATCAACTCTATATCAAAAAAACAGGACCATTTATAGTACACAAAGCCAATTAGCCTTCGTATGCTAATATAACCCTCTTTCTGCCTATTAGCGGATAAGGTATTCTTTTATCCCACTGGTACAGGAACAAACGGGTGAGCCGTTGGAAGGTATTTTACATGGTTATCCTTTTTCAAGTCGCCTCCTACGACGTGTTCTGTAAAGGTTATACCATCTATCAACTGCTCTGCTAAGATGAAGCCTAAGCGCTATGAGCTCCGGTGAAAACAGAAGTAGGTCTCAAATTGCTAAAAACTTAATATATAAAAATTCTAGACCGAGTTCAATGGATAGAGGGAGGTAAAACTTATTAGACATAATCACGCTAAGAAAATTCCAACGCCACTTCTATTGGGAGCGGCAAGTTGCGTTGGACACACCAGTTCTCGTCTGATCACTGAAGTTAAGCAACGCAACCCCAGTTAGTACTGACATGGGTGGCCGCTTGGGAAAACTGGGTACCGTTAGTATCCAAAAAATCGTCGCATTAGGGTAGTGTCTGTGCAGTCCCTGCATCAGAACTACACAGTGGACGGGGCTCTAATGACCTTGTAGTTGAAGGGCCCTAAAACACCAACAAACAAGCCACTTCTATTATATTTACGAATTCTATGAAAAATGTCACACGTCTATCTATTCAACCTCCGCACAACATTCAATTTCTTTTGCTTTGTTGGTGTTTTAGAGCCCTTCAAATACAAAGGTCATTAGAGCCCCGTCCACTGCGTAGTTCTAATGCAGAGACTGCACAAGCACTACGCCGATGCAACGATTTATGGGTATTAGCAGTACCCAGTTTTCCCAAGCGGCCACCCATGTTAGTAGTAGCTGGGGTTGCGTTGTTTAACTTCTGTGATCAGACGAGAACTGGTGTGTCCAACACAATAAGCCGCTCCCACAGCATTCAACTACCAATTATTGAGGTGTAGCGACAAGATTGGTGTGCATCCATAATGAATGCTGAGTTCTTCCAGGAGATTATGTCATACACCATCGTCTAACCGGCTGGCGAAGGAATTACTAATGGAACACAATGCTGTCATTACATCAAATGATTAAACGCGTGTCAGTTGTGGAATCTATACCACTATTAATTTGGGGAAATGTCGACACGGCTAACCGGTATTAAAACAACCTGCAGCGTCAACTCGAAACCTATTGACATTTTTTCACAAGTGCACCTGAATAGTTCAAAATGCCTTACCTTGATATTCGTCAGTTAAAAGTAAAGCTTGCTTCTGCTGCTCTTCCTGAAAATAAATAAACTTTTCAGTTTACCAGACAACAAAATATTCCCTTCAGACTACTAACATAGTACCATAGTATTGATTTCAATAACTAACAAGGAAATGGAAACGAATGAAGTATAATACAAAGGCAAAGATCAGGTTCGTCTCGAACACTATATTCTGTTCTGAATTGTACCTACAGCAGCCAATTTAATGCATATAATTAGTACTTCTTATCTGAAACCAACAAATGTTTACATTTAACGCACTTGTTTTGGATATTAATGACAGACGAATTTGACCACATCTAAAGATACCCTACTCGATGGCTTCCTTAGGCCAGTTATTATATACTTGCCGGGTTTAGTCTAACTTACATTTGAACAACCCTTTCTTTTTCTGTAACAAACCCATTTTCCACAAGCAGCAGATTCAGATGCATATAGGTTAAGAAGCACCACCCAACAAAAATGCATGCAGGAAAAGGGGGGGGGAAAGAACCAGTAGGATAGCAGGATAATGGAAGTCGAGAATTTCAGAAGAATGTTAATGCTTGACATATGTCTAATAAAATTATAGAGGGCATATTAGTGTGGTTATCACAACATATTACCATTTCCACAGGTGGAATCTTTCTGGAGTATATCTTCAATTTTCCTCTAAACGTTTTGTAAATAATGCTCGAATTCTTTTTATTTCCTCCACCGAGAGTTAAATGAAGCGCATTGAGAAACCAGGATAAAAATGCAATAGGATCTCCTGAAAACGATTATAATTTTAATTAACTCAAGTCATAAAAGAATAACATGTCATCTACTAATTTTCTCACCTTGTTCAGTTATCTGAAATGTTTTCTTACTACACAACACGACTGCCTGAAGCATTTCATGAGGACTGACGTGTGCTTTAAAATTTCTAGGGTTCCATAACTTACGAAGTAATTCCCCAAATCTTTGTACCAAAAGAAACATTATATCACCAGGCTGTGGTTTTATATGACTGTAGTTCTCTACCCTTAAGAAGAAATTTCGTAGAGGCGGCACATTGGAAAGAGCCTAATAAAAAATTATTAGCTTTAATATTTTAGCATTGAAAACGTTCTAACCAATGCACAATATATTACCTGTAGCATAACATTACAGTAGTCATTAGCCTTGATATTATTAAGGCCAACTATTCCTAGTTTCAGGAATATAGTAAGAGAATAAATAAAAAGCACATCATACATCAGCAAATATATATATTTAAAAAGCTTACCAGGAAGATACGTTGTTCCATCAATAGCTCTTGATAATCTATCGTTTTTGTCAAGTAATTCTACTTGTTCTGGTGTAAATGTAGGTTGCAAGACATACTAGAAAAATATAAATAAAAAATGTCCTATTTCTTCATAACTTTAGAGATGCGAGACACTGTAAATTGATTATATTACTTTAATATCATCTAATGCAGAATCTATAATTTCATAATTGTCTGGTAAACAGTAAAATTTTAACGTCTGCAGATTTAAATAAACATGATGACCCACTTCAACACTATGAGTATACGCATGAGTATTTGTACCACGACCTGTAATGATAATAAATGATTTCTGCTTAAAGACATTTGTATTTTTTGAAGAGATAATGCAAGCTTTATAAAGTAAACAAACCTTGAAAATATTTTCCGCAGACTAAGCAAGCATATACATTAATTCGTGATAAAGACACCGAGCACAGTTTTTCAAAATCAAAATCAAGCAATGGCCTATGAAAGAAATTAAAATATTAAATTAAACTGAACCAAGGATTCGCGGTAATTATGCTGGCAGAATGTTTACCTATTTATGGTGTCTAAATATGGGCATTTTCTGCTTTGATCAAGTGATATTCCTGAAATGTCGGAACGAGAGAATTTATGATTTTATAATTCTGAAAGCCAATGTGTTTATTTAAAAATGAAAAAAAATCATAATGACGCCACAATTCATTACTCGCAACTCATTAATGTACAGTAACTGAACATTTAAATATCATGGAATGCATAGATGCTCTAAACTCATTTTGGTATTAATGAAGCTGTCCAATGGTGAGACCTGTGGTCTCCAAAACTCTTTAACCATCTATTAGCATTTGTTTATCCCTATTTGGAATTTGTTATATTGATCTGTACAGTTTGTACGTACAGCATCCTTTCAATTTTTTGAAAGTCGGGGTTACCGAAAGACGTACAGTATGTGGTTCACGTGACATTTTAATAATGTTTAAATGATACATGATAAATAGTGACGTAAAATACTTGCCTCTCCTTTTTTTAGGAGGTAAAGATTCTATGATATCCTCATCTTCATGCTTTCTCCTATTATCATTAGTAAAACTATCGTCAACCAAAGAAGCCATCTTACAAATAACCCGGTGAAATGCAAGAGCTTCTTCTCTATCATCGAATACTTACAAGCCACCGTAAATATTCTGTAGTACGCCGACAGTGATGAATTGTGAGCTGTCGTGTGATTTTAAGTGCGTTTTATGGATATTTTATTGTTATTGTGAGAAATTGGAATCTTTTTAGGTTATATATAAATATAACGCACGAAATTAAAATGAACCTAAAGTTGTAGAGATAGTGGGCGTTAAAGTTTTCTTCTATAATAGTGAGTGAATGCAGACCGAAACCGACAGCTAAATATTGATTAGTTACTAGACTCTGAGAAGGTATCCTAATTAATGTATATAGTTTGTCATTTCTGATTTCCATTATTTATTAGTTTGGTCACAATGTTATTTTGATCCTTAATTCTCCTGACGTTTTACATTATTTAAGTATATATTCTGTGCGTACCCATCCATTTCACCTTTTTTTCCCCATCATCTCTTCATGAATGAAACGTTTTTTGAAATAGTATTCAGCACTAGATCTCCACTAGAATGTATCAATTACATTGGTGATTATTTATCCTAGATTTGCTTCAAAGGAGCAGGCAGCACTTAAGAGAGGTATTTGACGTCGATGAAATGATTAATTCACCTTCGCAATGTCTGCGAAACGGCTCGATATGAACCATGGCTTCATGAAGAGTATAATTAAAAATCAGGTGGAGAGGTTTGTAGG
Source organism: Trigoniulus corallinus (assembly GCA_013389805.1). Taxonomy (NCBI): domain Eukaryota; kingdom Metazoa; phylum Arthropoda; class Diplopoda; order Spirobolida; family Trigoniulidae; genus Trigoniulus; species Trigoniulus corallinus. The sequence continues at coordinate 26,865,434 of JAAFCE010008833.1, read as the reverse complement.
ATACAGTACTGTGTTAGTTTTATGTGACATCATTTGCGTGTTGCAGATATTGAAATATTTCTCTTTTAAAGAGACAAATATGAAAAGGAAGTCCAAGAAGAGAAGCGTAGTCAGCACTCTCGAGGGGTAGCAAACAATTCCGTTGGTAAAAAGGATCGAGCAAGTAACAGTCGAGCAAATGAGGAAGCGGATCAAGAAGAACTTCTCTTACTTGAATTTGAGGACGCTAAAGGATTTATTCACAAGATCCCAATTTTTAAGGCAAGTTTCCGTTTCTAATGCATAATGCACATATAATTATTTACAATTCAGTCATTCATTTATGAATATGTAATCCTTTGTGACGGATACCTTGCTAGCGAGATTTTTCATGCTAGACCCATATGCCTAGATCACCACCAGCACCCTAGCAACACCTTTGCCTTTCACATGCATTCCAGCCGCTCCACCCCAGAAACCCATCACCCCCAGAACCTCTTCCAATGTGGGGGTTCCCCAACCCCTCCTGCAGTGGCCCAGCGCTGGACATCCTGACATGCCTGACATCCTCCACTCGATCTCCACACAATCCACAGCCCTCTTCTCCACCTATGATCTTTGCCATCCTCTGTTTCGTCTCCAGTGACCCAGCACTTGCGCGAAACAGAAGTGAGCTCTCCCACGTATTGTCATAGATTAGTGATAAACTTTAACGCATCAAATTGCACCTAGTTTATTCATTTTGAAGCTGCCTCCAGGTCCATGGATGTGGTTGCCTAAAAAATTAAAATTGGTTAACTGTAATGGGAAGATACAGTACATACATAAGCTCATTGATGATTTTATTTCATCAACAGTCGGATACTCCACAAAGCGCTGCTGAAAGAACAGCTAGAATCGTAAACATACCAGAGCGTCTTACTGCAACTTTGAAAGTCAGACTAGAAAGTGAATTCAAAAGAGTGAAGAATGGAAATTTAATTATATCTAATAACGCGTGATTTTTAACTTATTTAAATGACATGCTGTCAGAGAAAATATGAACTAAAAATAATTTTAATAAATGCCCATATAGGAGTTCTTCACATATCTTTCAACGTTTTTAACAACTGTCGCTTCCCATGGTCGGAAAATGTTTTGCAAGAATTGAGTGAAGTCAAATGTATAGCATGTACTAATGGTTTTTAGTCATACCTCATAGGTAGATTGCTTTCATTCCAATCTCCGGACACAAACTGTGGAAAGCAAAAAGTCAAATAATGGTTTATTACAGTTGCCAGTCAAATCTAGTCGTACATTGAAAAACTATAAATTTGGCCACCAGTAGTTATAGTGAAATAACATTGTTACACTCAGCTGTATACAACACTGTTGCATATCGTCTTCTCAATTTAAAAACTTTAGAAGAAATTTTTTACCTGAATTTTAATTTTAACACAATAAGGAAAGAAAGAAGAGTGAATGTTCCTCAACCATCTGTATCGATATTACTCAAAAGCAAAGATAATTAAAGTAAGTGCGATCTGAACAACCCCCCCGGTTGGATGAGGACTTATTTAATATATCAGACATCAAAAAGGGTTTCAATTTTGTGATACATCATCATCAAAAAATTCTCATAAAGTATGGGCCACGGTGAGCTCTTCGATATCTGGGCGGCCATAAGGCTTGAATGAGCAAGTACCTCTTTTGAGTGGAAAAAGAATTCGGCATGAGCGCACCATTTCCATACTTTTATTTCAACTTCGAAAGTCAACCACCTAGGGTACCGGAAAATGTTTTCAACTGCATAAAAAACGAAAGGTAAACTACAAATGAACTTGAAAGGATTATGTGCACTCGGACAGCCAAGAAAACGAAGTATAACCAAATTTTAATCTAAATTACTGTTTATAAGCAGTAGTGACTATGCAGACATACAAAGTATAGAGAACAGAAATTTTGAAAATCCCTTAATAGTTTTGATTGAACAATTAACGTTGAAAAATTATGTGCAGTATTTCTCACAAAAAATACAAAAAACACTTTCTTCACATCAAAAACATCAAGTTCAAGGAAAGAAAAAAAAAGTTAAACAGAATCTGTTATGAGACAAACTTTTGATACTGCAACATACAGAAATATGAAGAGAACTTTCTCTACACACAAACGACCGAACACGACATTCACCTGTTTAGGTATTAGCTTGACCAATGGATGTCCAATGATAGTATGAATGCAAATGAAACTATTTTCTACAGATAAATGTTAACAATACAAAAAAATTCAAAATATTATTAGATACGCTATAAAATACCATAATCAATAAGGAAATCTGCGCATTTACTTATCTATTATTACTAGTAATTCACTTAATTGTTTACACAGTAAACAAGATGAAACAAGCATCAAAACGTCATTTTCCATTGAAATATTTTTACATAACTTATATACAGGACGTAGTCTCAACAAAAACGGGGTATTTGATAGTTTGAGGTGATAACAGGCCATGGCACTTGACCATGTAAACATTATTGGCGCAGTGGCTATTCAAAATTGAAATATGTACTTAATTTGTACTTTTTAATGAACATTCTTCATGTAATCCTCTGAAAAAAGACGTCGAAGTCTAATAAATAACAGGGCAGAAGTGGTGTATAAAAACTTAATTATATAAAACAGAAATTTCATTTTTTTCAATTAATGAAGATATACATAACACACCACAGTGTCAAATTCAGGAAACTATACAAGCTGATAACTTTACCAAAGTGCTTTAGACCATACACAATATTCTTTTAAAGCCTGTTGCATACATAATAGCACGCAAAAGAATTAGTAAACAACGAGTTACAGCCCGAATGAAAGAAACTATGAATTTTCGTCACATCTATACCTGGTCAAGTTGTATCTGTACTAAAGTGCAGAAATACTAGTCAGGAACCCTTATCCATCAACAATGAGGTCGAAATGAGAGACCAAGGAACACATTCGACTATGTAATTAACAACATAGAAATAGAAGAATGGGAGTTAGAATCAACCATGTTTCTCACCAAGGCGAAGCATAATTATTTTAGTCCTTAGAAGTTCAGAACAATTAATATGGGATCCTGAACTGTTCCAAAATACTATCATACTACAAAATATTCACTGATTATGGTCTCTTTCCGAAATCACAAAACATTTCTGACTACGATATTCCCCAATTTCAGTTGCTTTACCAATATATTAGAAAAATACATTTGGCCCTCTATAAGAGGAGATATTTACCTGTTAACAAGTTGCCTGGTCATCGCGTACTCCACCGTCACCAGTCAACATTTCTTCATTGGAATCACTTGCATCGATTCCTTGATCTGGACTGGCTGGCATACTATCTTCATCCACAGTACGAACTGGTGACCGAATGATCTCATCAGTATCGTTGTCTGTGATATCACTGGAACTGCAACTGTCGCGGCTTGCATCTGAGTCGCTGTCTAAGTCACTATCACAGACTTCAGCTCCCGGAAATACGTATAAACGATGTGAATAAAATAAGTATGTGTTTTCTGTAAATATGTAAATCATTAGAAATAATACGCAAGTGGTTAAATGTTATTACCTAATTGTCTTGGAAGGATCCACTTTACCTGGAAGCCGAGATGCAATTTGGGAATCTGTATTGCTCTGCAATCCCAAATTAGTGGGTGAATCTTCAGTTTTCGTGGCATATTGTAAATCATTTTGAAAATTAGGCGAAGCGTTTTCACTCCTGTTCGTGGAATCAGGATCTTCATTAGTTGGCAGTACTGAATTATGAAATGACAGCGATGGACCAGGAAGATAACTATTTTCACATTCTTTTGCTTTGCACAACTTATTTGTTTTGTGAGGATAAGACGTGCTATCACAAGGATCACTGCTGTGTTCCGACACCTCTTCAGATCTTGAGTCCACATCTATGGTTGAGGCTGATTTCAGCGGTAAATACTTAATTTCTGATATACTAGTATCCTTGTAGCATATAGAGTTCCATTCACTGCCAAGTCTGACGAACATGACAAACAAAAAGAAAAACACCAAGATTTAGACACACACTTAATAAGAGCACCACCCATTTATACAATTTGTATTGCGTCCATATTAAAAGAATGATTTTGAAAAGGATACACGGGCAGACTTGAACTACGACCCTAGGCGGAGGATAGGGGAGTGCTCGCCACACAACTGGTGAAAAAAGTGGAAGAGATAAAATACTTAGGATCAACGTTCCAAAGCAAAGGGGAATAGACTCGGATGTGACCCACAGAATAAATTGGGGATAGTTGAAGTGAAGTCCTGTGTGATAGGAGGGTCCCAATCAAGTTGAAAGGGAAGTTTTACAGGGCAGTGGTTTGACCAGTTATGCTATATGGAACAGCCAGGAGCCACGTAAATAGAATGCAAGTAGCTGATATGCGAATGATGTATTTGAGCAGGGTATCGAGAACTGATAAATTAGGAATGAGTAGATTAGAGGTAGCCTGGGGGTGAGATACATCGCGGAAAAAATGAAGGAGTAGATCGAGGTGGTATGGACACGTAATGAGATGAGGGGAGGAGCTCGTTAGGTCCATTACAGACATGGGAGCAAGTTGTCCGTAAGGATATTGTAGGATATGGATGGGGACCTGGTGGGAGAAAGACGGGAGTGGAGGGCTAGAACCCGAAGACCCGGCCCTGCCACAGACGATCAACTAGAACTGCATTATACGTCGAAAGATGATGCTTAGCATAAAACGTTACATTTGCTAGTTTCAGCTGTTTACCGATTAAATTCACGACAACGTGAATATCAACAATGGATAGAACTAGAGGAAAACAGTAGTCACTGAGGTAGGATCCAAATCTTGAATCTAAGAATCGACTACAAAAGTAGGTGAGTGGACGCTTTAGGAATTTCCCGTAATGAATTCCAGCCCAATCAATGATTAAAAGCAACATCATGAATTTCAAAACCCAGGAGAATCTAAATCACCTTTCTGGGATTATAAATGCACTGAACATTAAATATGTCTTTTTTTTTGGAAAAGAATATGAAAGAAACACCATACCTTTGGCAAATCTCATTAATTATCACATCACAATCTCCCAATAATTCAACATCAAAATTAACATGCATAAGATGCTCTCGGTTGATCAAGACCTGAGGAACGTGTGGTGGAATTGAGCCTAAAAGTAAAATAAATTGACCTTTAACATAGTTATTATTGCACGAAAATATGTGAAGATAAAAAAAATATGTGATCAAGTTTGAGTTTTCGGCGCAGAAAAGTTGAATAGTAGCATAATTTAAGGTAGAATAATAGGATAGCGTTCAAGGCGCCATATAAAGGTCACCAAACTTAAGTTATGAACGCTAGTTACAAGTTCCGCCCATTGCACATTTGGTTTAATAAATTTCCACCGTGATCAATTACAAAGTAATTAAGCATCGACCATTTCCCTTTCCCATGATGAAGACATTAAAATTGTTTCATTTGAAATATCAGTACACCATGCTGTACTAAATTCCCCTTTAATTTAACATATTTAGCATCCTTACTATGAAATGAAACGTTTATAAACTCACTTGGAATTAGTGCAACAGGTCTCACTTTAAGAGACGACCCAATCACAATGAGAAGGTCACACTCGTCTTTGTCAGCTGCAATGCGTGAATGAAATTCATCAGAAAGGCCTTCCCCAAAGAATACAATATCTGGCTTCATTATTGCTAACGGATCATCAGAGCGGCAATTGCAGCATCTTGGAATCGTCTAGATTGCATCAAAACATTTTAGTGGTACTATTCTTGAAACAACTAAAATATTAAAAAAACCATATTCACCTGATTGAAGATATCTTCTTTGATGAATGATGAATCAACCTGATGTTTACAAAGTACACAAGACGCTGTTGCAAAAGAGCCATGGCACTCAATGACGCTTTGAATGCCTGCTACTCTTTCCAAAGTATCAATATTTTGCGTATAATTTCTTAACAACTTTCCTTGTTCCTCCAACAGCTTAATAAATCTATGGCATGGTGATGGTTGAAATTGTCCAGGATATATCTCCTAAAATTAATAGTCATAAAATTCTGGTCTTATATTAACATCATAGTAGATAATGACGACGTTCAATAAGTACATACTTTTGCGAACTTATAGAAAGGCCGAGGATCCTTTTTAAAGTATTGAAAATCAAACATGGCCTGAGGATCAGGAAGATCTGGAAAATCTTTAGCCAACCTAGCATATATGCCATTTTTAGATCTGAAGTCTGGAATACCACATGATACTGAAACCTAAATGGTGAATTACACATGAATTTATCATTTTTCTAATAAATAAAATCAAATTAAAAAGCCACTCTACCGACCCCAGCGCCTGTGAGAACAATTATCTTGTTGCAGGTTTGAAGGAGATTAAGAACATCACTTAAAGATTTCACGTGAGGAAGTTTTCTCCGCCGTGGTGGTTCGTTAACAATCCCAATAATTATTTTCCACAATGTAATGTCATCGAGTTCATCGGGAATTGTTGTACTAGGAGGAAGCATACTCTGCAGAAAAGAGCGTGGATTACCTCCTAAAGCTATTTGGCGCTGCACCAAATTCATTGGTCCTGCAAAAGAATAGTAAGAATGCGATAAAAAATTGCAAGAATATCATTATGACAACTTTGTGATAAGTCTACTAACTTGCTACTGGATTCCAGTCTTCTCCACTAATATCAGACAGTCCACTTAAACCACTTATTGTGGATGCTACTTCATCACTGTCATCCGCATCATAACTGCTTTCATGAGTCATCTTACTGATTTCATTATTTTCCATGCTAATGTTCGTTGAGCTATCAGGTTCGTCAAGATCTGAAACAAACCGTCAATGAAATTCCTAGAAAATAGGCTAAAAGCATAGTGACTAGTTCTGTTGCTGATTCAAGAACTTAGGTGACAATAAGAAAACTGACAGACAACGATATTAAAGACATGGTATAGATGAGTGGGTTTAATAAATAACAGAAACACTCGCAATTACTTAAAAGTAAATTAGATAGAGGTTGTGGATAAACCTAATAATTTCCATTTCAGAAGACAAGCACTTTAAAGAATGTAAGATGAAAGACTACATCTGCTTAAATTTAAAAGAGAGTGGAGACGAACACAGAGACATCAACTGATTTCATTACCATTAGACCAGTTACTAACAACGAGCTATCCGGGAAAACAGCTACATGAATAATCAACCTAGATGCAATATTTAAAGCTCTAATATGAAATATGTTTCAATTTATGAAATGCCTCAGGTTCAGAACCTACATGATATATTTTACATTTTTAAAGTACAAAATAGAATGATAACTGGATTATTGGCCCTAAAAGTTGGTTATTCTACTCAAAAGATTACTTCGAAAAGCAACTTTTCGGTATCCCTAAATAATGTCAACTTTACGTCATGACCGTTCTTTCTTGAAATAACGTACTTACAAACAAATAATACCCGAGTTTATTTAGAGGTTTTAAAAATTAGCACGTCAATGGCAAGTATTGTATCTACACTTCCTGCAATCTGGTAATGAATATGCAATGCATATTACTTTATAGGAATAGAGCTATTATTCAACGTTTTCAATTTGTAAGACTAAAAAAATTAAAATGTGCATTCTCTGCGCAATTGTGGCCGTACCTTTGCAGTCAGGTAACTCAAGTTCTTTTAATATACTAGCAGATCTATATAGTTATTTAACATTATAAATTAATATTACCTTAACAGTTCAGTGGCCCAACTACGATATTACAAAGTAATCTAAATGTAAATCAAATACAAATCTGCCAAAGTTATCGACGTGCGATGGGTCGAGCTACCTCTAAATACTAAGCACTAGTAAGTCAATGTAGTCGTGGGTTCGTTTCTTTGGTTATTTGAGAAACTTTACAATAGAGTACAATGACACTTGAAACTATTGTTTAAATCAAAAACAATTATAATCTGCTAATAAACAAATCTGGTAACCGTAATTCTAACGACAAGCGAACATCAAGTCAAACATGACAGTATTCACATAGCAGCCTAAATATTCAAAACCGCATCGGAGACCAATTCAATTCTTTAGAATTATTACCAAAGCAGCCTTATTTAAGATGTCTGTTACAATGATATAATAACCTCAAATAAAACCAATTATATAGAAGTTATTATCGAATCCTACACGATCTCTTAGAAAACGGCTTATCAAAAAGGTCCATTGAACTGCTAAGGTCTTAATTTATTAAAAGAATGGAACTTACTAACTGTAGGAATATTCTTCTGGCATAATTATTATTAGTATAAAAATTGTATGCCTCTGTATCGTTGTGCAGGACTATCTTGCAGATGCTCGATTCTCGCAACTTTCAAAGGCAAACCATTAGGCCAAATACATTTAATGGTTCCACATTAGCGCTGTCAGGTGCTGCATCATAATGAAAACTGTAATTTCATCTTTGCCCGATGAATAGTGTTATTAAGAATAGGACCTACCACAACCTGGAAGTTCCGGAAAACTAAACCAATAAATGATAACTGCTTCTAACAGCAATTTTCCTTTCAAATTTGTCAAAAATCTTTGCAACAACCTAGTACATTCCTAGACAAATGTAAAAACTCTACTATTAAGAACTGATTCAGCTTACAATTACCAGGTTAATCAAAATGTTAACCTTTTTTTCAGATGTCATAAGAAACTACTATTCCTAGTGATAATGACAACAGCAAGAGAGCTAACTGAAATTCACTTGTAACCAGCAAACTTGGAATATGGCCATAATAATTAATAATATGAACCTAATGGCGAATGTGAAGCACAATCGGATGACCCATTTGATGATCCTTTTCCAATTACCAAGCCATACTCTTCTACTAACGTTCCATCACTACTAGAAGTCACACCTGCAAGACAATAACACTTGTTTAATATAAAAATAAAAGCGTCTGAAATCTTGCAGAAAATCTATTTTTAATATACCACAACTTTAAATGCTAACGATGAGTTCCAAAACCAAGTTTATAACTTGTGGTCAATACAAAAAAATTTCAAAATAAGTTATAGGCATGATAATATAATATTTTTTGTTAATTTCATATACAAGTTAAATTATTTCACAGAATCTGTCAAAGGTTGGTCATGTATAAATACATTTCTCCCTCGGTGCTGTTTTGCTGCTTGATTTCTTGGTAATATTACACGCGATACCCATGCATAACTATTTACGAGAACCACATGGGTAATACTTATCCCTGTCGATAACAATGTCTGAATTCATTTTATTATTTTAGATCATGAGTGGAATATGGCTATAATCCATATAAGATCCTCTTTTAGTAGCAGACGGCCAATCAAACCCCTCCAATCACTAGCAGTCGAAACCAAATATCCTTTAATCATGTAAAACTACCTGGAAATGTTCTGAAATACGAAAGCACGCTTTATCATTGCTGACGCCTGTTCAAATATAATGCATCATCAACGACATTCAAAACTACGCTCGAAATCATTCAATTTCATTACAATGACAAGACTGAAAGGTTATTATTGTTAAGTCATTGGGATTTGATCTTTATTTTATAAAAAACATGTCGTCAGTATTATTCCTAAAACCTGATTTACTATGAAATTAGCGGTGAAATGAAGCAACTCATGTTCCGGTACACATTTCGACATTTTGTTCTTCTGAACACCATCGGGCAATTATAAGTGTCCACGTGTTGAAAACCAAGGCCATGGCGCGGCATGACAGAAAAAGGAGTGGCTTCTAGACAGACCGTAGATAATGAGCATATATTAAAAAATCTCTCCCCCCCCCCCTAAAATTCGGACAATTACAATGTCTTCCAATCAACCCAATAATGCCAATAATATACATTATAACTTATAAAAATAAAATACCACTCAACAGTGTTTTACAAAATTATAAAATTTGTTCTCACCTAGACTACTCACGCGAGGGATAACATGGCCGCCATTACATGGTCGTTGTCGATGAGTTGGATCAGGAGAGGTATTCGGTGGTCGAGTCTTTTCATGCATATTTAAGTCATCATCGTCCGTGCAAGATACCTGAAGACGACCATAATGCCCACTTTGATTAACTGTATATCTGAAAGCAGGAGAGTAACAATCACGACTTATTTTCATCCTTTTCGAAGGTGATGAAATGTCGAAGCGACTGCAGTCGTCAGCCATATTGCTGAGAAAGACTGCATCACGCACGCGCACATGCGCAAAATGTGTATTTAAGTGGCTATAGCCTAAATCGACTTCTCTGCTACCATAGCGAGATTGGGTGATCCGATTATTTTCTGTACAGTTCTAAAATAAAGTGCACATACTTTATTCTGCTGTATATTGTCGAGAAGAAATTTCTCATAACTGATCAACAATGTAGTAAAATGAAACGTCCATCGCACTTTTATTTTTTTGTGACTCAAATCGGCATAATGAAATCAACTTCATAAGTACAGTAGTCACAGTACCTTTCGTCCTAAACATTTTAGAATAGTGATCAGGGCCGGCGCACGCTTTTGCGGGGCCTTTTGTAGGAAAAACATTTTATATTTTGTAATATAGACCCGTGCGAGCTTTGTAGGGACTTTTATAGGAAAAAAGCATGTAATATAAAGGCCCGCGCGTGGGCGTTAGTAAACGCGGGGCCGGGTTCGGCGAAAGCGCTGAACCCGCCTCACGCCGGCCGTGATTATGATTCAGTGATCACATACTGTAAATTCATTAATGTCTCCTGCCAATAAGATAGGATACCTTTTAATACATCAACAGATTATGATCTTCGAAAATTAACATTTTTATTAATTTATGTTCCAAGCAATACAGTAGTGGCCTTATGTAACTGCAGGATTAATGTTCAGAAATATACAGAGGTCTCCAAAGATCACAAGTATGCGGCACATATTTCCTTTTAGAAAAACAAAAATCAAAGTGTTTGTTTAAGAAATGACAACTGGGATTTCTTTAATGATTATAACGTTTTAACCATAACGGTATACGAATACAGCAAAATAAAGAGACTAAAAAAATTTAAATATACAGTACATGAAAGGTTAAATTCCAAATAAAACATTAATGGAGTTATGTCTAATAAAATGGATGACATAATAAAAAATATTAGCAGAATAGATTAATTAAATGACGAGCTAAAAAAGTTACTCCATAAGGCCTCAAACTGACTGCTTAAAATATGTTTTATATGTACATAACGTGGTAATTCTCTCATATAAAATGTAGAAATGTTTTAAACATTTTGTTGATGAAATGAAAAAACATTAAAAGCCACGTAACACACCAACCTAAGATCAACTGTACAACGTTTGGTGGGCGGCGTTACAATTTGGTGATGGCCATAAATAATAGTATAACAATTAAATGGACCTCATAGTGGTGTCGGTGCCATATAGCCACCACAAGTTCATATCACAACAATTTCATTCAGTATATTATCCTGAAGTACTATCATATAAAATGCCATTGCTTATGTCAAAGCAAGTCGACAATCCTTTGCTATTGTATGTAGTACCCCACGGTAACTGCGGATGAAAACAGCAAAATGGGATTTAAAATATTAAAGCGTCATTAGTAACTTCATCATTAAGATGCTTGTAGGTCCTTCAAAGCTTCAGTTATACTCTCTTCTGTTGCGTCCACCAAATTTTTAATAAAAAATGCCTCTTTGTCTTTAGACGATAATCCACACTGACCTTCCCAATGAGCTTTTCGCATTGCGTGAGACTACGAAAATTAAACAAAATTATCAGTTATTTTGTAGCAAGTTACCACAATTTCCAATAATTTTAATAACACAAAAAAACAAGTTTGCAACATCATGGAGCCATTTCCTACATCCCTTTACCGTATTTCTTTTATTAAATTTAGGGTTGGGTACATTTAACATTGCCTGAAATTGATGGCTAAGAGCGGTGCTACTACCACTGCATGCCATGGATGTTACGCAGTGTAAATGATGGACTTTTTAAGAACTCGAAGCCCTCCAAAGCAAGAAGTTTAAAGTTGCAATATTTCCAAGTTTAACAGCTCCCAAAGTACTCATTATGCAAATTTGCAGCAGGATAAAAGTAAATTAGATACAGATTAGTTCGTTGACGTAGGAGTATCGTCATAACTTTACAAAGTCCTGGATTTCGATTAGAACCATAGTAGAAGTGGCAGTTTAAACTTCTAGATTGAAATGTAAATACCAGGGACTCTCAAGTGCGGCCGCCAGACAACGCCAAAACAACAATGAATTCAGATTTAAATGCTGAGACAACTTCTTATAGAGCGATGCTCATTGATGAAATAAGAAACGATTAGTCATCAAGAGTAGTGTGCTGGCATTTTAATAAACATACTAAATTTGGAAATGTTTATAGGTAAGAAAAATGGGCATGCCGAAAAATGATCTAGATTTTAAAAAAATGTGTGGTGTATTTGTGGCAAAAAAGTCATGTTGCGATAGCTCATAAGTGAATCAAAACAGGGCTACCAGACGATCTAAATCGAACATTTTCGCCTATGGCAGGGTTGAGTACCCTGAGTTTCGGCTGCCCACCTGAAGTTGTAGTCCATTCGTACGATAATACAATGTGAAGTGGGACTCACAACATTCTAAAATCTTTGCCAGTTGGTTAGTGCAGCGTATGATATTGCGCTGTACTGTTATAAGTTCTCTCAGACAACTACATTTTATATCTGAGAAATCTCCTCAAGTAGGCAAAAGTTGAGCCCGTTGTAGATGGACAAGAACGTAAAAATTGGCTCCAAATCGCGATATGCGCAACTTACCATAGTAAGGTCACGTCTCCATATTCTGCTGCATTTGCCATCACAAACAGGGCAGGGACGTTCCATTGAGTATCCTCCACACTCAAAACAATCCAGAGATACGTGATCGTCACTCCAACTGACTCCACAACTAATGGAAAAGAGAAAAAAAACAACTTTAATACAAGAGAATTTTAAATTTTTAAATGTATTAATCACAATAACAACAGGTTAGAATTTACGCGCTCTAACTGATTTTCTGTACTGTACGGAGGTGACATTTCAAACATTTTAAATTTTTGTTCAACGACATCTCAAAAGCCCACGAATTAGGAATGTTCCGATAGCTAACCACCATCCCAGTGTTAATCAGAAACTGCGACGTACAGTACATAAAGAAAACTACATTGTGGCACCACCTACATATTATCACAAAGTTTTTTTTTAAACCTACGTCCAATACTCATAGTAAGTACAAACGACATAAATTCTTCGCAGTTGTAGAGACCATATTTAGAAAAGCATTGGTACAGGAAGTATTTATAGCCTAACTAATCAATGAATTACGTAGAAAGTGAGCACCCACACAAGTTGTAGAAAGTACCAAAAAAAAAACACCAAGCAACTTACGTAAAGCAGGAATTATAGTGGTTTTTGAGCTCTTCTAGCGTCAACACACTTTGAGTGCTATGGTACTGTGCTCTAATATCTTCTAACGTCAAAACTCCTTGAGTGGAATACCATTCCGAAGATGAGCAATTTCTGTGATTTTCAATTTCGGCTTGCCTCATTTTTGCTAATGGGTATTTGCTGATAGGAATATGAACTGGCAATGATCTAGTATGAATACCTAAAGTAAAGATAAAGAAAAGACAACTTATTAATTAAGTTTAAAATGAACAAAATATTAATAAAAGTAATCTGATATCAATCCCGACTAAAATATAACTGGGACATAACTGCAACAAGGAGTGAAATTACTTCTAGGAATCTCACTTTTCCAGGCAAGAAATTCAAACATCAACCGTAAAGACTAACCACAACAAACTTATAACACATAACTATAAATACATTCACGGTTATGTCATTAGTTGGTTATTTTGCTACAACAGTCATTAGAAACTAAGTAAACGTGAATCACCTTGGTAGCAACAAGTCAACCTACACCTCACTATAGAAAGTACTAGACTCATTCATGTCCCAACTCGGAATTTTTTCACCTACGATAATGTCATTTATACTGCGCATGTACTATTTTAATGAAAGTAGTATTTGTCAAAGTAGATGGACAGGTGCCATCGGAAATTCGCAAACGCGAGTAGAAAGGCTTTCCATTTCTTATATTACGGAAAGAGTACTATGGTTCTTGTTTCCATCGGGTAAAAAAAATCATCTGTGTCGGCCAGACGCGAACCTACGAAGTACAACTTAACAACCACGTGCATCATACCAAATTACTTATCGTGATCTGTTCAGTAACAACTAATTTCAGAGTTACCGCAAACAAACCTAATAGAGACTTCAATACAAATTCACCAGTATTCCAAAATTTTAATTGGTAATTATGCAGTAAGTCAGTTACAATCCTCAAAATTTGTTTAACAAGGTCTCCTTGGTGGTGATTTCTTTCCTGGGCATATCAGAGGTGGGAACAAACACTACCCTTGCTGAGTTAACCACTGAATTATCATGAATAAAATGCACATCCGAATTAAATGTGAATTATAGGCATTGTTTTCATAAAGAAAAACAGTAAATTTGAATTATGATATTGTACTCAATTGAAAATTCGTTTCCTTTGTAGCTTCCCTTCTGATTTATACCATTTTTTTTTTATAAATGATGTCCTCAAACATCCCCAAAATATTTACATTGAAATAAGAGAGGATATTTCGGCCTAGGTCAAAAACGTTATTTTAGGTATATTATTACAAATATCAAACTAAAAAGCACCTTCAGTTCGTGTTTATCTAACGTTAATTATTAAAAGGTTAATCTACTGACGCTCAATGGGGGCGAAATGAGTTATTTTACCAGTTAACGTCGTATATGCACAGACAGGCCCACTTTGAAATAATATACATGAAAAAGGGGTTGTATTTTCCAATGGGTCACAACAGCCGCAGAGTAACAAATTAATTAACCCTCAGCGTTAATTTCACAACTCTCTACCACTAACGTCTCAATATCAAATGTCTTAAAAAGTAGTTAGCGAGAATAACTAGTATTGTTCTATAAACAATTAGTAAAAAGATCATTCCTGATAAATGCTACATCTAATCCAAGAAAACGATCCATGGCGGCGACATGAACAATCTTATTGCCATCTGTGTTATTACACAAACTGGCATGCACCCCAAAAGACATGGCAAGATTATTTTCATTGCAATTTCCCAAGTAAGAATTACACCAAGGCCAAACAGAGGCATGGAATTCAGTACAAGCTTTTTTTCTCCCTTCTCATTCATTCTTTAATATCTCGTCCTTCGCGGCATGGAGCATCTTTCTTTTCCTCAGCTCCAGTGAATAAAAAAAAGATTCCTCCTGTGGTAAGCTATCATTACAAGATCAGATATTCAATACCTCACTTCCATCATTACTTTTCTGAGTGCAGTTTCCACATATAGGGGCTACAAGTGGAAGCGGCTAAATATTTAGTTCACGGTAAAGATGAACGGTTGATAACTTTAATGTGGGAGTTGGCTAAATGTTAACATCAAGAAATAGAAATTCCATAAACAGGTCACAACGTCCATTAGGATCTAAGGGCCTTGGTTTATCGAGGAGCCTTTGGCATGAGAAAACACGTGATACGCATCAGCACTGCACCAATCAATTAATTGAATGTACACATCATCCCCTTTCATATCAATGAAAAGTTAAATCATCCTTGCTGTCGCTATCCATCTGCAATCTGACTATTTGTACATTAAAACAACATCAATCAAAGGGATATTTTTAGCAAGCTATATCAGACGGTGATGCAACTGGCATAGCTTTGCTAAGGTACACTAATCGCCTTGTGGAAGGAGACCACACAAGACTTGTGAGAATGAGCAAAAGCTATAAAAATCATACTAATAAAATCTTGAGAAGTAGATTTTTAAGGAAGCCGCCTTCTTCTTCTTCGACTCTGCAAAGAGTTCATTGTCACGTCAGCGTTAAAAAACAATTTTTGGGTGTGAACGATCCAGAGTAGATAAGAAATTATACCAAAGTCGGCTAAAATCCTTCGGAGGTTCATTTATAATGGGTGTGAGTAATTTTCAAAGACAATCTGAAGACCTTCTTAACATAAAAATCGACAGTTAGAAAAACCCAAAACAAATTCTTATCGAGGTTACACGCTACACCTATATTGACAAACCTGGCCGTCGTTTTCTCGGTAGTACGTTTCGGCCATGCAATTTTCCGCTCCTATGATGACGAAATTGAATTGGATTGTTGCTAGTAATGTATGCAACAATATAATTTAAATGCGCCAAGTCAAATATACTGCGCCGTGGAAGTTAGAATACTGCACTTAAGAAATCGAGCGATACGAATTGAGCACTTTCATCGGAAAAATGGGCAAAATCAGGAAATAACATCACAAAAAGAAAACAATAATTCGTCCAGCATGTTTTTCCTCAAGTGATCTTAAACCTTTCAGCATTTTTATCTTTTTTAAAATTATTTTATGCTTATTTATAAAACGCCATCAGTTCCATGTAGAGAGGTGATCAAGATAATGTGCTGGTTCCCATTAAAGGGGTCTAAATTACAGAAGAGGTGTGTCCAGAAATTGTGAAATTTGGCTATATACAAACATCTCGTGTTTAAGATTCCGGCGGCATCCCAAAGTTGTTTAGGCGTCCAAATATGACAATGTTTCTGAGAATCAGACTCTCTTCCGGCCTTACAAGCATTTAGGGTAGCAGGGCATTCGGTATATACAAAGATGCAGGTTAAAACTGTCTAACGATCTCAAGTGAAGAACCACATGATTATCCAAAAATTATTTCACAATGATGATAAAAGCCTGCTAAACAAGGGTGTCTTTCATCTACCGGCAACTGCATTTCTAGAAAATTCGGGCACTTTCACATTTTAGTATATAGTATACATTTTATTTTTAAGTGCAGTTCACTTGAATCTTATTGTGGGTAAGTGAAATTTAGCAATGCATTGAAAGATATCATCGAAACAGGAGGATTCCTTCCACTCTTGAAGTTGAAACAAATTGATCGATCTGTAATCAGATTGATTTATTTTTTTTTTCTCCTAAAACGTTGCGGAGTCGTGATGATTACGCACTCTCTCAACTAGCAAAACAACCCCATTTAAAATGACATATCTACATCTCTCGTCAATAATATATCTCTACAATTCATCCTCCCACAACAGCAAATGTTTAACATTTCCTTTACCTATTTATCAGTCATGAACAAGGGGTCTTGTTACGTAAAGTGGATTTAACGTCAGCATTCAGTAAACAAATATAAAATAACAATATTTTTATAGAAATATGAATAATCAACTTAGTCTATAGTCCAAAAAAAAGTTATTCATGGAGTGTCAAATGAAAACAAAATCATCTACATTGGTTTCCATCATATTCTTTCAATGGATAATTCATGGTTATTACTCCCAGGACATGGTTATTACTCCCAAGTCGTCGTCGAATAACTAGTTTTGTGTAAGCAATGCATTCCCACGTGAAAATGACTCCAGAAAACATATATGCTATCAAGATATGATATACGAATGTTTTTTTATTACGAGATTTCCACGGAAACGCTTCCAACGAGGGAATATATGAAAGATACCTTAGTAACGTTGATGCTTCTTAAAAACCAAAACAATGATTCTATAATACTTGCAAGAACTTGTTACACATGGAATCGTGACTCTGAGGCGGATCATGAAAAGGTATAGGAATGAGGAAGTCGGGGGAAATTTTTATTTCTCAAAGATCCTGACTTTTTATAAACTACTGAATGTAATTTCAAGATTTATCAGGTCAAATACAATGCTAATAATAGCAGTTTGACATCTGCATCTCAAATCTACCCAATTATAAGTCAGTGACAATTCCGGCATCAAAATAATAACACCAGTTCACTTCATCCCGGGAAACAAATTTATGGAAATAATACTGTGGAAGTCTTTTACTGAAATGCTACCAAAGGGAAAAACACCAATTTCTAGTCCGTCAAAGGTCCAAACGTGTCACAGGGATGCTCTGGTCAAAGACCCGCAATGGGCGCCATTATTAATTTTGGTAAAATAGAATTCTAGTTTGAATCTTACAACTCCATTTAGTCCGGCATGTAAGAAATGAGCATCTTTTCACAAGTGTAGATAGCAACTAATCAAATAATGAAAACAATAATACCACTTTTGACACTTTACCAGGTTAGACGGTGAGTGCAACGGCTTTTTTTTTTTAAAAAAAATGAGAAAGCTGGCTGAAAATAAAATCCGTATTGTATACACCAATTGAAAGAACATTTCAAATGAACTAACCTTCACTTATTTTCGTTGTAAACACACAGGGTTGACTCAAATAATTCGTTAAAGCCAAGAACAATGTCCAAAATCCTGTGTAATTCTTCGAAATAAGGTAGTTGTATTTTCAAATTTATATAACAGTTAACACCAGAATTTAAAGCATCCAACTCAACACTATACCAGACACGCTACTGAGGGATTTCCAACCCAGACAGCCGTATATCTAAATAACGAGCCTGATGACGTTTTTCGGAAAACCGGCCTAGTTCATTACGAAAAAGGGTGTAGTATGAAGGAAACCATTGATAACGATTGAAAGAGAAAAAAATAACATCAGTGGCAAATGATAAAGCTGTTTCCTATGTTGTTGTCAAATCAATAAATGAGGATACTATTCCAACCAATACGCACAAATTTCCTATTTACGCATGTTACTATGAATCGCAGTTATTTGGCATGGCCCCAATAATAACATCAATACCATTTCAGAAAAAAAAACCTCGATGATCCTTTAATGTCGTCGTTAGCAACTTTTCATAATTCCATTTGTAATTAATCTATAATATTGAAAAAATAATTTCAAATTTCACAAAAAAATTGTCTATCAAGTAAATATGCTTGTCAAGTGATAATGTTACATAGATTGAAGTTGCAATATCGTACTTCACGTGATGGTGTTAAGTGTCCCATTCATGTAAATATATTAATGAGAAAAATGATGAAACCAGTTGTGAGCAGTATTCTTCTGAAAATTGACCAATTCATGAAAATATATATGAATGAAGTCCGATGTAAAGTCATCATGAGTTCAGGATTAAATTTATCATGTGATGAGAGATTCAGCAAGCCAATAGTAATAATAAAGATTTCTAGAAGCTGCTCATGCCATATTGGAAATTGCTATTTAAAAATAATAAAAAATAAAATGTACACACAAAGGAGATGACATTCAGCGCACAATTTCATTTTAAGCAACTGTGTTAATACTTTTTATATTACATCACTCATCACTTTTGAAAATAACATTAGTGGTCGTCACTGAGACTGAATTTTGCTATTATTTTCGTAACTACATTAGTATATCCATCAACGAGTTGAAAGCCATGCATACTTTCAAAAAGGGTTTACCATTTTGTTTCGTTGGTGTTTTAGGGCCCTTCAACTGCAAGGTCATTACAGCCCCGTCCACTGCATAGTTCTAATCCCGAGCCTGCACAGACACTACACTAACGCCACGATTTTTGGGGATTAGCGGTACCCAGTTATCCAATGAGCCAATAAGCCGCTCCGGGGTTTATCATAAAATATAATGATTATTGCGTTGTTGGGATGACCTTTCACCTAGGATGGGTGTTATGGAGATTGATATATCCTTTTCTACACCACCTTTTGAAGATTTGCTATCCAGTCAATTTCTCTCGCCCTCATTCCACTTACCTACTTCTGGTTTGAAATTCCGGACAAATGAGTATTTGGTCCTGTCATAAGAGGAAGATGAAGATGTCACTTTCTCAACAACTATTGTAAATTAATGAATCCATAGGAATGCAAATTTTATAAACTATTGTATCATTATAGATGTCACGCACTTCCCCCCCCCCCCTGCTTATTAACTAGTATGTGAGTGGCCTAGATGCTCAGAGCAGTGGTCTCCAAGGAAACTTCCGCTTCACTGAACGCCCTGCATTTTCTGATTGCAGAGGGTAATCAAGCCCCTCTTTTCCATCATGCTTATGATTTATTTAACACTTTTTATGCCAGGCGGAAATAATTCATGCCTTTCATGAGATTATCAATACGAGTAGTAGGAGTACTTAAATTTGAGATTTTAAATTCTACTTACATTATTTTTCAATATCACTCACTTTTGAGTTGGCGTTACTATGAACTATTAGCTTGAGATCAATATCATACGACCTTGTAAGTGTATGAGCATAATTAAATATGCTGTTATTCTGCTTGAGAAGTAATCAATAAAATTAACAATCCTGCTGTTGCCTGGCGATACAATTAGTATGTCTCATTTAATTTGACAGAATTATTAAATTGTGCTAAATAATATTGAAATGTCGTCGTGTTCTACGTCGAATATGACAAGTACTGCTATTGTACACATCAGTAATCAATCGCATTCATAATTTTATAATTATCGAACTCTAGCTTGTTACTAGTCTAATTTAGATAATATACATGTCACTAATCTGACCAGTGCCGGACACCCTACTTGTTCAAAGTGTGCAAAGAACGTGGGCGGCCGCCCATGTTGTCAAACTTAACAACTGATGCAAACTGATGCTTCCGGAAAGAAAGTTAATTTTTGCCATGTGCTGGCAAACGTGAAAATATTATGAGGGCGGGGACCGAACCTAAAGGACGGCGCAGAATCTGACCATGGGTCAGTTATGGAATGGAACATTACAAAATCACATGAAGTCAGGTCGATGGCAAGTGACTTGAAACCACTGTCCAAAATATCATCCCAATCAAGAACGAACCAGCTGTACCCGTGAAGTAGGCATCCTTGTCAATGAATTATAAAGAACAGTACTAAGTTATATACAGTATAATTGTTGGAAAATAAAGTCGATGACCAAGATCACATTAAAGCCCTCTCTTTCTTATCACACAATTCATTAACACTAAGGGGCGTTTCACACTTAACATTCTTCACTGTCCTATCAGTTGACTGCACCCCTCCATTGGCATTCAATTATCTAAATAACAACATCTAATAATATGCCAGGGCAAGAGGAGGGTTCATTGTGATAATTTTGAAATATGTCATTACATATTTGTATTGATTGCGTTGAATTAGATTACTATATGAACTCAAGACAGGGTCAGTATGAAATTAGAATCCTCAATGGAGAATTACATCGTACATTTTTTATGAATAGCCCTTAATTCCTGTTCTGTAGAATGATGACACTTTACTGTACAAATGGCGAACATACTGTATATCCAAAATAACAGAGGTAAATCATTTTGCTATGTAGACCATTGCACACAATAGGATAGGACTTTAAAAACATCCGGGACGTAATAATGGAGACTTCAAAGTACAATACAAACAAATATTAACAGTAGAGGTCTAATATTAACTTCGACATTGCGTCAACATTGCTCACATGAGTTCCTCCAAATACTTAGCTTTAAATTATATATATTATTTGTCATACACCAGTCTGCTAAAAATCAACAAGACTAAAGTAAATAATTTGTTGCAATGAAAAGTGAATACTGTTGGTTTCAACGTCAAGACCACCATACCATAACATACAAAAAAAATGGGAAATCCAAGTTAGTTTTACATGAAGCAGGGAAAAGAGATTCAGTCATCCGAACATTACTTCCTTGGATACAACGCAGGTTAACTTTCTTCTAAATGATTAGATGATTAGAAAGGATGACCTGGTTAAATGTTAACATAAAATATTTGTATATTTTCTTTTTCTCAAAGGGTCTGTCTCTTTTATGTAAAAAAAAAGATAAAGCTAAGTTAAATCTATTATTAACTTAATTACCATAATTGTGCAATCTTGCAATCCATAAATGTCTACAAAACCTTACGTCATTTAAAACAATTTGGTCTAGGTATAAATTATACAATAACAAGCGTGAATAATAGTCTTGCTTTCAACTTTCTTTTGTAGCACTTTTTCCTTCTTAGATATTGTATATACATGCATAACTACAGCTACATGATATAGTAGCATAAAAGATAGATTTGTTTCATAAAGAAAGGTAGTATACTACTGTGCCATAAACAGCACGCTTGAAACGAATAGTTAATGTCTTACAACCATGCCAAAAATTATATTTGCAAAAGAGGTGATCCAAACATACATCAAAAACTCTTGAAAACAGAAAAAGAAATGGAAACCCATCACAATAAAAACGCTCCACTTTTACTTTGGCCCTGGCCCAGTTGAAATTAAAGATACAAAACCTGGTGACGTTGATGAGTGCCAATGTTATTTCCACTTAAAACTTTGGATGATGCCATTGTGCCTAGTCCCAAGTATGCAAAGCATTAATACAAAAAAGTCACTGCATGTGACCAAGTATGACGATATCATCACCTCAGTTGGGAGTTAAAAATAAATATCATGCCTGAAAATGCTCAATGCCGTCTAAAAGCAGAAATTACTACACACGATACCTATACTTGACACTAAACAGAAATGGTCCTTAAAAATTAATAACACATGCCTATAAAAAATGTTTGTACTTATTCGGGTTGAGTGCTCAGAGTATTTCATTATACAGTATGTATACAAGAGAACATTATTAAACTCAGCCCGTAAAAACATTCCCCAAACAATGAGTCAGCCCGACCTAAAGTCATTCCCCTCTCGGATCGGTTTTTAAAGGTGACCGACTGCGATCCATTTGGCTTGTCTGTTCATGATAGTGATGCTCTCAAATTTCCTAACGGCCACATCTAAGCAAATACACTAATTGTTTATCATTCTTTAATTAAACTCTACCGGGAATCCTTAATGATTGTTTTAAAATTGTAATGGTTTTCTCCTTCTGTTGACTTTAAGAGTGATTTGGTTTATTGATTTATTTTACATTGGCATGTTGCTATATTGCCGATGCTGCTAATGCTATAATATAACGACGATGTGGGTAAACTCCCACGCAGTGGAGATAATGTCGATCTTGATGAGAAAGTCACATCACTAATACACAAACAACATCATCATCTCCCTATTTCAAATTGATCAGAGAATTTGCAAATGTAAGCACTCCTCCCACTCTTCTACTCCTTGGCTTTGTAAACACCGTTTGGTTCATTTCATAATTAATATATATCAACGTTTAGATCATTTGCGTAACTCAAATCCTTATATGAAAAAAAAACTTTTTAATAACGATAACAATTCAGAATTGTTAATGGCAAACACATCAGGGGCACCAGTGTTTTCCCGATGGGCCGCTAGTCAAGTGACCAGATTAGCTGCCATCAAAAAATTAATCCACTATAGTAATGCAATAAGAATAATACAACTTGCATTCTTTTTTAAATTAAATGGCCATTTCTTAAAGAAATAATCCCATATTCGTTTCTTGCTTGTCGTGCTAATTTTTAGAGACCGTGAGTCGTTTTTGTAGTTTTCCCAGGCCTAATAATTTCTGTCAAATTCGACATTGCGTTTAGTTTTAAATTTGGTGGTATCAGTAGGCTTTATACAATATTTGTAAGAATTCAGTTTAACACCTTGGGTGTGTATATTCAATTTGGTTGGACACCTATCAGTCACTCGGATATGAAATGAGAGATGCTACAAAGTCCATGTTTGAAGTCGAAGAATAGGATTTCGTGAATGCCCCTGGTCATGGAGAGCATCACCGACATGAGGACTGAACGAACAGGGGTGATGTCGATATATTTCTGGATATATTGGATGGTAGAGCATTCATTATACACACAAGAAGTGTTCATGGATCATCTAAAGCAGTGTTTTTCAACCTTTTTATTGGAACGGAACCCTTTGGAGCATTTAGACTTCTCGCGGAACCCTTTAGAACATTTAGACCTTTCGCGGAACCCCATACAGTGACAGAAAAAAACATTAACTGATACAGGTGTGTGTGTTAGCATAAACAGTTGAATTCGTGGCCTGATGTTTGTGAGAGACACCAGAAGTTCATCTTCGACAGACAAAAGTCGTTCTCGTTTCTTGTGTTTTCATTGTTATTTTTATATTTTGCCTTGCAATTGGCGGAACCCTTGAGCGGACCTCACGAAACCCTGGTTGAAAAACACTGATCTAAAGCGAAAAAAATTGTGTTGAACTAGGACTATGTTCATTAGAACTTCTACGGCTTTTACAGTAGAAAACTACATTGATTGTTAATTCAGTTGTAGCACACTGAAATCGCAATTGTTTCTCATAGTAAAACAAGCACCATTTTGTGCAATTCAACCGAGAAGACTGCAAAGTAAATGACAATGACCTATGTTTACATAGCAGCTCCCATTCTTTACTACTACTACTACTACTACTACTACTACTACTGTGTGTATCACGTCTCACGCAAGAGGGAGAGGGTGTTATCCTTTAAAAGTTCTAGACATTCAACCAGACAGGTCACCACTCTTTCAATCACCAATACAGTGAACCTCTTGTACCACAGACAACACATTCAGTATTTCGATAAATGGCATCTAAATTAATTGCAGTTTAACTGCTTACCACCTATGACACGGTAGATATTCTTTCAGATATCCGGAAAGAAAACACAGAAGCACTACAGGCAAGAGACAGGAAATCGACAATAGGAACCTAAAAATGCAATGAGTGGGAGTGGGAAGAAAAGCGAAAATGTAGAAAGAGTGAGAAGAGTGGACATCGGTGTTACTCATCACCAAAAAGCTGGACAATACTGTAGTTTTTACGTGTCTGGTTATCAATATGAATGTCTTAGTCCAGAACCCATGCAAAGGAAAGAGTTGAAGGAAATTATCCTAAGTTGAACTGGTATCAGCCATCATTAAATTTACCTAATTTATCGATTGCCGATTTTTAATTAACGAAATAGCATCGATTTATGTTGAATACCATTCACGTAGATTAAACAATTTAATGCACGGAAAAATAATAGTTAACCCAAATTCAAAGTTGTAAAATTTCCTAGTTATAATCATTCTACTATAAAGTCACAGACAAAGATCTGTTATACCTAAATGGCAGACGTTGAATTACCAATGTTATTAACATCACCTGGGAGAGTTTCTATGACAATGATTTGGTACAAAGAATTTAAAGGACACCCTGAGTAACTTCAAGTGCTTAAAGTTACCAAGGGCAACCAAAATTATATGTCAGGGTTGTATGGATTTTAAAGTCACATGGATTTGATAATGCACCAAACAAAAAGCATATGATTATATTAATATTTTATATCATTTCATTAGCACTATTTTTTGTCTACAACACTAAGTAGACAGGCGCTAATTTCTTGTAAAAACAAGCAGTTGGGGGATGGAGGGTGGGCTTTGGTCGACGAGTTCCTTTGAAGAGACATGATTTTGACCTTTAAAAACCAGAAATGATTATAAAAAATTGTTTATAAAATTTAATCCGTTTCCGATTGTCTTCCATTTTCCTATTTGTAAATATACTTTTCAAGAAATAAAAACATGAAAACTTAATTAGAGTATGCCAAATTGTCATTTGTGAACCGGTGTCCAGGTCTATAAATAGCAATAGATTTTTCCTGATAGATAAAATGAGATAACTAAGAGTCCACACGACTGCAATTTATAATTTATAACGAGTGCTTGCATTATACAAGTCAATCTATTTATAGAAGTCCCATAAAAGTAACCGTTTAGTCGATAGCTAGAATGTGGACAGAAACGTTAGGATATCAATGATTGAAAACAGCCAATAAAAATTAATACGACATGACGATTTTCGTTGTAGTAAACGGAGTATACACGTCTTCCCAAAGCCGAAGTTTCATATAGCATATATTGATTCCTCAATTAAAACACGCGAAACAGTTTTAATTATTAAGTAACAGCCATCAATCTAAAATTGATATGTAGTTCACTTACAGGGACTATCCTATTTTACGAAATAAAGAACGAAACTTTGCTTTTGTTGTATGAGAAGTAAAGCTGTGGTCTTGTGTGGTGTACTTAATATCACCTTCACGTAAGAGAAGCTTTTCTACCTGAAAAAAACTTATTGCGCTGCTGGCGTACTTGAAACATCAGTACACTGATAAGGGCTGGCTCAGATGTCAGGTTTTCGGGCCTCAAACTGAAGCTCCACCACACTCAGAGCGGCCTCGCATCTTCACACTTCTAATAAAATGTGATAATAGAATTTTTGGTGTTTGATATCTTGGGGCACCACTAATAACTTTCTTAAGGTCCCGCAATACCCCTAACCGGCCCTGCCATGGCTACAGGTTCGATCTTGACATGGGACGGTGACTTCTTTGGATCAAGAGGGACGCCTTCAGTGTGAATTGCAGGTACGAAAGAGGGGATATAGAACGCCACCTAACCATAAAAGAACCCCATCGACACGAAATAAAATACAGGCTTCGATTAGCAAATTTTCAAGGTGCAGCCACTAGCTCCCTAGCATCGGTAAAAGAAACCATGTGCAGCCAAGTTGCGTTGGACACACCAGTTCCCGTGAGATCACTGAAGTTAAGCGTCGCAAGCCCACGTCAATACCAACTTGGGTGGTTGGTAAAGAATGATGGGTGCTGCAAATTAACCCTCTCCTTCATCCTTTCACCTACCTCCTCCTAAGGGTTCGTCCTGTTATGGCTGCCTGGCTTACTCCCCAACCCACAAACTAATCTAGCATCGAAAATTTTAAACTGACATTGAAAATAACGCAAAGTACAAATTCAAAAATATCATCTAATAAGTCACCCACCCGTTGGTCAAGAATAGTTCGGGAGGGAGTAAGAAGGGCAGTGTTAATGTTAAGATGCAGGTAGAGATCTACCATTAGTACGTGGCTTAATTTGGGTTACGGATATGACTCTAGAAGTCGCAATGAGGCCCTCCCCCAGTGCTTCAATGCCATAATAATGGGTTTTCCTGACAAAAAAAACCCATGCAACCAATCACGTGATGCAATCTCTAAACTTTAGCTGTAAAGCAGAAAATACCGGGTTTTTTGTTATTTCACGAATTGCGATAAACCTTCCACTTCGATGAATGACAAGTCATTAGCTTTATAATTTGTTGACTTTGCAAAACTAAGTCTAGATTCCATGGCTGGTAGGTGTGGAAACAAACAGAAACTTGATACGACTCGGTTATAAGCATGGATTTAACTTGAAAGCAAATAAATGGGCGTGCGGGTGTATTGCGTTGGACACGCCAGTTCTCGTCCGATCACTGACGGTAAGCAACGCAACCCCAGCTAGTACTAACATGGATGGCCACTTGGGGAAACTGAGTACCGCTAATACCAAAATCGTCCCATTTAGCGTAGTGTCTGTGCAGTTCCTGCATTACAACTACGCAATGGACGGGGGTCTAATGACCTTGTAGTTGAAGGGCTCTTCAACAACAACAACAAAAATGGAAGGGGCCGAAATTTACACCAAGAAAGAACCATTTGAACACTGAATGGTTGACTCGTTAAAGATGACAAACAGCTTTTTATTAACAATAACCGGCGACCACTCATTCGTTTTTTTCCTGTTAACTTCAAATTAGGATTACATGTGAAACGGTTGTGAAAGGGCATGCTGAGCCTATGGAGTTCAACTACACTAGATAGGGAGGGCAGCGCGATCAGTGCCATATATTTTCTATGGGGCCTCTCGGTAATCATTCCCTTTTTCAAATTGTAATAACTTTATACAGTACAACAAGGAACTTCTAATCCTTTTCCCGCCTATAGCAAGGTCGCATATTCATCTTGCCCCTTCGAATGGACTCAC
Source organism: Trigoniulus corallinus (assembly GCA_013389805.1). Taxonomy (NCBI): domain Eukaryota; kingdom Metazoa; phylum Arthropoda; class Diplopoda; order Spirobolida; family Trigoniulidae; genus Trigoniulus; species Trigoniulus corallinus. Next base: position 26,837,729 of record JAAFCE010008833.1, on the reverse strand, counting down.
GGGTGACACTGTATATTGGACGATATTTTTCCGCAGCTGACTGCCGACCAAAGCTGCAAACCCTATGCTTATTTATTGTCGGTCTACTGTTCGTTGGTAGATCCACCGACGCCAGGAAGCGAGGTCCTACAACGGGGAATTTTGCCTCATCTACCCGTTACTTAGTAGAGAGGGTTCCTTTACGTGCAAATGCCATCGTCTACCACATGAGGCTTCGGTTTTAACTTCTCATCCGAAGGAAGGCCAACTTCGGGTCTCTCTCTCGCCGAAAGAATTAACCCACCTCGATCCAGTATCGAACTTGGAACCACTGCTACCTCCTGCACTACTACCCTGGCGGGTCAGAAATTGTAATAACTGGAATTTTCATAGTAAAATATGCTGTCGTAATACCCGTATTCACTTCACCGGAGTTGAAGTTTACAAAAGGGCAGGTGACATCACACACCCCATTCACTTCCTATCGGAGCACTTTGAATCTTCTCAGGGAAAACCACCGATTTCGACCAGTCACAAATTATACTTATTTTGAGTTCAAGATCCAAGCAACCGAGGTCGTCTGACTGATGATAAATGAGCTAATAATATCTTAAACTGAGAGCAATCCAGTATGATTTTTATTTCACCTTTAGACAGTTTTTATCTTTCAGTTTATTTGATAAAATTCAAGCAGGAGTCTGCAAGGGTGACGAAAAAAGTAGGCAGTGTTAGGACGTTAAAGACCCCCGAATCAGAAAAATTCACCAAAGGGTTAGTTACTGAAGTTATTGATTTCACAGTTGACCTAAAAATCAGTAATACCTGGATAATTACAATAACTCCTGACTCCTAACCCTTTTCCCACCTACGGCAGCGTCGGGGCCCCATCTTGTCCCTGTGAGTGGACACAAGGGTGAGATATTGGGTAGTGTTTTTTTTTCCACAGCCGATCAAAGCTGCAGCCCCTATGCTTATTTATCGTCGGTCTACTGCCCGTTGGGACATTCCACGGACGCCAGGGTGTGCCTACACCTGGAAATTTTGCCTCATCTACTCGTTGCACAGTAAAGAGGGTTCTTTGACGTGCAAATGCCACACAGGACCTCGGTTTTACTTCTCATCCGAAAGAAGGCGCACTCGGAGTCTCTTTCGCCCGAAAGACCAAAAGACGCCAACCCATCTCGGTCCAGTATCGAATCTAGAACTTAATGACGCAGTTACAGAACCTGATAACCACTGCGCCACCGAGGCGGGTCCAATACCTGGATAATTAATTACTAATATTGGTACAGTAGATCATAAAAATATTATCAACATGGAAAATAATAATCTTTTCCAACAAAAGGTAACTACCAACTAATTTTCCGTTGATGCAGAACAAAAGATAATTTGTTCTAGCATCACAATACCAGATGTTGACATCAATGCATTTACGAGAATGAATTGCCGTACGCATTTTCAGCACCACAAATAATTGGCGGTCATTTTATACGCATGTCAATTTAACTTGTAATAAGGAAGGAATTCGCTCGGTATCGTGTAGTTTGCGAAAGGTCTGAGTTCAATTCCCGACGATGGGAATATAATTTTGCTGCCACTCCCGTTCTTCTCCTCCAAGCTTTATCAGTGGCACTTTGAAGGACTTTATTCGGGTATATCCAAAGTAAATAAATACATTATATAATTCCTGAAGCACTGTTACTATTTAAATTGATATTTAATAATAGGGTTGAACTGCAGATGATTTGCATTTTATACCCTTCTTTCAACGATCCAGTGCAAATGTCAGAGTAAGAACAAGGAACAGTTATGGCCATATGTTGAATTTCAACATCTTGGAAAATATAATATCGGAAAGACTATTTACAGTATTTTACAGGGTTTAATACCCATTTCAGTATTGAATTTCAATGACGCAACACTTTGTTGAGTTTCTCTAACAATATGACACCCCTGTTACTCAATGCTACGTAATTTCATCCATTTATTAGCTGGTCTCGAGATGTTAACCTACCTCATTGTGCAACCTAAGTATTAGCCAAGCAAATAAAAAAGGATGTACTGTTCATGCAAAAAAAATCAAGTTCACAAGTAATACATGTACTATGGAGAACTGCACGTGGCCTACCCGAAAATCATCAAATGACAAAGAGGAAAAGTATCAAACGGTACAAGGCTGAGATTACTTGGCATCTTTGGCTGCTACCTAAGCTTTTTCACACCATTATCACATGATAGTCATGAAGGTTGAGTTTTCAATTACCTACAGACGTTATTGAAAAACCCCAGTCATTCAACTGAGTTTTGCCCTACATAGTGAGATGAACAACTAGATAGTTAACTCCCAGACTAACGCAGTAAAAAAAATCCGGTAATTGCTGTACATTTGAAATAACCTGATAACTCTGAAAAAGAAAATTGCCGCCACAATCAAACGACACTAGGCCAACGTAGACATGAAACTATATTGCAATAAAGGGCATGGCATTGTGGCTGGTAGAGGGAAGCCTGGGTGGGAATAGAATAGGATGTCGGGCTAGAACCCTCAGACCCGACTCTGTCCTTTGCGGGATAAGGATGTGACGATCAAAGGGCACTGTTTAGTTACTTAGCATTCGACAGGTTGGCACTGGGACTTCTTGGCACACCCTCCTTCAAACCATTCATGTCCTTACTGTGGTGCCACCATCCAGTACAGCACTTTATTCCCCCAAGTCCGAACATACTTTTATTGAGCTGCGATGTCCGGATCGATACCGTTTAACACCACAAAGGGATTTTGCAGTCGAATTTCTGGTTCTGGGACACAATTTTCATTGATGAACTGTTCATTTTAAATTACCCAATTTATTTCAATCACCCATTTTTATGGATGTTCTCCGTCATCAGTACCTCATAAAATGACATCTGCTGTATTCAAACGATTGCTCATTATAAAGTTAATGACTTTTCAGAATGTTTAGATTATAATTTTCCGGTCTTCTATTCAATTAAGGTTCAAAACCAGTTCATATCTTTATACATCATGGAAAGGGATATAAGATTGCACATCCGCACGTTCCATCAGAAAATGTACTACAGGTCTCTCCTTTATTCAGAAAACCTGTCTGAATCAGTAGCATGGATGACGTCGGTTCAATCCGAAGCGGGTCACTTATTTGGGACCAGAGGGAATTGTGCTGTATGTCGGACTGTTCCATGTAATACAGCATCATCACCTCATACCCCGGGGTGCGGCGAATTGAGTTAAGCAGCGCAACCCCAGCTACTACTAACATGGGTGGCCACTTGGGGAAACTGGGTACTGCTAATACCCAAAAATCGTCGCATTGGTGAAGTGTCTGTGCAGTTTCTGCATGAGAACTATGCTGTGAACGGGGCTCTAATGACCTTTGTAGTTGAAGGGCCCTAAAACACCAACAAACAACAACAACCATCATACCTGTAGGTCAACCTCAGACACATTGTTATAGCCCGTATTATAAATTGCGCCCCCTTTTACGTTAGCCAACCTCTTCTTCGCCTTCTACTTGCAACGTGCATCCCTATGGTTAATCTAATAGCTCTCTACTCCATCTTCTCACTACATGCTCATATCGTCTCAGAGTTTGAATGGTGTCTTGTTAAAGAACCCTTTCGACATAAAGAAAAATGTACCTTTATGTCGGCAAAGTTTCCAGATGCGAGGGTTGCTCCCTGGCGTCAGGAAATTACCTTTATAAGAGACATCAAATAACCAAATAAACCGATCAATCCCTTCCCATAAATATCACCAACGTTGATCAAGGGTGGATCTGGTTCTGTGACCTCAAGGGGTAGAGTCAATTAACTGCTCTACCGATACCGGGATCAATGCTTTGATAGCAGTAAAAAATCTAGCGAATCAGTTTCCTATCGCTAATGCTTTAACTGAAAGGTAGAAATGAAAAACAACCACACACACCGTGTCTATTTCTGGAATATCAATAACCAATTGGATCGGAATTTCAATAAAACATACTGTATTTTCATTTAGGCATTAAAAACAAGTTTTTCCGAGGACACACTAGATCTGTTTAACTAGATATACTGTAGAAATACTTAAAACGCCTTCACCTAATACTGACAAGTAGAAATAGAAAATTTGCAATTTTATATGTTGCTGAAATTCACTTTTTATATGATTCAGAGGAAGCTAAGATTAAATCTTCCCGGCAAAAATATACAGTGAATGAACTTAGTAGAAAACATGTCTTTGAACTCAGTGTTATTAACTGTCTGGATAAATAAAGGTAGACATCTCGTTTTTGCCTATAAAGAGGAAGAATGAATAGAAACTTTCAACAGAGAGGTAATTGAATTAAACTTCTTGGGCCAGGAGGTATGTGTATGAACCACATTCCAGCCCAAAATAATTATTTTTACTGTATGTCTATCTGTCATACATAGTAGATAGAACGAAGTACGTGCGTCACTGGTCATGTTTCTCGCCCCCTAAAAGCAACAAACTTGGTAGATATGATGGACAAGGCACAAGTCGGTACCATGCACTGAAGCGGACAACTACTTTCTGTAGCTATTTCGGTCGATTAAAATCAACACTTGCTCCAGGCAGGCAATGGTATTCCCATCCTCAAGTGGCTAATTCTTGTTAACACAATGAGGAAAAACTTATGTTGGGATGTCAAAATTCTAAAAAGGAAGCGTTCCGCTTGTACACAACTCCAATGAAAACATATTTCCACACTGATTTTATGGATAAATTCAATTTTGCATTCTAAGAATAAACTCAGTTTATAAAATAATCAACGAAATATAATTGTAGTGAACTACTGTCCACTACAAAATGAAATGGATAAAAGTCTTAGTACGCCATTGAATGTACTTTTGAGGGCGATGAAGATAACTCAGATTAAAAACTGGATGCGCTTTTACTCCATTTGCAGCACGACATTGTATGAACACTTTGCTTGTCATAGGGTGCGGCTTATTGCGTTGGACACACCAGTTCTCGTCTGATCACTAAAGTTAAGCAACGCAACCCCAGCTAGTACTGACATGGGTTGCCGCATGGGAAAACTGGGTGCCGTTAATTAATACCCAAAAATCGTCGCATTAGTGTAATGTTTGTGCAGTCTCTGCATTACAACTATACAGTGGACGGGGCTCTAACAAGACCTATAGGAGGCTTTGGCTCTAATGACCTTGTTGTTAAGGACCCTAAAACTCTAACAAACAACAAAATTGCTTGTCATGAAAGCGAAAAAATAAATGTCACAATCCTTCAATTCTTACATTATCAGTAGAGCTGTTTTTGAAAGTTGTTGACAGGAAGATATGCCTTAGGATTATGAAACTACAGAAGAAGGCAACAAATTGGTTTGTTGTCACTTGACCAGCAAACCAAAGCTTGAAGGCAAGGACCTGTTTTATGCAAAAAAGAGTAATTGGAAAATTGGATTCTTATTCTAAGAATGAATCATGTTTCCTACTGAATACAATTACGCAAGTGGAGATAATACAGTAGTAACAAGTTCCATCTACAATACACTTTAGTCAAAAACAATAGGTTACTGAGGTTAGCAAATGTCTTGCAAAATTTACAATATGTAGCTTGTACCCTTCTGAAAGTTTATAGTCCTGTGACTAAGCATGTTAGTCAAAACAATCGGTACAAGGATTAAAAAAATATATACAACTATGCCAACGTATGGACCCTGACTTTATACTGCACAGTTTCAACTAATCATATAAGATTTTATTACTGCTGTTATTATTATTATTATTTCGGAAATATGATTTCAAAATGCTCGAATCATTTCAGATATGACCGCTTTATTGTACAAACAAATGATCGCCTGACTTGAAATTTGAGAAAAACCACTTTTTTTCTTACAAATAATTGGAAATATGTTAAGAAAGAAAAACACTGGGATATTAAATATACTAAAACTATTTTCAAGGTTGAATTACTTTCTTGAATATAAATGCAGCTTTTTTTTTCTATTATAAAAGAGGAAACTAGTTGGTGTAGTTCTCCAAACGGAAGTATCACATTTTCATTTGAATTGATAGTTACTTATTACTTCTGTAATTCCTTTTTGCAGATTTTTATTATTTTTTTCCAAAACTGAAAGTTAATGTGTAGTGAAAAGGTACATAACACTCACCATCCTTCTAAAAGAAATGAAGGCGACGTTAAACTTACTGTGCAACCGTGACCTAAAACTAGTTTTGAGATTACTACTTCTGAAATATTTTAAAATTATGAATTTATTTTGTCTATAGAGGTCAACATATCAATATTTGCCTGTGTATTTATATGATCTTCAAAATTTCCTTATTTTGAAAAACAACCTGATGTACTAGTTTCATAAAGTTTGTCCGGAAGGCAAAGCCATCCACAAAAGGAAAACTTGACTAAACCACAACAAATGGTGTTTGGTTTTACTTCAGGATCGGCAATGAAGTGCAATAGATTGAATCTTGATTGATCTACTCAGGACAACACTCGATTGAGTAAAAATGAAGATCGTATGACTTAATCACCTTCAGATCCGGATTATAACCGATGCAGGATGTTCAATCAGTTTTTGCACAGGTGACAAAACAAACTATTATCAGTGGTAAATGATTTTTAAGAAACAACAGGCAAAAGTTTCCACATAGCAGTATTTCGATGCAATTCGAACCGGCGGAAAGCACATTAGAGGTCTGTCCCTCACCCGGAAGAAAACTACTTCATCGAGGGGTGGACGCTAATTACTCATTCAAACTCTTTTTGGACTGCCGCCCATAGCAGGAAAACACATTTGATATTTGATACAGTCCATCATCATCATACCATTACCCTACGAGCTTTTGCCCATCTAACCATCTCTATATTTTGGGTGGCTGAAGCATATTTGTATTGTGACGAATTGTACTTCCCTGGCAACCCACTAAAGGACACTTTATATAAGTCGTTTGTGTAAATTATCATTTTATAGTATTTTTTTTTATAAAAACATAGAATTATTTAGCAAATCTTTGTTTAAAAATAGTTTCAATTGCGTAAAAAAGTAATATCCAGACGACCCCGCATTTACAACCATTTGTACAGCTAATAAATGAATAATGAAATGCAATCGTTATGGTAGCTACTCATGTAGAATTCCAAATATTATCATGGACTTGAGAGATAAAATTTTAATACATTTCCTAAAACAAGGTGTATTTACGTTTTCGACATAAACATATGTTTAAACTTTAACGATTATTACTCGTATCTGCAGACCATGATGAATTCAACCAGGGATGAATCAAAGGGGTCGCCTGTCACAAAAAGTGCACCCCAAATATTTTTAAATATTCAGAATCCCTTAGTAATTCTAGCTAGCAATTACAACAGGTCCTCTACTGCCCCTTAGACAATATCTCACCTTCAGTGGTTAAGCCAACTGCAGATTGGACAGCAACTGTTGGACTGGCAGTACAGAAATGGAGGTAACAATGCAAAAATGCCTTAGTAGGTGCAAAGTTGAATCTTGCATCAGTTGAAATCAGGGCCGACGTGATGGGTGTGCGAACAGGGCGACGGCACAGGGCCCCGCGCATTCGGATGAATGAACCTATTGATAGAAGGGCCTTGCTTCAGGTTTTCACGTGGCACCGCATAATTAGTTTGCACAGGGCCCCGCAAAATATAGCGCCGGCCCTGGTTAAAATATGCGCCCCATTGAGGCACTGAGGGAGGAGCAATTGCTGCTTTGCTCCCCCTGGATCCGCCCCTGAATTCAACTAACGCAACATATATCTACATTTCATATTTATGGAGATATTTTTAATTTTATTTAGCAAAAGCTTTCAAACAGACAGCTGGCTGATTCTGTGAATTTTCATTAAATTTCAAATGATGAAATTATAACATTTATCAAATTACACTAAAATGCAATGGCGCTATTCAATTAATTGGTGAATGTTAATGGACAAATGATATCAAACCTTGAAAACGTTTCTCGTCTATGATATGAAATAACTCTTTCTCAGAAAATCCATCACAATTAATTACATTTTTAATGTCCATTTCAAGTACGGTACAACATTGCGAAAGTTAGTAACAAAGTATGACGGACTCTGTGAGTTACGGTATGCAATACCACCCCCAGTTAACAGCAATACTACATTATAACTAGTGGGACCCAGTTCGAGCCACACTTTTATAGCTTACTAACGCGTAATTAAAATATATTGCAAATAAACAAAGCAAGAGGGATTATTCATATTATAACAGCTATCTTATTATCAATTTGGCGCTCTTGTAAAACTTGAAAATTTATTGCCAATAAACTCTCAATTAACCATTGTAAGCATTGTATAACTTGGCGAGTTGCATCTAAAAGGTAGAATGAAATACACTGCACTGCGACTTGAGTAGCAATCTTAGAAAAATAATAATTATTGGAAAAGACAGAGCCATACCCTTCAATCTACTAATGAGTCAGGGAAAGGGAAGAAGAACAGCGGTGATAATATCTTCCTGTCTACACTGCTGAGAATTGAACTCAGTTGTTCTGCACAACAGAGAGCTTGAGTGTTGCAAACCTTGTAGATAAGTGGCATTCTTTGTACAATACATATAAACATTGTTCTGTTTAACATCTGCATCATATAATCATTTTATCACCAAATGCAGGGTCAAGACTGTTTTCGTCTATTTCTTTAAGTTCTACTCCATCCCTAAATTGTCCTTGACGCACTCGCTGCACTCTTGCAACTCAGCATATACGTACATTGCATCATCTTGAAAATCTTTCACACGGTATAACATAACTGCTTTCACTACCCGGGAGCGGCGAGTTGCGTTGGACACACCAGTTCTCGTCTGATCACTGAAGTTAAGCAACGCAAGCCCAGTTAGTACTGACATGGGTGGTCGCTCGGGAAAGCTGGGTACTGCTAATACCCAATAATCGTCGCATTTGTGTAGTGTCTGTGCAGCATAGCATTAGAACTATGCAGTGGACGGGTCTCTAATGACTTTGTAGTTGACGGGACCTTAAACACCAACAAACAAACAAAGCTTTCACTACCATCCTGAAGAAGAAACTCTCTCTTTAGTTTCATTTGCCTATCGCAAGGAATTCCATTGCCTGTTGCAAGTTCATGCAATCCATCCTAATCTGGTAATAGACCTCAGCTAGTTGAATTTCTGTACCTTTTTTTAAGCACATCACACTTGCACTACTCTACTAGTCTCTTGAGAGTCGGATGTACAAACCTCTATATAGTAAGCCCATATGCTGTCAGTGTATTGGGAGTGGCGAGTTGCGTCGGACACACCAGTTCTCGTCTGATCACTGAAGTTAAGCAACGCAAGCCCAGTTAGTACTGACATGGGTGGTCGCTCGGGAAAGCTGGGTACTGCTAATACCCAATAATCGTCGCATTAGTGTAGTGTCTGTGCAGTATATGCATCAGACCTACACAGTGGACGGGTCTCTAATGACCTCGTAGTTGACGGGACCTTAAACTCCAACAAACAAAAAAAAACTGTCAGTGTATTACTCTTGTATGAATGATTTTTGAAATTATATTATCCTTTTGTTGGTGTTTTAGGGCCCTTCAACTACAAGGTCATTAGAGCTCTGTCCACTGCATAGTTCTAATGCAGAGACTGCACAGATATTACGCTATTGCGACCATTTTTGAGTATTAGCGCTACCCAGTTTTCCCAAGCGGCCACCCATGTTAGTACTAGGTGTGGTTGCGTTGCTTAACTTCAGTGATCAGACGAGAACTGGTGTGTCCAACACAATAAGCCGCTCTGTTAGCTTTATATGCGACAGCATCCGCTCAGACTAATTTTATTCTGATCCTTGAAAAGCACCTGATGGCGGCCATCCAGATATCACCACAACTATAAAATTAATGAGTTTGGGAAATTCCAATGAAATAAAGATAGTGCTCAAAGTTCGTTTTGAGGTGCAATAAAACAAACTACCTAGTATCAATAAGGTTAACGCAATCAGCAGTTCACCATTGATCACAAAACAATAAAACTGATAGACAAGGAGAAAATGACTATTGTATTATTAGATCAATTATACTAAAAACTATTAAAATGTCTGATTTATTTATTTACAGGTGAGTTAGAACAAAACTATCATCTCACCTTTATTGTAGACAGTACTTTAACCTTCAAATATAAATTTTGTACAACAAGACTACAAAGTTAAAGTTTTTATTTGAATTTCTAAATTTAGAAAACAAATGTTGATCAACCTTTAACATTGTACAGTATATAACGAAATACCAAGAGAAACATGTTGTTGTCCGCCTGTGTGGAACAAAACCAAAACATAAATAAACATCCAAAACTACGCTTGAAAGCCATTTTCTCTACATTAACGAATAAGTCAGAGACTTAAAAAGTCATTATCGTCACATATCATACTTACATTTCATATTTATAGGAGACATGTTATAGGCCCCTAATATAAAACTAACATTCAGTAAAACCAACAAACTACGTCGATGCATAAGTAATTGAATGAAGAAACGTCAAAGTGAAAACCATTAAAGGTAGTTGTAGGAATACAACTCGAGGGGCAGGCAAACCTAGGCGGCTGCCTAGGGCAGCAAATTTCATAGGGGCGGCTGATTTCAGAGGTACTTCCTTGCCATGCAGTCTATCAGTCATTTAAAATGTTCATAGTCCTGGGGTTCCCAAATTTCTCTGATTGGTTGGGCCTTTTCTAAATGTTGGTATTGGGACAAATGCCAAGCACGTGAGGGACGCTTGGACAATTTAGAACTGTATTAGATTCAATGGGGCGGCGGCGATGGACCCACTTGCCTAGGGCGCCTGAAACTCACGAGCCGGTCCTGAATCCATGTAAAACTAACGTCCACCAGTTCCCCCAAGAATTCATTTCCCTTATTCTTAATGTTGCCATTATATGAAGCTATTGTTGTTTCTTTCAAAAATTTAATTCTTGACTTTTGAATTTTGCTTCATCCTCCCGCACTGATGGTAACCGGTCCTAGGCATAAATATCCCCACAAACAGGCACTTTTGAGGGTTTTTTAGCTAATAAACTATGGACATGCTCTAACTGCACCCCAATGTCATAGTACCTTGCCTACTGGCTAACTGATGTTCAATATTTATTTAAATTCCAAACCTTTTACTTCCTACGGCACTCTTGTCCCGCTAAAACCAGGAACACACAGACGAACTACTGGACCGTATTGTTAAGCAGCCGGCTGCCAGCTTAATTCTACAACTCCTTGTGTACTCAACGCCGGCTTTATTTTTTTTTTATCTTACTAGCTGCTGTTTTTTACAAATTTGTATGCAGGTGCAGGTTCCCACCACATAGGGCCACGGCTTTCTTTCCTATTCAACGAAGGTGCACTTTGAGCTCTCCTGTCGCCCGAATGAAACCACCTCCCTCGGCCAGGATCGAACCTGAAACGACGGATGGCCCACTAAGCTATCGAGACATACCTTACATCGAGAGACCCATATGCCAGGCTTGTCTGGCTAGGTGCCTATTATAATACTGTATTTACATTTTCGAGCAGTCATATTTTCTAATGATCTTTGGAGTCTTCCAATTTTTTCACAAAAATTTTTGTTGGTGGGTCACATCACTTCTATTTTAGATTACATATTATAACAGTAACAGTCGCACAGCTTAACAAGCTGATATCTCAAGGTCAACTAATGAGACATCGTGCACCAAATCTCTGATGTACAGTAATATGTTTAGCACATGTTTTAAACATGCACTCACTTTTTACTGGGTCACCTAGGTTGCCGACAACTGGTTTACACTATCCAGGTTCTGAAAGTAAAGGGAAAGGAAGAATTTCTACACCTGAATGTAATGATGATCTTGCATGTCTATTTTCGGTTCTTAACGAGACCTTGTAGATGCAGGTGGCCATGGTTATACTGTATTTCCAGTCCCGTTCTGTCCTTTTGCACGAAAATTTGCCTGAGGTCGCCTTCCCTGGAAGGAAACCATCAGCCTCTGTCTGATGGGAGCAAGCATGCTACCAACAAAGTTACCGTATTGAGGCCTGCATTATTTTGATAATATATACAAAAAATATTTATAAGAAACTGTTCGATTACTGGGTCAGGTGTTCCAAGTTCAATACTTGATCGAGGTGGGTTGCCTTCTTTCGGGCGATAGGGGCCCCGAGTTCGCTTGCCGTCGGATAGGAAGTAAAACCGTGGCTTCGTGTGGTGTACGATTGCATTTGCATGTAAAACGGCCTCTCTCTACTATGTAACGGGTGACGCAAAATTTCCAGGTGTAGGAGCGCCCGTGGAGCGTCGGTGGAGTGCCCCAACGAACAGTAGACCGACGATAAATTAACGTGGGGGCTGTAACTTTGGTCGGCAGCCGGTCAGATCTCCAGGATGAAACTCAATCCAATCCTTTACTAAATGTAACATCATAAGTTTGAAACGTTGTTAAAGGCGAGTGAAATACTGAGTTTTAGAATCTGAAATTTTAGAAATATCAGGAGTAACATCAAACGGTTTGAAAAATTGTTGGCGGAGTAGTCATTTGTATAAAAAATTCAAAAAATAAATCCCACTTGAATTTTAGAATACTGAATGATGTTTAGTAAATAATTTGTTGGGTGATCTAATGAATGTTTTTAACCTCGCGTTACCTTATGCATACATAATGCTAGTTCAAAGATGCCTCAAATTTAGTACGAATTCATACACTGCAGTTCCCTATCAATAAATACTGCAAAATGCACACTAGGGTATCTGCACCAAAGTAACGCGATCCAAATGACCTTAAATGGGAATACTGTAATACCTTAGGATATGTTGGTGCAGGTGCTTAATTAAATACGGTAGACATTAAATGTGCAAAGCTTGCTAAAACCATTCAATAAAATAAACCTAGCGTTATATACGGTGTATAACAACACCATTTATTGCATGACAACCATCCAAATGCAGCAATGTATAATTTTTGCTAACCCTCTTGCCACTCCACCTATAAATCTATTGTGCATGATTAATTATTCAAATAAGATACTATCATCAAACATATGCCATAACATGAATTCCAGATTATGAAATTTTATTACACATATACTATTACGTTTTTCTTATCCCATTTCATTGAAACAACCAATCACATTTCAACTCAGCCTATAATAAACTCTGGCATGGTTATCCAAGTAGTACACTGTAGTCCACAGAGGGAATAATATAAGAGGTCACTACCCTCAATCCTTTTTACTTTTCTATTAAGCAAAATCACATAGATTTCAATTTGGATACAAATTCTTATAGATGTTAGTAAGATTAAGTAGCAGTATGCCATTGTAATCCTTTTATTTCATATCCGTAAGGAAAAATTCTACAGTGTAGAGTTATGGAACAGGGGCTGAAATTAATTTTATGCACCCATCCTACTAGAGTTGTCTTTATGGTGGTTTTCAACGACAGCTTGGGCTCATAATCTTGTCTCCATCGATCTGTCTAGACTCTAGACAGCATACGCACCAAACTATCCCTCCAAATACAGCAAGAGGTTAACGGCCTAAAATATAAACTGTGGTTAGCTGCGAGGGTGTGAAGATGATCGTGCTAAGTCCCATCTAGCAAATTTTCAGGCAAAAATGCAAATGTGATTATATCCTTTTATGATGGTACTTTTTCAGTGGTGTACCCTCTTTGAAGTCTAGGTCCAGGAATTACCTAGGGCAGGATTACCTACCATATATATACTAAGATGAACTTACTGTAGATAAATTTGTTTAAAAAATGGCAATTAACACTGCATTTTTAATACTGCAATTTCAGTTGTTTTTATCACTGATACACTGAAATTTAAAAAAGAAATGTACCCGAAAGATGACAGCTGTCTACTGATAAAAGATATACAACTGAAAAATAAACTCCTGATTTGTAAGGCGAAGTTGCAGAAAACTGAACAAATATTAGTTAATAATATTTAATGTTGTTCACAGCATAATGTCTGTGAAACTCTTGTGCAGACTTTACCTCCTTTACGCATCATTCTGCATTGTTGAAATGTTTACTCTTACATTAACGAAAATGCAAAAACAGTTTTGCTAATCGTAAAATTCAATACTCGGCTGTATGTTTTTCATATCGCCTATCTGGAGTGAAACAAATGATGAATCACAACAGTATTAATTCTGGATACATCGACTATCAAGAATTAATTTCTCCAACAACAGCATCTAAATGTATTTCATAAACTTTTGAGACAAGACTTAAAAATGCTTACCAAAAACATATTGCAAAATCAAATAAACAGTGTAATGCTATAACGCTGAGCATAACAGTTTCTTACTCAAGGTTGTTCATTCATATAAGTATGGGCATCTAAGTGCACCTTCTGTCAGACGGAAAATTAATTAAAACATCATATTTCTGTAATATGTTGTCACTCTGAAATGATGCTGCAGTTTCTCTATTTGAACAGTAACTAAGTAAGATTTCCAGGTATGAGGGAAGCGAAGAGGAAGTGAAATATACCTTCTTGTGTTGATTTATAGCCTTAACATAAATGTTAAGTAAATCAACGAAATCTGACAACACGCATTAAGACTTAAGAATTCCAGACGGTGGCCATGATTTAAGTCTGGTGGCATAAGCACAGTGATATTTAATCCTTAAAGGGTTTAATCGATATCAAAACATTGTAATGGATTACAGGATTCTCCATGGCAATCTCGATTAGTGATGCTGAAGTTCACTCCAAACGTTTGTGTTATCCGTACACAAACGCCTATTAACTTATGTTTCAGACTGGCTATATGCCCCATCCCCTTCAAGTCAATCCCAAATATATATCTGTACACAGGGCCACCTTAGGCACGTTAAGGATCTAGGCACGTTAGGCACGTTAAGGATTCTATCAAATGGTTGTTCTATGGCAGTAAGAACCAGGATCACGATCATGAGTTTGGAACTAATAGACTGACACTGTATTATCATCAAAGGACTTATGAAAGCCTGTTTTATTCTATCCCAGATTCGTACTGTATAAGTAGGCTTTAAGAGAACTGCTTAAGTGTTTGCTCAGGCTCTCTAGCCCATGTGTCACAAAATACTGGACTATGATACTAATTTGAACCAATGAAAATTCTCTAGATTGTCAGACTACATGCTTGACCAAAGGCTATATCTTCGTAATGGTGAAACCTGGTTGGTCCCAAAACCTCTTATGATACTTCCCATATGTACGGCTCTCCTAACACAGTAGCACATCCAGACTTTGTGACCTCCAAAAGTAATTTCAAAGATAAAAATTTTCTACTGACGTGTGGCACGCCAACTCTATGGCTTTTATTCTGAAGACTATACGTAGCACACCAGACTATACATAGTACACCACTGAAAATAATAGTAGCCCTTCGCCAAATTACTGTTTGAATCTATTTTTTCTTTAATGATAGCATTAAATCATTCAAATGAATAGCAGCCTTTAAATTACAGCATTAAAATTATAACTGGACTGTCAAGAGGTAATTTACCAGTCAATGTTTATTATTAAGTGCTATTGTCCGACGTGCAGCATCTACCTATTTATCTTGACGTCATCGGTGACTGCCAAAATCAGATATACAGCAATAATCATTGCTGCGTATAAGAGTATTTCCTATTTTTAACATGTAACAATATAAGTACTGCGGTTCTACCGTCAGCAACTA
The DNA here is from genome assembly GCA_013389805.1 of Trigoniulus corallinus. Taxonomy (NCBI): domain Eukaryota; kingdom Metazoa; phylum Arthropoda; class Diplopoda; order Spirobolida; family Trigoniulidae; genus Trigoniulus; species Trigoniulus corallinus. The sequence goes on along the minus strand of JAAFCE010008833.1, from coordinate 26,822,063 downwards.
ACGTCATGTTTCATTTTCAAATGTCTACTCTTTGAATTCACGAATAAACACAAAAATAAGACGTCATTTTAAGCATTTAATAAATGACGGACTGAAGTTTTCAATTTGAAAATATACAGTTAAAAGGATGCATCCCATTGACTGCATTACATACGACATTAATGAAATAAGTTCAATTTCTGCTGATCTATAAGTGTTGTTGACGCGTGACAGAAGATGACGTCAAACACTAGGGTATCTTTTCAGGTAATCCTCTGCACCCAGTCAATGGAAAATATATAACGTATATTGCTGCTAATTTCCAACAGCATCATTTCTGACGTAAGATTCAGATATATGTATATTTTAAAAACATATCATTCACCACCAACTATTTGATGAAATGCCATCAAAATCAATTCCGGAAAATCCAAGCGTTCAATTTGGTTTCTAGTTCGCAAACAACATTCATCAAAAGACCTTGACCGTAAATTGCTTTAATAATGCTATACATCACATGATAAATTGAGAGTGGACGTAGACAGCAGCATTAAGACGAGAGCAGACAGTAGTACCTAGCACAAGATGTCGTAATTAAGAAAACTCAAGGAATTACGCTATTTTTTTTTCTTAATAACATCTCGACGACAATATTTAAGTCGGACTATCCCTTTATCACGAATTCAAAACAGTGGAAAATTCTCAAAGTCGTCAAGTAACGAGAAAAAAACCAGCATTATTATGAGGAATAAATTACTTACAAAATATCTGCTTATTAGCGTGCGCAATATTTTAATTACTATACAAAAGCTCCCAAACAAGCAACTTTGAGAGACTTGTCAAATTTAAATATGAGCCAATGGATAATGTGGCACCAACAGCCTAACACATATGTCATTCTTTAATCAGATCTTTGGAACCAGTTAACAGTTCCTGATTTCGAGATGATGTCAGCACTCATATTCCTAGATTAGCCAGATTACCCTCCATTCTTTGAACATAACCTGTCATTGGGGTAGTTCATAATCTCATATAAACCCCTACCCCCATGTGACGGGGACGGATCCAGAGGGAGGTGCAATGCAGCAATGGCACCCCCTTCAGTGCTTCAAAGGGACGCAACTGATGAGGCGTTTTGCCATTTATATCTCCATTTCTATACTGCCAGTCCAACAGTTGCAGTCCAATCTGTAGTTAGCTAAACCACTGCAGACAGGACAGTAGAGGACCTATTGTTCCCTGGATCTGCCGCTACCATATGAGACCTCTGATCCAATGCTCTCTTCATTGAATCTTTATGGCATGCGTTTAACTCGTGTTTAACGCATGAGATGTGATAACCATTTTTATCACCTTGAAAGAAACCATGGTGGTCAGTTTACCAGTATTTCTGGTTCAAACGTCCGTAAAGACACCTACTAACGTGTCGTAAAGGGAACAATCAGAAAAATGCGAAAGGTCACCTCTAATGGGCAGCATTTCAATGTGCTACGGCTAAAGGTGAGCAACTGCTAACCTGCACTTACAGGCTGCTGTGATAGAGGCGATAATTCGGGTAATTTACTTCAGATTCATACGGAAACAATACATATGCAAAGAAAAAAAGAGGTTTGCAGTTCTACAATAACGTTCACTAATAAAATATCTGCTTATAATTTGAAGAATAACAGCATATTAACACAGCGTTAGTTGATGACATTAAAATCTCTGCGACACTTCATAACCCTTCCTTTCAATTTGGCGCAGAATGGTAGTTTCTAATTTAATTTACAAGCAATGTGGCAATAGTATGTAGTAGAATGTAGTTGGAAGTTTAAGACGATTTCTCATATTTCGAAATTGTTCCATCAAATTAATAAAGTTGAAATAAAGGCTATTCAGTTTTTTTAAGATATCTTATCAGATTTTAAATTAAGTACCTTCCTTGACGCAACAAACTAACATTTTCCACATACGGTACATCCGTCTACAACTTTTTATGTAGTGGCAAACGCGTGGCTCAAAGATGATCATTAAGTAAAATAGAAGCTATGCGATTAATAAATCCACCTCCTCCCACTCTGACGTTTACATTTATCATTAGATGAGAGTCCCTCCTACGTCTTTCATAAGATTTTGCAACAACGACTTCACTAAGGAAATGCCATATTAAAAACCATGGCCACCAACCAAGGTCGGCGCCTAACATATCGTCTCCTATGTAACTCAAGAAATTTTTTTTACTCATATGAACATGAATCAAGAGTCGGTTGACCATCAAGGTTTTTCATAATAATTTTGGTTTGTAACTGCACCAAACATACGCATAAAAAATCATAAATAAATCTTGTTTATGAATTGAAAATTTACATCGTCATACTGTAGATGCATTTGAAACATTTTAATGTCCATAAGCAACTTGTATGACAAGGTCTGTTGTTCAACGATAACAATCAATAATTCATTCTAAGAGGTAGTTAGCCGTGAAATTTTTTATTAAAATATAAAGAGTAGCGGGTAATACAAGACTTATTTTTATAACAGTACAAGCTCCTACACACTAAATGATCATAACCGAGGTATTTGCTGTGCCTAATAGGGCTGGGAATGGACTACGGTCTATTCCAGACCGCCCATCTAAAATATGGAGCTGGCTATCAGCAGGAATGCAGATACAGTGCTAGTGAGCAGGCCATGTAGCAGTAGGTCTAAAGAAAACTCGAAACTGCAGGTTGGAGGGCGAGACCTCGTAGACCCAACCCTGCCGTAGGCGGGTACGACGACGATGATGAATCCAAATATGTAGCAATGGGAAATAGTGACTAAATATGAACACGAAAGTTCAATTGGCACTGCACGCTCTCAAACTCAAAATAAGCAGACTCACCCCTCACCAAGGTCAGCAGAATTCTCTAAAACGAGTCTTTCATTATACAGTATATAGGAGGTAAAAATCGCAATTTTGTGAATAGACAGAGAACGTCACGTGCCTGTTCACGTACCCTGAACAGCCTGATTGTGCATATTCAGAATCTACTAATGCTGAAGAGAACTGGCAAAACAAGTGAATCTTGAGAGTCTTCTTCAGTCATGCAAGGATACACTAGGTCCCAACCCTGAGTTCACGATCTTTCAAAAGATATCGAAAGAACCAGAATTGATATTTTATACAGTATAGGGATTCTATTAATTTTGTAATTTGATTCAGGGAACCTTTAAACCGCCAGAAACTTCTGATACCCGTTATTGATTAAGTCATTCTTGAAGCACATTTTATAAAAATGAACGTAGACTTGAGTTTCTTGGAATTCTGTAACGCTTCTACTCTACTAGAGCAGGAAAGTTAGGAAAGTTACACTGTAGTTTCGATCTCATCTTTTTACTCCTAAATGACGTTAGAAGATAGGAAAATTCCCGAAGACGGAAATGCCAAAATGCAAAAATGCCCGAGGCCTTCTTAGAACCTCGAAAATCTTAAATCCGGGGGTGAGTTTGAAGGACCTACAAACATTTCCAAGGAGACCAACAAGAGCAAAAGCCCTTTGGATGTTCTCCACAATTCATCATCATACCCTTATCCAGCCTGTGGCAGGCTCGGGTCGGCGGGTTCTAGCTCTCCACTCCCGCCTATCTCCCACCAGGTCCCCATCCACCACACACACACTACCATATTCTTACGGAGATGCCCTCCATAATGTATCTGCATAAATAAGACATTATTCCATTAATTTTCCTGAGACCTTGGTCATAGGATGACAATTTTCATCGATGTCATCTGTCATTATTTCAAATTGCTCCATACAGCCGTTGTTGCGAAGGTTCTGCGTCAGACAACCTTCGGGTAAATAAGTGCCTTTGTCATTTACATGTTAATTTTGTTGACTGGGAGCTATTGATTATTTTCGACTGTGAAGTCTTAAGTAAATACTTTGTGTATTCAGCTTAAAACCTTATGCAAAACATTACATCACTTAAATTTCACTGCCATTCCGCAATTCTGTGAAGAATATCACTGCACATTTTCATCTCCAATGCTCACATAGCCCTGAGCAGATTTTGGCACAATAGTGTTGTCATTCTTGTTTCGTATAAGCATTTGCCTACAAGACTAATTCTGGTAAAGACGAAAAGAGCATTCCTTTTTCCACGTGACTAACAGCAATATAATTGAACACTCACCATCATGCCCTTAGCTCGCCTGTGACAGGGTCGGGTCTGCGAGTTCTAGCCCTCCACTCCCGCCTATCTCCCACCAGGTCCCCGTCCACCACCACACACACATTACCATATCCTTAAGGACAACTTGCTCCTACGTCTGCCTCGGTCCTCCCTGCCCCAGATGCTTCCAACCACCTGACAACGAAGTCCTCCACCCCAGGCTACCTCTACTATACTCATTTCTAATTCTATCAGCCCTCGATACCCCCTCATATACCGCAGGATTCGCATCTCGGTTACTTGCATTCCATTTACGTGGCTTTTCCTCGCTGCCCAACACTGATCCATATACTGTAGCATAGCTGGCCTAACCACTGCCAAGTAAATCTTCCTTTTCAACTTGCTTGGGACACTCCTATCATAAAGCACTCTACTTGGCCGTCTCCACTTCAACCACCCCCACTGATTCTATGGGTCACACCTGCCCGTGGAATATACAGTAACTGAAAACTAATGGGATGTTTAAAGTCATCATTATTAAAACGGCATTTTTTTTTAATATGCCAACCTCTTGAGCTCAAGTACACCAGCCTGATCAAGGTCCGTTGGGTATTTTTACAAGGAAGAGACGTAAATTGCACCTTCCGATAAGTCGCAAAACCGTGTTATCACGTGTGAGGTTCAGGAGGGGCTGATGGTTACCATGGCGGCGATTTGCATCTGAACTGTGGATTACTTCCCATACGACTACAGAAATTGGTAAATTGGAAGGTGGGAGAGCTTTTTTAGAACTTTTTAAGAACAAACCCGGATTTTAAAAAGACGCACCCAGAAAATGCAATGTACCACTAATATAGCCTGCCTCGGTTGGCGGAGTTCGTAGCATGCTTGGTAACTGCATCAGTAATTCTAGGCTCGCTTCTTTCGGGCGAGAGAGAGGCCCCGAGTGCGCCTTCTTGCGGATGAGAAGTAAAATCGAGGTCCCGTGTGGTGTACGATGGCCTTTGCACGTAAAAGAACTCTATTATGCAACGGGTAGATGAGGCAACATTTCCAGGTGTCGCAGCTCAGAAGGACGAGATGGGTACCAGACCCTGCCATAGGCGGCAAAAAGGTTAGGAGTTGCTTCTGCCTACATGCGACCACTAATATCATGAGGACCCGTCGAAATCAGCACCATCTTAAATCTGTCGACTCTCCTCAACGCACGGGACTTATTATTTCACAGTAAAAAATAATTTCCTTCTCATTTTTTTCCAGTAGGTATACAAAATTATCAAGAAATGCTACCAGCAGAGTAAAGTATGGAATTCCTTGAACCTAGCCATAAAAAAGTAACTTTATTATTCAGTTTTTGCAATGTTGCGTCTAGCACATCTTCAAAGAAGTGTCAGGTTGGGGGAAAACAAAAAAAAAAAAACAAAATAAAAGCTACAGTAGGCAAAATTGAGGTGTGTCAAGATCAGATTTTTCCCTTCAAAGAGGCAGCGCAAAGGAACACAAAAATTATATGCAGTAGACGAATCTGCTTATATAACACTGGGGTGGTGTTAAATCATATTTTACAAGAAGTCAAAGCATTTATTCAAATTTCAGAGGTAGTTATTACGATAACATAGGAATTGTTAGGGCAGGGCTCAGACAAGTTTGCTGTCTCAAACTCAACCCATGATTTTCTATTACAACTATGAGTTGCATCAGTTACTAATTTAAATTTAATTCTAGCTTGCCAGTAGGGCAGGTCAAAGTCACTTTATTATTAGAGGATGATGTAGCAAATGCTCATATGGGTGCGAATAATTTATAAATTTTTGTAGTAATTTAAGATGACACAGACGTGCTTTAAAGTAAGAAATGCAATTAAATAAGGAACTCGGTATTGGTGTACCGCACTGCCTCTTTTATTCGTAGTACGTAGGCCCCTTCCTGAAAAAGTATGGGGCTTTTTTCTGACAACAGACTAACAACTCAATTTATGAAGCTGTCTAGCGAATGGGTACTAAAGTCGTGGCCTCATGTTCGTGCACGATGTCAACCGCAGAACCCTGAGAGTGCATGTGGGGATTTCGACCTAAAATTTTTTGAGGAGATACTGCAAGTATAGTGACTTGGTGCCTTTTTTTTAAAAAAAAAAAGATGAGGTCATTCAGTAAACGCAGGGGAGGATGACTAATATTCAGAACAAGGCTAATGAGATTGACCCTTGCAGATATGGATATACTGATAACGAACTCACAAACAGCCAGATGTCCTGCAAGCACAATAGGGAAAGAATTGGCAACAGTTTAGCACTAAATTAGCATTGCAGGACCAGAATACTGACAAACAGACGGTAGAGGATACTGCAGAGGTTTTACAATTACGCTTAAATGCAAGTTTGTGGTTCTCCACGACTTTTCCAATATCTTTCAAATGCATTCCTTAAGTACGAAGTAACACCGTGTGTATCATCTGCGAGGAATGTTCACTGTTTGACTCGTTTCCAACACCTGTCAGGAGTTCATTAGTGACCAATCACAAATATAAAAACACAAAAGAAATCAGCACCTTTGTATGCACAACTACACTTATTTTTGGGGATAAGCAAGAGCAAGAAAAAACATCACAAAGTAACAATGATAATTTAAAACCTTATCTACGTTAGCTTGTTTTGAAATGTAGACAGGATTCTAAATATGAGCCTCTGAATGACATGTATATGTCGTCAAATATATCATTCAGTAGTTAGAGTAAGTCTACTTAAGATACTAATTACGTACAGAAAATATTTTAAAAAAATGTATGTAAGACAGGGAATCGAACTACAGTTATCTCCATAATAGATTATAAAACGACAAGATATAAAAAACAATGATTTTTTTCTTGGGACAGCAGTTTGTTTGAATAAACTGCAGCTAAAAAAAATTCTTCACAAAAAAATTTAACTTGTTTTGGCGTAATAAGACAAAGAGAAAAATTTATCTTGAAAACAATGTGTTGATTTACACGTAGAAAAACACTATTAAAAAGTGAGATGACTACACCATTTTACCTTCGAAATGCAAACATAAGTACTACTGATGACGTCAATTGCTATCTAAGGGGACATGACAGTAAATGTTGGTGAAAAGGGAGTTTTTATGTATACTGTCCTCTAGTTCATGTTGGAGTAGCCTTCAAGAGAGATCACAACTAATAATTGATCTCCACATTTTTTATTTAGACGTCATACAAATTATTTCCATCTCGAGTCTAGGCCTTGTTTGGTCACCTCTCGAAAAGCCAATAACATTTAAAAGTTCACTGTTTTCAGTGCCTTTTCCTAAAATTCAATGTTCAAATCAACAATCTGGGTTTTGCACTACAACTCTAATGAAGTTTCCATTAAACTTAATAACACTATAATCTCTTCTTAATCAGATCTTTGTTCACTTTCATTCCCTTGTCTGCGTGATTTTAAAGAACACAATGTGGTTGTAGTTGATTAACGGTTAGCCTTGCCATAGCCCTTGGGGATGGATGTGAACATATACAGGGTACATATGACCTAAAATCAATCACGATATCCTTGATTTTGAAAAGTCTTGAGGAATGAGTATATAAATAATTTTATTTAAGTAGGGGAGTCGGCAAATTACAACTGGTCGACCTCAGCCTCAATTTATCACTCCCAGGCATGTAGTGCAGATTCATTATACAGTCACTACTAAATTTCTTTCTAGATAATAACTAAAATTCGGGGTGGGAAATATTCAGATGGAATCAATATCTAATCGGGATATTTTATGAATAAACAACAGTTTTTACTTGTTTTCTTTTAATCCCATATGTGTCAAGATACAAACTGATAAATACCCATCACAGCAAAGATTACAAATGCTCAACAACAATGAATTATTTAGTTAGATATCTTCTTTCATTAAACAACATGAAAATAACAAAACATTTAAACAAATAACAGGGGCATTTTTCAACACACGTCGGCAAGTGACATAAGAACATACGTTTCTTGCAAAAACTACTGCGGACACCACGAGCAGTTTGCAACCTTACTAAAAGGTAAAGCCTAGGACTGTTCTAGGGACCACTTGTTGACTTCTTCTCTTCTGAGCTGTGGTCTACTTAATTAATTGCGATCAATCAAACGAGACATTTTAAAGCAGGGTCTTGCAACTACAAAAAGGAAACCTGGAAAACTAAGTACACCCGCAATCTAGCAAAAGTGATTCCACGATTGAGCGGTTGACCATCAGTGCAAATAGGCAAGGTTGTCCTTCAATGTCTTATGACTCACCAGACAGCTTCCAAATAGTCAGCACCTGTTTTATTGTATCAGGTACTGCTTGTTCTCTCAGAAATGCTGTACTCTATGATTGGCATAGTGGTCACTGATCTATGGTGACCACTTCTGGGTTTGAGTTTCCCTTATTGTTACCTATTTCAAACTCACTTCCCACCTGTAGCAGCAAAGAAAGCAGATGGATGGTAGGAGTTCAAGAACGATCTAACGTCACAGAATTTTCCATCATCCTTAATTTTTTACTTGCATCTGACGAATAGCTAATGAAAATGCACGTTTTCAGTTCCTTTCTGTTGGAAAACTGAAAATAGGCCAGTAAGATGTGTGGGGGTCCTCCGAAGCAGGTCTTCAGCAGGCTCGCGCATTTTCTCTATACTGCACGAAGTTATACTCAACCCAAAATTTCCTACGTTTGCTTTGTTGTATTGCGGTGCAGTTTGTAGTATGCTCAGTAACTGCGTCAGAAGCTCTAGGCTCGATACTGGACCGAGGTGAGTTGGCATATTTCGCGCAAGAGAGAGGTCCCGAGTGCGCATTCTTTCGGATGAGAAGCAAAACCGAGGTCCCTTGTGGTGTACGATATCATCTGCACGTAAAAGCACCCTCTCTACTAAGCAACGGGTAAATGAAGCAAAACTTCTAGGTGTAGGAGCTCGCCCCCTGGCGTCGGTGCTCCAATGAACAGTAGACTGGCGATAAAAAAAACATAGGAGTTGCAGCTTTGGTTGGGAACCGGCTGTGGAAAAACAGTGTCCATTCAGAGGGACGAGATGGGTACCCGACCCGACCCTGCCATTGCTTTTTTATTGCATTTATCTGAGTTTCTAAATTAATAATGAGTGCCATTATTGGCCAGTAGGGTAGGGGAAGTACCCAAACGTATGCTAATGAGATGTACAGAATGATTCGTGCACCCGACAATCCCATACAATAACCAATCGAGGAGTTCCCGAGGTGATGAGGGGCCAGCATGAGTGTGGTCAAACTTCATATTTTGAACATTCTTGGCATATAATTAATGGTCAATGTATGTACTGTAGTTATACATATATTTATTTAGGGATTATTGCTATAGTTGCCAAGGTACGATCACGGCCAATATAGAATTGTTGAGATGACCGACTTTCACAGGCTTATAATATACAACGATTATGGCAGAATTTTCTTTGGTTAATTTGATACGTGACAGGCACACAAAAGCAAAAAATCGATTCAGAAAGCCATCAATTGCAATATTAGGGTAGTAGCGATGGACGAAAAGGATGTCATGGTACGGAGAGTTTCCCCTTGTTAAGGTTAATTCAGATGCAGGCTTCATGAGTTATAAATTGCGCTAGATAATGCAAGAAACATCGCAAAAAAAGTAAATTTGTCAAAAAGAGGTTAATATGCATCATGCCAAGATAGTTAATTATGAAAATGCACGGAGCACGCGTGCTTGGCTCGTGAGTCAATGGTTGAAAGTTTGATACCTGGTCGAGGTTGTGGATTTTTTTTTCGAAGAGTAAAGCCGTGGCTCCATGTGATTGATACATATGTCACCTGCACGTAGTATCCTTCCTATGTGTAAAAAAATACGTCGATTGGCAAAGTTCCCAGGTGTAGGAACTCGCCGCTCTGCCGACATTAAATAAGCAAGGGCTGTTGCATTACACTGGCAGCCAGCCACATAAAATACAGTTCACCCGCATGTTTCCGGTAGCGGCGGGACCAGCACTACACTATAGGTAGGAAATGGTGTTTGAAATGATGATGGGACCAACGCGGAACTTCACAAATTTTATTCATAACCGCGAAACTCTGTCAACAAAATAATTTGCCATAAAGTTGGGAATCGTTGTTAATTAGCGTCGGATTTTCTCAAATATTGCACGACAGCTGTAAGCATACTCTCAAGACAAACATATTTCTATTTTTAACTCTTGCCTGCCATCTTTACCAAGGTGGCATAGGTATATCAAAAGAAGTTAGTTACGTCCATGACATAGATGCAAGTTTTAGGTATCCGATAAGTAGAGAGACCAAAGTAAACATGGGATCATGTTATCCGGCAGAATATGACATTATGTGGAGGACCAAAGCTGGCAGGCCTGACTCTCAAAAGAGGAGAAATTAACTTGCTATTTATAATTTTAAATTATTTTTCTCAATGTAAAGAAGTGGTAAGAATTATGGAGTCTTCTCTCCTGCTTACTGAGGTAGGTGTGATAAGTCAAGGAATTTAACAAAATTAATCAAGGTTACTCGCATAGGTCTTAAAAGATAAAACCATTTTAACGGAGTGTCTTAAGAGATGACTGAACAACTTTAAGGAACAATCATTATTTATGTTGGTTCATTAGCATTGAAAGAAACATTAAAAACTAGATTAACTACACACAAAGGAAGTTAGAAATCTGGAAAAAAATTTTCCATTCAGTAGATCAAGATTTCGGTATATCATTTAGTCAACCAATAGTATATTGATTTGAACGTTCAGTAGTTCAACGATGTTTCAAAGTCATTAGTTCACCCCAACAATTTAAAGCAAAATTAATAGCTGTTACTGAGAAAGACATATAATCTTCAGTGCAAGTCATAAATAGCTTGCTATTGTTTAGGGTTTCCTTACACTCCGCATATTGTATGTCAATAAAATAATAAATAAATTTCACACGTGGCAGTCCATTCAAAAGCCACCAAAAATACTATTACAGAGCAATTAAAATGATATCATATTACTGCACCTCAAAAAGATCAATTCCGAAATCATTTTTATAACGGCTTGAAACCACCAACTCAATAATTTTATGCATAGGGTCATTCCCCACCATTATTTACGTTAAGGTCATCAAGAAAATTCACATTGAAATTTGAATCCTTGAAATGTATTTTCAATGTCTTCTCTAGCTGGTAGAATAACCCCAAGTCAGGAGCAGGTAATGTAGGTTCAATTCCCTGTAGAGATGTACTGTATATACCGGATGTATATGCTACAACCCAATGGGATCCTGTTTGTGTTTTCCACGCGACAGAGTATACTTGGGGCTACTGAGTAGTTAACGGGGCAACTATTGCAGGACTGGTCGTGTGTTGTGACTAGAACAAATTATTAAGTAAATATCCATTCACGAAGTATCAGCTTCAAGTACTCTATTGAAAATTACTTAAATCACAGAGTTCAGTTCCCCCTTTTCTATTGCTGCTCTAATATCGTTTAGGCCCTTCTCTGCTTGATCTCTGGAGTCATTAAAGTTTCCCTACATCGTCTGCAAATGATATGCTCTGAGGGGCCTATTCTCCTACCAGAATGAAGAGGTATGGACCTCCATAACCAGAATGAAGAGGAATGGACTAAGTGCTGATCCTTGGTGTCCTCCAACCTTCACTGGGAAGCCTCCAGTATTTTTCCAAGGAATCCTTACCCTGGCTATCGAACCACAGTATTCTCTTTAACGTTCATTATTCTTTAATGTAGATAATGAATATAGAGGGTAGTTGTCTACCAGTTTTTTAATTTAAAATTTATCCGTTATTGTGGAGGTCATGGTCCTAGTGAGTATCTATGACAAGTCTACAACCTTTGGTTAGTCAAGTGAATATTCTACATGTGTCTCGGAGCACTCCAGATAAAGCATTTAAACTGTTCTTCAATAACAATACAAAGTACAAAATGAATACCAACTCTGCACCATAGGAGCTTTCATTTTATGGGTGCAAAAAATACATATCTCAATTAATGGAAATTATGTTTGCGACCATTACTTCACAAATGTTTCAAAAATACCTATAGACCTTAAAGAGGAAAGCACTGTTGGATTAGCAAGCCATGGGTTGCATAAACTTCTAAACCCTATTAACTACATTTTATTTCAGTGAACCAATGAAGGTAGATCAACTTTCTGAATCTATTCTTTTGTTACTTCATTGCTCAGTCTGATAACTTAGTTTCGTTAATGTCATACTGTACATGTACTTTGATTAACTCAATTATTGCACACACTTCAGCCATTAAGTTGCCTAATAACAAATCTCGGTCTCTAATAATCAAGTTAATTGCTGTTTAAATAAAGATTCAACATTGCTAAAGACTGTTATTAAACCGGGCGAGTTTATTCGCTCTTAGTGTCGGATACAGATTGGTGCCAGGATGCCAGGAAAAAATGTTAACATGCTAATTTTAAAGAGTCCCAGATGCGCAGCATTTAATTCCTTTGAAAATCCTATATTTCTTTAACATTCATTTTAAATACATTTTTGTCTTTAATTTATGCTGTTGCATATTCGTAACAGAAAAAGCCCACCAACTTGAAGGAATTCCTTTAACTTCTTCAATCACAATATGCGAAATCAACTTAAATGGCTATTTTAAAAGATAATTTTACAGTGATTTACTGTAACTATCATCAACAAAGCTCACTAGTAGAACTTAAAAAAGGACCAATTACTAGCAGAATAAGCATGTAACTCACAGTATCAATCAGTACTTTCCAGAGTTTTCCAGTATTTGGGAGAAAAATTACAAAATGAGTTTTATAAAACTCAAAAATGTCAGAGTAAATTTCACAGTTCTCACTTCATAAAAAAGTTATCATCATCAAGCAGCTGCAGAGGCGCTTTACTCATTGCCATACTAATTTAAGATATATTTTGTAGAAAAAAAATTCCGAGTAAGTTAGTGACTGCAACTACACCGTCAGTTGTATGTCTGAACGGGCAAAAAAATAGAAAAGAAGTGAAGACTTATTTTTCTGAAAGTTTCAAGGAAGAAAAAAACAAATTATTACTATTTTAGTCAAATCTGAAGGGAAAAAACTGTCCACATTACAGACACTCTTGGCATTTTGAGTACTGCTGATTTGTGTGGGAGCTTTGAACTTTCAATGGTATATGTCAAGATCTCCCACACCCAAGTGCATCAGTTAACACCAATATGACCCCGTGCAGACAATATATTCACAGAAATACACATATAGATGTTTCTAGTTCGTAAACACTAGTGGGTAAAAACACAAAAAAAGCTGACTTCTTATAAAACCGGGCATAATGATATAATGTTTCTTAAATTCAATGAGTTCAAGCAAGCATTCGCATTGATCCTCAACATTTCATGCAAACTATAAACTTGTAATTTAGTAGTCATAAACCTCTATTCATTAACATAAAGTTCAAACCATCGGATAGAAATTCCACTAGGGATATTATTGAATTTGTTGAAAAGGAGCAGGCATCCGTAAACAGTTACATTTAAAAGTGGTGTTGGAGTAAAAAAAATATCAGAAAACAGAAATAAACAGACTGACAAGTTCTGATGTTGTTAACCTCGGCATGGCATGCAGAGTCAAAAATCCCAATTATTTGTTATTTGGATTTTTCGTAGTAATTATATTAGGATGTAAGCTCCATGAAACCGAATACCGTCCTGTGCAGTGCAACCTAGAAAACAGGATAATAGTTGCATTTACAGGAATTGGAATGAAAAGCAAAAATTAAAGACATTTACATTTTCATCCACTTAACTAAAAAATGAACTTTTCATCATTATCATCGTACCTTTATCCGGCCTGTGGCAGGGTCAGGTCTGGGGGGGCGAGTTGCGTTGGACACACCAGTTCTCGTCTGATCACTGAAGTAAAGCAACGCAAGCCCAGTTAGTACTGACATGGGTGGTCGCTCGGGAAAGCTGGGTACTGCTAATACCCAACAATCGTCGCATTAGTGTAGTGTCTGTGCAGTCTATGCATTAAACTATGCAGTGGACGGGTCTCTAATGACCTTGCAGTTGACGGGACCTTAAACACCAACAAACAACAACAACAGGTCTGCGGGTTCTAGCTCACCACAGCCGTCTATCCCTCACCTGGTTCCCGTCCACCCCACACACTGCCATATCCTTACGGACAACCTGTTCTCACGTCTGCTTCGGTCTTCCCCTGCCCCGGGTGCTTCCGACCACCTGCATTCCTGGAATGGATCGAACGAGCTCTTCCTCCCCTCTTCTCATGATGAGTCCATACCTCAGCCTATTCTTCCTCATTTTTTCGGCGATCTTCACCACTCCCAGACTACCTCTGAATATGAATATGAATATATAATCCTTTGTGACGGAAACCTTGCTAGGGAGACTTTTCATGCTAGACCACTTTGCCTAGATCTCCACCAGCACCCAAGCCGCTCCAGCCAGCCGCTCCCATTCCAGCCGCTCCACCCCAGACCCCACCACCCCCAGAACCTCTTCCAGGGTGGGGGTGAACCCTGGACAAGCCAGCGCTGGACAAGCCAGTATCACATGCATAACATCCTCCACTTCGTCCCCACATAATCCACAGCCCTCCTCTCCACCTGTGATCTTTGCCATTCTCTGTTTCGTCTCCAGTGACCCAGCTCTTGCCCGAAACAGAAGTGAGCTCTCCCACGTGTTGTCATAAATTACCTCCCTGTCTATGTTAGGCTTGTTCCCATACACCCTCAACGATTTCTTTGCCGTCCTTCCCTCCATCCCCTGTCGCCACTGCTCCAACCCCCACTCCTTAACTTTGTCCTGCACAAGTCTTTGAAGTGTTATTGCCCCCTCCATGCCCTCCCTGGGGTGCAGTGTTATGCCTATCTTCTTTGATATTCTGTTTACCCTCCTCTCCCAGTTAGTAGAAACCTTCATGTCGTTTACCCATGTATTTACCTGCCATACTGGATTTTCCTTTTGAAGCCCCCATATCCTGCATAGGTACACCAACTTACTAACCATTTCTCTCTGTTCAAATGTAGCCCATCCCATATCCCCCTGTATTGCTTCAACTGCTGTAAACCTATTTCCCCCTAATGCCATCCTACCTAACCTTCTTTGGGCTACTTCCATACCGTCCATTACCTTTTTACTAATGCACAGAACCTCGTTTCCATATGTTAGCCCTGGCACTGCTACCGCTTTCCATAAGCCCCTAACCATTTCATACCTGGAGAATGAATCAAATGCCAGTTTCCTTATTAATCCTTCTCTGTTTTTTAGCTTACAAATGATGTTCTCCTCCATTGCTTTTAAGTATCCCCTATCATTTGTGAGTTTAACCCCCAGGTATGTAACCTCTGAAACTACATATATCTCCCTCTCCCCCAGCTTGATTGGCATCTTATTACTAGGCCCCATGTTGCCCTCTCCTATGATCATCAGCTTTGTTTTGTCTTGACCAAATTCTAACTGAAAATCCCTACTGAACTGTTCACAGATATCCAGTTCTTCTTGGAGCTCTCCCTCTGTCTCTGTCAACAGCCCTATATCATCACATTGGAAGATGGCGGGCAATTTGATTCCATCTCCCAAGGAAAACCCTAGCCCTCTATCCTGTAGCCTAATCCCCAGCTCATTGATATACACTAGGAACAGAATTGGCGATAATGGACAGCCCTGTCGCAATCCCTTGTCCACATCTATCTGTCCAGTATTTATTCCCTCCCTCTGATATATTCATTTCTTATTCTATAAAAAAGTTAACTTTTAACAAATAGAAATAGCTTTATAGGACATCGGGTCCTCGGTATAGTCAAAAAATGTACAACCTTGACTAATATTGCATTTTTTCACTTTGAAATTATAAAATTGTACTTGCACTCTAAAAAGTGTTTCAAATTTTTTTACAATTATGATAAGAGTGCCTAAATAGAAAACTTTTCTGCTAACATTTGAAAACCAATTCATATAAGCAACGTAACAAAGGTTCAATGTTGAAAGCATCAAGAATTTATTAGTTCGGCAGCTTTTTCCCAAGTTCATTCTCAATATTATTTATTTAAAATGAACTTTGCCAAAATCAAACCAGAAAAATACCTACATATGTAAAAACAAACTAAAAATAAATAACACACCCCGAAAAATACATAATGCGTTATCCGCTGTATCCACGTTAGTTTACTTTAGTGAAACTGCCAACAATTCGTATTGCTAATATTTTTCGACTTTTCAATGAGCCCTTGTTGTTATATTAACTGAAAGGAAAAAAATCTCCCCTGAGAGGTGCTTTTCAGAGTAGGAGACTTGTATTATTTACGTGGAGCACAACAGATTAAAGGAATACAAAAATAACACCATCACCAAATATATCTCTCAAACCACGGAGCCGACAAGGTGTCACTTGAACGTCAGGGGTAAGCTCAATGGGGTGATGAAAAGAAGGGACATAAAGGTAAGATTGATAAATGAGACACATGAGATAGGTTTCTGGAGATAGATGACCTTCATAAGCATGGTCAAGTCACAGAAGTTTACCTTTAGCTGAATTAATAGTATGCTTGACTTAAGAGTTCATGGTGAGCCGGCAAAAGAGAAACTTCCACATCCCTGATGACATATGAGTATTCCCGTTTCATCCTCTTGTTTCTTTTTTATCTCTTTCACCTTGATCTAATATCCTATCCATCTCTGCCTACTTTATTCCACTCCTGTGAGGTTTCTGTTTTAAAATCCAGACCTCAGGAGTATCTTACGTGTCTTAACTGTACAGTATATACCATATCATGGAATATCAACTGTATGAAGACAATAGCTAAATGGAGGACTTATTCTTTAATTTTCAAAATGCAATTTCATCACCCACTCAACTTCTGTCAGCATTCCTTATTAAATTTTCAAATAAAGACGAATTAATTAGAATGTGGTGACTACTTCCTGGCTACAACAGGAATGATAAAGCAGAACTCACTGGTAACCAGTGAAAGATTTCCTTTCAAGTTTCCAGTGACGTATTAAAGATTTTGCGTAAGGACTTGGCCAGGCCTTTCCTAGAAATATGGATTTTCAAAATATGCCATCGGCCGACGTTCTGCCAAAGGGAACGATGTATCCCGAAAGCAAAATTTTATTTCTCTATCTGTTTACCAGAAAAATAATTCACGTGCATCTGCACTTGTATGACCTTGTATAAAGCTGGCAAGAATTCACATTTCCTGAAGAATGGAGGCTCCCTCAATGAACCCCGAAAATTAGGTGAACGAGACATAGCACTTCCTGTGTATACTTTGATCTACAATACTGCGAATAAAATTACATTTTAATCGATGGCGAACACAACAGATGAAAATTTTAAATGTATCACATGACATTCAAGTTAGTGTGACTTGGCGCTTGAAGTTGAATAGTTTGGTCATGTGACTAGTCATCTGTCCCAAAATAGAGCACGAATTGAATAAGGCTATTTTTAAAATAAGAAAATTTCACATCAAGTTATTGCCATATGTCGCAACTACTTTTTAATTTATCATAAAATGATTTAAGGATTGTGGTCAGTTGTGTGTATTGGGCTAAACCACTGTAAATCAGAATTGTGAAACTCTAGTAGGAGCATACATAAAATGCTCAATCTTCCAAGGCATCCAAAAAATACGTCACAACAGAAAGCTACACTTTTAAATTTTTCAGAAAGAGAGCACAATTTTACGTTAGTACTCACACTTGATCAATAGTCAACAGTAAACCACCATATTCCAGAGGTCACTAATTAAAAAATATAAAAGTATCAGAACCACTACAAAATGATCGTACACACAAATAGGTTTCTAAAAAAATATAAATGATTGTTGGACCTAAACCATCTCGTTTACAGCTTGTATTACGCCATTGATGGTACCAGTGTTGTCACATGTCTTGATATTACCAACCTATTCAATGAAACATATCCTGGTCCATTGTTGAATGGCGCCAGAGGAAGACTGCTCGAAAGAAAATTAACTTTGGCAAACGTTCAACAGTGCAAAATATGACGCCATGATTTCGATGAGTACGAAGATAAAATGTCTTTTTAATATTTTGACAGGTGATGCAAATTACACAATAATATGGAGCCTCGTAGACGTCTGATAAAACATCTTCATTCTGAACTAGAATTGACGTTAAGGCCAAAGTAAATTTTCCCCGTAAACTTTTCCTAGAAAAGTTGCGTCTTATAACTAACACCAGGCTGGGACTATTCAGTTAGATTGTGCATTTCTTTCGTAAGATGTTTATGCGATTTCTATCCTGGTTAGAGTTGGTAACGTGTTAGTGAATTTAAAGTTTACACACTTTTGCTCTTGTCAGTGTAGGAGTCTACCCCCGCGTTGTTTTGTACATACAGTATTGATGACAAGCGAAGAACTCATAATCCGAGGTAAGGATGTCCACTCTCTCCTCACCTTGCAGTGCCTTCATAATTAGTGGTAACATAGGTGAGAAAATGGACCTCGTTTATGCTCCAGGGGTTGAATGTAATACAGTTAAGTCCCTGACTGGCATAATAGATAACAAAAACGGTTTTGGAATTTTTATCTCTATCTTTATATTCGGAGGTCCTTCTAAACTCGTGTGTACCCAACCCGACATAAAGGATTGACGTACGTAAGAGTTCATGAAGATAGTTTCAAGCACTGTGATACACAGGTCTTATTTCAGATCTTCAGAAGACTATGATGCCAGAATGAATAGTTCATCATTCTTCTACCAGACAGGCATATGGATTTTTTGTTGTTGTTTGTTGGTGTTTAAGGTCCCGTCAACTACAAGGTCATTAGAGACCCGTCCACTGCGTAGTTCTAATGCATATGCTGCACAGACACTACACCAATGCGACGATTATTGGGTATTAGCAGTACCCAGCTTTCCCGAGCGACCACCCATGTCAGTACTAACTGGGCTTGCGTTGCTTAACTTCAGTGATCAGAGGAGAACTGGTGTGTCCAACGCAACTCGCCGCTCCCAGGCATATGGATCGGAGGGTAATACGTACAGAAGGAAACGAAAGTTTTATAAAATTAGACCCGTAACATACACCAGAGTTTAAAATTGTGGGATTCTGTAATGGAGTGCCGGCCAATGGTAACAACATTCCGCAGAGGGTTGGTTAGAGAGTTTAATACGTGAATATGATCAGAGATGCAGCTGAACCATCACCTTAGGATAAGGTCAGATAGGCATGGTTTTGGAAGAAAAAATGTATGATAGAAATCGGTAAGATAAAATAAGATGAAACGCGGGAAGGAGGCGAAAAAAACAGGCGGAGACAGGCAGTGAGAAGAGGAAGAGAGCTAACATAATGAATATGTGGGATATATTTGGGTGACATGTTTTCAAATACAGTAATCCAACAATGCTGAGATAGAAACAGCCAGAATTTCAAAACGCATCAAAAGCTCTAAAGTTATTTTTGTGTCAAAACTATGTCGAGCAAATGATACATACACAGTATGTGCTGCTTTTTTGAAGTTTTACTAAACACATTCTGCTTTTACCAATGAGTCACAGAGTGTACTTCTAGAACCAATGATTTTTGCAGCTGTCTCACTCTTCCAACCACACAAGAAAAATGTATAGACCACAAATGAAGAAAATTTAGTGTAAATTGTTCAAAAATGCCATAGTCAAACGGTTGCTTGCAATAAAAATTGGCGTGAAACAGGCTTTTTGTTCCGCATAATGAAGACACAATCTAAACTCTTACACACTCGGGCATGACTTTAATTTACTACAGGAAGGAAGATGCTCTTTAGGTCTGCTGCCTATTTTAAGAGAACATGTCTCGACCATGGGGCCAATTATGTACTCTGAAGGTCTCTGAAGGATGGTCAAAATGGTATTTTACGGGAGACTTACTTATAGCTTTTTAAGGAGATTTCCCTTTAGTGGACGGTTACTTTGATGTCTACGAAACAATTGGGATTCAAGTTCTGATCCTCACTCATTTGTTCTCCACCTGAAATGTATTCCTCATTTCCAGAACCATATCCTGCTCTATAAAGGTGATCAGATTTCCGAGACGGGTAGATGACATTGCAAACCTACACTAATTATGTAGGGTACACTCCAAATTTCACCCTTCTGAAATGTGTACCCACTGAACTCAACCAATCTATCACTGTTTATCCACGAGACATTAAAACATCTTGTAGTTGGCACAAAGGAGTTGATTAAAATCAAACACAAGGTAATAACGGCGGGTAACCAACGGCCCAATAATGGTATACCTGCAGTGTCCATTTACGATCAGAATAAATAACAAAACCACTGAACGATAAGCTATACCCTTCATTCATATACGGGGTAATCAACTTTGTAACAAGGTTTCAGAAGAGAGAGTACGGCATTTTAAATTTCATTGATTGGAAGAAATAAAAGTTAATGAGTTCGTTTAAGTTTATCGTCCACTCCCATACGCTTCAAAACATCACATTTACAATTAAAAACACTGTCGAAATGTCTGATGACATTAAAGTGTCGGACAATTTCACTTATTAGAATAGCGTATGAAACTGTTAGCAATAGGACAGAGATAACCCATGCGACCTCAGAGTCGCCAACCCAGTGCTTAGGTTAATTACCACAGCGGATTTGACGACTTTTCCTAATTTTGTTGTGTATACGGCTACATATTGCGACGCCAGTAGACTTGCGTAAATCTAATATCAGTCTGAATTTGAGAAGCGATCATATACTAGAAAATAGTTTATAGTGTAGCGATTTATGAGATGAATTAATTTCAAATGTCGTAACTAAGGCAAGCTTTGCTGAATGAAATCCTAAGTGATATTGACAAGAAATGATTAAAAACTTGGTCGATTAGAAAGAACAAATCTTATTACTGCGATACAAAGGTACAGATCTGTACATATGGCTACATCACAGTTATCATGCCTGAACTCAATCGGGAGAATGGGAAATTTTAAATAGTATTACTTAAAACGACCTCAATAACATGATGAAATAAATATGAATACATTTAAAGAGTTGTACAATTATGCTTAAAACTTAACAATATATTGTAATATTCAATATCTATCTGCTACAACAGGAAAAGTGTTCATTGAAATATTAGTTCCTTAAAGGTAGTCACCATCTACCCAATAGGAAGTTAACCGCTTACTTCACTTTTTATGTCCTGATCTATTAACGACATACTGGAATAAAAAGTATGGTTCCTTATTAACGATATAGAGCAAAGTAATAGCTATGTCTTCATCATAGAAAATTCATGAACTCTTTGCAAATGCTTCAATAAACACCTACGTTCAAAACAGTACCAATACTTTTTAACAACCCTTTTTTTAAAACCGATTATAGTCATTTAAATTTAACGACCATCAGGTGATGCAAAGTAGATGATAATAAAACACCATCATTAACACCTCATCAAATATTGCCTAGCATGTAATATTTTGTCCAAAATTAACTTCAACTATTATGAATGACATAAACCAATGAAAGAGGCAACCCTCCATTAGAAGTGAAGATTATTGCAATCCTAGCACTACATGATGGGACAGTAAGTCTCAGGTCAAGAGGTACGTTAAAAGCCTTATAATCAGCTACCGTCTTAATAAAGTCTATACTTGGACCCTGGGTCAAATTCATTACAGAGGCCCGACGGTGTAATATAGGATTAAATTAGCAAAGTTTGTGGGTTGTGGGTTGGGGTGTAAGCCAGGCAGCCATAACAGGTCAACCCCTTGGGAGGCTGCCCGTGGGAGATGAGGAGGTAGGTTAAAGGATGAGGAAGAGGGTTAATTTGCAGCACCCAACTTTCTTTACCAAGTTGGAATTTACGTGGGTGTGCGTTGCTTAACTTCAGTGATCTAATGGGAACTGGTGTGTCCAACGCAACTTGGCCGCACCAGTAATCAACATTCACCTCTGTTCACTGATAACGCCATCAGGCATGATTGATGTATGCTCCCTAATCGTCTGCAAGGTGAAATAATTTTTCTCATTTAATGAACACTGCCATACCTCTGACTGACAACGGGAGCGGCGAGTTGCGTTGGACACACCAGTTCTGGTCTGATCACTGAAGTTAAGCAACGCAAGCCCAGTTAGTACTGACATGGGTGGTCGCTCGGGAAAGCTGGGTACTGCTAATACCCAATAATCGTCGCATTAGTGTAGTGTCTGTGCAGTATATGCATTAGAACTATGCAGTGGACGGGTCTCTAATGACCTTGTAGTTGACGGGACCTTAAACAACAACAACAATCTGACTGACAAAAAATGTTCAGGGAAATAAAAATAATACGATATCATCATAAAAAAGTCGCGAAGACACTTTTGACTGTCATTTAATTAAACGGCTACTAAGGCACATGCAGGACATCATCATCAACAACCCCACTCCCAATTATGGTTACTAAGGTCAGGTGCTCACCGAAACATGGGCGATCTATTGGACGACACTGTTTACACTCACTGCCGATCTAATGCTGTAATCCCGTTTGTTTATTTATTGTCAGCCTATTTTGCTATTTCGTAAAATACCATAGTCCTGCGGGTTCCATAGGCTTGGGTGACCCCAGTCAGAGCATGTTCAGTGGACCCGCAGACCATATTCCGTAAAATTTACTCTAGAGGGCAGGGCTCTCGCTAAGGACAGAACTGGTTACGTGATTAAAACAGCATGGCATGAAGCTGTTATTGAGTATCAATATAAATAGTTGTCATTTTGTACGTGACGAGGTGGTCCTGTCATTCACTTGAGGACCCGACTAGAGTATAATGACGTCCTGAAAATGAAATATTACATCTCCTTCACAGGCATATGCATCTATCTTTGAATTCACGTCTTGGCTTTTCCATGAATTTAATTTGTTATGGATGATCAACCTACTTTCATGTTACTTATTATTGAGTCCGAGCAGGAAACTAAAATCAATAGTTATCTCACAAATGATCAGAGTGTCATCGGAAGACGAGTTTCCCCTTAAGAAAACTACAGTCCGACCTCGCCAAGTCGACCTTTCCTAAGTCGAAAACCTCCCTATGTCGAGTTATTCGTTAGTCCCCAGCCGAATTCCCATAAGACCAATGTGCAGTAAGTCGTTTTCCCTAACTCGAAATCCATTTCGAGTTTCAGAAATCTACGGTGAGGTAAATTATAATCATTCTACTGGAATCTTCTCTATCTTACGTCAAGCTTTCCCATCAATTACAAGGGTGGGTACCCTGTGTTCAACAAATCGAGTTATTAGAAAGTGGCTGTTAGTTTGCAGCACTTTTTCAGTTCTTAGGATGTAGTGGGTCTGAAAATACTACCCCAAACCGACAGAGAGATGTCCCTTCTATTAGGTTGTGTTGCAGGGTAGCTATCAGAGTCTTCAAATTTTACGATATCCTATTGGACTACATTCAAACATCACTTCTGTTTTACACGTACAGCTTAGCCCGAATATTTTATTGTGCGCCGACGGAGTCTGAATGTAGGACAATCGACAGCAGAGTGGCAAACTCTGGACCTGGAAAATCGAAAATGTAAATTGTACTTTCATGCGCAGATGCCACAGAGTGCATTACTATTTTTTGCTTTCCAGATTTCGGATGGCGTACTATTGAGAGTAAATAGAAATAATTTAGGCATGACATGAAAAGAAGGAAGAAGGACTTGAATAGGGCCATCACAAGGATGCAAGTCTTTGGTAGCAGAAAGAGGTAGCAATTCGGGTAAAAAGAGGAGTGGGAGGAAGCTTCAGACCGGGTCATGACAGTAAGTGCCGACTTAACCCCATGCTTATCTGTGTATGTCAAGTGACCATTTACATATTTTTTTATTATTACTGTCAGTGGCTGTCTTAGGGGTTCCAGCACACTGCTTTGCCCATGATTGTTTGTTGGTGTTTTAGGGCCCTTTAACTACAAGGTCATTAGAGCCCCGTCCACAGCATAGTTCTTATGCAGAGACTGCACAGACACTACACTAATGCGACGATTATTGGGTATTAGCAGTACTTAGCTTTCCCGAGCGACCACCCATGTCAGTACTAACTGGGCTTGCGTTGCTTAACTTCCTTGATCAGACGAGAACTGGTGTGTCCAACGCAATTCGCTGCTCCCCTGCTTTGCCCAGGGGCCCATAATGCTGTTAAGACGACAGTGATGACAGAGCGTGTATGTCTGGGTTGGTCAGGCACCTAGTGGAGAATGGAATGGAATGAAGGCGTGAACTTACATCGCTATAGACAAGATCGATTCTTATCTTAGGACATTTTTGTGAAGAACAAAACTATCATATCGGCCTAGGTCAGAAAAAAAAGACAGATGTGTGAGCTCAGAAAACAAGTTATGAAATCTTCTGCACCAAAATTGATATTTTTTACGCTCTATAATGCTAAATATCAAACTGTATCAAGTCAGATACAACATCTAATTCAAAAGCATAGGTGTCACAATTACAAAATAAATATTGCCAGTGTTTAGCGTTAACGTTCAAATTATACGGCAACAAGTAATCAAGTCTCATATAATTCAAATTGATAGTTGCAGTAACCTAACAACGCTTCAGATTCGACGCGGTTCTGCGATCAACCAACAGCTTTATCAAAGCTGGCGTCACCAAAAAAGATCTTGTAAGCCCAATCGATTATTTTTGACATACAAGGTGATTGCTTTATTGGTTGAAATAAATATGAAAATGATAATAATAGTGTGACATTTACAGAGTGACAATTATTTTCAACTGGCGTGAATCGCAATGTAACGCAATGGCTCAAGAAAGAAAGTAGAGGCGATAAAGAAATTAATATCAAAAGCCATACGTGTGCCAATCATATTTAGCATAGAGGGTCGAAATGAAGGACAATGATATTGCAAGTTTTATGGCCAAATGTGGTATTTTACAATCGATTACTATCTCAGACTTGTGACTATCATAACATATCTATTTTTATGACAAAAAATTTTATATCCCTGTTAGAGTGATCTAGAGGCAATTTTGAAGCACATTTCTTCACTAGGCTACATATTCCTTAAAAACCATAGAGTGAACATGTTCCAATGCAGTGGCGGTGGGAGCGGCCGTATTGCGTTGAACCCTAACATTTCGGTTAAGCAACGCAAGCCCAGGTGGTACTGGATGCTGCAACCCCCATGCTTATTAATCGTTGGCCTATTTTCTCTGCATACTTTACACCTGGGAATTTTGTCGATCTACACGTTCCAGGTAGAAAGCATGGCCGGCCTTCTCAATAAAGGGGCCCGGGTGCAAAAATCCTTTTGGGGCTCCAAAATATTTTTCCAAAAGTAAAAATAAAAGGATTCAGAGTAAATGGACTCCTCTTAGATGCCCTTCTATCCCATTCTGAGATCCTTCCTAATTTTGGAAGGTATTACATTTTTGGATGATGCCATGTGTCCTAATATGTCGCCATTGCATTTATGAGCTGGTCTGAAAGCTTATGTGGACGTCCACACCTTGGAATATTTTCAGTTGTACCTGTGTCATATTTTTTTACTACACTTCTGATTATTAAAGGTATTTTGGTATTTTGGTATTAACAACCCCAAAATAATAGCATTATTAAATTACTGACTCTTAACCTTTAATTATGGGTTGTCCAACCTGTGGCCCATTGAGGCTTGTAATGTGGCCCATGGTGCATCATTTCTAATTGTGCATTATAGCCTACCTGCTATGCAACACCTAACGTTATCTTCACCCGTTTTGCTTTTGACAGCCTGTGGCTGGCAATCAGTTCATGGAGCAGCCGAGTGACCCACAACACCAGAAAGGCTGTACAACCCTGGTGTAGTTCAATGGCAGGGTTGTTAGGTTACGTTTAGGTTATGCTGCGTTGGCAGGGTTGTTAGGTTACGTTTAGGTTAAGCTGCGTTGGCAGGGTCGAATGAGGGACGTTGCCCCTACAATGACGTATTAAACTTTTAATATTAGAAACGATCTGGGCCCTGATGGGGCCCTCCCTCAATCATGGGGCCCGGGTGCAATGCACCCTCTGCACCCCCCCCCCCACAATGGCCGGCCCTGGTAGAAAGGATTCTTTTGCTTTCAAGTGACATCGTATTCACCACACGAGGTCACAGATTTACTTCGATTCGACGACAGGCACACTGGGGGCCTCCCACCTCTCATCTAAAAGACGTCAACCCACCCCAATGCAGCACCAAACCTGGGACCACTTATGCAAAGTCGAGCACTCCCTCTGAGCTACTGAGGTGGGTTTCTTGGACAATGAGGAAGAGTCAGTAAAGTACGATTCCCGTATTACAATAGTAGGCCCTTCTCAGTAAGAGACAATGAATGAGCACATCAGAAATACCTCAGATGATATATGGGAAAATAAGTTTATGTTGTATTAGGACAGAAATCGCTATCTTTTCGGTGGTCGACTACAGTCTCAAAACAACCACTTTCACTTGTTTCTCGGCCTTTTCATTAAACGTATGAATAATTGAATTTCGTAAATTTACAGGGCGTGAAATGTATGTCCCCAAGATAAAATATTATTTGTGTACTACAACAAGCTTCAACAATTAGGAGTTAACCCTGACCAACAACGGGACACCTGGCAAAAGAACTAGCCCAAGGATTGTTTTCCATTCCAACATGCACATAAGTGTGTTTGCGTACCATTGAAGATGATTTAATTTCTTTAATGTCTAGGTGAGCACTAAATTTTCACCTTAAATAATTTCAATAAGTTCGTATGCCAAAAACAATCCAGACGAAAACAAATTAAATTTTCGTGCATTAATCTCTGATTGCTAAAGGATTTTTGACAGTGCAGGTAATTTGTATGTCACCAGTTTTTGTTATTGGACATCAACAATAAAAACTAAGCACAATTTCAACATAACTTCAATAACAGCATGGTTAAGTATAGCAACAGCAGTAAGTGAACTTTTCAACTTTCAAAACAACAAAAATAATTACTCAAAAAGTCTTTTAGTTAAAAAGCGTCCCAGGATGTTTTTACGGAAAGATGACCCAGTCTACATTATACCACGGGCAAAAGATACTGGTAAAAAATGAAGTCCCAAACGCATTATCGGCCAACCTGTTAAGTAAGGTAGGTGTAAATAACGTCTACCTATCTACTTCTAGAGGTAATTTACCTGCTCCAGGGGACTGGCGAGTTCCTACACCTGGGAGCATTGTCAATTTGCACATATATTTCTCCTAATATATAAAGGTTCTTTTTATGCAGGTATACCTGCATATATAATGATGTTATAACATCATAATTGCCATGATTTACTCCTCCTCCCCCTTTCCCACGGAAGCTGTTTTCGGGGATTCCTGAGCGACTTATTGCGTTGGACACACCAATTCTCGTCTGATCACTGAAATTAAGCAATGCAACCTCAGCTAGTGCTAACATGGGTGGCAGCATGGAAAAACTGGGTATTGCTAATACCCAATAATCGTCGCATTAATGTTGTGTCTGTGCAGTGGACGGGGCTCTAATGACCTTGTAGTTGAAGGGCCCTAAAACAACAACGAAACAAAACAAAAACCGGGGATTTCCTCCCGCTGAAAAGAAGCAATCCACCTCGGACAGGATGGAACCTGCTGTCAAGGACTTATGTGTCAAGCAATACTATCATTGAGCTATCAAGGCGAGTGGCCAGCTGACAGGTTGATGGATTTCTTCTAATACGATCTACCAGGAAGCCCTGCTTGATGTGATCACATGCCACCTGTACGTATGAAAAATTTAATTCGGCAAAGCCGCAAAGTAATCCCCAGGATAGATAAAAAGCCTTAGGATCTAACGTCGCGCGTTGGTAAACTGCGTCAATGCATGCATTCTGTAAAGTGCCATTAACTCTTCATTTTTAATCGATAATATACAATTAATACCTTTAAAAACTACTTTAAATGTGACGAACGTTAATAACCACAAGCTGTACTTCCTACAAAATTGTAACACTCGATAATGGGGGAAACACCCTTATTCAATCAAATCAATTTAGCGAACTACCCTTGAACCATTTTAGGTTTATAAAAAAATGGCATTCATTTTCGTCAAGAACTAATAATTTTTGGATACGTATTTATTGAACGTCGTAGAAAATTTACCTGTCTTTTCTCTACAAATCCAATCAAACCAATGCTCTCAATAAAAGTGGCACACACATTAAAGTATGATAAATACAAAAACATTACAAGTTCTCAATGGAAAATCAATGAATATCTCGATTTGTCCCTTACAGCATGTAATTTAAGAGTGAGGGTTGAGGATTTCCTAGAAACAAGTATTTTATGATACCATAAAAGACAACAGTAGAACTTTGAAATAACCCAATAATTTAACTTATAAAAATAGCAAACTATAGCTACCTATACAGACGTTAACTTAACCTGGATTTTCCTAATACGAATAGAAGAAGGTCAATCCCCCTTCAAAGATAAATGTTGTCAAACTTCAGCTAAGAACTAGAGGATACTTGTCAAATTATTTATCTCAAGTCTAGAAAGAAGACAGGTTGATGAAAGAAGGAGCATATTTCCAGATTACAGTTAACCTCATCCTGGGAAAAGGTTGTTAGTGAGGTTATCATACATACACAAGATTTAAGTGGAGAGATAGATTGTTACTAAAGGCGATTAATAAACTCTTTTTTTCATCTATATTTCTACGAAGTTCAATCGTTAAATGATGCCACATTTATCATTATAAAAATAGTCGCATCTTACGTCAGAATGAGAAAAAATGTGTAAAAATTAATGACAGCACAATTTGAAAAATAAGTTATCACAAATTCGTCACTTAGTTTAAAGAAGCCACTAATAACACTGGAGAAAGAAAACCCCATAGCATTTACCATACTATATAAAGACCTACTTTACAAATCTCAAGAAGACACATAAAACTAGATTTGGTAGATTTTTTTGTGCGTCAAAATATTTCATGTCACGAACAAACTGACGCACAAAGTGACCTAATACTATGAAATAAGAATTGAGGCCGATTCTTCAAAAAACATATTAATTGCACAGTACATCTTTGTGTGCATAACGCCAAAGTGTAGTTATAAGATGTTTGCAAACCTACGTAGACGGTATTAGATAACAATGTGGAGATAGCAACAATTATTTGCACAATGTTGAAGAAATACTACAGTAGCAAATATCACATTTACCAACTAAAGGGGGTTAGAAAAAACACCCAAAACTTGAAAGTAAATCGTAATATACAGTAGTACAAGCCCGTAAGCAGCTGCAATAGCTGACAACCATGGACCCTTAGCAACGTCACACCACACCATGGTTTTATTCCCCGTCCCGTTTTCGTACACAAAAACACACTTCGAGGAAATCACGGAGTGAATTTGCATACTTTAAACTGAACAGACAAGCGAACTACTAAGACCATGAACTTCTGCACGTCGATCGCCTTAGAAATGGATTTAAAATTATACAACTTGAATACTAAGTCCTTAATACACCGGCTGAAAATGAGAAATAAAAAAATATCCCCTTTTATACAATAGTACTTATAACGGATGATTTATATCTACAATGACGTCAATGAATCAAATGAAAATATCAAAATTATATTAAAAGTGCGTTACTTTTATGAACCTTAACCTCACAAATTACAAATGTACCTGAAGAAGAGAAACTGTTTAGCGCCGAGAGTTAAAGATCAAATAAATTTATTACAGAGCATACTTTCACCAATGACGCCTTAAAGTGAATCATGAACATTAAGCTGCAATATGGATTTATTTTTTATAACGAAATTTAAATAATTTTTTTGGTGGAGGCCATGATATAATACGTACTGCATATTATTACGTGCCTACTACTGTAGTAGTAAGCTTGCGGTATTACTTAGATAAGAAGAAGAATTTGGAGGTAAAAGAAACAAACAAAAACAAACGTTAACGAAGTCATCTTTGGATGTCATACTGTAGTAAAGTTAATATCCGAGCATTTACAATACCGACAGTGGCAGATCATCGCACAAGGGCAACAAGCATGCACTTGGGACCTCCGATTGTCAGGGGCTACGTACTGTAGGTAGCAACTTCATATCTGTGACTGCAAAAGGTTAAAAATAGATTTACTTTTAACGAAATGACTGATTGATCAATATTTTATTAAGCAATGAATTTACTTGATAGCAATATTTGGAACAACGGGCATTAAATTAGGTAGCGCCTGGGCCCTTAAGGGAGCGGCAAATTGCGTTGGACACACCAGTTCTCGTCTGATCACTGATGTTAAGCAGCGCAACCCCAGCTAGTACTGACATGGGATACCTGGGTACTGCTAATACCCAAAAATCGTCGCATTAGTGTAGTGTCTGTGCAGTCTCTGCATAAGAACTATGCTGTGGATGGGGCTCTAATGACCTTGTAGCTGTAGGGCCCTAAAACACCAACAAACAAACCAACATTCTCAGTAACAGAGTTCACAACAACACTGAGAAGACATTCGCCAATTGTTAGTTAAGTCAGTTAACTCATCAGTTAACACTAACCCCTTACATTATGTCTCTGCTAATTCAAAGTTGTCAGTCGAACTTAGTGGTACTCATCTCTGAATGTTGACGAAGGGCACTCAGAAACTCTTTGGATGTTGTCAACATTGTTGAGGGATGTACTAGCAGTGTTTTCTATCTACAGTATGTTGTAAACATATTGAAAAGAGTGCTGCCGTTCTGCTATAAATGTTACATACTGTACATTGTTTTGACCATCATAGCCTAGTGAACATCATCATACCCTTATCCCACCTGCGGCAGGGTCGGGTCTGCGCGTTCCAGCTCTCCACTCCCGCCCATCCCCCACCAGGTCCCGTCCACCCCACACACTGCCATAACCTTACGGACAACCTGCTCCCACGTCTGCTTCGGTCTCTTCTTGCCTGGGTGCTTCCATGAAGTGCATTCCTGAAATGGACCTAACGAGCTCCTCCTCCCCTCTTCTAACTTCAGATCATCATGGCCTGGTGATGAGAACAATAATACAGTACTCATACACACTGTACTAAAAATGGTATCGACATTTTGAATATTTTCAAACATGTGCTGCAACATATAGTATGCTATTGTAAACGTACTTTAAGTACATCTTTCGCCGCCTCATTAAAAAATATATTGCGTAAAGGTTACATTACAAACAATCAATCACCACCTTACGAAGTAGAAGGTAAACAAATGACAGATGTGATACTTGACTGTCTCTTAATTTTCATACAGTGATATTGAAATTCTATTGAAATTGCTATCTTGACTGCAAATTACATTTGTCAAATATTGACATCAATGACAAGTCGAAAATCTCATCAAAAAAACATTGTTTGCCAATGAGCCTGAAAACGCTAAGTCTTTTATAAATTTCCTTTTTATGCCTGGCATCAATTCAATGTAAATTTTTACAATATTTGCATTCAAACACAGCAAGTTGAATAAAAAAGAAGTAGGAGAGGCTACGATATTTTTTCAATTATATAAACAGCACTGAAATATGTACGAGAAAGGCAGACTTTCGCTACTGAACATAAGTCAAACATTTTCGCATTGCTAATACACAAAGACGACTGGTCTTGTAAAGAAATACTGTATGTACAGTAGGAGGTACCGCCTTTGTAGGAATTGCACCTTCAGATAAATAGGGAGTAAAAGTGGTGGTACGGTTGTATGTATAAGATGCCACCTACCCCGTCCATGAATACGGAACGTCCTAATCATGCATTGCCTACATCTGAAGAAATGTCATAAGCCATACTAATATCTTGTCTCCGAGCTTCGCCACTTATGACACCTGGTTTCTAATCCTCTCCCTCTCACAGCGATGCCTCGGTACATCTCTTTTCCAAACACTGAAATAATAGGACTGAAGAGAATCAGATTTGAATTCAGTTTATTTTTTATAATTCTGCCCCAAACCTTGTCTACGGCATTAATTACATTTGTGTGTGTACTTATGTAATTTACTTAATTATAAATCTGGGCCTGGATCAACAACATATCTCCAGACTGTCTAGATCGCCAAGTCCCACACTTCGCTCTTGAATTTTAACAGTTAATGCACTTTTAATAGTCAGTGCAGCCAAGTTGCGTTGGACACACCAGTTCTTGTTTTTTTTTTTGGTTTGTTGGTGTTTAAGGTCCCGTCAACTACAAGGTCATTAGAGACCCGTCCACTGCATAGTCTGCACAGACACTACACTAATGCGACGATTATTGGGTATTAGCAGTACCCAGCTTTCCCGAGCGACCACCCATGTCAGTACTAACTGGGCTTGCGTTGCTTAACTTCAGTGATCAGACGAGAACTGGTGTGTCCAACGCAACTCGCCGCTCCCACCAGTTCTCGTGCGGTCACTGAAGTTAAGCAGCGCAAGCCCACGTTAGTACCAACATGGGCGGTTGGTAAGGAATGTTGGGTGCTGCAAATTTCCCCTCTCCTACGTCCTCTACCCCTACCTCCTCATCTCTCGCGAGCAGCCTCCTAAGGGTTCGTCCTGTTATGGCTGTTTGGCTTACTCCCAACCCATGAAATTAATCCAGCAATCCACTGTTGTTTAAGGTATTCGCGAAATCTCATGAACACTAAATTCTAACCAATCCACTTTTAATCACCACCTGACCCAGGGTCCGCCAGTGTAATAATAGCGTGTTTAATGCTCCATTTGTAGGCTCAAGACCAATGTTCATCATTTAATCTTTAGTGTAATTAATCGTCCCCCCTAAAGCGTAGTGACTATCCGGACTCACTGCTCTAGATTATCCTTCCTCTGGCTTTCGTGCAAAAGTTAAGGTTAAAGGCAAAAGAGGCAATTACCAACCCTTTTCCAGCCTATGGCAGGTATTTGTCCTTCTGGATGGACACATGGGCGGTCTGTTAGACGGTATTATTACGCAGCCAGCTTCCGACCAAAGCTCAAACCCCTAGCTTATTTACCGTCGGGGCACTTCACCGACACTTGGGAATTTTGCTTCATCTACCCGTGGTATAGTGGAGAGGGTTCTTTTTCGTTCAAATGACATCACACACCACACAGGGGCCACGACTTTACTTTCCCATCCGACATAAGGCACAATCAGGATCTCTCTCTCACTCTCTCGCCCGAAAGGAGCCAAACCACCTACAGGGTGTCGAACATGGAACCACTAATGCAGCCAGCTACCTCCTGCACCACCGAGGCGGGTAAAGGACAGTATATAAATTCAGCAACTTGTAGTATTGTTTTCAGAGACAGAACAAACTCAGCCACTACTATGATAATAAGAATTTAATGTACCATAGTTTCAAAACGCAGTAAAGACTAAATTGGTAAAAACGATGAAAATGTCGTCCCTGGATAACGGCAACATTATTATTCAGTTTAACAGCATAATGCAGCTATAATGTTGCTAATTAGTTCATTGACCATTGAGAGCTATGCAACGTCTCGGCGGTAAACATGCATACCACAACTTTTTATAGCATCACTTTAGTAATGATACTAGCCCATTTTACATATTTAATCAGGTGAAAAGTCTATAATAAATTGCATTCTAAATAGCAGTCACAAGTTGAAACCACACTTGTCCAATGCATATGAATTATGCCACTGAAATACATTATCTGATGTTATGCCATCTATCAGTCAAGTTTATAAACTTCCTAGCAACTATAAAATTAAATTTTGGAGACGTCTAGCACTTTCAAGTACAATTTTAAAATTCTGATAATTTGAACATTCCTTCGCAGAATCAGAGATCTCGTAAGCGGTGCATACGTATCCCCATTTGATTCTACAAAAAAAGCTGCACTAGATTTTATTATCACACTTGTGTTAAACATAGCTCTGCCACAACTACACATTATATCGGTTTTCAGTACCAGGAAAAATCAAAATGGAGGAGCCGGGCCAAACAGTACATTTATTTTTGAGATAATCGTCAATTTGTGATGATCGCCCAGAGCACCATTTCTGCTTATTGAGAGAAAAAAACATTTTTACTATTAGCTGCTTGTACTGACTCAATTGGAAGAGCGCGTCTCCTTGATGGTTTCACATGGGATGTACAGGCCGTGTTCCGGTAGGTGGGACCATGATGCCATCGCCCCACACATGAACCCCAGTCAAGTACAATCAGGATCTGGAAACGGACCTTTCATTTAACTCAATAAAACAAATAACCTCCGAAAGACGTCATATCCCTCAACCATCATACAACGCGAGTCAAACACGATACTAAATAAACTACTGTATTAAATAAGGAGCCACCTGGACGGTAAATGAATCAGGCTATTCCTTTTAGAAGTTCTGTTCTTGAAATAGTGCCATTGATTCTGTTAAGGTGCAAGGACGAGTTAATATGCATCCTTTTTCAAATCCTTTTCAGTGAATAGCAGTTCAATTAGAAATATCAGATCACGAAACAAAATATTTTCATTATCTGCCCAGTAAAAACTATGACTGAAACAAAAAACCCCAGTCAGTCACTTCGCTCGATTATCTTCTTGCCCAGTAGCAGTAATTTAAAAATACACTGTGGTATGCAGTAGTTACCGTGCCAATAGTTTTATTGTAAAATCCACATACACTAAGCTTGTACTACTGAATTTAGATCCTCAACCAAACCTTGCATTCCTCTGCCCCAATACCAACGATGCGGCAGCCAAGACGAGGATTAGCTCAACAAATGCAAATACACCATTTAATACTTGACTATAAAGTTTTCAAATCTATTTCGCTACATTTAATAAATTACGTGTAAATGATAATCTTAAGCATGCAGGTCAAATTCCAGGAAGAAATTAGCTGGTTATACAAGTAGGGACGTTTGTGCCCAAATAATGGCTACGATACCAGCCAACAGTCGCCACGACACTCAGGTGTGCCAATTACCACAAAGAAATAAAGTCCATCACAATAACCAATTTACTGTACATTCTTGGAAAGAGGAAAACAGGATGGTTTAGACATCAATTAAAGTAAAGGTGATGGATGAAAGTCAGAAGACGATATACAGGAGATGGGAGTTGCTAATGACTTCTGAAAATTAAAAATCAAATGCATTTCATCTTGTTGAAGCACACTAAACTCGAGATGGGCTGCATTCACAAGTCCAGAAGAGTTGAAAGAAAAACAACCTTTCAAGGCCATCTGCTTACATCATTATCACGTGACCAGTGAACGGCCGGTACCTGATGTTAAAAATTTGAGGAAAAGTTCATCAAATCATTGATAGATTCGTTAGTTTTTTTTCGTTCAGGAATGACCCATCTCAACAACGGAAGTGGGTACATCAGAAATGTCAGAAAAACTGTATTACGCGTAAAGGGTAGTTATGTCCCGGATATGATGTGACAATTGGCATTATTACACGTCTTCAATCGACAACAATATTTCCTTAACACGCGCTTCCTCCGTTAGTTTTAAGAAAACTTGGCCCACTTCGATTCACTAAGTGTTTACAATTTGACAATATTACAATGAAATAATTTTTTGTTTTATTCCCTGAAAACAAACTGTTTAAGAAATAAACATTTGCTACGAATAGCAAATTACAGTATTTATAATAATTACATTTTTCTAATTATTCGTCTTTGATAATTTTCCGATACTGTACTTACTTTACACAGCCTAAATAAAAATTTCACCTGCATAAAAAGTGGCACAAGTTTGCTTTTAACTACTTACTAACGCATTTATAACCTTTGGCAGGGCTGAGTATCCATGACTTTCAAATATTACTAAAGGAAACGCAAAATAGGTCGAATATGAAGACAAGAACCAGAGCAGGAAGAGAGAAAATCCTAATCTAGTCAACTACATTAAAACACGCAAGACACTCAATTATTTGGTGTCTTTGCTTTGGACACATCCTGACATCAGTCCTTCAAAATGCCGAAGATTAGAGCCTCCCTGCAGTCTTCATTGCTGCTAGTAGAGCTCGGAGTTTGCCTTCGCAACGTACTGTAAATCATCTGCAAGCCGACGACCAGAATCGAGGGACAATAGTGAGTTATGTCTCATAAATGTCCTCAAACATAGCAGGAGCTCCAACATCTTAATGAGATATGCAGACAAGCCTTTTTTTTTTCTGAAAGCACACATACCTTTTGTTATGATAGCCTGAAACTGAAAAATTCTATAAAGGCAATATTATTTCGTAATTTAGACAACAAGACAAATTTATGCATTATGTCTGTGATAGTTTAGAGGTTGAGTGCCAAATTTTAATATGCATTATAAATGGTGCAATAACGTATTTTCACCCAAAATGTTAGTTTGGGTGAAAGCAAATTCACAGGCAAGACAGACAATAGGATATTAAGAAGTCACTGACATACAATATCCCAACCTACGATAAATAGACTCTCCATTAGCCAAAGGTCCACACTTTTCACCTTCAACAGACATTCCCAAATCGTACAAAAGAACTGTCTAGTCGACTTGCGCAATGCCCATCGCAATTCGGGGAAAAACTATAAAATTTTATGTCAGCCTGGTTAGTGTGGCTGAAATCGACAGACAAAAAAAATTAAGCACGACCTTTATAACATGTACTGCCGTCTAATTGAAGGACTGGAGAGCCTTTAACTTCAAGGGTTCAATGAATGCCAAGACGTTATGGCTCTTTCGCATTAAAAGTTGATTAATGAGCCTGAGAAAAGCTAAGGAGAGCAAGGATAAAATTGTTAGTCATGGTGCAGCGGTGAGATGATATCACCTGTGCAAAGGATGCTTTCTTTGGTGCAGATCAGATCTTTCGGGTATAACGGTGGAAAAGTATGCGGTTCGTCCATTACCCATGCATCCTCCCTCAACAACTGTTGGGCGAAGATACAAAAACTCAGGAACACGAGTACCTATAAAAACTACAGTTTGGAGGCCGGGCTGTGTGCATACCACAATGATTGTAGAGGGTTCGACTCGGATGGCAAGTCATTCTATGCATGAATGGGTCACATCTTTCAAATTACGCAGCTAAACGGTATATCAAATTACAGATGGGACACATGAATTCATAAGTACATGATTATTGTCACGGTGTAATTCCGTAATAACCCGCTAAGTACCTTTTAACACCAATATAAAGAGATGTTCGAAGAAAACGAAAATCGAGCACGACCCAGCTTTTAATGCAACTTCAAGATACATAGTTGTCATCTAGTGATTAACACGAATACTATTTTGCGATGTCGAATCAATGAATATTAGTGACATCTACTGACGTGAAGTTGCAAACAGAAAAATGTGACCCTGACCCACATTTGCACTTAGGATAGCCACGAGTATTAATGTCATTATTGATGCATGAATCTCATTCATTAAAAAATCTGTAGCGAAAGGTTTGACCTCGTTCCCAACTATTCTAACCATTCTAATGTCCAATTAAATATAAATGCGCTTACCACTATTCCGCCACACACACAGAGAGAGTGACAACTCGTGTCATTATCACGGAGATACTTCAATTATAAAAATATATACAGTAACTTCAACTGTTCATCACCTGTTCGCTCGAAAGTTGGAAGAGTAAATCTGCACACCTCATCATGATCGTCGTCATCATAATCGTCAGATATTGTAAATAAGTTTCTGGTTAGCACCTCTGAAATAAAGTCAAAGACATTATTAAGATTATTTGTGAACTGATGTCAAAAGAAAACCCAATGCAGTGCAGCATTAAAAAAATGTACTCTGAGAGGTCCACCGACCTCTAACTGAGCTGATCCTCAGGACCACCGAGAGGATTATTGTGTTGAAACAAGACGAATATGCCCCCCAACTGCACATACAGTAAACACATTAATCAATATACATTCAAACATACTTGCAAATCTATTAAAAAAAAAGAGGACAGGTACTTCTGTAAAAAAAGATAATAAAAACAATAATACCCATGGGCCCCGGAACAATGTACCGACTGCACCCCTCCCTCAGGCCTGCTGATCCTGTCATTGTCCCGATGATAAAAGTTCGACTGAAGTTCACAAAGACGTTCTGATCTCAAGCACCTGGATAAGGGTTGCAAAATCAACTTATTAATACATTTAGTTTCGCAAAATAATGGATATTTCTGCTGACCAAGTCTTGATAATCAGCTCAGTGGTGCAGCCTAGCTTTAGATCTGTTCGCCTATTGCTTAGGTCTTTCCATGTCAAACAAGGAATCGCCTCAAATGGTATTTTTTTCACTTTTTTGAAGTTCCATAGAGATGTGGTCCAGGCTACAGCCTTCTAGACTCTGCTGGGCATTATAATGGCACCAAGTGCGTTGGAAGATCAGATATGCAACAAAGTAGAATACATATCTGCAATCTGCATGTCGTTCAAGGTTAATAAAAGGTTGCGACATTAAGTTGGCAGAAAGCTATGTAAAAGCCACCGTCCAACAGTTCGCCCAATATTTCCGATGTCTTTCTACTTTTACTTGCCCCAACGAAATCTTTCTACCTCCCACTCTACTTTATGATATATTCTTCCTCTAGTCTGGTTTATCTTATTCTTTAGCCTATCCATTTCTGTCTTCCCTTTCTTTCTATCCGATTCATTTTTCTCCACTTTTTCTATCATATCAATTTTTCTCCACTCTCCACTGTCTTTATATGTTGTCCACGTCTATCTCCTTTTTTCCATTTGAAAGAAGACGACAGTCCGCCTTGAAATCTTGGAATTTTTGCTTCTATAAATTTTTACAAAACCCCTGTCGAAATTCATGGAAACCAGTGTGGGGGAAAAACAAGAATTCACTGTGTAATAGCCTTAAGAAAATATACAGTACTTAATAACGCTATGAAATTGCTAGCAAGATATGGAAAATGCAAAGTAAAAAAATGTTTGAGGCAATCTTGTTAGTGAACTTTTCTAAGAGGAGATGCATGAAGTTCAGAAAAGTGCATCAATAAAACCCAATAGACGCCCTCGCAACACATCTCTAGACTTTGATATATAAAAGTAATGTAAAAAGTACAGAAAAAAACAATTACAGTACATCCATAATAAACTGGTTCTAGCAACGTGCTACTGATAATTAATCACGTAATTTACAAGACAATTTTGAATTACTTTTCTACAACTTGTGATATTGTGAGATAATAATACATAGCATTCATTATATTTACTTTGGAATAGCGTAATCAGCCAAGGTTACCTTTTAAGTTTAATTAAGAGTTCATGAATTTGTAATAGCCTTTACAAGTTGGGATTGTAATGAATTATGCATATATGCAATTTGCACACAAAAATGATGACACTATCCCCTTACAAAAACGCTTATTCTAACCAGGCTACGGCGAAAATAGCAATAAACTATTATGATCATGAATAGTAATAAAATGACTTTGCATTTTCACAAACTAAAACATTAAAGGATAATTTTCAGGCTGCGCATTATACAGTATTTACACTTTAAACCTCTGGCACATGCAGTTAGAAATGGTCATTTTGTAGTGAACCATAAGTAAAATTCCGTCAGTTACAACTCGATTGTACCACCCAACAAATGCTATATACCGTAACTGTCAAAAAGCATAAATAATTTAGTGTTCTTGTGTGAAAAAATTATCAGTTTTAATTGCTATGGTAACGTATACTATCCTAGTAGAGAAATCCGAGCCCAGCATCTAATTTCTAATGAATAATTTATGATCACCATTAGTATTTTAAGCCCAAGGTTGAAAGTTTAGTATTCAGCATCATACAATAAACTCGATGTACTGCGATAAGACGACAAACTCTGTACAAAGTTAAAGCAAACTTTTATAATAAATTTTATTAAATACACTCAAGATTTTTTTTCTCTCCTCGGTCTACTGACGATCTAAGCTAATAAAATTGTCTAACAAATTATTTCAATCAACTGTGCTATATCAAAAGAATATCTACGTCTGATATTATTTTTGTGCTATATTAAAAATATTAGATGCATTGAAGACAGATTTATTAAATTCAGTTAGCGTTATTTTTTAAAAAGAGCAGCAGTCCTACTTTGGTACCGAACGACTGATGACTCAACGAACAAACGCGTACAAAGGTTGACTACCTCCATGTAACTACATCAAAGGCCAAAATATGGATTATCTAAAAGAAACTGTCATGAATTTCACTTAACTGCAGTTTATTAACATCAAGCGTACAAAGAGGCTTAATAAAAACTAATTATATAATGTGCTTTTCGATAATTGCATACTACGTATAAATTATCCAGTGCTGTTCTAGTACATATTCGAGTTACAAAGGCATGGTCGAAAATAAACTTTTATTGGCACTGTATATTCAAACGCTAACTGTATTTTAAAGCTATTTTATTGTGATTACGTGAAACAGCACGTACTGGTTGATTGATATTAGCCTTTTTTTCGGTTACCTTGATAATGTACGTAATACTTTTACTACAGTCGCACTGTAATAACTGGCTCACTGATTTTCCTGATTTAAAAAGTCCTTTCCACACGACAATCATATGTTTATACAACTGGATGGAAAGTGAAAAACTCGCAAGTGTCCTTCTCGTCTCACAACTGACCAACTACATAAGTAACCATTACCTTTTAGAACCTAAATTTGTAAATGTTATTGCATTGCTTTTTCGTCAGTAATAGACGACAATTTAAATCAGTAGGTATTTACATTTAAATCGCATTAATAATTCGACTTTCTGTTATCTTGAAAGTTGACAAAATAAGGTAA
This sequence comes from Trigoniulus corallinus, assembly GCA_013389805.1. Classification (NCBI taxonomy): domain Eukaryota; kingdom Metazoa; phylum Arthropoda; class Diplopoda; order Spirobolida; family Trigoniulidae; genus Trigoniulus; species Trigoniulus corallinus. The sequence continues at coordinate 26,781,306 of JAAFCE010008833.1, read as the reverse complement.
CTAGTTATTACAGATCATATTATATAAAACGTTTCTAGAGATACAAAAACTGACCTTCCTCATGATGTCGTTGTAACTCGTATCTGCGGTTTACTTACATTTTGATGGGACAAAGCAGCAACACTATCGAATCAAAAAGTTCGGAGCAAGGTATCCATACCACAGTAACAATGGATGCTGTTTACAGAAAGTCTTCACTTACCAGATTGTCGTTGCCTAGGAGCACAAGCAATAAAATCCGGATCGTCCGAATCGAATACAACATCATCTTCAGCATCATGAAAGTTGCTGCTGTGCTGATACAACATTTTAATTATTAGATTTTACTAATGATCAGCTTATTTGCCTTGTAATGGCTCTTGACATTCAGAAATCTTGAATTCCAAAAGTTTTGCCAATCCAACTAAAGTTTCTATCATGCGTGTGTGGTACAATGGGAAGCATTTACTAGAAAGAGTAGGTTGACATACAACAGTTCAACAATAATTGGAGAGAGCGGGCAGAGGCAAAATAGACTCTATCCTAGTTCTGACACAAAGTCGAATAATGACCCATTCACCTACGTCTACTCTAAACGACCACAGCTTTGGCCTTGAAGTCACTCGCCTTCGGCGTTTTCATGGTCAAAGGGCTAACGATAGCCATCCAACTAAGAAAATACCCTGCTCCTCAAAAACATTATAAAAGTTGATTGTCCCTCTTAATTGCAACAAACACTGATTACGTACGGATTTATGAAAAATCAAATAAAAGACATATTTTAGACATGGCGCAAAACCTATCGTAATTTCATTTGTTTTAATGAGTTATGAATTATATAACACAAACCAAGAGAAACACAGATTACAATAACGCTACTTACACGTACAATTTTAGAAACTGCTATAAACCCTGAAAAACTGTCAAAAAAAACAATAAGTCTCATAATTCTCGATATTCAACAGAACAAGCGTACACATGTAGACCTACTTTAATTATTTTTGGAATTTCATACAATGAACACCAGAGTTCTTAGATGCCGATCTGAGCGTTGCGAAGTTCTGTAAATAGCCGCTTCATGTTTCTGAAGCGAAGTCAATATAGCGCTCTTACAAAGTTGTGGTTGTTAACTGGTCATGAGGGAAATTTTAAATCAATTGTACGGTGCTGATATGTTTATTTCTTATTTTAGAAAAGTTAGCTGTTTTTTATTGTATTTAAGCCATTGATAATTAAGCATGTTTTAAATGTTGAACAATTTAATGTAATAGTGAGCTTTGTTTCTGCGTATCTGGACACTTTTCAACTTGAGTTAACAAAGGGCATTCCGTCAGTCATGTCAAGTGGTGATGAGATAAAAGAAAACCGAAGTAGATTACTCACAAATAATGGCACCAAATAATGATAAGAATCCAGCTAATCTTCTTACTATGGAATGCCTATTAAAACAGGTGTTTGAGGTGCATAAGAAGACTGTTCGAGGTAAGTTTCATAGTTGTTGTGACTTTTCCTTGAATTACAAACAGGGCAATACTACATTGACGTTTTATATTTCAAACTAACACCAGTATTAGTATTACGAATAAACTCAACATACACCTATCCATTATCACTTCTCTTTCACTACTGAGGACTTTTAAATGCCTTTTTTTATTTATATATTTTTGAAGTTTCATATCTGTATTATTTCGACTTTTTAAATATATCCGAGAATATCCTTAGTACTGTTAACGATTGACCACATCAAGAACTTAAAATTCTGCCCAAATGTTTTCTTCACTCTTTTCTCATTGAGCGACATTTACGTCAATTAAAACGGCAAAGGACTCATTTTAATAGCACTGTACTTTTCTCAATGCCTTTCAGAATTAAAGATAAAATTAAGAGTGCTAACGAGTGAACTCCAAGAAGCACTGGTCAGGTATTTAAATAGGCATTTTTTCTTCACTAGTAATAAGTAAATATAGTTGTAATTGTTATGAAATTAAACGGTGTATTATATGGATATGATTTAACATTAATGATTACTACATGACCACTAAAGTTATTTTATCTTTTGTTAGTAACTCTAGTTGTCCAAATTGTGAAAAAGAAAGACAACGTCTGGAAGAACTGACACAACAGTATGAAAAGCAATTACATGAAAAAGACCAACTCATCCTGAAGCTTAGTGAGTATTAGCTAGTTTACTGCCAAAAACATTACGTGATGCAAAACGCTTGAGTCAGACATAACAAATATAGACAGGTTTTCTAGAGCAGTGTTTTGTAATGGAAGTGCATTTTGATACTAATTTCAACGTCTTGGAGTCATGGTTTTCAGTTGGATGATATACGTTGTCAGGGTTGGAGAAAGTTCTCATCGTTTGATGCCCGGAGTTGTGGGGGGGTTAACATGAGGGAGATGGAGAGGATGGCAATAGAAAAAGATCGATCTATCGCCACTTGTTGAATAGGGCTGCGGAAATAAATGATATATAGCAGCACTTTCGCTCAAGTCAAATATCTCGGAGTGACAGATATGAATGGTTATTTGAACTTTTAATGCTGATCTGACAAGCTTTTGGGTAACGTTTCACATCATATTTAAGGACAATTCAATGGTTGAACATGACTCGTGAGTGTGGGATGCTGAGAGCGGCTTCTCATAAGTTATGTTTAGGAAATGTTCAAAATATGTGTAAGTTATAAAAAAACGGTAATCTAAATTTTTTTGTGTTCATGAAACAAAACATACACTTTGGAATTGGTAACTTTAAATGTAATAACCTTAATTAGCAAATTGTCACGTGCAAAACATGTTGAATATCCTTATTTAAGTAATTAATAATGTTTATCGTTAACTGTATTTTGATTTTATAAAAAGTTAACAGGCAAAAGACGTCAAATAGTGAAATTGAAAGTCAGCATAATTCATCTATAAGCAGCCATCATAAAACCAAAAAGCGAAAAGTGATTCTTAACAAAAGTGAGTCATCTGGATATTCAAATACTTTAGAGAAATCAAGCATCAGCGATGGAACATTGTTAAAGGAAGGCATATTACAAGAACAAGTTTTCAGTGATAATGAAGGGAATGGTGGATCATCTTCTTCTAAAGCCGAGATACAACTAGTTCCAGAAACAGTGTTAGACACTCTGGATTATAATCCTCTTTCACCATGTAATATTATTGTGCCTGAAACTGTTGGACTAGATGTGGAAATAAGTGAGACTGTGCCATTTTTTCCAACAAATGACACGACAAGTGGTTGTAACGAAGAGAAAAAGTTAAGCAGTATTTCTAAGTGTTCTGCTAAATGCCTTACAAAGTCTTCTGATACAATAATAGCAGAATGTAAATACACATCAAGTAATACAGAAAATTCATTGGACTGTTGTGAAATATTTCCATCTGCAAACTGCCAAAAATGTCATGAGCCAGAAATGAATCGGTCATTTGAGGAATTTGAAACAAAATGGTGTAATAAGAAAAACGATTGCAATTCTGCGTCTGTCACTGCAAATAATGGGACAAAGAATTCCAGGAAGACAAAACGGTGCGATCGGAACACTACATCTTCCAAATACGTAATATCGTTCGAACGTTTACCAAAGAATTATCGAAAACCAAAATACAAGCAGATGACCTTAACTCAAAATTTTTTCGAATTACCTGATGAAAACATAGATGGTATTTCAGGTTCATTGGCCAAATCTCAAGAAGAGGAAGTAACTAGTAATTCCGACAGTTCAAATAAAACACGTAGTGATGAGCATATCAATGAAAATATATCTAATTACACAAATTGCAAAGAAGTTCAAAATAACATAAACCTAGTAAATTTGGATTCCGTCTCTGATGAAGAATCAAACCTCGATTGCACTTATGTGCCACCTCATTTAATTGCTGCCACATGTCAGAAACAGCCTGGTGACATTTCATTTGCGAAAAGCATCAAGAATGTTGATTTAAGAGAACCAGATGGTGGTAGGATATACAATACTCAGTTGTGAATGAATATCAACATTAATAATGTTGCTACCGTTAATGATATTAATGAATTTGCAGATCAACTTGTAGATGATTTATCGAGCGGGAGTGAAGATTTATTACAAGAAATGCTTAAGCAGTCGCCAGTTAAAAATAGAGGAAAATCCGACTTAATAGTTTCTAATTGTTTATTAAACAAACCCTCGAACAAGAATGTGCAGCAACATGAAAAACTACTAACAGATTTCGATATGTAAGATGTTAAAGTTATGTATTTTAACCTAGTATACCTTTATTTAATCATTAATTTCTTACAGAGTTCCAGAAAAGAATGCTGAGCCAAATTACAAGTTCATGAATGACGTAGTAAGAAGTAAGGATGAAAGACGAAAGTTAGATGGACACGAATGTTTTGAATGCGAGGCTGTAAGTGTGTTATTCAGTATGATTCTCTAAAATAATTTTTTTTAATTAACTTTTTCAAATTAGTATTTCTCAGCATTGAAGTTAGATACAGACGAAAAGAAAAAACGTCTAAAAGAATGTTCAAGACATCGCGGAAAATACTCTGCTCCAAAAACCCCAGAGCATTTTTGGTCTGTGGACTTTCCGAGTAGACACGAATGTAAAGACAAAGGTAACGATTTAAAATTTTATTTGATAAAGGTTTATCAAAAACGATTAACTATTTCAGTCTATGCATCTATAAACTGTATTAGAATAAATTAAGCCAAATAGTAAACAAATTATGTCTACTAGTATATCACGTTTTTGTTAGCGTCTTAACCATACCATATGTGATTAAATTTACAGCTATTGAAAAAATTCTTTTAAATAAATATAAATGATCTTTTATAGGTGATGTAATTAGCGTCCAACATAGACCGCTTCGGAAACGTCGACTCAAAATATAACTATAATTTTAATTTTGACATTAGTTTGTATTATGAATGTAAACTGTAACCTAAAATATACTACTTTGGACTGTAATACATTTTTCATTAAAAGTTTTACATTTGGAAGCAGACAAATGCAACTGTCCCTCACTTATCTTACACTTCTAGATTTTGCTACAAACATAAAACGCGTAAAATTAATATATCTTGACGATGTAAAATTTACATTTTGATCTCCCATTGACTAGTAGGATAAGATTCATAAATGATATATCGTATACAATAAATTACATAAAAGGCGACTTAAATCATTTTTTATTAAGTTGAGCAAAAGCTGTGCTTTCCTGTAGTATTTTAAATCAAATGAGAATCTAATGGAAGAATTGTGGCCCCTAAATACGACAAGTTTTTTTGTCGCTTAATAAACGGTTTTGAGGCAATTGTTATACAAGTGATTGTAAAGCAACTTTTAAAATGGTTTAATAATAGTAATATAATTAAGTATGAGTGACAAACATAGAAAGGATGACTTAAAGAATATGCAAATTCACAGCATTAATTAGGTAAAATTGTAACAAATTGTTGTAACTTTTTACACTGTCTGTAGTTTGAAAAGCTTTAAATGTATAATGAAATTTCTGTAGGATCTATTATTTTTAAGTAGAATTTCTGCATATCATTTGTATAAAATCATAAAATAGGTTTGTGGTTCAAAGGAATGTTTTAATAATTAAAATTTCAGATTCATTTGGTTGATGATCCAAAAATAGTATCTTGTAAACCTTAGTTTAGGCTGAGGACAACTGTTAAACTCCACTTTGTTTCAAGCAAGTTCTAATTTATGTAGTACTAAAAATATTATTTACACTGCCTGAAATTAAGAACTAGATCCCCACCACTTTTCCAAATGAAATGCTTTACGGTCCTAAGATCCATATTTGGATCTAAAACCTATAAAATAAAAAGCCGTATGAGCGACCGCTTCCTTGTACAAGAAGACACCCATGTCAAATTATATCAGCATACACTAACTCGGGGGTTCCCAAAGTGTGTGCCCTGGGAAGTGGTGGTTTCCTCACAGGGGCGCCGAGAAATATTCGAAATAATGCGCGGGCCATAGTGAATTTAAAAACAATTTGCTAAAAACGTCAACATGCAGCCTGAAGAAGCCAACATTCAGAAAAGGCGCCGCCAATCGCAAAAGTTTGGGAACACCTCACAGTTAACTACTACACCGCTGTTAAAGACTTTAGTGATTACCTGATCTTGGCACAATAATTCCACTTTTTCTTCAGCCACAGTAGCTAAATCTTCCTCCCGTTCACCTTCGCCCTTCTCTTGACCTAGTGTAACATTGCGTTATTTTTATAACAATATATAACATTAAATTATTAAGAAAATATAAGATACCAACCTGAGGTGCTTGCTGTTTGAGAACCTGTTTCTGAACCTGCTCCCATTATTTTCTCATACACATGTTCAATTACTTTTCTAACTTGTAACATATCACTAGCAGATAATCGATCTCTGTAAGGATAGGATTTCATAAGAACTCTTAAATGCTGAAAAATCATTTAATATGCCTACTAAAGACTGACTTTTTAAGAGACTTCGCGCCATAACTTGTGTGTGGTAGCAGAAAAAATGGAATCTTGTTATATTTTGGTAAACTTCTCTGTGTAAAACAAAATGATACATCTGAAGATAATAAACGAATGGTGTTAATTCAAGCTAAAATGCCATACGTACATCTACAACGACGTCAATAACCCAAGGAGGAACAGTTTCATTTAAGAGTAAAGATTCTGTTTCTCCACTGGCATCACGACAAAGAAGACGAAATAAAGTACGTCCACCAACCTCACTTAAACAATGCGAAAATCAGAACACATTGAAATTAAGATTCCATATTTTAACATGTAAAACAATAATTATTAAGGTGATTAGAAACACAACAGGGAGTTAAACCTCACCTAAAAATTACTGGTGTATGGCCAGGAACGCTGAAATAAGAATTTTTAGGTTTTGTTCGGTCTACACCAGGAACTGGCGAACACCCAGATCCATCTTCACTTTCTTCATTTGTACTAGTGCGAGGCCAATGTTCTAACAGAGCTTGAAGCAGTAGGTATCCATAATTGACTGTAATAACACGAGAATTATACGAAGCTGAATTTGAACGAGAAGTTGATGACAGCATAAATACTTTTCGGATCTGAGCCATCGCTAGGAGCTAATCCACCTTCTTTCGCTGATAGCCATGCAGCAAAGCAATCAGATTCATCTAAATGAGTACTGATCATCTGTAAAATTAAAAAATAATCCATCCTATAAATGCACTTCAATATCAACCGATATAAAGACTAAATTAATACGGACCCCCGTCCTTAAATCCACAGTAAACCAATTTGGAACGTAGACCATCTTAAAATGCTTTTTAACTTCATTATCAAAGTCTACTTGGCCTAAATCCTCAATTTTACATGCCTGTAACGGAATGTTATGCAGACACATAGCACACATTTTAAAATTAAGAAAAAACGAATAGACAAAGAACATTACCTTCAGAACATCCCACAGAGCAACATTTTTATCAGTGTCTTTAGTTAAAATGTGCCGCTTATCATTTAAAATAACATGATGCCTTATGCTAGCTCCACCTATTATAATAAAAAAAACTCAACAAAATCCAATTAAATCAATTCTTGATTAGCACAGAATTAATTACCTTTTATAACAAAATCAGGATAATCATTTAAAGGCTTAGGGTGATTGCTGTTATAATCTGGTAATTGTATATTTCTATTAAGAATTGCCTGAAAGAAATGTGTATAATGTAACACACATTTTTAATAAAATTCAGCAATTTTTAAGGAAATGCCCTACCCAATTTTTAATAGATGAATCAGTAGTTGCCACCCATACTGATGAAAAGTCAGGAGTTAGAGCCATCTTTGTCATGACATAATATTGAAATAAGTAACAGTATTACTCTCATAACAAAATGAAGAACACTGTGCTTACCTTTAAAATTGGAGCACTTTCTTCACATATCAATATTCTGTTTTCAGGATTTCTTAAATCAGTCATGTACAACTTTCTATCTCTACCCCCAGAGTAAATAGTGGTAAACGATTCATTGGCCTAATAATGCGACAAACTCTCTATTTTGGTCAACTGCGGCCAATTTTTTTCTATGACTACATTTTAAATTCGAACCTGTAATGCCCATACACCTTCATCATGAACCCTTATTGTTGCAACACATCGCTGCTGGCCTAATGACCAAAGGCGAATGGTTCCATCGGAGCTACCGGATATACACTGGAAACGTTGTTTTTGTTAGCAACTTGATGAGCAGTTATCACTTCAGCATTTAATCAAAGAATGCATGTTACCTGCGTTCCATCTCTATTCAAAACTAATGCCTTCACGTTGTCCGAATGGCCTTTCAATTTCATTAACTTTGTACATGTACGAGGATCCCAAACCCGCAGAATTTTTTCAGTTGACCCAGAAACAATTACTGTACCAGGAGGGTTCATGGCAAGACTATAAATGGAATCTTTATTTCCATTTAAAGAGGAAGCTGCAAAAAATATCGTCACAGAAATTGCTCTTTGAATTTATTACATTTATAAAAATTCATTATTTGAAGGTTAAAAATCTTACTCGTTACAGTGTTATTTGATGCTGTCAAAGCGGTTAGTGTATTTACATCCCAAAGAAAAATTGCACGATCAAAGCCAGCTGAAGCTACGTGCTCTCTATCTTTCGCATATGCCAGTGCCTTGACATAATCCTGTTTTCAAACAGAATAATACATTATTATATTAGATGAAATAATAATCAATTAGCTTGATCAATGTGACTACTGAACAACTAACTTTGTGTGTCCTTAATGTTGACATACAAAACCCTTTATGAGCATTCCATACTTTAACAGTTGTGTCACTTGATGCTGATATTACTGATAAAATATAAAATATGAGTGTGACAACTATGCAATGTAGTAGAGGACTATGCCATTATGCCAAAGATATTTACAAAATTTGTTAACATATAATGGCATAGTCCATTATTTGCGCATCAACTCCTCAATTAACTGAACAACATTATTCAAACTGAACCAAAGTTCATTTAAACTAATCTGGGTACGTGGAGTTGATGAAGACCAACAGTTCTGATAGGTCAGTAAAGAGTTTTGAGAATCTCTAGCTAAGGAGGAAATAACGAATACTTACAATTTTTCCCACCACAACATAACACAATATCGTTCACCCAGTCGGTGTGATGCTCCATTGACTGCGCATAGGGATCCTGCAAGGCAATTATGGCACATTATTATGCATTTTCATCAATGTAATTAAGGGCCAATCAGCATGTATACCTTGATATTTTTTGTATTCCATATCCTTATAATTGAATCCCGACCTGCAGAATATAATCGGTTAAAGTATGGATCAAACTGAAGAGAGTTCACGCCTGATCTGTGACATCGTTCAATTTCATCTCTGATAACGAAGGAGACCTAATTATAAGCAAATCATAAATGAGGAACTTAATATTGAAATCTAGCTGTATGCCAAGTATCCTCTAAATACATTTGATATTAAATCACGATATCAGAACTGTTAACTATAATAATAAAGAGAAAGTCTACCAATTAGCTCACAAGTAGCAATAATGTGATTAAAACAACTATTAATTAACTGCGACCAAAGGTACATTTACGGTTTATAAGGAAGATAGCATCTGGTGAAATACTACCTGAACTTTCTTTCTGTTGTTATGCCCACTTGCCTGCCGATGATGGACGGCCATTTCTCAGAGTCACTCATTCATTATAAATAAGTTTTAGATTTTAAATTATCAAATATCAGACTATAACAGCCATAATTAGAATCACCTCTGACGAGAAGTTGCCTCGAAAGTGTTTTCCAAAAACGAACCTAGATGGCGACAAAAACAGTCGGAAACTATGCAACTTTCCCATGATCCTTTTTAATAGTTACTGTACTTCTCCCCCGCAATAGATACAGTATGTTTTGTGATAGATAACATGCGTGGCCCTTCTCAGAAATTGATATTTAGAGTTCTTTTCCAACTATTTACTATTTTCTGATTGGTATTGTGTTGGCTTTTCAAGTGTGGATCCCCTTGACTGTCATTAATCGCCAGAGAACTCAACCAACTTGTAGACCTTCGCAGGGGCGGATCCAGCGTGGAAGCAACGCAGCACTTGCTCCCCCTCAGTGTCTCAATCACCATTATCATCTTACCCACCTCCCTGCCGCAGGCGGGATGATGATGCGTTTAGGTTAACCACGTCCGTTTTGGTCTTCCCCTACCCCTGGCGCCCCCAATCCCATGCAGACCCATAATGGAGGGAGCGGCGAATTGCGTTGGACACCAGTTCTCGTCTGATCACTGAAGTTAAGCAACACAAGCCCAGATAGTACTGGTGGTCGCTCGGGAAAACTGAGTACTGCTAATACCCAATAATCGTCGCATTAGTGCAGTGTCTGTGCAGTCTATGCATTAGAACTATTCAGCGTTGTTGTTGTTTGTTGGTGTTTTAGGGCCCTTCAACTTCAAGGTCATTAGAGCCCCGTCCACAGCATAGTTCTAGTGCAGAGACTGCACAGACACTATACTAATGCGACGATTTTTGGGTATTATCAGTACCCAGTTTTCCCAAGCAATCACCCATGTTAGTACTAGCTGGGGTTGTGCTGCTTAACTTCAGTGATCAGACGAGAACTGGTGTGTCCAACGCAATTCGCCGCTCCCAACTATTCAGTGGGCGGGTCTCTAATGACCTTGTAGTTGACGGGACCTTAAACACCAACAAACAAACAAACAAAAACCCATAATGGACCTAATAAGCTCCTCATCACATGCCCATACCACCTCAGCCGGTGTTCTCTCATTTTCTCTGCGATGTTTCCCACCCAAAGCTACCTCTAATATAATCATTTCGGGCACTGTGGGCTCGTGACACCCCAGTCATGTAGCGCATCTCAGCTACTTGCATTCTTCTTTTGTGGTTCTTCCTAGCTGCCCAACACTCTGAACCATACAGCATAGTGGGCCTAACGACCGTTCAGTAACCTTTTCCTTTTAACTTTATTGGGACCCGGTGGTCAGACAGGACTTCACTCGCCTGCCTCCACTTCACCCCAGTGTCTCAATGGGTCGCATATTTCAACTGATGCGAGATTCAACTTTGCAACTGATAATGCATTTTTGCATTTGCTGTTCCCATTTCTATGCTGTCAATCGGTGCCGGTGCGAGCTTTTGCGGGGCTTTTTGTAGGAAAAAATCCCGCCTCTGCGACGCAGTGGGTACCGTGCTCAGTAACTGTGTCAGTCGTTTGGGTTCGATAGTGGACAGAGGTGGGCTGGTTTCTTTCGGGCGAGAGAGAGGCCCCGAGTACGCCTTCCTTCGAATTAGAAGTAAAACCGAGGTCCCGTGTGCGTACGATCGCATTTTCACGTAAAAAAAACCATCTCTACTATGCAACTGGTAGATGAGGCAACATTTCCAGGTCCAGAGCTCGCCCCTTGGCGTCGGTGGGTCTCCCAACGGTTAGGAGTTGCTTTGGAATTGAAAAACATTTTACATTTTCATAAAGCGTGAGGCCTTAATAAACGCGGGGCCGGGTTCTGCGAACGCGCTGAACCCGCCTCGCCCAGGTCCTGCTGCCAGGCCAATCTGCAGTTGGCTAAACCAATTAAGATAGGACATTGTCTTAAGGGCAGTAGAGGACCTATTGTAATTGCCAGCTAGATTTATTCTAAGGGATTCTGAATAATTAAAAATATTTGGGGAGCACTTGTTTTGAAGTGCTCCCCCCTTCTTAAGATGGTTAATTATAGCCCTTCGCATTTTTGATACAACCTAGATACAGTACTGTACAAAACAGTTAGTATATCAAACTCAACCAGTTCTCAAACCCCTAAATCCTTGGTTTTGACTCCATCACAATATTTCTAACATACCAAAATGTTTCTGTCAATACAAATGAAGTGGTACGTGTTACACTTGTCACGCAAATGCTGCATTTCCATGCAATTTCTATTATAGAAACAACCCTCACCAGTGTCTTAATTGAAATTTTTTCACCCTATCTGTTTATTTTTGCCAATTAATTGGGCCTTTCTACTACTGAAGGTATGTCATACGAATTTAACTTGCAAAATGGTTTAGCTATATACAGTATACACATATTACCAACCACTGATCTTGGCCAGGGGCGAACTGTCCACTTTTAACACTGAGAGTGTACTATCAACTAGTCCCATACTAGGCTACACCTAACCTTGAACATGCGTTTTCAAAAGTAGCCCACAAAAATCAACACGACAAGTGAGTATAGAATTGGGTAATGTTGCTCATTCCACAGTTTGGAGGGTGTTGCACAAGAGATTGTCATTTAAGACCATATACAGTATGTTTCAGTTGTTACAGCAGCAGCAACACCCTGGAATTAGAGTTGTGGCTTAACTTTTTGTGGATATGTTCAACTGACTTAAAGTCCTGACAAGCAGTCTGGAATATCCCTGTTGCTTACTGTTTTGTGCAAAAGGTCACACTCATGCAACATTATAACCAACCACAAAGCACTAATTTACCTGCCAAAATTTCTATTTCGGTTGTATAATGCGGTGTTGGAACACGTCGGGTAGGCCGGCATACACCCCACAGACAACCCAGCCAATGCGGGTTCCAGGCTCCTGGCTGGGGTGACCCCCAGTCAGAGCATGTTCAGTGGACCCGCAGACCCGACCCTGCCACAGGCGGGATAAGGGTATGATGATGATGTTCAACTGACTTAAGGTGAACAATTTCCTGTTGGATAGAATTGTGCGTAGCGATGAGGCTACCTGTCACACCTTAGGCAAAGTGAATGGTCATAACTTATTGAAATGGGGTTCTGAAAACCCACATAAAATTATTGAACATCAACAAGTCCTTAATGCAATGTTTTATGATTTTAGTCGAACTCAGATTTATGGACCATTTGCTTCATAGAATCTTATATGACAGGGATTTTGTATCTTGACATGTTGACCAACTTCCTCATTCTACACTAATGTCCACAATATGATATTCCAACAAGATGGATCTCCACAATGAAATCACAGGTTTACTGAGTGAAACTTTCCCTACAATGATGAATAGGTTGCGGTGGACACATTGCCTGGCAACCCAGATCCCCAGACCTTACATCCATAGACGTCAGTATTTGGGGCTCTGTAAGAGATAAAGTCTCTGTGCCACCTATACCAGAGAATGTGGAACCGCTAACGGAGAGAACAGCAAACACCTCTGCTTTCATGAATGACGAGTTCTTGGGAAAATTGTGGCAAGAACTAGAATTTCGATGGCATGAGTGTGGAAATTTCTGTTGTAAACATTCAGAAAAACTTGAAGGGATGCTGATTATTATGCAACATACCAAAATGATTTAGTCCATGTAGTTTAGTCATAATAAATTTTAGAAGTTGTTTACTAAATCATGATATACATCGTATAGTAAGATGGGCTTATGCAAAGGTAGTTAATTGGTGCATTTGAGAAGTACAAAATATGTGTAGAATTTTGATGCTGTCCAGATGCATTACGTGAAAACACAGTAAGCGGAGTTTTTATTGTCGAGTGCATTTTATTACTTGTATATAACTAATGCTCATGATTGAAGGTTCGATCCTAGTCGAGGGAGGTGGTGAATTTTTGCCGTAATGTAAGTGATCACTCTTTTATGTAACATTTGTTTGTGACAAGCGATTGAACTGCCCCGTCCTCTCTGTACTCCTTGACCTTTCCGTATGCAGTATAGCAACGTATATACTGAAGTATATCACGAGAGTAACTAAAATAGAAATGACCATCGACAACAGACAACCTAATAACGAAATAAGTCAAGGAATTCAGTCAACATAAAGATAGAAGAGAAAAACTACTATTCTAACTACAGACTATAAATTACAATGTAGATCAGACCTTTAGGACAAATATTTAAATATATTTACCAGTTCAATTAAAATTAACCTATAAAGGTTGTCATAAACGGAAATTTATGAATTGCTTAGTCAGCCAGACATTCAGTTATTGTGATGAGCATAGGAAACTCCATCACTGCACACACACCTGGCACTTCATACTCTGGAATACAAACGGCCATCCATTTAGCACTGATTTAGCGGAAGCATATGTCAGCCCATAAAAAAAAACACCCTTAATTTACTTATTTCAAGTTTGATTTACAACCAATTCGAGGGGTTGTTATTCAAATTTGACTTGGTTTAGTTATTTAATTGTTCAGTCTGAGAATGACGTGTATATGTGTGTGCTATAAAAGAGGGGATGAGGAGCTAGTTAGATCCACAATAACGAAGACGGATAGGCATAACAAATAGGAAGGAATGGAGTCAGAATTTGCATACCAGACTCTATTATAAGCTACATAAGAGTATAATGGTGATGATTGTCATAGAAAAGGGTTTGTTTTACGGGCCAGTGAAATCCTATAGTCGACATGGGGCCGGCCGTCTTCCCAAAGAGTAGGCCCGGTCTAAGGCATGCGTAGACTGTGTGGCCGCAAAGGACCTTTCGGGGGTCCCGCCGCCTCATACATACTGTATATTGCAGAAATATATTATTATAGGAGAATTTTAAAGTTTTAATGTTGTCAATTTAGGGGGCCCATAATGGTTCCCCATACAAGGCCCCCAAATGCCAAAGAGTAAAGACCGTGCCTGCCGAAGGGGGATGCATGATCTAGTTAGATTAAAAGCTTGCAAAGGATTTCCAATTGTCAAAATTTCTAGCTAGGAAGTGAATAAAACGTGGTAGCATAATCAAAGAGCTTTTACAAGTTGTGTGTTAAATATTTTTAAAAGAAAAAAAATACTTGCTAAGGTAACTTGGAGTGCTGCTGGTTGACCCACATGCTGATTTAAGGTGTTAACCAGTTATAACGGAAATCATTGTCGCATTTCTACCAGTGAGGATTACTCACTTTTTATATCGTCCAGTACGATATGCCAGCGGGCAGTGGGTCAATTTTATCCAGGACTCGCGTAATTTGGATGCATAAGGTCTACCAAGGAAGACTTATCATTTGGTAATAAAAGGATATAGTATTTCGATAGCAGCAGTTTTAACACAAATTGTGCAAATGCTGTAATATTTAATTAAAAATAGAATTAGAAACAAAAGTATGAGTTTAGTTCATCAAATTTTCAATGTATTGAAAGATGCTGGTTGTTTATTACCTATTGTTCAAAATGGCAGTCAAGTTGCTAGTTGATGGGTGTTTCATGTCAAATATACGCACCACCAGCTGTTGATTCTATGTGGTTACAGGAATCATCCCGAGAATCCAAAAAAATAGTCAGTAAATAATGTTATCGGTCGAGACATCGGTTATATGGGAGCGACAGGATTTGGTTTATTTGGTTGCTTGTAAGCTCCTTTGGTTGGAGTAAGCTCCTACACCTGCGAATTTTGCCTATTTATAAAGTAGGCCTATAATTTATTAAGTGTAGAAAGGGATTTCTTACGTGCAGCTGACATCGTTCACACAACGCAAGGTCAAGATTTTATTCCGCCATCTGACGGAAATCGCACTTAAGATTTCTCTCTGGGCCGAAAGAAGCCACCTACCTCAACCAGAATTGGTCAAGCATAGGCAGCCTTACAGATTTCCTCGTTTTAATTTCAACTATTGTAACTTGTACTCGTTCTAGATTGGGCCAGGTTAAACAGCCATTGATTCCAGATGTGAAGGGGAAGTGGGACAGACTGGAACCACATGACTAAAATGTTGGACAGAAGTTTGGGACTTGTTTTACTGACCTGATAGTACAATCCTTTTAATCACCCTTTACGATTAGGGCCTATAGTATCAACAGACATGTGTAACTGGAGGTACTGAGGGCCACATTCGTAACATATGCGTTGTCATGAGTGCCATACAGTGCCATTGGAGATACATTGCAACTGCGTCCAGGGCTACTGTCCCCCTCTCGTTACACATGTACTACTTTTGTCCATATCTGGGGCAGCATCGGATTCGGAAATAAGGATGTGGCGTCGTGTGGCGATGTCACCTGCCATTAAATAAAACTTTTCAAAATGGAAAAATATAAACGTGTGGATGATCAATAAAATTACCTGGTGCAGGAATTCGTCATCTGGTATTGGTGCATGGCATAATGGATTGATATTAAACGCTATTTATTAAAACTGAAAGTTGGCTATGACGTATATTTGTTGCCAAGTTGTAATTACAGCCAGTAATGATCATCAGTTACAGTACATAATTTACATTATAATTGAATCTCACCATTCGTACATCAGGATGGGGGACAGTAGAGTGACTTTCTCAACGGAGCAAGGACATCATTTAATATCTCAAAATTGTTTCAGAGGTCTGAAAAAGACAATTATTATAATTGAAATATAAAATGGGAAAATATTATGAATTCGCTAAAACATTAATCTAGATTCTCATGAAGCAAAATGATATTTTTCATTAAAACAGGAATATGAATAAGGGTTATTAAGACGATAGCCGACATAGTTTTTACTACAGATAGGTAACTAAGTAACATATTACTTGGGGGTCAAGAAAACTACAGGATGGAAACAACTTTTGACAGACTGACAGGGACTGACATGGTTAAAAGTTGATTGTGCTTCGAGGTAGCCGGGACCCGGAAGATATATTAAAATCTAACCTAGCCCTACTTTCTAAAATGACCTTCTTGACGATTAGTTGCAACGTGAGCAGAATGATAAAGTGTTGTGACAGCTGCAGAAGTTAGCCACTGAATCTGTGTAGGTATAGCATATTCCTTTGATTACAAACTTTTCTCATTATATAAAATATTTTTTTTTTTCTGTTGGTATCAACATGAAGGTTCAAATGAAGACACTACATATCAAGTGGGTTAATTCCTTTCAACAACCATTGATATAAATAAATCCTTTATAAAAGTTAACCGTCGCAGTTTAAAGTGAGTACGTAACCTTTTTTGCCATAATTATTCAATAACTTATAACGTAATATAAATTGCTAACATTTTGGATTATGATAAAACTATTTTCAAAACGATCAGGTAAATGAATTACGCAAACAAAATTATAATAAACATGATGAGCATCTACGAGATAACCATAATCTAATTATAGGGCATGAAAATTATAATACGCGGAAATGCAACTGTTCACGCAGATTTTAATGACGAGAAATCATTATTTTATTTACAATGTTATCTTAGCATCTTGTGTCAGCTTATTTATTAATTGAATTTCTTCTGCAGGTGAGGCGAATTTATCAGCATGACATGTCATAAGGTTCTCACATAGCACCGCCGCAATTCGCATGGTCAATATTTAAGTAAAGTCTCGCCTCATTAAGGCATTTGAAGCCACTTCATTGTTTGCTCATTACGTCATTTAAAGTCTATTTACCGACGACAGGGAAGCGGCAACAAGTTTTAGCACCTGGGAAATTGCTAATCGACACATTACTTCATAGAAGAGCTCTTTTGTCAATCTAGATTGCTTAGTGAGTTCATGGTTTTCAGGATCGACCCTAGCCAAGACAGATGGTTTCATTCGAGTTAAGGAGAAGCCAAAGTGTGCCTTCAATCAGATGGGAAGTAAAGCAGTGGTCACGTGGGGTGTGTACGACATCACCTGCACGTAAAGGTGTGGGGGCTGACCATGACTGTCAATTAACATCGGCATCGGGTTATCTGCTTCTGTAGAGGCGATTGTTGTCGGTAAATTATATCCAGTAATAGATAATTTACCGATGTTAATATGCAAGTTGCTACATAAGGGGTTATTACTTGCTATTGATATCATACTATTAGGGATCTTGACTTTTGCCCGTATTTGACGGAAGGCTAGCTTAGAACTTACCTCAGAAAGAAACGACCAGTATGAAACGCAGAAAATTTTATTGTTGACTGAAGCTCAACATAAGCTTAAAGTAAAAATGGCATGAATTTTAATTAATTTTATTCTAAAGCACACAGGTAGGTCCTTGCATTTTTCTGCAGAGGTAAAGATTGGAGACACTCACCAGACACACAGGGTACCTTGTAATAAAATTTTAAGACAGACAAAAACGTCCCATGGTCGAAGGTGAAAGGTTATATCTCAATAATTTTTACGATTATTTTTGCTTGCTCCAAGGAGAAGGGCAAGTGTGCCTTTTGTCTCTCTCTGTAGACGCCCCTGCTTCATTGTTATTATTATTATTACTACGTCGATTACTGAAACGATGCAGGTACAAAAGGAGAGGGGTCAAAAACTTAGAGACCTGCGTTAGCACAATTTCAAGCAAATTTATCCCCTAACCTACTTTCAGGAGTTGGTTAAACCACCTCCCCTTGCTGTAGACAGCAAAATCCTATTGCGCCATGACAATGAGGCTAGTTCTAGTTATCACTGACGGGAGAAGTAAAACATTATAATAATTTTCATTCATAAATTAACCAAACATTTTTGTTTCAGTCTGTCATAATGTCATGTCTAGGGTGTAAACTTATCGTTTGTTTCCTGTGTACCAGTTGGTGATGGCAATGATATTTGTATGCAAAGATCGTTCATTATTTAGCTTTATGTATTCAGATCATGTAATGTTGTTATGTCCGGATTTGAGAGACCTTCTTATACAAGGTCATGTTAAGTTTTTGAAACAGTTATAGGTGTAAAGATAATTCACCCCCATAGAGTTACAAAATTAGCATACTGTGCATTCAAATGGAAGATGCAATATCAAGAAGTATAATTCACGGCCTGTTTGCAACAGTTAGACCTGTACTATGGTATCCTCGTGATACCTTAACTTCTAAGAAAGTTTCTATGCATAAACAGTACTGTAATCTTGTCACGGAGAGGGGCATGGTGATGCGACATTCAGTGAAAAGGATCGCCAGCTACAGAACTTCGAACAATGACAACAATAATTTTTTCATGGTTGATGACAGTCCATTGTTTACAAAGTCAGTTTTCTGATTTCTACGATATGAAGGGATTACTTTGCCCCGGTAGGTGTTAGCAAAATGCACTACAAGTTGTACCATAAGTAATTATAGATTAATCATAGTTTTAATTTGTAGGATTTTTGTAGAGAGGAAGTGTTTGATTTACTTACATAACTTTAGTGCTCAACATAAGTAAGGCAGATCAAGTTGATTTTGGCATTTCAAAATGTCATTTCTGCTTTTTTATAGACCAAACGATTATTACTCAAATTTTGAACCAGAAGGGAAGTGATATGCGCCTAATGCAAGGGCGGATTCAGGGGGAGAAATGCAGCAATTGCTCCTCCTCAGTGCCTCAATGGGGCGGATATTTCAACTGATGCCCGATTTAACTTTGCAACTGATGAGGTATTCTTGCATTTGCATTGCATTTCCATTTCTATGCTCCCAGCCCAATCTGCAGTTGGCTAGTCTAAGGGGCAGTAGAGGACCTATTGTAATTGCTAGCTAGATTTATACCTATACTACGGGATTCTGAATATTTGAAAATATTTGGGGCGCACATTTTTTGAAGCTCTCTCTAGCTTGTTTCTTCTCATAACAAAATTTGTATAAGTTGGAAAGTTTTATAGGAAGTACATAACATCGATTAGCATAGGTAGTGGGAAAGGAGCTGGCTTGTGACCAGGGGCGAATCTACATAGGGACTAATAGGGCTTAAGCCCTGGGTCCCCAAGTGTCACGGGCCCAAAAAATTGAATAGGTATAATCATAACTTTTTAATACGTTTTCATTAATAATGAGCACTTACTCTTTAGTAAAAAATAGTTAATATTAATAATATAATAATAATGATAATTTATCGTATTATTTGTTTTATTTTAATCAATAACATAGATCCTCCCCTGCTTGTAACCCTGATTAGAATTGAAGAAGCAGAACTCCTACTGACCAGACCTTCTCATAAGCAGGATATGAATTGAAATGAAGGATCCCTAATTTAAAAATAGCACTTTCATTTTTTTGGCAGCTTGTATTCATTGTATGGTCAAAAGGCCCCATAATATGAAAATACTATTTTCTAATTAAATTTATCACGTGTTAAAAAGTCCATTCGGTCATATACGATGTTAAAATTATGTTTATTGCCCTTCTACAGAAAATGTAACATTTAATCAGTGTTGGAAGTACACGTATAGCTAACTATTCCTAAAGGCTGCAAGATGTAAGTTTAATAACTGGTTTCAGGTTGAAAAATTACTCAGAGTCGTAATTCAGCAATCAAATTCTAAATATCCACTTCCGGATTTTTATTATCTAACAATGGTTACTATAGATGTATAAAAAGTTTATAAGCTAAAATCATCTACAATTAATGGTTAGTCAGTGGATAGCATCGGTTTATTATTATAGTAATTTAAAGTTTAGTTTGTTACAATAGTTCGTAATAATATGACAAACATCTCCACTATCAACAAATAAGAACATTAATAATATAATATTAATTCGACCTACTTTCAAAATGATATATTATTTACTCGGAAGTTAAGGTTTTGACTTCAAGAAGTTGACGCCGCAAGCTGATTAATCTTTCCATAACATTTTTTGGGGTGGCAACATTACGGCCCGCGATGTCAGACCCTCAAATAAGTGGACAATTGCATAAATCCCATTAATGGTGGCATAACTGCAAGTAATTGTTTTAGTCAGGTAAAATTTAGACTAAGAAGTAGCAAATAAATAGTACATAAAATTTCAACTGTTACTTTCTATACTTATATAATTAATCACATGCGACCCGCTAGAGACTGTCGTATCCAT
Source organism: Trigoniulus corallinus (assembly GCA_013389805.1). Lineage (NCBI taxonomy): Eukaryota > Metazoa > Arthropoda > Diplopoda > Spirobolida > Trigoniulidae > Trigoniulus > Trigoniulus corallinus. The sequence goes on along the minus strand of JAAFCE010008833.1, from coordinate 26,760,625 downwards.
GCGGTCATCAAGGGAAAAGTTTCCCCAATCCCTGCACTAAGGCAAAATTTTCAGATTTAAAACCATCATTTCTGGCGTCGGTAAAAGAATTCCCTCTAAAAGGATGATAGGCAGACTTTTCATAGATGAAAAGAAGTTGTGGTATACACAAAACTACTCTCGTGTGTGTTTCTGGTATCAATGGGTCAAAGGGGAGCGGCGAGTTGCATTGGACACACCAGTTCTCGTCTGATCACTGAAGTTAAGCAACGCAAGCCCAGTTAGTACTGACATGGGTGGTCAATCGGGTAAGCTGGGTACTGCTAATATCCAATAATCGTCGCGTTAGTGTAGTGTCTGTGTAGTCTATGCATTAGAACTATGCAGTGGACGGGTCTCTAATGACCTTGTAGTTGACGGGACCTTAAACATCAACAAACCACAATCAATGGTACAAATGAGTATCCGACCATTCCATGGGCGGGAAACACGTACCAATCCTTCAGTATAACCAGGTCTGCCTCCAGGGAAGGATGACGACGCCCATCACGCATTCTTTATCTGCAACAGATGGGTCACACATCAAGAAACCCTGGAATTGGAGGTGGGTCCTCTGGCCTCAGAAACCATTCTGGATACCACGTTGAGGAGCGAGGACTCCTGGAATGCGGTATCACCCCAATACGTGAAAAGAAAACTGTGCTGGACCGAGAAGCGTCCAGGATCACGCTAATAACCATTGAAGCCTAAGGGCACAAGAAAAGGTCTAGCTTGAAGTAATGTGCTAAAAGATTCCGGGCTAATATCGAGTGGACAATGGCGGGTGTTTTAGTCGGTAGTCCACCATCGGTAGCCCGTCACTAAGTGCATAAACACATTTCACTTACCCCCTCCCCAAAACTAACCAGGTCAAGTAGGTCTCTTCACCCTCTTGTCCTCTAAGACTTTTGCCTAATTTAATAGACAATTTTTCTGGTCAATAAGATACCCATTAAGACGAATTATCTGCTAAGTTTTTTTTCACGTTTTTTGTGCTCCAACAATTTATTAACGTTGAATTTCTAGGCACCCTCTTATTAAAACCGGCGAAGAGAATTGAATCATAAAAGTAATATATTTCAACTTCTCATCTTATTTTGCCAAAATTCGCAGTAGAATGACTTAACATTCATTCATTAGTCTTAGGTATCTGATTACAGAAGTGAGCTTCATTTTGGGATGAACCAGTGACCAGTTGGACTGCCTATTTGTTGGGGTATCTTTGTCTTTCATCAAAACATTTGCCAAGGTATTATTAGCCCCCCCCCCAGCTATCCCCAAGTTCTAATGAAACGTAACTATCTCCCTTGAGCATATCTCCTGGTCATCTTGCCGTCCAGGCGCATCACCAACAACTACCTTACAGAGTATTCCTATCAGAGTTTATTTCTCCAATTCTTCTGCATGGAAGTCGATATGGGCAACTGATTTGGTAGAGTGTACCTACATCTTGAATTCAATTACGTAGGCTCTCCACTAACTGATGTCTAATCTCTTTTATAGGGGGTGTAAAGTGCGGCTTTCGTCTCCTCAAAAATCTAAACATCCCATCCGTATAGAATCAGGATCTACAGATGAATAAACGAATTCCCTTCCGGAATTGCTATACAACCGGGGATACCACGGAAACTTCTACTCTCTGACTATATACTTACGTCCATCTCTGCGGCACAATGGTAAAGTACTTGGCACTAAGCCATTGGTTGCAGGTTCAATCCTGATAGTAGCCTCCCAGTTTTCTCCTTCTCGTGGAGTTCATGGATCCCCCTTTAAAACAATACCTTTAAGGACGTAAAATAAAATGCTGTACTAAGGTGTTTCCTGACATTAACTCTGACTTAATAGCAAACCAATATTGTCACATGTAGTTAGTAGCCTTCTCCCTTTGAGAATATTAATTACTTAAGATGTCAAAAAAACACATTGTTAGGTCATTCACACAGCTATCCACTCGTATACCACCATAGCATTACACATGGTTAATTAAGTGCCAAATTTTAACAAAATGGTAACAATTTCAACTTACTAAAGCAGCTCTTAGACCGTAAATAATTGCTATTTGTTGTTATGAAGAACAGAAATATGGAACACTGACATACTTTATCAGAGACATTAAAATATTATAATTATCAGAAGAATTTGAGGGATTTTTCATTGATGCCTTGTTTTTTCACTCTAACAATGTCTTCAAAACATTATTTCGTCTTTATCAAAATATGAATTAAATTTCTTTAAAGGCGCACACTTCAAGTGTTCCAAAAAATGTTTACCTTTTTTTGAATACGCAGTATTTTATTTGTATAATTTTTTCCTGAACTATTATGCATAGAAAATGCAGTAACAGCATTTGCAGACCGTAAGCTGAATTAATGTTGTAGAAATAGGCCAAGTTCTTTCATGACAAAAAAACCAACAAGGAAGATACGTCAAGTAACAAGGGCAGCACCAGTTAATGACCTTAAAAACGTTTAACAGTTAGGGCTACCTTGAAATTCTTGACCTGAATTTCGTACATAAACTAGAATTTTAAACTGCACGTTTTCACCAATAATTTCTTACCGTGAATGGCAACAAATACCCACAAAGATGCATGTACGAGTAATAAAATGAATGAATTTGAAAACGTCCTAACATTGCCGTTGTTCGCAAAAGGTCAACAGGTGTGCTGCTTACGTTCAGTTTATGTTTACTATAGATGCATTGGGTTTCAAACTTAAGCAATATTATTGTTTACATTGCTAATTTTATTGAATAAAATTGAAGAAATGTCATTTAAATCATTTAACAAGTTCTGAATTTAATATTATTTGCATGATATTACGAATGATGATTTTTTGTTAACATTGTTTAACCTCTTACTTAATAAAGCCGAGGTTTAGATCAACGTTTTGAAATCCGAACACCAAGAAGGAGGGCAGGATAACATCAAAGCATCCTAATACAGTAACTAATAACTACTGGAATTTTAATTTCACTCCACGTGTTGTGGATGGCGTTGACGGAGCACTTCTCGCGTTGAGTTAGGGCAGTTGACGTAGCAATTGGGGCATTTCTTTAAAAATCGATCCAATGTACTTGTCTTTATATATGAAAGACAACATTCAAAAGATTTCGATTCCATTCCCGAGTGGATAGACTGAAAACAAATTTGGTCACTTTGCAGTTCGGAGCATTTCATATTCATTCGGTAAATGTGACTTGCCCTGACAGAAATCCAGACATAGTGTTGGATTTTCCTGTTGAGCCAGCAAATTCGATGAGACAGTCTCCGATGTAAGAAAAACCAAGATGTGATTTGTAATTTAATCTTGCAGTTTCCCCTTGCATATGATATGCATGGTAGATGTTTGAATTATTTATTTAATTTGAAACTTGCAACTAAATATTTATTATATCTACAGTCTGGGTCAAGTAATACGTTTAGAATATTTGATGTGATGAAAAATAATTCCGACTGCATATGCCTTCAGGGCGACTACATGGGTATGAGTACGTAATGGGATCCTTTTCCTGAGAGGTGGGTGACAGGACTGTCGTAAATGCTGCCTAAATGTCCCTAAATGCTTTCTAGAAGTATCACTGACAAACAAACGCTTTCTTAAGTTCAAAAGTACACGGCAACTTGCACATTAGATGGGTGATTTCTTCTCAGAATTTGGGAAACAGGCTACTGTTAATGTTCCTGTCGAGATCAGTTCCTCACCTCGTGATTCAATCTAGAGAATGACCTTAATTGTCGCGAGATAGACTATAAACGATAACGGTGATGAAAAACGAAATCAGTATGGTAGTCTACGTGCAGAGCCTCAGAACTTTACAATATGCTGTCTGTCTAACCTTATGCATCTCATATCGAAAACTGGATTAAGGTAACAGGTAACTTGAATGATATCACATGAAGAATATTTGAAATATCATTAGGTTGAACCGTCACTGCTGTGTTTCCGTCTGGCAATCCAGTTAACGTAGATGACAGGTTTCATAGATTGAAAGGTGGTTTAGCAGGTATTTGACCATCCAGCGAGACAGGTCAACACTTGGACCAAGTAAAGTGGTAGAAGATGGGGTTGAGTGTTCAAGATGAGAAGGTTTTAAGAGGGTCTGAAATGACAGATGATGACTGCCATATATTTTCCGCTCCTCAACTTCTTCAGTTACATGACAAACACACTGCTTGTAAATCACACTATTTACAATGTCAGTTATTTAAGTGACATACGTATATGTGCCTAACACATACCAAGCATGCAAAGGGGGAAAAGTCAAGTAAAGTGCATATATCTGAAAACAAAGCATAATGTCTATAATGCCGCTGGATGAAAGAACATTTTCGTCTGTTTCCGGGTCTTCGACTGATGTATTTTAAATACGGATGCTGTTAAGAGAGTTTGAGTACATTTCTTGTAACGTCCTTCATACCTGCGCATCCAGGTTTGTAAAAGAAAAAAACTTTAATGTCTTGATGCTGAACTTCAGTTGTCTTCTAAAAGACAATACACTTGGGGCAAATATTATGGTAATAGCCAACGTACCACAGTTGCAAAATTAAATGCTAAGTCGTGTACCATTTTTCCACATATTTCCTATCCCATTTCGACCTCATCAATATCTAAGAGGTAGAGATGCTTATCTCCACCTCTTTTTTTTTCATTGCAAACTCCGTCCTAACCAGTCTAATTTAAGATTTCCTTGGCAGTCATGAGATTGACCTGGAGCCCCACTTTCGGCCTTGATGGCCTTCAGGTCAGGAGATAGCCTTTAACTAGAATATTCCACTACCAACTATTGAGTGTTTGCACTAACATAATATTAAATTATTATAATGCTTACTGGTACTACCCAAATTATCATCAATTTTATTCATTCAGAAGTGTGGGGTAAAAATACACTTTTTTTAAATATTACTATTTTCACACATACCTACATAATTTTTTTGTATACATATTTACACTACTTGACTGAACGGATATCTAATGTGCAGGTACAGTATGTAGTTTACAATTAATCCCTGTCTACAAATGAACCCATAGTCCGAAAATTGCAGCAAAATTTACCCTAACAAGGCCTTCTTACAGTATAGTGTTCCTACAACTCGAACTCATAGATGCAGATTCTACTCTGGACGAGGTGGATGGTGTCTTTTGGGCAAGAGTACAACTCCAAGTGTACCTCCATACACTCTTCGTGACTCTTTCTATTTGAAGAAAAATAGATCGGGAAAAAAATCCCAGTTGTAGGAGGTCGCTTGCTGGTGTCGATTAACCAAATCCCAACAAAGCTCGAGACCTGTTTTACGACTTTGTTATACACTTGACCAACACTTTATAGGAGTGTGGTATTATTTTTTCATTCATCAATTATTAGGAACGTGGGCAAACACATTTTTTTTGGATTCGACTGACCATGCGTTCTCTGGTAAGTGAGTGGCTTATTAAATAATAAAGTGATATTTTTTTTCTCACACGATGGGCTTTTCCACTTCAATTTATGTGTATAAGATTTATCCAAGCGAACAATGATGCTTTTCAAAACAGAAATAATCAACTGTCGGATTACAGCCATTATTTCAGACTGTAAGAATAATTAAGGCAGCTTGGGAACATTCCAGTATCAAATTTCAATTCTCTATTACTCTACGAATTTTCTAATGTTAGTAGGCCTATGCTACTAAAATTAAGCAGGCTTCTACTTTTTGCTATGTAAAATCGGTGAGTCAAACTGGATAATCAATCTATAGATCAGGTTAATCAATTCAACTACCTCGTGATTATCTACATTAAGGTGGTCGGGAACTTCTGTATATGACAACAGGACAAAAAGGAACTGGTTCGGCAAGTCATTTAAAACGGTTAGTTAGGTTCAGAAGCGGAAAACAAGCCATGCATCTGCATCGTAGTAACAGCCACTCCTGTCAAAATAAGTTTAACGCCTTGAAAAAAAATCATGGTATTAATGACATCGTTTGCACAGCATCGGAGCACATCTTCATTGTTTAGTTTACAGATTCTTGCAGGTTTTCCTTTACATGCTCAGGACATTGTAAAGTCTATGCCTCCTTGTCCATGCATGTGAACGGCTGTTGTTGTTTGTTGGTATTTTAGGGCCCTTCAACTACAAGGTCATTAGAACCCCGTCCACAGCATAGTTTTTATGCAGAGACTGCACAGACATTACACTAATGCTACTTTTTTTGGCTATTAGCAGTAAACAGTTTTTCCAAGCAGCCACCCATGTCAGTACTAGCTGGGGTTGCGCTGCTTAACTTCAGTGATCAGACGAGAACTGGTGTGTCCAACGCAATTCGCCGCTCCATGTGAACGGCACTAAGGTTCTATTGCAAGAGGGTGCTTGCCTAAAGAGCACCTTGTGTTATACAGGAAGAATAAGTGAGTGCACAGTGCACACTCGATTTGGATATAATCAGGATTTGCTTTCTGAGATTAGATCAAATAAATTGTAATCTCACTGTTAATCCCGTTTGACAAGCTGGAAATTTTGAGTTTTTAGACAAACAAAAACTTCAGTAACTTGATTTTCTTACCAATTATTCCATTGCAAAATTTGATGCTGAGAATTACCAAAGCATGAAGATGAAACCATTCCGACGAATATTTATAGCAATTTATTGATCTTATCTGTGACACTCTGTAGAAGCAGATGAAATATTTTTTAAAAAGTTCAAGGTTAAACTGGCTTTTATAAATAAGTACTAATATTATCAACTAATAAATAAAACAATCGTGACTAGAATAATAATATTCTGATGGTCAAGAGTGCATTTGATGTCAGATAAATTAAAATGTCATATATTTCATATTTCCTACTCTAGTTGTGCTATCTATATATAACAACACCACAATTAAACTTTAAAGTTAAAAGTACATAAAATGGCGAATAATTGAATATCAAATAGTACCATAATTAAAAAGGTTATTGTATGCATAATTTCAAACATCAATTCCTAATCAATTGGCTACGATGGTGTGTACATGAATTTCATTGTCGCATCTTAAAAGTTGGGTTACGGAAAGTAACTGAGTGAAGTTGATTTATTTAATTACATATAAAATAGCTGTTAGGCAAACTCCAAATATTTAAAGCAACCTTAGCTTTTCCTTTCAGAGAGAAACTCAAACGCGTGGTATTACTTATTTTTAATACAGCAGATGACATGAAGAGTGCAAGTCACAACAATGACAAATATATTTTAGCAAAAATGCTGACGAAACAAATAAACCTATTTACCCACAAATTTTTGCATTGGTATCATCAGCATTATTTTTAAGTTTCTTTACCTGTGATTCTGATAAGCACGCTGATAGGAGTGTGTCTCGGAGCAGTAGCGGTTCTAGCATACGCGAGGCCCTGTGCAAATTGAAATCAAATTGAAAGTGCGAGGCCCTTTCCAAAAATCTGCAACATGCAAAAGCGAGGCCCAGTGCATTTGCACAGTTTGCACGTGCCTAAAACCGCCACTGTCTCGGAGGCTCAGTGGTTAGCGAACTTGACTTGTTCAGTCCATAGTTCCAAGATCAACCCTAGTTCCAGATTCGCTACTAGACCGAGGTGGGTTGGATTCTTTCGGGCGAGAGAGAGGCCGCGAGTGTGCCTTCTTTCGGATTACAAGTAAAACCAAGGTCCCGTGTAGGTGCACGATGGCACTTGCACGTAAAAGAACCCTCTCTACTAGACAACGGGTAGATGAAGCAAAAATTTCCAGGTGTAGGAGCTCGCCCCCCCCCCCCTGGCGTCGGTAGCATCCCCCAACGAACAGTAGACTGACGATAAAATAACGTAGGGGTGCAGCTTTGGCGGGCAACCGGCTGCAGAAAAATTATGACCAATATATCGCCCTTGTGTCCATTCAGAGGGACAAGATGGTTACCCGACCCTGCCATAGGCGGGAAAAGGGTTAGGAGTTGCTAGTTCCAAGATCAACCCTAATTGACAGACAGGGCTGGCGTGATGGGTGTGCGAACTGTGCGACGGCACATGGTCCCGCGCATTCAGGGAGTGCGCGGGGCCCTCTCTGAGATGCAATAGTACCATTCATATCAGAGAAGGCCCCGCATCACTATTTGACTGTTTGTTTGTTGGTGTTTTAGGGCCCTTGAACTACAAGGTCATTAGAGCCCCGTCCACAGCATAGTTCTTATGCAGAGACTGCACAAAGACTACACTAATGCGACGATTTTTTGGTATTAGCAGTACCCAGTCAGTACTAGCTGGGGTTGTGCTGCTTAACTTCAGTGATCAGACGAGAACTGGTGTGTCCAACGCAATTCGCAGCGCTAACTATTTGGCACAGGGCGTTGGAAAATATAGCGCCGGTCCTAGAGTCAGATGGCTTCTTTTGAGCGAGAGGGAAGCCCCAAGTGGGTCTGCCGCGTCGAACGGCCCTGTGTGGTGTTCTCGATGCCACTGCAGGGAGCGGTGAGTTGCGTTGGACACACCAGTTCTTGTCTGATCACTGAAGTTAAGCTCAGTTAGTACTGACATTGGTGGTCGCTCGGGAAAGCTGGGTACTGCTAATACCCAATAATCGTCGCATTAGTGTAGTGTCTGTGCAGTCTATGCATTAGAACTATGCAGTGGACGGGTCTCTAATGACCTTGTAGTTGACGGGACCTTAAACACCAACAAACAAACAAACAATCGATGCCACTTGCACGACGGAGTAAAATTATCCCAACAAAGAAAGTTGACCGACGTTAAATAAGGAATGGTTGGCACAGCTGGCTGAGTAAAAATGTGTTCCCCATTCCAACAAGACAAATGGGTCTCGGAAAAAGAGTTTACAATGATGATAATAACAAGTTGATAGGATTCTTTAGGGAGAGAGGGGGACCTGAACGCCCTCAGTCAGATAAGTCGTGGGCCTATGTGGTTCAACCAGTTATTTCTTAAATTATCAATTAATTACAGTACTGTACTAGTATTTACATTATATTTAAGGCGATCCTAAACAATGAATGACCATATTACCCGACCAGAAATCACATAATCTGACCTCGAAATGGTGGACTAACGCCCTCTTTGACCGCTGAGAGTTTCCCCACGAAGTACTAATTGAAATATCGAAACTAATTACTGTGTACTAAATAAATTAAGACTCAGTCGTACTTACCTTTACTAGCTGAAATACTTGCGTATTATGAGACATGCTCGCAAAGAAGTGCAAATATTGGCATTTCCACTTAAATATTAGATACTAAGTGGAAATCACTTTGGGAAAATTTCTCAAACAAGGTCAAGGCAATGTCTAACGAAATGAATATTTGCTCTTTTCCCTTATACATATGAGCACATACCTTGTGAGTCTGATTGTTTAACTTAATTCTCGCAGAAATTGGTTGTAGTTTCTTTGATGACAGGAAAACTGAGGTACTACAGTATTTGAGCGGAAGCAAAACGAGTATTCCGGGAGGAATTATAACCGGTGTGCAATATCACACATTTCAAGAGCCCTCCTTGAACGATCTCCCCGAGCTGCAAATTCGTACAGTTAAACGAAAGAGATATTCCGTCACACGGGGATCCAACTTCTTTACTTTAATCAAAGGACGAAACGAAGAAATTGACAAAATGTATAAATGTAAAAGACTGCTGACCTCCTTCAGGATAGAACCTGAAGATAAATACAGTACATATCCTCATTCTACTCAGTTTAGATTTTTCCGGGCTCGTCAATGAGTAGGTGACGTTGCACTCCCGCATATGGTACTATGAGCTCACTAAGCCAGCGTATTTTACCAAATGACCTGCTGAGGTCAGCAGTAGATCTACTGTACAAAAAATGCAAATCCAGATTTGAGACAGGTGAGCAAAATAAGCAGAAATGGGAAGAAGCAAGGGAAATGTCGGTAGGCCGACGTCCAGGACAGAGGCGTCGCTAGGGTTGGCGTCACCCAGTGTGGTGACGCCGTGATGTCACCCCCCTCCCGAAAAAAAGCCGCTCTGTTCCTTCTTCTGTTCTGGTGTCACCCCATTTGTCATGGTGCAAGTGTTGTCACCCGATGCGGCTCGCACCCCACTATGGACGCCACTGGTCCGGGATAGAACTAGTGTACGTGGAAATCATTTTGGGTTCATGCCAGGTAGGTCTGCAATGAAACCAATCTTCATTCTGAGGCAGATGATAGAAAAGTATAGGACAGCAAAGAAAGATCGTCATGCCATCTTTATCGACCTGGTCCCATAGCCAAGGTAAGGACTCCTTGGGGAAAAACTGGCGGATTCCTAGTGAAGGTTGGGGTACACAAAGGTTCAGCATTAAATCCATACCTTTTCATTCTGGTTATGGGGAAACTCGCTGGTGCCTCGGTGGTGTAGTACGTAGTGTACTCGGTAACTGCGTCAGTGATTTCAGGTTCGATACCGGACCGAGGTGAGTTGACTTATTTCGGGCGAGAGAGAAGCCCCGAGATGGCCTTCTTTCGGGTGAGAAGTAAAACCGAAGTTCCGTGCGGTGTACGATGGCATTTGCACGTAATGCAACGGGTAGATGAGCCAAAATTTCCACGTGTAGGAGCTCACATTCTGGCGTCGGTGGAGTGCCCCAACGAACAGTAGATCGACGATAAATAAGTATAGAGGTTGCAGCTTTGGTTGGCACCCGGCTGCGGAAAAATGCCGTCCAATATATCACCCGTATGTCCATTCCTGGTCCACTCAGAGCGAAAAATGGGTACCCGACCCTGCCATAGGCGGGAAAAGGGTTAGGAGTTGTTATTTGAGAGGCGGACGTTAAATTAACAAACAACAACATTGAATACCAGGCGCATGTAAAACGTTAAGTACAAATGTGCAGCTTGTTTGAGCATATTACATATGACGTGTCCTTGTCAAAAAAATTATTTCGAGTATTTGTTTTGGAAATAGATTACTTTTTCATTTAAAGAAGAAATTCAACATTGTACGTGGTGAACCCCCTGATATCAGCTTCGCCTATGAAGTAATTCCACTTGGTAAACACAACAAACTATTCACAGGTGTGTACGTTGTGGAAGAAGTTTAAAAGGACAAGTAACGGCACAAACCAGCTAGTCGTCAAAATATTAACGGGATATAATAAAATGAAAGCGTCTATTACTAGTCTATACGCAATTGAGAAATTTGAACAAAAAATTGAACTGCAATAACGAACAGTAAACCATTCCTCTTCCGTATTCTTTAGATTGCGATTTCTATGAGTTCACCCGTCTTTCTTTTTAACAATATCGAGTTAGAGTTAAAGACTACAAATAACATTTGTCTGGTTCCAGGCTCCAAATTCAGGGATTTCATCTACCCATTCCTATCAGCAGTTCATCCATTCACCCGTGAGTTCCCAGCGGGATAACTAGTTCAGTGGTGGCGTGTCTGATCCGTGAATATAGGTTTACAGGTGCACAGGAATACAGGTTTGCAATCTGAGGTGAGTGACTTCTTTTTCAATGGTGACAGGGCTCGTACCCTATGTCGATAATGGCGCGGCATGCTACTAGATAGACGTCAAATAAACCAAATCGACCTCTGTGTCTTCCTCCTTTTCTGTTTCTCTCACTTTTACCTGTTCAACTTACCCTCTCCCACTTTTCTACACCTGCTACTAAAATAACAGATCCTTATATTCTGGAATTCAATGGGATTTAGTGATATTTGTGTATTTAAAACAGACTTTCTAAGCAAGGCAAGACGGTTTTTGTTGAGAAAATAAATGGCTTCTGAACCAAGAGGGATGGACTATAGTGGAGATTATGACTAGACAAAAAGGGGTGTAGTAGTTGGGAGGGTTAACACAGATCAAGTGAAAAAAACTCAACTTCCGGGTTGATGAATTTAGTCGTGGCGGGAATTAGTTATATAATTTTATCCAATCAGAAAAAGTGGAGCGAATTTTCTCACCAATTGATAGGTAGACGAATATCATTTTTTTTTGGTAGTGTACATCCTTGTGGTGTTGAGTTGTTTCATTTTGAAAAGACTCCTCCTGTTTAATTCACAAAGCTACCTTGATTTCTGCCTATTATTGTGGAAAGGATCTGTTTGTCGTCTAACCTGCATTTGTTTTCTCCGCCCCTCCCTCCATCTCCATGACCTTGTGACCCCCAAAGAAACAGTTTGCGTTCTACGTACAGTTATGTAAGACGATGCTGGCACATAGGAGAGACTAGCAAGAGCAGAAGCCAAAAAAAGAGGCTGGTCGAATAAAACAGAGGGCGGAGGCCTTATTTTTTTACTCTAACCACCCATAATAATAAGACGTCATAACAATTCTTGTCTGATGTCAGCAGCATCAGAAACCTATAAAAGTTGACAACAACTGAATTTTTGAAAACATTAGCTGTGTGAGGATACTCGAAAACAAGCAGAATAAGTTTTCATGTTTTAAGGATCTTTTTAAAACTGAAGAGGCCATGATAAGAGTAAGTTGAGCAGACTTGTTGACAATTCATCTTGATACAATCGTCATGAATTATTTCCAACATCGAATTGTGCAACTGATGAGAATCTAGTGATGATGTGTCAAACTTTTCTAAATTTTTACTCTTCTAATGTTATTTTTTTGACAACGAAACTATCACAGTGCCGCTAGTGTTAACTACAGATGATTGACGACCGTCTTTTAATGATAAACCAAAAAGAAACTATCTAACTACTAATTCTCGAGGATATGGTGTTTTAAATTTGGTGCATTCATTTTCAATTAGTTAAAATTCATATTATCGTAGAGTGATCATCAAGGATTTGTAATATTTGTAGCTCTACTTTTCAAAGATTGAGTTTTAGCCTTGATAATTTATAATTCACAACTAAAAATTATAAATTTCTTAATCGCGAGATAGTCGTCATTCATCATTATTTCAATATTTCGTATTTGAATTAATGGAATTTTTAAACTAACTCTTTATTTGTCCTGAATGTGATCATTTCTCAAAAAAAGGCATAAAGACAACGGTTAAAGAGGTACATTCGTAATTCATCCCAGAAAGAAATCAGTTTTGACATTTAATAGGTTTAAAACTTTAAACTTAATAGGTAATAGATTTAGATTACTTTATTTACATGCACCGTGACAGGTGGCCCCTGATGAAGGGGATAGGACGGGGGGGGGGGGGGAGAAAGAGGGAGGAAGAAGGAGGGAATTCATGGGGAATAGAGGACATGTTTGAAATGGGCAGTTTAATTTTAACTAGACCCTCTTATACTAAAACCACATAAAGTGGATTACTAAATCTTTTTTTGTTGGGAAGATTGATATCAAATCTAGATACCTAAATATTTAAATTAGTGAGTTTTTTCCAACTTCCTGTAGTAAAAAGGTCATAGAGCAGTAAAGGAACTGTTATAGGCCCCCGAAGGCCATGACATGGTATTCAGGTTTTGCAAAATGTGACAAAGTAGTGCCAAATTCGAAAATATTTTCAATTAATAAGCAACAACAAAGATGAGTAATAATATCGCGATTATAAATTCTTACTTACGCGTAACACGTGCCAACTGATTTTTTTCCTCGTTGATGTTCTTACAAGTCAGAAGCCTGAGGGCCCACTTTGCACTGGTGGCCTCTCGCAACCATAACCCCAGAACAATTTTCGAATTGATTCACCTGATTATCACTTTCAGAAGAAGTAGTAAAGCAATCCATACGGAAGGTTTAAGAAAGGTTAGATTGTATTACCCCTTTAACTTTAATGATTTTTTGTTGTCCGGTGATTTCATAATTTTTTATTATAGTTTTCACGGGTGAGATCAACAGTGACACAGGTCGACGGCTCATTTTTTTAAACCAGTAATGCATAATAAAACTTAAAGGGAGTCACGTCTATAACCTTCCTAAATAGCAATGATTTGCGTTTAACACCGTAATTCAAACAAGACTCGGTTTCCTTTATTTATGCAACCACTAGTGCATAAGGTGAAGAGATCACGCCTCTTTGGCACTCATATTTAAGAATATTTTAAGGGCCATTTGGTATCCTCATTATTTCTTCATTTAAGATTTTAACAATTAAAACTGAACATTGCTGTAATAATATGTTTTATTTAATAATTAGTATTTGTGTTTTCTATTTAGCTTGTGGCGTGGTTCATTGTGTCGGCAATAATTCTGCATAGAAGTTCGGCCAATGACTATGGATACAAATCACCTATTACCTATGCAGGTCCCATTGTATACAGCGATGAAAAACCGCCAATAATCTCCTTCCCGGGACCACCGGCTCATGGACATCACAAAGGTGGCGGCGGAGGAGCATACGGTCATGGAGATCACAAACAACCCAATTCAATAACTTATGTTCCCTTACCACTGGACGACTTACCCATCTTGATTTACCAGTCCAAAGATAAGCCTCCGATACATGTTATTAATAGGCCATCTAAAGACACTGGCTCCTATTATGGAGGCTCCAGTAGTAGTTATGGCTCGGGGTCCTCTAGTTATGGAAGTAGTAGTGGGGCATCTTATGGGGGTAGTGGGTCAGGAAGTTACGCAAGTGGCTCGGGTGGTTCGGGAAGCTATAACACTATTAGTGGTAACGCCGGTGGTTCTTATGGCAGCGGTCCTTCTGGTTACGGTGGTAGCAGTAGCAGTGGAGGAGGATATGGTGCTCCACCATCTGCATCTTATGGCGGACCATCGCAAGCGTCCTATGGATCCCTTCCACCATCCCCTAAACCTGTCTACGTCCCTAAACCAGCTTCACCATCAGCAGTTTATCTTCCACAAGTTAAGCCCCAATACACTGGCGGCAGTTATGGTGGAAATGATTATTATGGTTCAGGCAGTAGTGGATATGGGAGTAGTAGCTCTTATGGCATGAATGGAGGTAATTATAATAGCTTATCTTATTCGTCTGGCAGTAGTTCATATGGTGGCAGTATGAGTTATAATAATGGAGGAGGCGGATATGGAAGTAGCAGTCCTAGTGGATCATATGGAGGGGGAAGCAGTGGCTCATATAACGCTCCAAGGCAGCCTCCACATATTGTGTATGCTGGACATCCACCTATACACGTTTATCAGCAACCTAGTGTTCATAGCAAACCACCATCTAGTTATGTTAGTAATAGTGGCTATAGTGGAGGTGGTGGCAGTAGTGGTTATAGTGGTGTTAGCAGTGGTGGCTATAGTGGAGGTGGCAGTGGTGGTTATAGCGGTGTTAGCAGTGGTGGTTATGGAGGTGGAAAACCAAGTTATTCATCCGGAGGAGATTATGGAGTTAAAAATCCTGGGCAAAGTTATGCGAAACCTTCGTATGATCCCCCTAAACAAACCTATGTTCCAGCACCAGTTGGCTATCATAAGCCACCAATAATTATTTATCAAGGAGTTCGACCACCTGTACACGTCTATAGTGAACCTGCATCATCGTACGATAAACCAAGTTACGGAGGCGGTAATAGCTATGAACCCAGTTACAGTGGAAGTTCTGGATATGGAGGAGGAGATGCTAGCTATGGAGGCTATAGCGCCAAGAATGGTCAAGAATGGGAACCTCTTCGACTACAAGATGTACAATCAAATAATAATATTGGTTTTAGCGAAAAGATAGACACTGATGTCGAGCAAGAGCAGCAGGAGTCCCTGGTTGCTGAGGTCGAAACCGACTTTACTACAGAACAAGATTCAGCAGCGGAACAATCTCAACAGCAGCAACAACAAAAACAGTAATTATGAGCGTATTTCATGATATGATCATAATTCCCGCATTCAAACTTACAAATGTGGAACCTATAATTTAATTTATTATTTTTCCGGCTTATCAACCATCACAATTGTGGGCCTTAATTGACATGTTACATGTTTAAAAAGGCCATGTTATTTTTAACCTCCTTGTGCCCCATTAAACTACAGCAACTCTGTGACTGTTGTTTGTAGTTACCTGTGAGCATTTATACTTCAAATAATGTTATATTTAGCCGTTTTACTGTTTTAACTGATTTTTAATCATTTCAACGACAATTGTCTCTGGTAGATAATAATGTCGTTTGATTTTAAACGCGATTGTTTTATTGATTTCATGCAAAATTATGTTTGCAATAAAGTTCTTGGACGGTGTTGTTAAAAGTATAATCCCTTGGCTAATATTTTTTTTATAAAATTCATTATTAGAAATAAGAAAATGCAACAATTTGTTTTTCAAACAGAGAGAATGGTGATAATTTTTCAACAAATATATAGTGAGACGAAGGTTATTAATTGTGACATCCAACGATATGTATCGGGTTGGAAAGGAGTGCCAACGTTCTGAGGACCTGCCATCGAAAAAAAATTATTTATGAGTTTTTGGCCTTAAAAAATTTGCATGATGGTCATGTCTTCACAAACCGGAAATTGGAACCTATAAAATTCTTAGGTCAAAACAATCGAGGTCAGTTGGAGGAACAAAAAAATATACTGGAGGTATACTGAACACAGGAAAAAATACAACAGAAAAAGGTAAAGGCTATAAAAGCACTATTATCTTTTCAAAAGTAGTGCAGGGTATCTGGTCACCTATATATTCATATATTCCTTATGCCACTTAAATTATTAATTCTGAAAGCAAACCACGAAGCTTACACAACGACTCATATCAATGAGTAATTTTACCATGTAAATTTACCCAAATTATATGTCCTCTTTGAAAAGAAAATCACTGAGGGCTCTTCAACAGCTGGCATTTAGTAAATAACAAAAATGAATCCGGTAAGAGAAGATAGTACTCCAGTAATAAAATTTTAGTCTCATTGCTACAGGCGTAGGGTTACTATACTGATGCACAGTCAGCACAGTTAATATTCGGACAGTTAGTGAAATATTTTGCAATTCTGTGCCAAGCAAAAATAAATATATTTTAATACAGTTTTGTCTTCTGTAACAGTAAGTGCACATTTATAGATTATGAAAATACAAAAAGAATGGCATTTTTATGCAGAGGTTTAGAAATGTGACACTTTAAACACAAACAGGTCGATTTTCCACACCTTTTCTGCTCAATAAATGCCTGTAGTCGCCTAGGCATGGAATGCACAACCTTCAGCAGAAACTGGGAATCAATTTCTCCTACTTCTTTTGAAGATTAGTCTACAGAGAGTGCGCGTTTGGGATGCTATGGCTACTGGTCCTTTGGACCAATACATTCCAAACGTGCTGAACTGCATTCAGGTCGGGAGACTGAGGAAGTGTTGTGATGACCTTTGGGCAGTTGTACTACAACCACATACGAATATGTCTTGGTAAAATTGGAGGCATTCACCAATAACCAATGCACACAAAATATCCAGGTTCACACACTGATTCAACGTACCATTTATGAATATCTTTCCCACCCTTCTTCCACTTATACAATCCCCCCCACCATGACTAGACCACATGCGTGTTTCACAGTGGGTTTGACGCTCCTCAGGTCTATCCAGGCACGGTCTTTGGCATTTGGAGGTTCTGTGCGGGAAACCCTTCTGGGGCCCCTATGTTAACAATGTTAAAACTTTTAAATTCTGTTATAATAATGTCTTGCTGCGTGCATTTTTGCAATTATACTGTATGTGTGTGGCGACGGGACCCCTGGGAGCCCTGTGCAGCCGCATAGTCTGCGCATGCCTAAGACCGGGCCTGGGTCCATCCTAGGCTCTTCCACAATTAGCACATAGGTTAAATCTGCTTTCGTAAGGAAAAATAAC
Organism: Trigoniulus corallinus; assembly: GCA_013389805.1. Taxonomy (NCBI): domain Eukaryota; kingdom Metazoa; phylum Arthropoda; class Diplopoda; order Spirobolida; family Trigoniulidae; genus Trigoniulus; species Trigoniulus corallinus. The sequence continues at coordinate 26,742,958 of JAAFCE010008833.1, read as the reverse complement.
AGTCTCACAGAATGCTGGAGATGCATTGAAATATTTTTCGGCGAATTCTAATCGTTTCTTGATGTTGATGCGACTAATGAGTTGTTTTTGATGATGACACTGGAACGGAACCCATGCTGGCAGACCATATTTCGGGTTGTTTGCCCACTAATAACTTTCCCAAGGTGCTTCTGAACATCACTTTGCAAAGTTGAAGCATTAACAAAGGGATCCTGAGGTTAATCTTACAGATTCCGTGATGAAAAAGGACCAATTTTCTCTGTGTCACAGCGATGTTACGGCCTTTTCAAAAGTCTTTTCATTCAACCATCCCGTTTCATAATTTCGTCTTGTGACAATCGGGCAAAGTATCTTGTCCTAATGTTAATTTAGTTTAGAAAGTCGGCGTGTTGGTGTTGAAAGTGTCGTATTTCTCAACCTCTGCTTAAAAATGCCATTCTTTTTTATTTTCATTTTCTAGGAATGTGTATCTACTGTTACACGTGCATCAACATATCGTTATTTTAGCTTGACACAACTTTGAAATAGATTTCACTAATTGTGCAAAAATTTGCTGTGCTGACTATAAATGGGTATTTATTAAAATTAAACCAGGCTGGTCTCTATTCATTTCACATGGCGCTTTATCCCAAAGCATTATCCGTTCTCTAAGATATTCGTCCTGGTTCATTGTGCTCACTGAAGACAAGATCATTATTGTCATGTGCATTACCATGCTGTCGCCTCGTCTCCTCAAGGCAAACTTCAGATATTCGATATTGTGGCACATCTTCCGTCAGGAAATTCTGTGGTTGTTTTTTTTTCTATTTAACGATGGCCTCTCTATTGCTGAAGGTAATTTACCGACTCATGGGACGAGCTCATACACCTGGTAAATATTGCAGATTTACATGTATGCCTATATTTTATAAAATGTTTCTTGCTTACCGTCTAACAGAAGGACGTCTCTCGGTTTGAAGAAGCCGCTGGGTCAGTTAGGATCGAACTTGCAACCACGGACCAATGCTAGCATTGAGTAACTGAGGCAATTGTTTCATTTAGTGCTGCAAAAACACGCTGAATGACAAAGTGGCAGTTTGTCTTCTGTTTCTTTAAAACGTGTAGAGTGTAAACTATCTTTTAAACCCTGGAAGATTCGGGTAATTCTGCACTTTTTTAATTGAACAAGAATAAGCTAAGTTCAATAAGTAGGATGAGTAGAGGATGCATAGCGCTAAAAATTGCAGTTTCAATCTCACCAACAGTGCGATATTTTGTCAAGCCATGAATCTGGATCATAGGGTTATCTAGATTTACAATACTAAACCAAGATTTCACAAATGTCATATTAAATGCATGAATTTATTAAAAATTTATGCCAACAAGAATTATTTATTTGTTCCAAATGTCAGGGACAGTTCAATAATAAATACATCTGCTAAAAGTCTTTCAGAATTCAGAAAAGAAAAGTGCAAACAATCAATGCTACAAACAATAATTAAACGATTAGCCGTCTTGTCACAAAATTTGAGCAGATAAAAACAACTCACCTTCATAGGCGTCAATACATGAAATGAATTAATGACAAATTGCAATTTCAAACAATGAATTTTAATCGTATCACTGAACGATGATCAGTGGCTCCTGGATATAAATTCCTTTACTGCCCTCATTTACGTATTTTTATTATTTTGAACATTAAAATTCAAGCTTAAAATATTAGTGAAAAACAACGAGTAACAACAATGATTTATTAAAAAATATTGATATTTGCATCTCAAAAATATCAATATTACCAGTGAAATTGTTTGACCCAGCCAAACATCTTTTCGCAGGTTAAAATAACTTTTTTCAAATTTGGATTAGAGTTTTTATTTTTTGACAGTCTGTTTTGAAGGTATCCTTTCGCCATACCGAAGGTCGGTGATCACAGGTCGAAATTGTTCAAATGTATCGATATGAGTAGATGGTGCACTTTGAGCTTCTTCTACATTGGAAGGAGATGGAGTGGTGAAGGAAGAGATGTCATAATTGAGGGAATTGTAAATGGTAGCACTGCTGTCTCCTGTCTCATCTTTAAGATGAGCATCTTCTGTTGATTCTGGAGCGTTGTTGTCTCGAGTAAAATATACTGGACGATATGTGGTTGGTTCGACATAATTGGCATTTGTACGTTGATACCCATGTCTAAATCGATGACGGTAATTTGATGAAATTCGTCTAGTTCCTGCTGTATACGATATTGGATCTTGAGTAGATGAGATGACAATGCCTTCTTCAGCATCCACATAACTCTTGGATGTGGAAGCAGAGTCCAATGTAGGGTTGCTACTGGTGTAATCGTAAGAGGTAGGTGGATTTTCAACAGCGATATCGCTCTTGCTATCAGAATTTGTACCATATCCAGTACTACTGATGACGTTGACGTCTGCAGATGTTTCATAGTTATAATTACCATTACTGTCACTGTTAGCAGAATTTCCTGTGTCAACAGTCGCACTTTCACCAACTTGTTGATCGATGACACCCGAAGAACCTTGTAGCCCAGTCGGATTGACATAACCATCGTAATCATAACGTCCAACTTGACCATAATCTAAATTACTGGAGAAAGTATTGTCTTTATATGAACTACTCGTTGAGTCAATTTGCCCCGGATATGAATTCGTCTGTGGATACGTGGGATATGGATTCTCTGTAGTGAATTGGTGAGGTTGGTATTCTGTGGAATGGGCCACGTCTAAACGAGGAGTAGCATCGTCATATTTCTCAATAGCTGATCCTAATCCTTGGCCTTGAATATTCGATTGATGAAATTCATTTCCTGAATGATATCCTTGCGGAACGTCTTGCTGTTGGTTAGAAACCCCAGCCTCGAAGTGATAGTGATTACTATGTTGAGAAAGCTGACTAGGTACTGAAGCCGGGTCTGAATTGATTTCAACTCCAGGCTGATGATGCGAGATTTCATTGTCGCTGTTATTAGGATTTTCTAATCTTGTATGCAGATCTTGTGGACCGTCAGAATGATGAGGCTCTGATAACGCGGGGGCGCTGATAGGCTGTGGGTGTTCAAGTTCTACCGCTGGGGGAACTGCTAAATTGGCTGGAGGAACTTGCTGAGGCTGTTGATCAGCAACTGTTTCTGAACTCGTGCTACCAGGAGTTTCTCCGGTCTCATGAAGATCTCCCCTTTCTGTTTCTTGGTCAACAGTATTATGATGGGAAGATATAACTGAATGAGGGGGAATTCCAGCAGGATAAAAGAATGGGTGACGAGGGTCAAAGTCTGATCCTTCAGGAGGTCTTCCAATGTATCCAATGTGCACTGGACCTATAACCGGTTGTTGGTATTGCACGTGATCATTGAAATCTTGTTCAGGTTGCTCTTGGAAATCTTCTTGTTGTTCGTTTGAAGTAGTCTCAGGTCTCGTAAATGTATGTCCATTTTGCTCCTCGTGCCCTGCTGTTCTTAGAGTCTCAGTATGACCTACATTTTGAGAGGATGTCTTACGTCTGTTGTTTCCGCCACGCCTGAGCTTCGATCGGCTAGAATATCTAGATTTACTTCTAATTCTTGAAGGTCTCTTTCTTTTGCCAGTAGAATCTCTGTTTGAAGTCACTTTAGTGTCTGTAGTGTCCGCATCATCCACTTTGGTGTCTGCAGTTACACTGGTTTCCTCTTCACCCAAAGTTTCTTCTTTGTTTTTGTCTTCCTCAACATTCTCTGTTTCTTCGGTTTCTTCGTCTACTCGGGATAAGCCATCATCGCGCCTCTTTTCATCTAAGCCGAAAATTGTTTTTACAACGCCTATTAACCCTCGTCTAGTACCGCTATCACGTAATAGTGATGGGGGATCTTCTTCTTCGTCTACATATTCTAGATCTTCATCACCTTTATCGTTGTTGGACTTATCTGCTGTAGGTTTGCTTGCTGCTTGAGTGGCAGTCTCTGGCTTGGCGGTAACGATATCAGGAATTGTAGTACAATTAGGATTCACGGTTTTATCGCATTCATTTGGCGCTGCCGACTTTAATTCTGAAGTGCTGCTACCAGATTCTGCATTATCCCTCAGGGTTTTCTGATTTTTTGGAAAATAGACAGGTCCAAATAAGTACATTGGCTTGAAATCTTGATCATTCTTAGGGTCGTTTGGAGTATATACGATGTCAGGGGTTAGAGGCTTGATAACAGCATGCTCGGAATTGCCACCGAAAACAGAATCTTTATTAAATCCAGCAACTTCAAGCGGTTGATGACTTGTTTTCACTGTTTGACCATTAAGTGAAGTCATCTTGAACTTATCGGCTTTCTGAGTGTCAATGACGTAGACAGCAGTAGCGTGTGGACCTGAGGCTGGCAATACTGCTGGCGCTTGATTGAACAGAGAATTCACATCCATCAATCCTGGTTTAACCTGTGATGAAATAGGATAATTTCCATAAACTGGAGGTGAGAAAGGATCATATTTTATATTACTTCCAGTTTGATAAGAAGAACCCACATTGACATCTTGACTGGTGGCAATGACACTTAGCACTTGTTTGTCATTACCATGCTGTCCTCCATAAATAGGTATTGGGGCTTTAGCAGGTGTTGCTGCTTGATAGACAGGTACTGGACCAGGTGACGGATTATAAGATGCTGCAGGGGGACTGTATACTGGTACGGAGGACGACACACCATAGCTAAATGGTTTTTGTGTATTAAATGTGGTTACTTCAGCAGGATATAAAGGCGGTTTAAATCTCACGACGAAATCAGGATATGGTTTTGACTTGTAAGCGGCCTTAAGTGGGGGAAGCGGAGGTGGAACTTGAGGAGTCTTGTAGGTAAAGCCACCGTACGCAAATTTTTGACCTTCCGGATATCCAAATGGTCGATTGTAGCTGATGCTTGGAGTGTTATATGTTGGTCCTGGTCTGTAATTGGTTGAAGAGCCATATGTGGTGCTTGCATAGCCTGTTGAACCTCCATAGGTATTGCCATACGTTGGGGCGGAGTATTGTGCGGGCCGTTTATTGCTACCCCCATATCTTCTAGTTATTATTTCGTCTTTCGTTATGGCGTCCCCGCCTCCCAAAATGGAGACCAACAGCAGGATACGAAGCACCTGATCCAAATATATATAGAAAAAAAATTAATTTGAAACATTTCAATAGTTTGAATTATTGGGTTAATGACTATGCATGTACATTCATTGATACGTTGCTCAAGTGATAACCACTGGCTTATATTTCTTAAGAGCATCGTTTATCATAAGAATGTTTGTTGAAGTCATACAGACATCTTTAAGATTTTAAGGTAAATTTATCTAATGGCTTGAAAAACGAAGAAGTTTTGTAGAAGTTCTTGAGGAAACTCGCTTTTTAAATAATGTAAGAGGATAATCAAGCTTTCATTTTGCACATCTGAAGAGCAACATAAAGTCTTTAAAGCTTATCTATAAAGATTTTTGGTCTGGAGTGGTAGAGTTACAGGAAAGATAGCTGCTGGACAGTGGCTATACAAGATTAGTTCAAGGGCTTAAACTGAGAGGACTAATGTACTGGAAGACTGGATGGGACAATATTTGTGTCAATAAGATTAGCAATTATTTTGTTGTATAGTGCATTTCAACCAACATTTTTACTGAAATTCGACTGAAAGGAAAACAGTGATGGATGGTAAACAATACATTTGGGAAAGATCACAACAGGATTCAAGTCTAATAATTGTTGCGATGACAACTAGATCTTGGCACTTCGTCAGGAAATGGGAAATGGCATGGGGTTAAAATAAAAGATTTATACTCAACAATCTTGAATGTAGAAAAAGTACGTGATAAAGCTACATCGAGACCTGTCTATTTTATCATTTAAAGTCAATGGATTCTTTTGTAACTCTAGACTCTACAGCTAATTCTAGTGACAAGTTGCATTAAGATTAGAGTAGAAAAAGGTAATATTGTCCTTGTGTGTCTTTTCTCTCTCTGAAAATTTTATGAGCCACATCGTAAGAGAAAATTGCTTTAATCCTAGCTTAAGACTGCTAAATGTCCAGGTGTATATTATTTTAAGACCACTGACTCCCACCAACCTTGAGTAATGACCATGAAAATTAATCAATAAATAACAGGAGTTGTAGAAATAGTTTTAGTTCTGGAACTAAGAAGTTGCTAACTGGACAAAAAATACATTTTCACCCGAAATTTTAGTAGTATATAATCCATGAGAGAGGAAATGAAGTACTTGCACTGGAAGGAACGCTTTCATTGTTAACAAAAATGATACTCGTAAAATTGAAAGTGTGCATAATACAGTCCTTAGATCCCATCCTTTTTCGGAGAACCCAGATGAGTTTTGCCCTAATAAACAGCTGTCGTGACTAGGGTGACCATTATTCCCCACCACCTCCCCCAACTCCCCGAACGTCTCCATCTCTCGTTGTACCACCTGTTCCCACGTCCGTTTTGGTATTCCTCTACTCCTGGTATCACCAATCACATGAGCGCCATGATGGACCAAATAAATTCCTTCTCCCCCTTCTCATCACATACCCATACCACCTCAACCTATTTTCTCTCATTTTTGCTGCAGTTTCCCCACCCCTAAGCTACCTCTAATGCAATCACTTCGGATGCTGTCTGTTCACGACACCCCACTGATGCAGAGCAACATTCGAATCTCAGCCACTTGCATTCTCTTTTCATGGTTCTTCCTGACTGCCCAACACTGTAAACCACAAGGCATAACTGGCCTACGACAGTTGTGTAAACTTTGTTGTTTCGTTGGTGTTTTAGGACCCTTCAACTACAAGGTCATTAAAGCCCAGCCCACTGTGTAGTTCTAATACAGACACTGAACAGACGCTACACTAATGCGGCGATTTGTGGGTATTAGCAGTACTCAGTTTTCCCAAGCAGCTTCCCATGTTAGTACTAGCTAGGACTGCGTTGCTTAACTTCAGTGATCAGAAGAGAACTGGTGTGTCCAACGTAATACAGTCGCTTCCTCTGTAAACTTTGCCTTCCAGTTTATTGGTACCCGGTGCTCGAATAGGACTCCACTTGCCCGTTTCCACTTCCGTACGTGGAAATGCTATAGAAGCTAAATTTATTTTGACGAATCACTAAACGAATTGTCAATTCCGGGACGCGTATTCTTGTGAGACGCAGAGCTGAAATCCGGGTCGAATGGTCACCCTAGTCATGACCGACAAGAAAATGACATGGGTATGTGAGGAAAAGGGCAACGGAGTGTCCTATACACTACACTGATGCTATTAAATATCGGGGGGGGGGGAGGAAATTCGTTCACCGACATTTTAAAATGTTGGTGGGAAGGAAGCACTTGACTACACAGCTGACGCCCAAAATTCTGTGACCACGCTCAGCTGTTATAAAGTCAATCATAGGTGACATTGTTCTTGATATGTCGGTAAATATTTTTGAATTCTCACATTATAACGATTATCATTTCAAATCACAAAAAAATTCTTCGACTTTAAATCCTGTGAAATGGGACATCTTAAACCACCATACTAAATTCTCATGCCATAGTTTTACCAGTTTAGTTAACTGCCTTCATCAGACAATTAAGTGTAATTGAAATCATAGCAAACGTTTAATGATAAAGACCTTTACTTGCTGAACTACAACTTAGTTTTATAACTATCAAAGTTTATTATAAGATTGCAGCATTTTCGTGAAGGCATCTTTAGGCCATTCCCGTTTATTTTCAACGAAGTGAAGGTTATAGCTGAATTTCATGAGCAACATAGAGGTAAATGAACTTCAACGCTTCATCTACTAGTTTAACATTTACGTATTGACTTTTGTTTGTAGATGCAGGTAAGCTATTGCATTCTCACCGCCGTTCATCATCCCTGACCCCCTTCCCCGCCTATAGTAGGATACAGTCGGGTAGGTTTGGCTGATATTCGGAACACACGGGCAGCCAGCTGCCACCCTAATATCACAATACCTGCTAATTTACGCCAGCCTAGGCCTGTGATTTTTTTTCTGGAGGGTAATTTCTTTAATCGATGACGGAATTCTACAAATCTACACGTACTGTATGTTTACTCCAGGTAGAAAGAGTTCGTTTAAGTACAGGTGACTTCGTCAACACCCTACGGTGCCACTACTTTACATTCCATCTTAAGGAAGTCCCACTTGGGGTTTCAGAAAAAAACCACCGACCTACCTCAGTCAGAGTCGAATCTGCAATGAAGCATTATGCCATCACATCCTACAGCCCTAACACAATAGTAGATTACGGTTGCGTGAAGCCCGGGATAGCTCCCAGTATTCTTACAAAAAAGCGACTAAAAGGTTTGTAATATCATTCCGGCATTCGCATTTTTCGCCTATTCTGTCCATTAATATCTTAATGGCTACAAATTCTTTTCTTCTCATTGATGTTTTTTTTTTAAATTTCTATCATCAGACTCTGTCATATTCAGGACATGAATTGGTAGAAGAGATGTGACTTACAAGGCTAGCTGTCAAACGGATTCCACAACCCCGTTAGCCACAACCGACATGGGGACGGATCTTTAAAAATTATTCCTCATAAATGACAGAATAAATATTTACAGAGAAATTTTCATATAATGTACTCTATTGCATGTAATTTTATTCAAAATTTAAATTCGAGAGTCTTCTCATCACACCCTTATCCCGCAAATGGCAGGGTCGGGTTTGCGGGTTCTAGCCCTATACTCACGCTTATTCCCCTGTTTTTCCAGTAAGGGTCCCCACATTCCTAATCTAAGAGTTGCCCCTATTCTTTCTGAACATGCTATGATTGGGGCGCCCCAACCAGGCGTCTGAAGCCCGCAGGAATATTGATTAGGTTGTCTGTAGGGGGATGCCGGCCTACCCCACCGAAATACGATAGTTATTATATAAATTATTTACAAGCAAGTAATTTGCTATATACAATATATTCATTTTATGGAAACTGTATCCATCACTTATCCATTCTTCCTCATAATTGCAGGTAGGTATTAACAATTCCATCTGAAACTCAGCCTCGTGGGCTGCAGAAGTCATTAAACCTGAATTGTTCACAGAATATACTTCTACACTTTTCAAAGGTGCATTTTTTATCATACATAATTAAAAGGTACTTCAATATCATTAATTAGTGTAATTACTAATTTCTACAGTCCATTATAAGCATTACATCATTTCACGGTTGTTGTTTGACAAAACCGCTTAATTATTCGGGCGTAGAACTCATGAGATGAATTATCTGGCTGAAGGCAAGTCGAAACTTTTGAGGGACCTAGGAGAGAAATTCTGTAAACTCCTTCATACGCAATGATTTTTTTTAGACCGAAACCCAGGGTGAAATTCCGAGTGGAGACACCGAGTTCATTTCACTACTGATATGTTGTTTATGGCCAACTGGTTTATGGTATTGTTATAGATCTTACAGAAAGCGAATTATTGTTCCTGTCTATCAACGCATTCTTCGCTAAATTCACATTATTCCCAATTGAGCTGTTCTCGCATATCCACAGACGGAAGGGAGCGGCGAGTTGCGTTGGACACACCTGTTTTCGTCTGATCATTGAAGTTAAGCAACGCAACCCCAGCTAGTACTGATATGGGTGGTTGCTCGGGAAAACTGGGGACTGCTAATACCCAAAAATCGTCGCATTAGTGTAGTGTCTGTGCTGTCTATGCATTAGAACTACGCAGTGGACGGGTCTCTAATGACCTTGTAGTTGATGGGACCTAAAACAACAACAAACAACTACAGACGGAATAACTTGTTTTAATTTCTGTCTGACGGAAGGCTAACTTTAGATCTCTCCATTCTCATAAAAGAAAACTACCAACCTCGACAAGGGACAAAATAACATCCTTTCTAATTCAACTACCAAAGTCAGCCTTTAAACCGTTATCGACACTAAATTAGTTTCGTTAAATTCCATGTTGTTATGTCTCACGTGAGAAATGTAAACAATAATCCTACTCAAAATGTCCTGTAGTACATATAACAAAATGAAGCTCCACAGTAAATGGGCATTATTTTGCAGTTTATGGTAGGTATTTTGGTAACTGCAGGAAAAATATTATATGGCCCCTGGACATTGTTTACAAAGGGAACTAAATCTAGGAGAATGTGACGCTAAGGCTAAGCAGGCTGTACTTTAGTCAACAACAGGATGGATGATTACCTTTAAGCTGTAATAAAGAAGCTATAACAACTACTGAAACTACTATAATAACTTGTTTTCTAGGTAATACAAAATGGTAAAGGAAAATGATGTTTGTAATCGAATTCCTAGAGGAACAGGAAGCTTTAAAAAGGAGCTGTCGTACAATATTTTAGCAGTTAGCTTTTATTGATTTTTTAAGCCAACATTATTTAATTTTATTACATGTAATACATTTTATGCTGTTTATGAAAAATTTCCTCGTACCACATGTTTGCATGGCAACATTAATTTAATATGAAAATTCAATCTTTATTTATTTAGGATCGATAATAATAATAATATGCCGATTAACTAATTAAGATATTCGTACACTTGAGTTAAGTAATTTAACTTTAATAATGATTATAACTGAAGTTTTGTTGGCTGTCTTTAATACTGTGGTTATGTGAGTTCAACTCGTACTTCCTCTTAAAAATGTCTGTCACAAAATTGGCCCAAGTACAGTATCAAAGTATTGCATTTTATATTGGTTATGTGCATTTATCATCAGCACCTGATTTAGATATTGATCTTTTTTTTGGAAGTTTATGTTTCATGTACAGGTAGGTAACATCGCATACCAGACTACGTGAATATCCCAATTCACAGATGTTTTCCAGTTTTTAACAAAAAAAAGGCAAACCATTTTTTAAGGGGGAGGGGGTTAAAGTTCGTTAGTTGAGTGAAATATTAGACATTTCAGACTAACTTCCTCAACAAATCTATTTTGACCTACATCAGGGTCAAGTATCCATTAGTTCAGGAGATGTAATTAAAGGGAATAGGAGAGGCCTTCTTTAAGACACCTGGACTCCCCCCCTCTTCCTCTAGCAAACGCACCTCTAGTATACTCAGAGATTTCTGCAATGTGTGGCAGGGCTAATCGATAATGTTTGGAAATTGACACAAATTTTCGACAATGCACCTCTTTCTCTCTTAGTACTCCTGATCAAAACTGTCAAGTAAAATTATTTATATCAAGGAATTTGCTGAACTAAATTCAGTGCAGGAAAAAGGCCTTCCGGGAACAATGTCTCTTTCAAATTTCATATCGGCAAATACGCCAAAATACTATATGAAAATATACTTACCCTTTCCATTATATAATCTATATAATCCAATGGGTGCGTTTGCTACTTGCTGATATGATGGGAGATATTACGAAAAGTCCCACAAACTTAGTGTAATCTTTCAATACAAGTTCTTGAGAAAATCAAACTATCTTCAAAAAAAGACTGCTATTTACTGGTAATGTGATCAACGCAGTAAATGTCTGCAGATTGTCGTTCCTTCAGCATCACCGTTCAACACCAGAACATCATGATCATCATCTGTTATGAAGTCGATACTAATAGCAGTAGTCTTTTAAAAATAAAGACATCGACATAAAATGGGAGGGTTTTGCGAGAGTGACGTAGAGCTAACCGACAATTCTGTAACTCAAATAGCATCAAGTGGGAGATGCTTCAAGACATTTACAGTCCAGTGCTGTGACGTCACTGCCATCTTCCACTCATGAATAAGTCGGGCAGATGATAATGTCTAAGACGCTGAGATAAGTATAATGTAGGCTACTCGAAACCTAAATTTTTTTTAAAGGAGGATAAAAGTGTGAAGGGAGAGGCAATTTTAAAGGAGGAAATTAGTTGTCCATCCAGAACAAGACCAACTAAACCTATACATTCAAGCCAAGAATGTGTAAACAACAAATCTTCTTGCTACATGAACCACATTATTCTTTGGGTCACCACTCGACCTCAACTATGAAGGATGACCAAGAGTTTCCGGATGTAAAATGTCCGCCTTGAGCACCTGAATATTAGGAGGAAATTTAAATATGGGTCAGCGGGGAACAGTTAGAGGAGTGAAGGGAGAAAAATCTATTCAACTAGTAATTGATATACAGTATATTGATGACACTAGGACATGTACAGAGGGGGTTTAGGAAAAAAAATAACTTAACTGTCACGTTAAAGAGGTGAATTCCGTGAGTTATGATTATGAAAAAAATATTTACTGTATGGCAACCACAATGGAGGTTACAGGAATTGTTCAATGCAAGCACCTTTTATTTCTGCATCTTAGAAGGCAATGCAACTGTGCTACTGGTTATGTAACTGTCGCAGATGCATAAGAATAACATAGGAACACAAGTAATTTGAATAGCACACCTTACTATTGGAAATATTTAGTCTTACCAGTTTTAAGACAGGTGAGTACTTAACAGGCACAAAAAAGTAGAGATAGGATCTCCGCATCGCTGACTAAAAGGATGGAGACACCAGAAGACCAAACCAGACACGTTAAAACTGCTATAAACCTTTCACCCACGAATACCCGATGCTCATCTTCCTCTAGTTTCCTACTTGTAACAATTTCTGGCTGGTTGTTTCTACACCTTTTTCTGACTGGATATTAAAATCGTACGCAACTGACCCTGTCATATGTAAACTAAAGCGGTGTACAGTAGCATTATAAATAGAGGAGTTAGGCCATTTTAGACGTTGGCACTTGTCTGCCATTCTGGTATCGTCAGTAATAAATAATGCAACTAAACGAATTCTGAACGCTCAAACTATTGATAAGTTCAGTGCTTTGCGATTAATTTTATAAGCAGCCGTGAAATCCATCTCAACTTTCAACACTGCATCACGTCGTAAAGACGACAAACAAATATTTGTTTGCCATAAACGATAGTTGTCTTTATTTGCACTGAATAACGACTGATCCCGTCTCTAGGATTATTAACTGCTGATAAGAAAGAGATAAAAAGAGATGGAAAGTATAACAGCCATGAAAGTGTGTAAAATCGATACGCGATGATAATTAATATGCCAATTATTTGTGATCTGCAGCTTTGATTTGAGATCTGCATTGCAGTTAATACTCGCCACTGTTGATGTGTTCATTTGGTTATTGACCCTGTTCCCTGCAGACAGGTTAAGCCATTAAATAAATATCATTTTAAGGGTGATAATACTCGAGATATACTGTAGTAGATATTTGCACCATGATAAACTTAATGAGCATGACAGGTTGTTGGCATGTAAAGAGAAACGAAATGTCTACTATATCACTTTGAATATCAGTGTGGAGACACTTTGAAATTATATCTGCATCAAAATAGTAGTAGCCATTGAAATGACCCTTTGAACCTTTTAAGACATAGTATCGCACTGAATGATAAAGAGGTGATTAATCCTAGGAATTTTACACTTACCCGTCCCAACAGAGTGAGAATTAATTTCTCAAAAGGTGAGGCTTTGGAAAGGTCACGACCATAACAGCTTGAAAGTCAGTAGCCTGCACTTACAATTACATCAGATTGTTGAAGTTGCGATATTGTACTCATATGATAAACACATTTCCTTAAAAATGAAATGAAAATCATTAGATGTTGATTAAATTAATTTCTTGATAACATTATTCTCTAGAATTCGAAATGCGTATATTAGAGGTAGCCTGGGGTGGTGGACATCGCCGAAAAAAATGATGGAGAATAGGTTGAGGTGGTATGGACACGTCATGAGAAGAGGGGAAGAGGAGATCGTTAGGTGCATTCCAGGAATGCAGGTGGTCGGTAGCACCCGGGGTAGGAGGAGACCGAAGCTGACATGGGAACAGGTTGTCCGTAAGGACATGGCAGTGTGTGGGGTGGACGAGGACCTCGTAGGAGATAGACGGGAGTGGAGGGATAGAACCCGCAGACCCGACTCCGCCACAGGCGGGATAAGGGTTTGATGAAAATAACATTCCATACATTTATTATTCAAATCGCTATCAGAAATTACTAAGTTGTCTTGTTTCTGGAGACATTAAGCTATTTAACATTTGGATCTCAATTAGTTATCGCACAATTCATCTGGGTCACAACAAGTGCCGGATTTACCACTAGGCTAAGTAGGTTGAAGCCTAGGGCCTCAACATTTAGTGGGCTTCAAAACTTAAGAAAAGGGTCTCAAGAGGGCAGGGCCGGCCTTCTCTTTAAAGGGACCCAGGTGCAAAAATCCTTTTCGGGCCCCAAAATATTTTTCCAAAAGTAAAAAATAAAAGGATTCAGAGTAAATGGACTCCTCTTAGATGCCCTCCTATCCCATTCTGAGATCCTTCCTAATTTTGGAAGGTATTACATTTTTGAATGATGCTATGTGTCCTAATATGTCGCCGTTACATTTATGAGTTGGTCTGAAAGCTTATGTGGACGTCCACACCTTGGAATATTTTCAGTTGGACCTGTGTCATTATATTTTTTATTACACTTCTGATTATTAAAGGTATTTTGGATCTAACAACCCCAAAATAATAGCATTACTAAATAATTGACTCTTAACCTTTAATTCTGGGTTGTCCAACCTGTGGCCCATTGAGGCTTGTAATGTGGCCCATGGTGCATCATTTCTAATTATGCATTATAGCCCACCTGCTATGTAACACCTAACGTTATCTTCACCAGTTTTGGTTTTGACAGCCTGTGGCTGTCAATCAGTTTATGGATCAGCCGAGTGACTCACAACACCAGAAAGGTTGTATAACCCTGGTGTTGTTCAATGGCAGGGTTGTTAGGTTACGTTTAGGTTATGTTGCCTTGGCAGGGTCGAATGAGGGACGTTGCCCCTACAATGACATATTAAACTTTTAATATTAGCAATGATCTGGGCCCTGATGGGTACTGATGATGGGGGCCCCCCTCAATCGTGGGGCCCGGGTGCAATGCACCCTCTGCACCCCCCGGATGGCCGGCCCTATAAGAGGGCTTGAAAAGGGCCTGAAAATTGAAATAGCCTAGTGTCTAAATCCGGCACTGGTCACAACAAACCATCTGTCCAAGAGTTGTACCGTCTGCGCAATTTAACAATTGGCCTAGAACTCATCATTTCATCAGCAGAGGATGGTGAGGAAATTTGAGTGGAGCTGCCCTTCCCAATTAAAGCAGGGCGCCCTTCATGTAACATTTGGTAGAAAATTCATCGATCAGAGGCGAACTTCGAATTCAAGAATGAACTAAACTGAGAATTAAACGCTGGTTGAAATTTTATACGCTTTTTGATACGCAACATTCTGAAGACTCTGAAGTGCTATCCTTAAGATTTACTCTTTGACGGAAAGAAATCCCCGACCTCGATCAGAATCGATCCCGTTAAGATAACTATTCTGCGACTACTATCCTCTGGAAGCTAACTCAAATCAATGACGCGGGCTAGCTCCTGAAGTAGTAATTCCTCATGATTTTGTAATCAAGATCTACACGTGGTAATAATGTTGACAAAATTTATTATGAAAATTTGAGCCCTCCAGACGTGGATCAATTGTAGCTAGCCTGTGGAATTCTGAATTATGAACGAGACAAACCACAAGTTTTTGTTAAGCAATCTTTTTTCTGCAGTGTGTGCCATCAACTACATCAAATAAAAGATGGGCAGACAGTAAAATCAATGAGGTTATTGGTATTTATTTGCACCGACGCGATGGCACATTGCATTCAAGTGTCTGAGTCAACGAAAAGCTAAACTTCCTTTCAAGTGCTTTTCAAGTTCATTGCAAGTGCATTTCTTTAGTAGTGGTAACAAACATCACTCATTTATTACTGTCTCCATCTCATTACGAAAGTACTTGTGTAATTATTGTACAACATATTGGGCGGAATTTCATTGTTTTCCCTAATTTACACCTTAACAATGAAATATTTTGAATTCATATTTCAAAAGAAATTGAAATAGTATTTGAAGGAAATATATATAAATCTAATTTGTACTTACAAAATATTTAAAAAAAACAGCCTTAATAAATCGCGTGCTTACATAATTTATAAAAAAACAAAATTCAAAATATGTGTCCGCTTCATGAAGATAAATGCCCTCTTTCCACTGACCCAAGATGATATCCGTCATTTAATTAGCTTCAGTAAAATCGTAATACTTCTACTATATACAGTATTATTTTCTGGAAGCAGATACGTACAAATGTAAATCTATAATAAAAGTTATAACTTTAGTTTGACCCATAAAATTTGCGGTCACCCACGATGTCCCCCTCCTCCGGTTTACAAATTTGAATTTTTTTTATTAGTTGTAAGTAGTCATCCCGAGAGAATCACTGCACGTGATATTGCAAATAAATTGAGAATTTACTGTGTCCTTTACCTTGACCCATTACGCTCAGCCCAAGTACAGTATTACAAATAGGAACATTACTACCTGTCTAAACTTTCTACAGAGAACATGTCCCTTACTGGTCCAGGTGAAATGCACACACACATATCCGTATCTCATAGGATTGGATGAACAAAACTAAAATCGAATTCCATATCTAGTGGATCGAATTATTGGACGACAGAATCGAAACCACTATTCAATTTCTGGTTGACCCTTGACCCTACAGATCAATGATTGAAATTTCAGTGGGCTGGGAGGGCCCAGTCCAATCCTACTTCAAACGATGTCTTTTAAAAGGTCATCATATTTTTAACCGTTATCCATCCTACGTGAACAGTATTTACCTTTGGTGGAGGGAACATTTGGTCAAATTGGTGGACGGTATTGTCACACGTAGGACTAGGTTCTTTCTGGAGATAATTTCTCTCATCCACACTTTGGGATGAACTCCTATGCCTGGAATTTTTTAACTGTAGCTCACATCGTACACATGGGACCGCCGCTTTACTTCCCATTTGACGGAAGGAATAATTTGAGTTTCCCCTCTTTCCTAGAAAAAGCTCTCCACCTTGACCACTTCGGCATAGATTCACGAATCAAGGCCGTAACCATGGGGATAATTTCCGTCCGAAATACAACATACTGTATTTAGGAAGACGAATATCTAACAAGTGTTGAATAATTGAATCTGCTGGAACCTCATTTACTTTAGCTAGGGTTCTTACCTACACTGCCAAATATCACATTTAATAACAGTAGAAGTGTTTGCAAAATTATACTCAATGCTTGAATGACGACACTACCTGAAATCGACATACACGGTTTTTAGTTCCCTAAGGTCACACATTTTTAGGTATCAGCTATTATGTAAATAGTGTTACATAACTGTTCCCTCCCAGTACTTACTGATGCTTTGCATCTCATGCCTGCACTTTGCATAAATTTCAGACTTGAGCAGAAAAACACACGATCATTTGAAAAATACAGTAGTCAGAGCAGTGATATCAGAATACATTTTGATAAGGGTTCAGGACCTCGAATTATTGATTATGGGCTTCACGTACCGGATCTGATGGCCTTTATCGAAATTTAAACTCATTAGCCGGTATTTTTTTCGTCCAATGTTACAGTTTTTTTGGATAAACTATAAGTTGTTCACATGCTGGCATTAAACAAAAACATAATTAAAAGACAGGATACCTGGATATGGATATTGAATGTAGTTTACGTGGATACGTGCAATTGAACAGTATCAATCAAACGATTACCTACAGTTTAAGGCATTGACTTAAAATATTTTTAGGTCACCTTCCAAAATAGCGGGTTTTTTTCGTTGTGACATTGACTATACATTGATGCACTTACCTGGCAAGAATAGAAGTTGGTAAGTCATTAAAAACAGGACTACGGTTTTTTTCCTTTAGTAAAACTGGCTGTTTTACCTTAGTTTTATTAGCGTCTGTGATGGCCATGACATTCAACTACTTTATAATGAATTAGGGCATTACTTTTAATAGGGTACAAGAAGTGCAATGAACCTTTGAGGTCTGTATATTTACAGATTTTGAGTGAGTCAAACTGACCGTGCATCATCTTGTCGCCCATGAAAAAACTTTATCCGCTTCTCTAGACAGCATGCGTGCCACTTCATAGTTTAATCTTTAAGTGCAGCCAAGTGCAGCCAAGTTGCGTTGGACACACCAGTTCTCGTGAGATCACTGAAGTTAAGCAGCGCAAGCCCACGTTTGTACCAACATGTGTGGTTGGTAAAGAACGTTGGGTGCTGTAAATTTTCCCTTTCCTACATCCTGTACACGTACCTCCTCATCTCCCGCCCGTAGCCTCCTAAGGGTTCAGCCTGTTATGGCTGCTTGGCTTACTCCCCAACCCATTAGTATAACATATCGATAACGACGGTTTTCCGTCCGTGGCAGAGCCTGGTGTAACCCATTCGATCGAAATTTCGAGAGAGCAACAGAAACTGACAGGATAGAAAGGGTAGGACTTAGGGGAATACACTCGATAAGAACTTTACTTGGCTGATGATAAACCAAGGATGCAAAAATAGAGGGGCGGAAGAAGATCCCCAATACCTAGGGCTCCATCCATTTTATGGGCTTTGCAGTAAGTTTTCCCTCGAACCCAGCCTTGGTTATCAGCGCCCCAGCTGGCGATATGACGAAACAGTCCTGTTCATTTACATGCAGAAATCCGGTGGGTCACATCTCCCTCTGAAATCTCAACTCAATTCTTTACAGCATTTCCTCTTACTCTCTTACCTTCATCGTGTTACTTAGGTCCCTCATGACATTCAGAATATAACTCAGAAATTGGCCAAATGCACGGCTTCACCAAATAACATCCATCAGCAATTACTGTACATCTTTCTTTCCCTATTTAGAGTTAAATGAGTTTCTCAATGGATCCCCATTTACTTCAGATAACTACCGGAAATTACTGGAACGTAAATATCGTCTAACCGTTGTGTTTTGCACAACATATGATTTTAAAAATAGCATTATACAACTACCATTTCACATTACACTGCGCTATTTTATTTCCTATCAACCGTTAAAGCACAACATACAGCACACACGTTTGAACGAATGTACAAAAGTGCTCCTAGAATGAGCTGCATGATGAACTATAGATGGCCATGATGGTAAAAAGAAAACTTTTTTAGACACCTGTTCTTGTTTTTTCATGAAGAACCGGATGTCACTGGTACTCTATGTATGAATTTACACATTGTTGCCAAAATACAACAAGAGTAATTTTTGTGTGTGAAAAGGGTTCATTTTCTTGTAGCTGACATCCTACACACCATACGATGCCATGATGTCCCGGCCGAGGAGAGAGAAAAGCCTTAAGTGCGCCTTCTGTCAGATGGCAACTAAACCGTGGTCTCTCCCGGCTGGTACGATGTCATTTGCGCGTAAAACAACTCTTTCTACATGAGGTGAACTACAGTATTTACTGTATGTAGCCAGTAGAAGTTCCAAGTGTAGGAGGTCGCCCTGTGTCATCAATGAAAGAAGTGTTGTGTTCCCCCCACGTAAAATCTAGGCCGGTGTTAAATAACCCCCTGGTATCAATGGGACAAATGGTCACCTGATCCTTGTTGGGCCTATGTCGCCCTTTCTTGCACCAAGCACTATAATTTACTACATCGTTCGAGAGGACGTTTTTTTTTTTTGAGGAGTGTTGTTTAGCGGGTCACACTTTTTTATTTGCTATGAGTTCGAATGGTTACGTTATTTCGTCACTCTAACGACGAAAAATAGCGAGCCCTCAAACATCACAAG
The DNA here is from genome assembly GCA_013389805.1 of Trigoniulus corallinus. Classification (NCBI taxonomy): domain Eukaryota; kingdom Metazoa; phylum Arthropoda; class Diplopoda; order Spirobolida; family Trigoniulidae; genus Trigoniulus; species Trigoniulus corallinus. Next base: position 26,723,327 of record JAAFCE010008833.1, on the reverse strand, counting down.
ACGACAGAGGGCCGTACACGACCTGACCTTAACCTTCAAGCTGTTTTCTTATCTGCTTCCGGCTTCTAGTTCGGTAACCTAGTTTTTTTAATTACATATTTCATTAAACTTTCAATGTGCAGTCTCGATGGCCCAAATTCAATTTATGGATTGCTTCAAAGGCATCAGGATGCAAACAAATGATGGTTAGAATTATAAGGTTAACGATATGAGTAGAATTTCACATCAGAGGTTGTTTTCGACTTAATTTCCCATAATTATGATAACGACCTATTATTGAATATTATGAAATCCTGTAATATAATTAATGCATTTACTCTGGAATGCAAGTTGCAAAATTAGACAAGACACTATAAAACACATTTATTACATCAGCTGATCAACTTATCATTTAATAAAAAAATTAAAAACTTGTCATACAATACACACACTGTAGATTTAAATCCTGCCAAAATACTTCCACAATACAATTTAATATTTAGGATAAATTAAATGTCTCTTAGAAATTTTAATATTAAATGTTGTTAATTAGAATTGCAATACTTCATCATCTTGCACTTCCGTCAACGAGTCATTTTGAGCGAGACTTGAAGGTGGGTAGTGTTTGCACTTTACCGTAAAACTTTACTTGAATATCAAGGCAATGATATGATAGTAAAATTAAAGGAAAACCCTTTGATTAAAAGAATGTAAAAGTGACCATCTGCGGCTGGACGCGGTTTGGGTTCCTGGGTCTCCCGGAACCTGGTCTTGTAATGACGATATTCTTGAAAATAAGTTAATGTCGAATTATTTTTAATCATTATAATGCTTCTTTTATTATAAAAGATGACCAAATCCCGAAACTATATGGTCACAGTCTCCAATGTGTAGTGGCCTCAGTAACCAGGCACTTGCCCGGGGCGCCAAACACGAAGGAAGGTGATTGGGAGCGCCATATGCTTTATGGTTACCACACCGGTAACTGGCCTGAGCCGCTGGCAATTAATGTTGGGTTTTCATGTTAAAATATAAACAATCTTAGGGACACTTCAAAGTAGTCTGTCCGATGCGTTAAAACTATAGTCCAGCCCTGAGTGGCCGAAGTGAAAATACTGGGAGAAGGGGTAAAAGGACACTTAAATAATGTAAATACATCGTGATTTGAGCAACATAAATATAAACTAAAATTATTAGAGTTGTGTCAGTCACATTAAGCCCTTTGATAATGAAAAACAGGAGTGAGAAACAATATGTGAATATGATGTGCATGTGAAAAAGGGGGTGGGAAACGGCTTGGCATCTCAAGAAGTAGATTTTGGCGGTTGTACCACCTCTATAGCACTTCTTGCTATGCTTCCATCATATAAACCACTGACTCCATTACTATACGTGCCTGCTATTGGGATAGAGCCAGAATATCCTCCCTGACTGCTACTAACGACGCCCTTTGGAAAATAAACGGGAACAGAAATCAGTGGTGAGCTACTACCATAATTATTACCCACTCCAGTTATGGAATTGCTACCATCATAGCCGGATGGATAGGAAGCACTATTATAACTGACACCACCATAGTTTGATACTCCACTGCTTCCATAACCACCATTATTAAGTGAATAAGCAGAGCCGCTGCTTCCTCCATAACCACTGCTTCCTCCGTAGCCACTACTTCCTCCATATCCACCGCTTCCTCCATAGCCACTGCTTCCGGTGTAGCCGCTGCTTCCGCTGTAGCCACTGCTTCCGCTGTAGCCACTGCTTCCTCCATATCCACCGTTTCCATACAAGTTCACATTTCCAGAAGTGTAGCCGTTGGAAGAATAGTCATTTATGCCTCCTCCATATCCAGAATATGAATCGCCGCCTCCAGATGGATAAGAATTGTAACTTCCGCCACCACCGTTATAATTTGCTCCTCCATAGTCAGAACCACCATATCCACCATTGTCTCCGTTGCCGTATGTGTCTCCATAACTTGCATCAATGGGTCGGGCTACATATCCGGATGGCATGGCGTGCCAAACTGGAATCTTGTATGGTTCATAGGCTGGTAATTTATAGCTATAACTTGCTTGCGGGAATGTGTACGAATACGATTGCTCTGAAGGTTCTTTCTTGAACTTGGATTTCACCCAATCCATGAACCAAGCATCAGCTCCAGCAAACAGCAGAATGACTAAGATAATTGTAATCTGCTTAAAAAACACACAAAAAGAAATTAATATTTTATATTAAAAATCTGTCTCAAGCATTTAAAATTTGATTTATTTAAAATACTAATGCGTAATATTAATAATTTCAAATGGGTGACACTTTCGAGTTTCTCTCTCTAGTCAAATAGCTAAGAAGGCCATTAATCGATATGGGAACCATGTTCTTTCGTGTATAAAGGATTTTTTTACATTCAGATGACATAGCAAACACCATACAGGGCCGCGGTTTTTATTTTTCATCCAACAAAAAAAAAGAGCATGTGAAGTTGGCCCCCTCGCTCGAAATGAACTACACGACTGAGTTGCAACTGGGATCGAATTGAACCTTTGCTCTTCAAGTTCGAGTCAATGATGTAGGGGGACTAGCACTTGCTTATTACACTTACAGTATATCGCGAATTTAACAGACGGATGCATTCCAGATCTTAGGCAATATGGTTCGTTGGTGTGTTAGAGTCCTTCCCCTACAAGGCCATTAGAGCCCCGTCCACTGCGTAGTTCTGATGCAGAGATTGCACAGACACTACACTAATGCAACGATTTTTGGGTATTAGCTGTACCCAGTTTTCCCAAGCGGCCACCCATGTCAGTACTAGCTGGGGTTGCGTTGCTTAACCTCAGTGATCGAACGAGAACTGGTGTGTTAACGCACTAAACTGCTCCCCCAGATCATAGGCAAGTTGGATTTTTAAGAGATACTTGTGTACAGTTGTCATTATGCCGGTTGACAGCTCAAGCTCCACTCTATGGTTTACACCTGGTTAGACCTGGATCGACAAACCTACAATTGTCTGATGAGGATTCTCACCAAAGAGAAATTCCGACTGTTCAATATCCTTTCCTTTCTGGTGTCTAAGGGCAGTGTCAATAGCGAATAATGCTTCGAGACTCGAGAGTATCAGACACCAGTCAGACGCTTACATAATACTTGGGAATCGAAAAGTAGGGCAGACATTAGCCACAATGTAGACTGAATAACTAGACAAATGTCTCAGTTTGATGGACTACAGAGAAAATGTTATTTATTCATCATCGGAAGTGGATACTTTGTGACTTTTGAGATGATGGTTTCATTTCTAATTGTGAAACTATCCCTTCGACCTTCAACATCATTCATGCTGACTGGATATTTATTTCTGTTATTGCTCTCGTCGAAAGCATGAAAATTTTCATCTCACACTGAACACTTTTAAATCTCCGAGGTAACAGGCTTTTCATTCATTCAGATGAGTAACTGCATAATAGTTGGTTTAGTTGAGCAGTGACGCAGCACATGGGTAATACGCTAAACTGATTTTAAATACATCTGACAAGATTTCATGTAACCGTTGACATTAAAAGTGATTTAATGTCAGCACATAATTTAATTTATTCGCCTTTCCCCTCCACTTTTAACTTTGATTATAAAAAATATCGATTTATTCTCAATAGTGTCTGGCAGTTGAAATAGGCTGACTGGATAACAATGACGCTTTGAAGACATTGTGAATTCAGAGATAAAATATTCAGACCCACTCCATCTTTGCACGAAAAAGGGTTATGACACAGGTCGACATCCAGTAAGGTAAAGACCACTAGGCCTATACAGTGTTTCTTCTTCGTTTTCCAGAGTCTTATTGCTATCAGTTATCGGACTTCCTCTGCCTCTACTTCCTGTCTTCCTAATTCAGCTTTTCCAACTTCCTGAAAATTATTTCATTGCTTTTCCTTCTCTAAGTGGGACTCTTGAGCACAGAGCTCTACCATAGACATCAAATGAAGTAACCACACCGCAATTCATGTACAGTTCACCTCAACGCTACGATATTTAAATTGGCTAAATAAGTTTTTATTTCTTATTTGTACTCTACTATTGAAAGAAACGCTAAAATCCAAGGTAAACTAAGGTAAATTAATTGCATGCATCAGAATGGAAAAACAACATAGCTGTGGGATACACATTGACCTTGCATTTAAAAAAATAGACTCTTCTTCCGTAAAATATATGCATAACATCTAATTAAATTCGCACGTAAGCGTCCTATAGTCGTTCAATTTAAAAAAAAAATATCCGGTAGAGACTGTAATTTAAAGAGATTGGCATCTCATACTTTATAAACGTAAAATAAATTTTGGATGATTAAGACTTCAAATTAGGCCCGGGGAAAAGCTATAAAAAGATCCAGTCATTAAAAAGAGCAAGAACATTCATAAACTTTATTAATGAAGACCCGTTGACCCTCAATCGACGATGATCCCTGGAAAACCAGCACCCCGGTGGGCCAGTCTATCCTTACCTCATACCAATTTTTGTGAAAGTACTCCTTACTGGAAAATATCCTACCGTTAATCTCTCATGGCCTTTTGAAAATATAATTGTTTACATGATAATCATCTGTAATATGCAGGTTTTCGATTAGTTCGTTCGTTGATGTTTTAGGGCCCTTCAACTACAAGATCATTAGAGCCCCGTCCACTGCGTAGTTCTACTGCTGAGACCGCAAAGACACTACACTAATGTGACGATTTTTGGGTATTAGCGGTACCCAGTTTTCCCAGGCGGCCACTCATGTCAGTACTAGCTGGGGTTGCGGTGCTTAACTTCAGTGATCAGACGAGAACTGGTGTGTCCAACGAGTCAGTGACTGTGGGTGTAAGGAACCCCTGAACGTGCAACAAAGTCATGAAGCCGGTGTTGCTCAGGCAACTAAGTCGACCCCATAATGCTTACGCTACGGCAGTGTCGCGTATCCATGAGTTCGGGAGGACCAAATAGAAACAGAAGGCCGTTAATAAACCCAATAACCAACCAACCATGGGCTGCAAGGTCAGCACCCTTGTTCAACCACATCTAAAACACGCGTCAAGTGGCAAGCAAATAATGAAGTGTACTACCACTGAACTAAAAATACAATAGGAAGCATAAATAATGACAATAAATCAAGTAGATGACCTCTAAGAATAAAAAAACATATCTAGGCTATCATTGTTTTAAGAATGAGTTGTTTTTTTTCAGTAACCTTGACCATGATTTATAACTATGTCATTAACTAGCAACGGAATTGAGTGATGATGTATGAGAACAGGTAGAGCATGCGGCACATTTGCTTCACACGGAACGCATTACCTCAGATATTTGTCAAAGTTAGTAAAACGTCGCTTAAATATTTATTCATTAACCGACTCACATTCAGACATCAGTTTACACCACCTAGTCAATCAGTCATCAGTTCAAAAGAGGTTAAATATAAAGAAAAACTTGACACATACATGGAAGTCGTGAAACTAGATGTTTTAATAGGTAGCAGTCAAAATATTTATTGAATCTGACCTAATGTAGGAACAAGTTATCCCGCAGTAGAATCACGCCCCCTGTATTAAACTAAGGTGACACTTCCATCGATAATGACTACCAAATTTTACTATAGGTTGTTAGAATTTTAAAAACGTGATAATAAAGAAATCAAACTGTTATAAATTTCAACTGTTGCATCATCTGTGTCAAAGTGGAAAAACAGGAAAAAGACCATGTCTTAAAGACAGCCCTTTCAAAATCACCAATTGTGACATTAGCTTACAAATTGACACTCTTCTTAATCCAGAAAGTACAATAACCTCCTTTATACTATCCGGATACATTAAGTCCTACTTTAACTAGGTTAATTGGTTAAAAACCAGATCAGCTAGCCAGTCAACTGACTCAAAAAATTAATCAACAGGATTTTAACTTGCAAAAAAAATTCACCTTTAAAGCAAAAAAGTGGTCATTCAACTATAATAAGGTCAATTCGCGGGGTCACTAAGGAGGAATCTAAAGAATAATACCTCAATTTAATATTTTCAGGCATCATAGATATTTTATGATGGGTTCTATGTTTAAATTATATGGGATTTACCTAGACGAAGTCGTCAGGTCAGTTACGGGGATGTAGGTTATTGGATGCACTCAGGATATGGGAAGGCCAAAGCAGACGTGGGAGCAGATAATAGGTAGTGCGCGGGATGGACAGAGACCTAGTGAGATATAACCGGGAGTGGAGAGCTAGAACCCTCAGCACAGACCATGCCACAGGCTCATGTCCCGTTAGTACAACTGGTCGAAATGTATGAAAGCACTTTTATGTAGCCGGCTGCGGACATAATGCCATAACGCTTGCCTATTTAACTTTGGCCTATTCTCGTTATGGGAACGCTATCTTTTTGCCGAAACCAGGGGCAGGCGAGCTCCTATACCTTCCTTTTCCATTATAAGGAAGGAGCACTTGGGACTTCCCTCTCCCCCGGACGAAGTTATCCGTCTCAGCAAGAATTTGTTTCGTTGGTGTCTTAGGGCTCTTCAACTACAAGGTCATTAGAGCCCCGTCCACTGCATAGTTCTAGTGCAGAGACTGCACAAATACTACACTAATGCAACGATTATTTGATATTAGCAGTACCCAGTTTTCCCAAGCGGCCACCCATGTTAGTACTAGCTGGGGTTGCGTCGTTTAACTTCAATGATCAGAAGAGAAGTGGTGTGTCCAATGCAATAAGCCGCTCCCCTCGGCAAGAACTGAACCTGCTGTAGTCGTGGACTCAGAACTCAAGTACGCAATCACTGAGCCATTAGGACTAGTTACTATCCATAGTAAAAAGTATTTGTCAAAGAGTTTAGTACACACTTTCACATATTAATAAAAATATAACGCAACATTTTTAGATCCAATAAAAGTGTTGAATAACAGTAATGCTCGGTCACATTCACTGCATTTCAGTTTAAAAATTACATAATCAAACAATTATAGTTTCATTATTTATATCTAATTTAAAAATGAATAAATTTAACTACGTTGGGACCTTGTCTGGTGTTTGCAGGCGAGTATAGTAATTACGTAACTATATAGGATTTTTCATGAATTTAGAATTAAAAAAATGCAAGCAATATCGGCAAAATATTATTTCCGTTATACGATCGCACTCTAACAATTTAAATCCGGAAGTAATAAACATTTCATAGTAAACGAGTTAAAGTGATGTTATGATACTCACCTGTTTCATGGCTATCTTAATTTTCAGGTAAGAAAACCCCCTCTTGAAAATTAATAAAAAAAAAGGCGATTGCTGGTTTGAAGGTAGATGATGAAGATGAATAGGAACAGGAGTCTGCAGCAGGTGAGCGATTCAATCAGGAATAATGTATATTTTCATATTGCCCACTTCTTATTTATATGACTTCGGTTTGGTCAGATGTGATTGGCCGCTTAACTTCTCAGTCAACCTTGAATGATGCGTACCCACCAAATATGGGTCAATGGCGTAGGCAACGCAGTCGGTGGGCCATAGTCATTTAAAAGCCAACCAACTGCAAAACTCCGTAAGAATGCAATGTTTTCATTCATGAAAACGCGTGCCGGAACGAAAGAAAGACGACATTTATAAGATAAATAAAATCAAAATACAGCAGGTCTAATGGCGTAACAAAATGACAGTATCTTAAACCAGAGCTTCTTAATTTTTTTTTTACCGTTTGCGACCCCCCCCCCCCTTTTACAAGAGAAAATTTTACGCCATCCGCGGTATACGTTATTTAAGTATACAAATCCAATCACTTACTGATAATTTTTGCGACCCTCTAAGGGGTCACGACCCACAGTCTGGCAAGCCCTGTACTAAATAACGATGTCATTTTAGACATATCTATATTTAAAAAAAGTCGTATTTCATGTAGGCCTACAATAATTTAGACCTTATTTCAAAATTTCTATTTTAAATTAGATCATTGATGCTCCTAAAAGCTGAAAACTGTTTCAAATGACTGATTTTAAGGACACTAAACACTACTGTGACATCCAATAGACTGTAAATACGTAAATTAAATCAATTGTAGAGGTTCTCAACCTTTAGGTACCCCTGTTACTCATTTCAATATGAAAAACAAACCCCAAATTTATCTATAACCAACGTGGAATTATTATGGTGGAAAGTACCTAAAAATTTCAAAAAGAGATAAAATAATCTAATATCTTTTAAATTTTTAGAGTAATCCAAGACGATCAATTTTATTACTGAATTACATTTCCTATCAGAAAATCCCTAGATTCTTGAGAAACTTTGGAGTTTACCAGAAATCCATCACATATAACGTAAATTATTTCGCAAATTATTAATTGCATTCGTTCAACTTCAGTCTTGATTATATCCGACTCATATGTGTAGAGGTTTCACCTTAATTATCTGTGCTTATCAACCACCGACCTCCGCCAGAGGCGAAACAACCCACTTTGGCTCAAGATGCAGCAGAACCCAGCCTGAAAATTCATTTGAATAGCATTGGCGCTGACAACCTGATTGATAGAAATAAGCCTCTTCATTAATGGAATACAAATAATGAGATGGGTTACATTTGATCCGAAGTTATACGACATTTACCAAAATTCAAAAAAGAATCTTTGAAAGATTCCCTAGTGCAAGTTTAAACGAATACACTGCAATAATTGCTGTGGATTCATTTATACATTTCATATGTTAGTCATATGTGTGCCAAATATGTTTGTAGACTTGCCACGGGCACGTCCTGTTTCTGGAGAAATCCTGAATTCAGTGCGATGGTAACTTAAGCTGCCTGAAAAGGTCAAATGCCTTGAAAATCTTCCAATGTGAATACCACATGCCTATGTGCTTCAAAAGACAAACTTAACCCAGTGACAATAAAATACAAAAAAAATATCAAACAAAATCCTACAATGACAAAATAGCAAATAGGAAGGAGAATATGTACAGAAGCTGCCTATCCCTGTATGTATCAAAAGTGAGTCTATTTTTTTGCGTTCTCATTTCCAACCGTGAAAACAGGAAGCCCTTCATCACATGTCTGCATTCGTAAATAATGCTAATAGTTTCATACCAAATAATGGCTAAGCATGTCTCAGTAGCGATTAAGAGTACTTCAAACTTAAGGGATGGTTTTGTGCACTTTCACGAAAGCACTTGACAGAAAAAAAATTCATTCTGGATTACAACGCAGTAAAATTTTACTCAAAGATTCATATTTCAATGCAATAAATGAATGCATACACTACCGGATTCTGGTATTCAGACCACTCCTTCGACATCATTTTCAATTTGAAGAAAATCGCCTTGGTGATGAAATAATGAGTGCAGTTTTAACTACCACGACCTAAAGATGGCTAGATCCTGGTACCTCAAAACAGTGCCATATTAAGGTGTGGACTGACTCGCCCGGGGCTAGCAGTGCTATAAATTAAACAACAGATTCATATCATAGTAACGTGATTATTTAGTTAGTGAACGATGGTCTGTGTTTTTAAGATGCCACTTACAGACACTAGAAGGGGGACGAATTCCAATATCTGAGAATTTTGGCTATTTATATCATTTCTTTTATCCTTACTTTTGCCTCCCGTATTCTTGCTTTATGCCTACAGCATTTGGTTCTCCTAGACTCGGTGGTTTTCGACATTGCAATAGGTGGAACATAGGGCCTACATTTGAAACACAAGAGAAAAGGGTTCTTTTAGGTATTGGTGTCATCCCACACCATGTGGCCATATAATTACAGTGAACATTTCGACGAAACACAATGACTTTATTTCGGGCCCTCTCATTGAAGAGATTATTGAGAGAAAAATTTTGTGGATAATATTCGGAGGAATGATGAGTCAACGTCAACACTTGCTACATTTCCACAGCTGTGTTGCAGAGCCGTGGAGCACCGCTCCTGCAGCACTTGTCCCAACAGAACCCTTAGACGTTTTTAACAGAGGTGATAGAATTCGGTTAGAGTGGCATGAGCCTAACTCCTGTTGCCTTACAGTTATTGTGCAATAGGTCAGACACCATGCAATATTAAAACCGACAAAGCATTTATTTATCTGCCAAAATTTATATTTTGTTTTTATAATGCAGTGCCAATATTCCTTCGGGTCCCAGACGCCCGACTACGGTGGCCCCAGTCAGAGGATGTTCAATGGACTCCCGGACCCGACCCTGTCACAGGCGGGATAAGGGTGTGATGATGATGATGACAGAATTTGGTTAGAGGCATTGTTGAGGGACATATCTCGGGACCCGCTCAGTAAAGTTTTTTTCTTACTTCGGATAAACACTATTATTGTGTCTAAAACCAGCGATGAGACATTGTCTTCTTTATGGTACTTTTCATGCACCGGAAGTGTGTGTATTAAACAACTATTTTGAAACAATTCAGAAATAGGCAGATATTAGGATGTCTTACATATAAAACACCATGACACGGATGTTAAATGTGTGAATAGGTCTGGTCTTTATTTGTTGTTGGGTCAACAAACGTGACCAAATACGTTAATTCAAAGAAGAATAAATAAAAAATCGCTAAAGTTTACGACATGCCACATATAAATCGTTAAGAACACGCTGAAAGTAATATAGGCAATATTTGTTGGGAACTACTGATGCCATACAACTAATCAAATAATTAAGGCCTACTTCCGCTAATATAGGAATTATCCTTAAAAATTTACAATCATTTTGAACAAAAAGCAGTTATTCTCCTACATTACAGCTTGTCTCAAGCAGATATCTAAAGCCGCCAATTCCCCAAAATGTCGACGGGAAGGGGGCAACAATGGATGAAATTCGGGACTGAATATGTGCAAATAATTAGACAGTCAGAAATTTTAAGCACTCTGAAAATTGATTTTAAGGATGTGCTACATTTTATATGTGGTTTTACAGGCTTACTTAGTACTTTAATAATGTAATCATTCATAAATTTTTGAATAGATAAAGGATAATTTCAAAAATTACTAAAAAAAAATTATGTAAGCAAGGGTAAATCTTTAATTCAAACCGTTGCTCATCTTAAAAGTTAAAAATTAAAGGTAAAGTGCATTAGATCAATCAGGTTAATTGAAACCAACTAAATGTGAAAAAAAAACCTTTTTCTCTCTCACCCACAATTTTTAATGGAATTTATTATATAGAACCCTATTATCCTAGGAGCCAAATAAAATGAATGCTAATTTTGTATTACATTCCTCTTATTCCTTAATAACGAAAAATGAAATTGGTTTTTTGGTCGATATTATTAAGGTAACTCGAAAAAAATTATTCAAAAAAGACTTTGGTTGAATTTGCAAGTAAATCGCCTATGCATTAATAATATATTTATCGAAGAGAAAAACAATGTTGTGTGCAAAAATAATGTAACAAAAGCGATGAGATTGCCTGTATCCTTGTGGAAATTCATTTTATATAAATATACAGGTAAGTCTAGCACGACTAAAATATTAAATTAAAAATATATCCCAAACCGTCTTTCAATCATAGCCATCGATCGACCACAATATGTAATTGCTATCCTGCAAAGTACAAATAAAATCTCTCTTTAATTTACACAGAAATAGCGCTATAAATTCCAGTTAGAGTCAAGATGGATTCATTCAAAAGTTAAATAATAAATCTACACAAATCTAAATTTAATGCATAAAATATATATATACTGTGCTAAGCAATAACATCACTAAATTCGCCATTAGATGGTGGGAATAACTGCAAAATAATTTCAGAATCATGACCAAGATAAACTCCTGTAACATTTGACCAACTTACCCATAATTTTCAAGTTCAAAGACTCTTGTCTGCAATTTGAAAAATGCAACAGAAAATAGGGGAAAAAAATATTATAATTTCTTACGTTGTTACAAATTCTTTTATGATTTCAAATCCAAGACGATTCATATACGATATAACCATTTCTAAGTTTAATATACACCCGAATATGTGATTTTTTTCATTCTTTTCACAAAATTTGAATGAACTTCCAATTGAATTCTGCCAAATGTCAACATACTATTAAGTTCAACGATATATAAATTGCAATACAACACAAAATTTCTTCACGAAATAGTGAAACTAGGCGGAAAACAGTTCCGGGGTAATCCTTTCTACGGGGAAAGAAAAGGAGCATTTCTAAATACAGAAAATTTACTTCTTTTTAATTACGGTGGCGGCTCACAATGTGAGCATAAGGGACTTCACGTCGGTCTCTGATTACTCCCGAACACACCCGGTCACGGGTTACTCCCAGGACCAAATTTGCAACATATTCACTGCCATGAGGGTCATACCCACGTTGCTGTAATGATAATTAGTGTTGATCTGTTTATTTATCCATTCATTTTGTTTTTAACTTCACTAAGGAACGAGCCCGACGGCGTTGACCATCTAGAATATTTCAGGACGCATCTGTGAGTCAAATGATCCCCCTTTGCAACTGAACCCGAGGACAACTGCCCCCTTCGTTACGCCTCTGAGTGACAGGCCGCATATGTAGGGCCTATACTACTTGGTATCGGTTGTGCGGGCCGCAACTCTAGGTTTCAGGAGCCGCAAGTCTGGCGCCCCTGCATTAGGTCACACGATATGGGGAAACCCCCGGCCCCATTAACCGCAATAGCAAAGCCTCATAGGTGAAGAACAAGGTCAAGCAATGTTGACATTCGCAGCTTTTGGTAGCTGTAGGTTATGTTGAGCTTCATGAAGTAGTAATGGTCCCGCCTCCTCCTTGACTCAGAGCCACAATGATCATTCGGTCCCCAAACTAACAAACGTTAACCATGCCTGCAGTTTAGGTAGTCATAATGTGCAGATCCTATACTGTCCTAAGTTAGGCTAGGTGCGAAGAGGAGTACAAGATATGGTTTCGTGTGATCTGTAGGAGTTCATGTACAGTACATGAGAATCCCTTTCTACAATGTACTGTATGTGTAGATCGGCCAAACTTCTCAGGTGTAAGATTTCGTCTGCTGCAGTTGGCTTTCAGGTTTGAGAGACCGACGTTAACTAATACAATGCATAAACAACAAGGGAAATGAAAGATAATCATTAATTATAGAGCTGATTAATTAAATCCTGTATAAGACAGATTTAATGAATAAACCAAACAATGGACGTGTGTCAATGGCGTCACGCCACTTATGAAGAGGAATCGAATCTTATTTTTGAATACTACAATAGATTCAGTAGATCAGCTTCGTTATGAATAATTTATTGTCGTTTGCACGTGAGATAACAACTACTTCCTGACAGGCTCTGGTGTCATTATGATTAGTATAAACCACTTCGATTACTCTCATGACCGTAATGTTTTGTAGACACTTGACGAGCTATAATATGATTAGTTTGCAATCATCTGATCCCTTGATATACCGGAAACATATCTATAAAGCAATAAGAACAATTCCGTAAATATCAGACAACAACATGGAGCCAGAACTGGTTTATGAAATTAACCGAGACCTGATAAAAACATTTAACATTTAGACTTTTTTTTTTACTGAAATTGTCATCCTGAATACTGTTTGTTTAATTCAAGTGTTGAGGGTCTGTGGACAGGTAGATGATATCGCGTGCACCATTGCTCCCCCGCCAGTGTCTCAATGGGGTGCATATTTTAACTGATGCATGATTCAACTTTTCAACTGATGAAACACTTTTGCATTTGCTATTCCCAGTTCTATATTGCCGGTCCAATCTGCAGTTGTCTAAACCAATGAAGATGGGACATTGTCTAAGAGACAGTAGAGGACCTATTGTGATTACTAGCTAGATTTATACTAAGGGATTCTGAATATTTAAATGTCTTTGGGGCGCATGATAATTAAAACCTTAGACGTATGATGCGGTGTCACCTGTACGTAAAATGAAATTCCCAGGTGAAGGGGCCCACCCTACACTTATAAAAGATAATGTCCCCATAAAGAAGCTAAGCCGAAGCTAAATAAGCAGGGATTGTGTCAATAGGTCGGCATCCGGCATACCATCCTCTTGCCCCTATGTTGTTCATATTGACCGCCAACTATCTTTAGATGGTTTTCCTACGGAAATCAATTTTAATTAGTGTTTTATGTTGTTTCTTATTTATATTACTCATCTGAATGAGTTTCAATCTCATGTCGTTTTCATTTTAAATTGCTGTAGTCTCAAGGACGTACTGTACTGTAAATATCAGACAGACTCTAGTAGTTGTCACGTCAGTTGGGTTGGCTGCTACTCTACGTTGGTAACAGCGATACATTCAGGATGGAACGATGGATTGAGTTTCTACCTGATTTGCAAATGATCCGAATTTAATCCCCACGCGCGGAGACATCGTCTTCTAAATGATCTAACATGTGGGAGCTGAATATAGGCCAAGAACTTAAAGGTGACCTCCAGTGATATAGTCACGTCCAGAAAAAGAAGGATGGTCATCTGATAAAAGAGATTGTGGCAGCTCATGAATATTGGAAAATGAATAAGGAAATGGAAGGACTCTTAGGAAGTCGTAAACAGTTAAATGCTCCAGGCTCATTCTGAGCACAAATTAAGGACTATAACCAACTAGAAGTCCTGTGAAGCAGTGGTCAGACAAGCCATACGGCAGACCTGGGGTGTTTGAAGCTGGTCATTAGAATGTAGAATCTGGTATAACTAAACACCGAAAGACGACTGGAAAATACTGAAACTCGGTAATAAACCCTTTCCAGAATATTAATGATATTCCCCATTCTTCAGGCGTCGGTAGCCTGATTCTTGGCCATTAGAGCCCCGTCCACTGAGTAGTTCTAATGCAGAGTCTACACTGACACTACGCTGTAACGACGATATAGGTATTAGCAGTACCCAGTGTCCCCATACTAGTACTAACTGGGGTTGCGTTGCTCAACTTCAGTGATCAGAGGAGAACTGGTGTGCCCAACGCAATACAGCCGCTCTCTTGAGCTCATTGTTTGCAGGTTCGATCGTAGTGAAGACAGGGGTTTCCTTTCGGAAGAGAGGGGGGGAGAGAGAAAGAGAGGAAACTTCGAAGTGTACTTTCCTGTTACTTTAGTTTACGCCCTCGTAAGTTGCATTTTAAATGTTTATGAATCTTTCATAATAAACTTCAAACATAAGCTCTAAAATTAATTGAAAGGATAATATGTTTATGAAATTCTGGTTGTTGCATTGCAGTTGAAATTAAATGACGTTTTGCAGAAATCAATAATTCATCTAAAGTATTATCTCTTAAAGAAGTTTATTACAAATTCACTAGATAATTCAAAAGAAAATATTTTTAAAGTGAACTGAAACATGGAATTGAGAGGAAATACCGTATAATAAAAGAGGTAAAATATTACTTTTTTTAAAGCTGATATTAAGATTATGGCCTCTTCTCTATCTATTGGGACCTGTTCCTTTTATGAATATGAAGTCAGAAATTATTTTGGTTTGCAATGAAGAAAATAGACCGATGATAAATGAGAATGTGGGTTGCAGCATTAGATCGACAGCCGGCTGCGTTAAAATAACGTCCATGTTTCGTAACGGGACAAAAGGCAGGATTTACTTACGAACCACGAGTTCAACCGTCAATTGATATCGGCCATTCACACATGGGACCCCAGCTATCCAAACTTGGGTACCTGGAATCCAAGAAGGCAGCAGGATAATTAGATTCTAGGACTGATAAATTACCATTTGCATTAGAAGACTTAGACTGCTACCAGGTATTAAATGAACTCGCCATAAATTTAGTGTCTCAAGATCTCAACTTTTCCCACTAATTTAAGCGAAGACGTGCAATTTAACGATGGTTACAAGAAATATGTCACTTATTTAAAAATCATTTTTGTGACACTTCTTGTAAATTACACAGGCTTGTACCATGTTGTCTATCCTGTAAATTGAATTTGCATTTTAATAAACAAAATAGGATGAAATTTTTTATAGTAATGATATTTTGAAGAGGAGAAACTTTCATCACATAATAAAATTAATAATTAGAAAATATCACTGAAGCTAGCTGCTACAAAATTAACTTGTGGGTTCAAATTTGACACCGGGAAGGAAAAAGTAATCTCCCCATATCAAATATGGGACAGCATTTTCTCATGTGCCAGATGCTGAGCGTCAATGACCAAGGATGATTCCAGGAGTCAGTGACAGGCATGCTTGGCATGTGTACTACATATTATGATTTTCTAAAGTGACGCTAAGAAGCTTCGAAGCATATCTAGTGACAGTCATTAAATAATGTGAGGTTCATCGCAATGAGCATTTGTTTTCTATCTTTTAGTGAATTGCGAAGCCGATGGCTAATCGTTCACAAAATCCTTCAAGCACTTACAGATGAGCCAGAATGAACTGGCTGTGTATTTTAAACTGTAATCGAATATAAGCAACCAACCAAATCCACGTAAACGATTTGGCTGAAAGTTTTGCGGTTATCCAAATTTGCATTTTTTTATATCGAAAAATCTAAAGACATTTGGAAGTGCGGGGCTCAAAAAGACGACATCTGAGCCGGCCTGGGAGTGCCTTATTGAGTTGGAAACAGCAGTTATCGTCTGATCACTGAAGTTAAGTAATGCAACCCCAGTTAGTACTAACATGGGTGGCCACTTGGGAAAACTGAGTACGTCTAATAGCCAAAAATCGTCGCATTAGCATAATGCCTGCGCAGTCTCTGAATTAGAACTATGCAGTGAACGGGGCTCTAATGACCTTGTAGTTGACGGGCCCTAGAACACCAACGAAACAAACAAACAAACAAAAACGAGCCGTCCTGCAAGGAAAAACATCTAGATACCGGTAACCGTCTCGGTGGTTCATTGGGTTGTACTTTCAGGCAGGAGTGAAGTTTCAGGTTCCATGGGCTGGAAAGCAAAGCCATACCTGTGTACGGATGTCACATTAATAAATCATCTAATGTTGTCCAATGGCATGTGGGCTCAGTGAGCCTCTGTGAAGAAGTTGACCGCATTAAACATTAGGCAATATGTTACGGCTTATAGTTGTGGAGGAGCCCCATTTGTTTCCTGACAACTTTGTCCGTCACTGCCTGGAAATGGACAACGCCTATGGCGTTGGAAAACGAAATTGCTCCCCCTCCTCCAAAACATAGGTCGACGTTAAATATAAACAAGGGCAGTGGCGTAACTTCAGTTGCACCGCGCGGGGCAAGAGGCATTCGAAGCGCCCCCCTTCCCCTGTTGCTTGTCCTGAGCAGACAGTATACACGTATATGGGCACTTTTTATTTGCCATAAAGTTGTCACAGACATTGTGTCTCAAGGTGACTGATTTCCAGCAAGGTGGACAAGGCGTCCTCAAGGTGGTGCTTTGTCCGGCGCCCGGGGCAATTTGACCCCATTGCCCCTACCAGTTACGTCACTGAACAAGGGTAGTGTCATTAGTTTGGTAGTCAAATAAGTACATTATTATCATCTAACAGTTCCTTTGGGTGTTCACGGTTCTAACGGCATCAATATGCACCTTACCTGAGGTGGTAAAAGGGATAGAAGTAATGAAGTAGTTAGGCAATTAGCGTTCAGAGAACGTCAAGCAAGGCGTTATTTGTTAGGCCATGACACAAGGAGAAAAATAATACCATAATTCACTGCCGTAAAGCCGAAAATGATTCACTAAACAACTGAAATTCTATTAAAAATCTTCGCACATAATGACAACTAGTTGAATTTTTTGAATTGCTTTAGAACATGGCGGGCAGCAGAAGTAACTATGGATGACGTCACGTGACTATGTCATTGCTTTAGTTGCGTTTTTTGCGAACAACTTCTTGGGCTATAGTTGCGCAGTACTGCACTCTCTCTCCCTGGTGCTGATAAGTTGAATCTCATCGCCGAAATGAAAGATCGTGTGTTTTGTGCAGACAGCGAAGCAGTTGGTTCCATTGTCGTTCGACAACCGAACGGTATTTGTGATAGAAAGGAAGCAAGTGAATCCACTTTTGAGACATAAATTTGAAGAGGAGACCATTGGACATGGGTTAGTATTTGAATATATAATATATCTCATAATTTACTACCGATTTTATATCAAATTGTTGCTGTAATCGTTGCCTTGGTTACTACATCGACGAGGTCATGTAATGCCTTGACACTGAACATCAGGCGCTATCTGTTTGGTGCTGTCGAAAATCTAACAGCTTATATTTGTACTATTTACATTTGATTTAGTGTCATATCATAATATTGAACGAATGCAACAAAATGAACATATGAACGCTAGGCCGTGTCGTCTCTCGCCCAATCCTCTCTTTATATTATCAGACGAGAAAGACCCGCTAGTTCTCAATCAGCTTTTTTTTTCTTGTCAGTTGAGGTTTTCAGTAGTTCAAACCTTCAGTTTTCTCCTAAAACTCAATTTGACAAACATTTAAATAAATGCTTTTTACTAGAGGCTAAATTATAATGAGTTAATTTATCATAGAGGTGGTTTAGCACAATCACCTAAAAAGGTGAGAACAATTTATTGATTGATATATCTTTTAAGCCTTTCTCAATTCACACTTTCACAATCTAGGATCCTGTGGGAATTCACAGGTTAATTAATTTCTGGTTAACCATTGACCTACATTTATAGTATCCAACACGGCCTTTTTTTAAAGAGTAAGCAACAATATCCTCTCTAACTCTTTTAGATTCATGATGAAGACTTTGAAATGGAGACATTTAGAACTATCCTACGACCTTTAATGCCCGTTGTCATTTGTTTTTTTTTTCTCATCGACCATGAATGTTAGTCTCTGTAATGGCCCTTGTCTGAAATTTATCAGTAACTTGAATGCCTTTGACAGACGTTTTTTTTTTGCTTGATTGCAACATCTGATAACTCCAACTGCATGTGATAGTTTGTATTTTTCATTGTCAGAATCAATATCAAATTTGCTGATTTTGTTGATACCTGACTCACACTACTTTGATATTAGTAGCTATAAAAGTATCTCGTGCACTGGTTAGGGCAGTTGATTAGCTAGTACATGTTGAGAAAAAAACAATGTTTTTGAGAACAAACTAAAATTCTCCCAGAACTAAATGGGATGGTCTTGATAGATAGCAGATGTTTAAATAAATAGTTAATGGAGTGTAATCGCCTAAGGCGTAGATTATCTTTTCACCCGAGGAGTTCAGTATAAATAATAGATGATTACATTTGCAAAAAAATCCTTGAAAATGTTATTGGCTTTATATCTCTTACTGTTATCTATATTGTAATATTAATTCAAAAGTGATTCATAGATTATTTTAAATTTGGAGTTAATAGGATTTCATATAAGACTCAAACACCCTATTGGTCCATGACTCATTTCTGTTAATTAATTGCGTGTATGATTTTCATTATTTTTATTTAACTTACATTTCACTCTACAATTGTAAGATTCTTTCCTGTTGGGACCTGGAAACCTGCTTATTCTCTCTTCTAGTCATAGGGTAACTAAGCGTCTTGTTAGAGATCATTAGGGTCAACTTGGGCCCAACTTGACGTTGGCATATAATTTGCTACTATACTTATCCGCCCGGAAAGAAGGGGCACATTCTTTTGAATTCTTCTTAGAAAAGATGAGTTGATCATCATCCTGTCGCTGTCTCACCTGTAGTTGGGCTTTATTTCTCTACCCTTGCTGCTATAGTTCTTCCATTCCTGTTTACTGCCACCTTCATCACTATGAACCCTTACTAACCCCCTACTTCCCTTTTTTCCTCAAATCATCATTCACGCTGCCTTGAGCCTGTTTCTCCTTAATCCTTCCCCTAATACTTTTCTCACTTCATAAGTATCATTCTTATCCCTTTGTCGGGTTAGGGATGACATAAGAGTTGCTTGGACGTTTTTTTTTCGCATAAGCAGCTGCTGACCTAATGCTGATCAATGGTCTTTATGGGAATCTTTCTTTTTTGCTTTTGCCGACGCGACGTCGAGGGGAGAGTTGAATCGGTAGGTACACACATGACACCGAGCTTGCTTTCATTCAAGCCGTTCGTGGGACTTTTTCTCTTTTTCCATCTACATCGGTCTGGAACGAATCTGCAACCTTTTAGGGACCTTAAAATCTGCTTTAGATTTCGTTGACCATAGACGTACACCACCAACCACTGAGACAGTCTTCATGCCTGTCGTTAGCCATGCACTCGTAGTTTTGCATAAGTCCTACGTGATGTTATGCAAAAAACATTTAGTGTACACAACCCTTACATTCATGAGCAATCGTTATACTTGTATGTATTAAATACTGTATTACAGGGGTGTCAAACTGGCGACTCGCAACGACATATACTGTAGTATAAATTTTTTGAAGGGTTTACTGTGTACTATTGTACTAGAAAAATCTATTTTTCTTCAAAAAACTTAGCGAATCCAGAGAACAAGTAGAAAAGGGCCTAAACGATATTAGAGGAGCAATAAAAATGGGAGGGCTAAAGATAAACATGAAGAAGACAGAGTATTTAGCTTTTAATTGGAAAGGACAGGAAAATAATGGTGGTGTCGTACTCTCTAGGGGCGAGTATGAATATGTAATCCTTTGTGACGGATACCTTGCTAGTGAGATTTTTCATGCTAGACCCATGCCTAGATCTCCACCAGCACCCTAGCAACACCTTTGCCTTTCGCACTCAATTCCAGCCACTCCACCCTAAAACTCACCACCCCAGAACCTCTTCTAATGTGGGGGTTCCCCAACAACTCCTTCAGTGATCCAGCGCTGGACATGCCAGTATCACATGCCTGACTTCCTCCTCTTGATCCTCACACAATCCACAGCCCTCCTCGCCACCTCTCCACTGGGGGAAAAGGTGCAAGATAGACTCGGATGTGACCCATACAATCAATGGGGATGGTTGAAGTGGGGACAGTCAGGTGAAGTCCTGTGTGATAGGAGGGTCCCAATCAAGTTGAAAGGGAAGTTTTACAGGGCAGTGGTTAGGCCAGCTAAACTATATCGATCAAAGTGTTGGGCAGTAAAGGAGAGCCACGTAAAAAGAATGCAAGCAACCGAGGTGCAATGCTGCGGTACATGAGTGGGGTGTCAAGAGTTGATAGAATTAGGAATGAATATATTAGAGGTAGCCTGATGGTGGGGGGACATCGCGGAAAAATGCGGGAGAGTAGATTGAGGTGGTATGGATACGTAATGCGAAGAGGGGAGTAGGAGCTTGTTAGGTCCATTATAGGAATGTAAGTGGTTGGAAGCACCCGGGCAGGAGGAGACCAAAGCAGACGTGGGAGCAGGTTGTCCGTAAGGATATTGTAGTATGTGGGGTGGACAGGGATCTGGTGGGAGATAGGCGAGAGTGGAGGGCTAGAACCCGCCGGCCCGACCGTGCCACAGACGGGGTAGGGGTATGATGATGACGATGATACTGTACTAGAAAAATGCATGTAGTAAAATAGATTTTATGTTTAATTTTGTTAGAAATATGGCCAGTGGCTGAAATGGATTGACACTCTGCTGCATTGCTATAGATATGCAGTATCGTGTGATTCATAGGAAGCGGGCTTAATTTGTGAAAACCTTTGTAAACCGCGGCGAGTAAAAATTCAGCCGCTTTTTTGCCGTCTGTCTACCGCCTTAAACCAGAAACGCTTCAAGAAATCACACACAATTGTATCCCCCCCCCGTTACAGGTGAAAAAAGAAACGGAATACGATGAGATGACTGAGGAAGAAGGAGGAAGTGGGAAGGAAATGTAATACGGATGTTGACTTATTCCCAGGTGTATCCTCGCGCTACGTAATGTTCGTCTTATTCCCTCTACTATCCTGGTTTTGAATTTCCATGAACTCTTTCAGTCACAATGTTGTGATTTCCCTTTGGCTTCTGCCACCTAAGCTCATTCTGCCGCCTTGGTATCCACATCATCCAGCACATCTTTTATTTCATTTTGACAGTAATTTTTAAAAATAAAGATGAAAACGATTTACTGTATATTGTAGGTGACGGGGAAAAGGTTTCACTTTCCCATCCAATGGAAAATTTGTGTATCTTTCCTTTCATCATCATACCCTTATCCCACCTCTGGCAGGGTCGCGTTCGCGGGTCCATTGAACATGCTCTGACTGGGGACACCCAGTCAGGCGTCTGTGGGGGATGTCGGCCTTCCCCACTGTTCCAACACCGCATTATACACCCAAAATATAAATTTTGGCAGGTACCGGTAAATTAATGCTTTGTCGGTCATAATATTACATGGTGTCTGACCTATTGCACAATAACTATAATGCAACAGGAGTCGGGCTGATGCTTTCGCCCGAAGGAGATAGACTTACTGTACAAGAGTTATACATACTACCCTCAAAAAATGGGAAAGTGAGACTGTAGTTTGTTAGTTTGAGGATTTTATTAAACCATAGATTTTTGAGATTTGATCAACTGAAGTTGATGTTTTCAAAAGGTCAGAGGAAGAGAAGGAGGAGGTAAATACTGGTAACACCGTGATGTTTCCTCAACTGGAAATTGAACTCCGTCTGCCCTGAAAGTGGATACCGAGGGAGTTCCTTCACTGAACTCGATTTGCTTAGTATCTAGACTGCAGATAATCATAGATAAACAACTCGACTGTGGTTTTATTGAATCTACATGGATAACAAACCCATGAGTGCTTAAATCTTCTCAGTGTACCGGACTTGAGTGTTAAGATCTCATTAAGAATGAACCAGTTAACTAGTTAAATGATCCTGGGGTCCAGGTGTTGTGGCGCACTTTTCGCACAGTTCGCATAAAATACGAGTATTTTGTCACATTGTCTTAAAGCACCTATGTCTGTGCTATAATAGTTATGTAAGTACTGTTAGCTTGTAAAGTGATTATTTAATGAGGATTGTTTTTGCTCCAAACTTTAGTTAATGAATACCGTTTTCCCGACATTAAAAATATTGGACCATAACTAATAATGAAGAATTTCGATGTGTGGGCTAATAAATTGTATTAAAACTTAATGTGTATGCAGCAGTTTCACCATTTCAGTGAACTTTTCACCAGTCATTGCTCACAAGTAAGAGTTTTTTCCCTCTCCTTCTTCCAGACTTACATAATAAAGTAAAGGCGATGTCTAGGAAATAGGTTATAACTTTAAAGGGCTGATGAATTTTGTATAGGCATGTCTGCCAGCACCACATTAATTTTGTTAATACTTAAACATTAAGACATAAAACTTGCATAGGTAGAATTACTACTTTCTTCTTTGTTTTTTTTTTTCCTCCGAGTATTTTATTTGTAACAGAAAGTTTGCAACTACCTTACCTGTACAGTTACCTATAAAATGACCTTCAAAGTTGAGTTCATAGCCAAGTTTTTGGCGGTAAAGTAAAATTCCACATAAAATGTGATTAAATTATTCTTTTCCTGCCTCTTCATTCATCTTGTAATGATGTGAATTAAGTTATCCGTAGGCACTTTAGTTGCTCTCGTTTTGAAAAGCTTTATCACTTACAAATACAGATGAAACATGACAGGCTAAAGTGACGTCGTCGTGTTTCTTAGAGGAATTTATATTTGCATTGCTTCATTTGAAATCCATTCGTAGTTATTACTTAAGGAGCGACGTCCACTAGGGAATAAGATGTTTTTTGTCGTTTGTTGTAGTTAGTGTCTTTCAAGAGCGTCGCATTGTCACTACTGCAACTGCAATAGATTAGAGACGAAATTTGTTAAAGCATTTGTTGCACTGTGATTTCTCTTTGCAGCTTTTTTCCTCTGAAAACAGTAGGAAAAATTGCTGTTTTTTTTTAAAGTATGCTGCTGTAGGAAGATACATTTTAATTATTTGTTGCTGTGAAATTATAGTCCAATGACTTTTTAATTCTTGTTGTCAAACATCTTTTGTTTGAATTTCACCCGCTCTCTGCAGTCAGTCCTTTTTCTTGGCTCGAGCGCAGTGTTTTAATAAAAATCATTCGGGCATTGCAAATTACAAATTATGGTTTCATTAATGAATTTAAGAGCTGTCGGACCGGATGTGGATCTATGGTTTGGTGTAAATGTACGATGTTTAATCTAACATATCGAATTAACGTATGATGATGAATAAATAACTTACCACGTAATATATTTGACTATATTAAAGTGGGAGATGGTAGCGTGGGAATTTTACCTCTCTGGACTACTGTGGAATTTCGAATTATAGATGATCCTACTGAGTTAGTAAATATTTTTATTAGCAATTTTGTACGCGAACCTCACAATCATTAAAAAGGGTGCATGCATACTTCTATGGTAGGCTATATTTTAACTTCATTTTTAGGGTAGAAAGGAATATTATAATGAATTTTTTTCATCACAAATATTCGTTGGTCATCTTCAAACTGATAACCTTCGTAACCCTGAATTATGTTAATCATGCTGACTTGACTGATGTGAATGAGGAATAGGGTTCTCGCTTATTTTTGGAGATCTGTTTTTGGCACTGAAATTTGACTTCTGAAAATCACTGCTGTTCAGTACTTTCCTGCTGGTTTCCGTCTACTTTATTCTCCACTTCTGTTTCTGTTTGTTTGTCTCAAATTCGTGGTTACCCGACAATTTTGTAACCAACAAACAGGAATGTTAAAGAAATTGCTTTCGCTCTGAGCACTCGAACTATGTTTAACCAGAGCAAGAAAGGAGGGGAGGGTGCGACTGGAACACGCTGTCCACTAATCGTAATGCTCTAATTGCCTAGGTGTAGTCTGGAACATCTGTATTCTGTGCGAACTTACTGCATCTGTAGTAAGTTCGCAGAGGACCTGGATTGACATTGCTCTATAGTCTGTTATGGGCCCTATTTCATGCGCAAGAGCTGGCTTAGAAATTCAAATAAGAAATTGTAATGATGATGGATGACATGGTGGTTGATGGGTTATCGAAAATGTCAGACTAGCATTCATAAAGGAAATATTAGACACTTCTTGAAGTCACATCTGCAACTCAGCGAGAAAGGGTTACTGAGGGAGAAACCAAAAAAGTGCTGTGACTGAGCAGAAATTAAACACGGTTGCCTGGTAATACAGGCACTGAAGTCTAAATTTCAGTTTAGGAGACGTAAGTGTCATGATACCAGACGATAGTGGGTGGATTCTATTGAATTTTCGTTAGTAGAGAGAGGCGTGTGAGTCAAGTAAATTCAGAGTAATGATCATATATGTAGGTGGAAGCCCTGCTGCACGAATAGTTAGGTGAATCATGCAATTGACGATTTTAGTGTGGTGTTGCACCTGATTACTCAGGTCGGATGCGCAAATTAGGAATAAATGATCTTGATGATGACAACCATGACAGTAATACTGCAAATTTACTGCTACTTCGTTAGCTTGAAGATCCCACACTGTGACATTTTTGTCCCAATTACCCTAGTGAATTTGTTTTCATTTCCGTTTTCTGCTGAACCAAAATAGAATTTGACGTATTTTTGTTGATTTCATTTTCTACTGTAGTAATAATTTTAATGATGTCGCTCGAATGTTAGTAAATAAGATTTATTTGCTGTTGGCATCTTTTGCTTTCGGCTATGGTCCTGCTTTTTTTAAAGGTTATTTCCAGTTATTCTTAATGACTGTCAATAAGGTTTTATTGGAAACTTTTTTTCGAAACCGATTTCTACTATGGTTACTTTTTGTGGAATCTGGAGTTGAATGTAGGGGTCTGTTGCATCTGCATTACCGTACGAGACATTTAAAAAGGGCTTTGGCCTTAGATTGGGTGCCCCACCTCAGGAGCGCAGTGGGCAGCGTGCGCCTTCCTTCGGATGAGAAGTAAAACCGAGGTTCCGTTTGGTGTACGATAGCATTTGCACGTAAAAGGACCCTCTCTACTATGCAACGGGAAGACGAGGCAAAATTTCCAGGTGTTATAGTTCGCCCCCTGGCTTTGGTGGAATTCCCCAACGAATATTAGGCCGACAATAAATATGCGTAGGGGGCACCCTTGTATCCATTTAGAGGAACAAGATGGGTCCCCGACCCTGCCATAGGCTGGGAAAAGGGTTAGAAGTTGCTTTTTGGCCTTAGGCTGGGTGCCTGTAATGGAGTCATGAGAACCAGGTCCTGCCTCAGATGAGAAAACGATTAGCGAACTAGAACTTTGTGAATTGTGATCACAACTCTAATAAAGAGTTGATGGATGGTAATATTAATGTATAGATAAGTTTTACCTAATAAAAATGGAGTTGGTGGAAATGTTTAGAGAATAATATTTTAACCAATATGAACTACCCCCACTATCCACTGGCATACGTGACATTCTGCAAAACTTCATGACTGCTGCTTCAAAGGGCGTCATTCTCACCTTGCATGGATAATAGGGGCCTAAAGTGATCTATCATGACCCTTATTTGCTAAGGGCAAGTTTACTGCCCAAGGGTAGCATTTAGGATTGATTTTGTAATCATATGTTCACTCATGAATCGATGATAAAAACACGTGCCTCACGCACCACGCACCCTTTTAATACTCTTCAATAAGCGAAAATCGTAGTCATCTTCAGATCCTGATTACACCACACGTTGTTATTCAAGTATCATGGACGGACATATGGGTGACATCAGACACCCACATCCGCCCACACAAATGCACTGAATTCATAGTGTTTTACTTTATAATGAAAGGTGCACTTTACCCCTACCACTCATTTCAGAAGAAAGTGACATCTATAATATATTCAGAATGTTGGTAGCCACTGTTCAGTTATTTTGTTATGGGGCCTCCGATGTCACATCTTCTTTTTCCCACCCTATTTCTCCGTCTTGGCTCTACGTTTCTGTCTCACTTTTATTTCTGCCTAGCTTGATCACTGTCATCCCGCCTCGGTGGCGCAGTGGAGCGAGAGAGGCCCTGAGTGCGCCTTCTTTCGGATGAGAAGAAAAACCGAGGCCCCATGTGGTGTATGATGGGATTTGCACGTAAAAGGACCCTCTCTACTATGCAACGGGTACAGTAGATTAGGCAAAATTTCCAGGTGTAGGAGCTCCCTCTGGCGTCGGTGGAATAACCCAAAAAGGACCATGCAAAGGGTTGCAGCTTTGGTCGGTAGCCGGCTGTAGAAGAGCACAAAAGCACTGTCCAATATACTGTATCGCCCTTGCAGAGACGTAGCAACGCATGGACAATGGGACAAATGGCAAGGGGGTCAAGGGGCGCGGGGCGCTATCACTGTAGCGCTGAATTAAAGGCGCAATAATAAATCTTTGCCAAGGACGCCCAGAACATTGCTACGTCTCTGCGCCCTTGTGTCCATTGAAGGGGACAAGGTGGTTACCCGATCCTGCCATAGGCGGGAAAAGGGTTGAGTTGCTTTTTGCTATGCCACTGTCATTGATACCAGGAGTAATTGACTGTAGTTCTCCTTAATTGTGGACATACTTTGTGTTTTTTTTCACTTCGGTCGAATGCAGTAGACAGAATTCCAAGAATTTTTTTACCCGTCTGCATGCTTTTTCTTTTAAATTGCTTGATTTAACAGTTCTAATGGACTTCGGGTCATGTAAACCATTTCTATGGATTGTATTTTGATGCAATAAACAAACAATTGGCGATTCTAAATTTCGGGATTTTTTCTAGTTAAATGTCGTCGTTTGAATATTTAAAATAACCAATGCCTTTATTTCAAAATCTATAAGATATAGGAAAAATGGTTAGGAAAAACTGATAGTTGATGGAGGGGGACATTCATTTCCTAAAACAATTAGGAAATTTCGGCAGTAGTTTTTTTTTTTCAAAGTTACATTTTTTTCCATAGAATATTTTCAACTATCTATGCGAAATTTTGATATACAGGTAGTCGTCGACTTACGACCGCAATTGGTTCTGACAGACGGGTCGTAACACGATTTAGTCGTAAGTTGAGTAGGCTATACAGTATGTACAGTACTGTACTATGAAATCATCATCATCACACCCTTCTCCAGCCTGTGGCTGGGTCGGGTCTGCGGGTTCCAATCCTCCACCCCCACCTATCTCCAACCAACTGTTGGTCTTGTGCCTCCTCTTTGGACTCTGCAAGCTTTTCCCCATCATCGACAAATATCAAGCACTGAGGAACCCATTCCCCTACTCTTGCCAGCAGATCAGCCATGACTAGAGTGAATAAGTATGGGCTAAGTGTTAACCCTTGATGCACACCCACCTGCACCTTGAAGTTTCTAGTATTGTACTGCACTGTGAAATGATGCTATATAAAGCTTTAAGTCATATTTTATCATAATTTTCTTTCATTATTATTGTATATTTTATGCCATTAAAACACTGCAATACCAGTCCAACTGGGAACAGGTGGTACAAAAGAACATGGTTGTGTGCAGGGTGGATTGGGGCCAGGGTCGGATCCAGGATTTTCGTCAGGGAGGTTGAGCCATAGGCAGCGATTGGCAACGCAATTTTCATTTGGCAGTGTCAATGTCGACCCAAAATTTAGGGGGGGGGGGGTGGCAACCACATAACCCCCCTCTGGATCCGCCCCTGATTGGGGCCTTGTTGCAGATAGTCGGGGTGGAGAATTGGAACCCGCAGACCGGCCCCAGTCACGAGCTGGAGAAGGGTGTGATGATGATGATTAGTTTCAAAAATACAGTACCAAAATACAACTATTAATTTGCATCACTGCTGATTGGCTATGGGTCGTCAGCCGACCAACGCCAGCTGACCAAACTGGTCGTAAAGTCGAACAGTTGTAAGTTGCATAGGTCGTAAGTCGACGACTACCTGTATCATGTTCCTATACCCAACATTAAAAAAATAAGCCTTCAAAACTGCATTAATGAGTATTTGTCAATGGCCTGTGGCTACAGGATTTCGTCTCAGGTATGCACCTCAGCAAATTGTCGCTCATAGTCGGGTAAGAGCGAATATTAAAGTAACTAACGGGTTGGGGAGTCGGCAAGAAGCCATAACGGGCCGAACGTTGTTGAGGCTGCTCGCGGGTGAGAGGGAGGTTGGAGAGGGGAAATTAGCAGCACCCAATGTTGAACCAACCGCCCATGTTGGTACTGTACTAACATGGGCAGTGTTGCTTAACTTCAGTGATCTGACGAGAACTGGTTCGCCCAAAGCAATTCAGCCGCTCTAAAGGATTGGAGCTTTGGTCAGCAGCCGGCTGCGGAAAACGCCGTCCAATATGCCACCTTTGTGTCCATTTAAAGTAGGGTTGCCATACGTCCCGGTACACCGGGACATGTCCCGGTTTTGAGGTCTGTGTCCCAGTGTCCCGGTCCGACAGTCATTTGTCCCGGTCGATTTAAAATTTTCGCATGTTAAACAATTATTTTCTGATAATATCATTGCACTCAGTACTGCGCATATACAGTACATGCCTAGAGATTTGGTACTGATTCGTCCATGAAAGCACATCACGTTTTGCCAGTGAAACTGACTGTTCGGGAATGATCCACCATTGATCCCTGGGGCGGATCCAGACGAGGGGCAATGCAGCAATTGCTCCCCCCTCACTGCCTGAAAGGGGCGCAAATGATACTGCCAGTCCAACAGTTACAGTCCAATCTGTAGTTGGCTAAACCACTGAAGATAGGTAATTGTCAAACGGCCAGGAGAGGACCTTTTTCTAATTGCTAGCTAGATGTATAGTCAGGGATTATGAATATTTAAAAATATTTGGGGCGCACATATTTTGAAGTTCTACCCCCACCCAGTCCTCTAAAATATTTTATATTTCAATGCGTTAGTGAAAGGATTATGGAATTTTTTTAATAAAGCTATGAATGTTTATAATATCAATTCTTGCCATTTTGTTGAAAAAATATTTTTAAGGGGGGGATGTCCCGGTCGGTGGTCCGACAATTATGGCACCCCTAATTTAGAGGGACAATATGGGTACCCAACCCTGCTATAGGGAGGAAAAGGGTTAGGAGTTGAGCGTTTTTTTCTCATAAATGTATCAGCAATCAACCTACAGTATTTTTATTTTGGTAGTGAAGAAGACTGTTATTTGCAAAAATGAAGAATTCCGTCTTGCAAGTGTGAAGTTTTGTTTTCTCGTGGCGCTGTCTTTTTAGTTTTCTTGAAAGCCAAGAATAAAGCCGATTTTCGGGCTTGTGTGTGTGTAACGAACAGAAGACACACGTTATTTGTCTGACTTCAGACAGGCATACAAATGATAGGTATCGATTGCTTGCTGAAATGTTTTTAGAGTCCATGTGATTATATTTCTGAAAAGGTGAAGGAAGTAAAGTCCCATTGACATTCCACGTCAGGTCTGTTGGAATGGTGCTTGATGAATATCAATTACAAATATCTGCAACATGTTGACAAAAGCAGCTGATAAAAATACTATATGCATATACTTTCACTTTCAGACCCTGATTTGTATCCGTCTGGATATTCAGATATAATATACAGTCTATATATGGTCTGCTATTGAAATAATAAAATTTAATTAGTCTGCGGTTAGCTTTCTATATGCCACGTTAAGTTAGCTATAGGGTAATAATGTCACGGTAGAGTAAGGTTCATTTCACAAAAATAAATAACCCGTTATTAGAAAATGTATGCAATAAAACGCATTCCTCTGATGAAGTACCACACCCCTCATACGTATTATTACATTTTTTTAATAACAGTTTACTAAGATGTCTTTAAGATGCAGTCGTTTTCAAACCACAAATTTTTTTTCTATTCCGCCTGTTTTTTTTTTTTACAGAAACGCTCATTGAAGCTGTTAAAAATATGACGTTATGGACAACAAATGAAACTGAAGAAGAAACGACAATTAGAAATACAGAAGAAATTCTAGCTGCACTCAATATTATTGTAGAAATAATTACAAAAGATGGTATGTACTACACAGTATACCTAGTCTTATATAAATTTTTAACAACAATTGTTTAGGAAATTGAAAAACGCAATATAAAAGCGAAGCCAATCATGTAAATTGTACATCGGAATTTCTCGTTTTTCATTTGATGTTGGATGGTATTCACTATAACCCTTTGTTGTAGTTCAATTGTTTTCTTTTTTTTTATTTGGGACTATTGAGTTTGTTTGGTATGACGTCAACATTTTTTAAACAACGAAAAATATTTTTAGGTGTAAAGCTCTCTTGTACTTTATTTGTCATTATTTGTAATCGACCATTATTTGTCAGTGGCCCTACTCTCTCTTCCTCTTATTGTATTATACCCGATTTTATTTTCAACGCAGTTGCTCAGTGGTTGCGTGCTTGCAATTTCCATCTTGGCTGAGGCTGATGGGCTCTATCGAGCCACAGGGAATCGGCAAATGCACCTACCATCGGTTTGAAAGTATAACCATGGTCCTGAATAGCCTGTTACGATGTCATTTGAACTCAAAAGAACTCTTGCTACATGTAGTTAAATATAATCATGTAGAAAGGCAAAATTTACAACTGTAGGTGCTTGTTCCGTGGCATCGGTAAAAGAAGTTGCCCCTCTTCCCTTCCACGAAGAAGGCAGTGGGACTAAATAAGCAGGGGTTGTGGCATTAGGTCAGGGATCGTTTGCTTGAAAATACCGTTCGGCCGTGGCTGTCTGGTACCAACGGGAAAAAAATGGATGCCCATCACACTGTCAGAGGCAGATCATAGGATCGCCGAGAAGATTAAGTACTGCAACAGGACTAATATGCTTTCCCCTACATACGGACACATAAATCAATTGTGTCATAATTGTACATTTACTAATTACATTTAAAAATACTTGCAAATATATTAAAATTTCTAAAAGAAATTATGACTCCAGAACAATGTATAACCTGCACCCCCCCTCTCCTAAGGCCCCGGCTGATAAAGGATTAAGCATTATGATTATTTAAAACTTTCTATACTATAGGTTAGTAATGTTATTTACGTAGATTCATTTATTGCATTACCTGAGCGTATTACGGGCCACACTCGCACTCCCTCAACATATAAATATGTTTGCAGCCTTAAAATTTTCTTTCGATATAAACTACATAGTGACTCCCACCCCATATTTAAATGATTGGCATTTAGTTTTTTTCTGGCCAGACTCTAACGCGCTTCGGACATGTGAACCCTTTGCTCATATCTTGTTGAAGGTCGCCTTGTTTACAAGTTGTCAGGTGTTAAATAATTAATTGTATAGAAGCGGGAATGAATGTTACATAAGGGCAGGAGTAATGCTACTTGTTCGTGTTGCAACTTCTATGCGGAATTGAAATGTTTTGAGACTCCAAGTAATTCCTGCTCTCCCTTAAATTTCCAGATATAGAAGAACTTGTCATTAGTTTTGTGTAAATGACAAACTCGGCTAATTCGAAATTGTATTGATTTCGGACGTCTAATATTGTTGGTAGACCGTTTTGGAATGAATGGTAATAAGATCTTAAATAAGGAGTGACATTTTCATTTCGAAACCATAAGTGTAAGAATGTGTCACATTTGAGTAGTCGAAATACACTATCGCAGGGGTGTCAAACTGGTGGTCCGCGGGCCACATGCGGCCCTCATAATCCATACCATGTAGTATACATACCCTAAAACCTCCAATTGACCGCCATGACGCTCTATTTTTCAACCCTTCTGCTAGGGTGGCGGTTAATTAGAGGTTTTACGGTATAGGTATGAGGTCTGCTACTCAGAACGCGTAACGAGAGGGGCCCTGACGCAGTTGGATGGAGGCGCCATGGGGCATATTTTCATTAAAACTATTAATACCATTTCGGCAATTGTCATGTCAAATAAACTTGACACCGTCGGGCTGTGCCTCTTGGTACTTTTCAAAGCAAATTACTAGCAAAAAGCCAACAATGCATGGCCCTCATGACAACGCACATACTACCAATGTAGCCCTCAGGGTACCTGCTGTTTGACATTCCTGCACTATGGGGTAACAATGATTGCCGACTAACCTATAAATATCTTCTCTAAGCAATCGATGGACTTATTTTGCGATGTAAAACTTTGATGCCCCATATGTCTTCCGAAATTGTAGTTTTAGTGTAGATAGTTAAATGGCAATGTGAAATATAGCTAAAGTTAATTTCTGCAGTTATTTTAAAAGTACCTTACAGTTGAATGATGGGGAAGCGTTGAAGAAGCTTTTCTGAGAACAATAAAGCATTAATGGTTTGTGGATTTATTTCACATCGGTTTGAGCAACAAAATCAATTTATTGTTGCAGTCGTTTACTCATTATTTACAGCACGAAATTTGATGATCATTTACCACTGCATGATTTTGCTATCACCGACCACAAAACAACATAATTTGTTCTCCAACAATTTTGCCCTTTACCACAAAATTCAAAATATCGTTTTCTTCGCATCATATATTTTTATCAGTAATTTAGTCTAATGTTTTAGACAAAATGAATAATGTGATTTCGTTGTTGTTTTTCGGAATTTGCTGTTACGTAACTTTCTACTGTAAAGTGTGTAGCAGAAATGCGAAAGCTATGGTATACTGTATGCGCAAGGTGACAACGAAAGATAGCTAGAAATAGGCAGGAGTTCAGGAGTGGGTGAGACATTCCTGAAGGGACCAAGCTGTAGTGGTCTGAGTATACAGTATCATTAATTGAAAAGAGGTATTGCTTTTATGTCATTCACAGGAATGAAGGTTATAGGGAGCAGACGGGTTAGAGGTAGTCCAAGGCAAACATGGAAGCAGGTTATGAGGTGGGACAGAGCACTGTATGAAGTGATTAGGGACTCAGTTAGGAATAGAAGGAATTGGCCCGATTCTACTGTTTGTTTGTTGGTGTTTTAGGGCCCTTTAACTACAAGGTCATTAGAGCATTAGACTGCACAGACACTACACTAATGCGACGATTTTTGGGTATTAGCAGTACCCAGTTTTCCCAAGCGGCCACCCATGTCAGTACTAGCTGGGGGTTGCGTTGCTTAACATCAATGATCGAACGAGAACTGGTGTGTCCAACCCAATTCGCCGCTCCCCCCCCCCGATTCTACCATAGGCGGTATATGAATATGATGATAATCTGCACTCAAATGAAATACAGCAAATTTTCTTGATTAACTGGAATTTTTATCAGCATCAGTCATCCGCAAAGCCAATTTAATCAAAAATGTTCATCATAGCCAATGTTTAAATTACAGATATCATACGTAAGACACCCACCGGGTTTTAGTTCATAAATTTGTAATGTGGGCTTTTTTAATGTCGGTTCCTTGGCTTCTGAACGTATTTTAATCAAAGTATCCCAAAAGGAAAATTGAATGAAAGCTCAGCTTGGTTTTCTTCGGAGGTGGGGAGGGGGTAATCTTCCATATTTGGTGAACCGAGGTAGTATTTTTATGTAACCCCTGCCTGTAAAAAATCTTTTTCCGTATAGGTGAGATACATATCACAGTATATGCCACAGCTCCACTAGTCATCCGATAAAGGCACAATTTCTGCTTACCATCCGCCTCGAAGAGGCTGGAACCTGCAATCAAGGACTAAAACACGCGATCGCTGAGACGGACGGTGTTTAGAGGAAATATTTAATTCCGGAGATTTCAATGAAATGTTAACATGCCAACATATAGTACAAGATGTAAAAATAAATAATGGAAGGGAATGGTCGTATCCGTGATATATATATAAAAAATTACATCTACTCTACGAATCATTTCACCGACTTCAGCTGTACTGAAAAGCATGCGTGGGTGTAAATTTGCCGATGTGAAATCTACGTTAAATTATTATGTAAAGGAAGAGATCATCATGAGGAAAAGCAAAGAGTAATATAGTAATGGGTCCTATTTGTATTAGGATATCCTTTTAAAGGCGTAATCGATTCTCTTTCTCTCCTTTTTTGTCATATTTGAAGGTCATGTAAATGGTACTCTTGCCATTATGAATCTTTCTTGTATTTTTCTTTAAGCCCTACTTGTACAAGAGCACAAATGTCTCTCGAGGATGAAAAGGAATTGAAATTTGCAACATTTTTAGTGCAATTGGATGTGTTCTATTATGTCAGGACCAACAAGGATGAAGCACCCAAATGAGCTTCAAATGGACCAGAATTCAACGAATTACATAGAATACCTGTAGGCAGTTGGGAGGAGGGAGGGTGCAGAAGGCTTCTTTAGTGGCCTACCAATAGTTCAAAGCTGTTCAAAGCGCATTTTTCTTCTTGATTTCGGTTTTACAGCTGACAAAAAATTGCTGTCAGCTGTTAGAACAAGTGGCTCGAATAAAGGTTGAGTAGAAAATTGGGTCGGAATTGCAGAGGTTTGGTTGAGACGTCGGTCTATTGACTTTGAAGGCCATTAACCGACATCAATGGTGACGATGCAGGACAAATAATGATAATACAGCGAATTGAGTTAGCACCTCCAGAGTCATCACCTGCTGATTGAGCTCACCGTTACTGGTTCGATTCTAATCTTAGCATGTGAGTACTATCGGACTATGCATTTCATTAATAACAAGTAAAGCGATGATCTCGTGTTATGGCCCACAGGTTGTCATCACTGTACGGTAAGACCTCTTTCTACACAGAACAACGTATGTGCACATCGGCAAAATTATCAGGCGTAGCGGTAAATGACCTCCAGAAGTAGATAAGACGGGTTGAATAAGTAAACCAACTGTTTTATCATCATTACTTATCCTGGACCCCCAAACTGGGTAGATTGACAGATTTTCATACTGTATGTAGATGGCTCTCGGTGGCGGATCATCGCACAGGCACAACAAGAGCATGTCTGTATGTGTTATTTTATACTAACGGGTTGGGGAGTAAGCCAAGCAGCTATAACAGGCTGAACCCTTAGGAGGCTGCTCGCGGGATATGAGGAGGTAGGTGTAGGGGATATAGGAAAGAGGAAATTTGCAGCACCCAACGTTCTTTACCAACCACCCATGTTGGTATTAACATGGGCTTGCGCTGCTTAACTTCAGTGATCTCACGAGAACTGGTGTGTCCAACGCAACTTGGCGGCACAAGTGCCTGATGTGCCTGTTGTGTGAACGAAAGTGTATGACTACAAAAAGCTCTAAAATATGAAGGTTTATCTACGCCTTTCTACCCATCTGATGTCCGTTGATAGCCCAATTCTGCAGATCTGTTATCTAGATATTTTGAAAATTTAGTTCTGCCTTTGGGGGAGAGAGAGAGAAAGAGAAAAGGTCTAAGAGGAACTACGCTTTTAGTGATATGTAAAGTGGCTGATGTTTTTTGACCATTTACCTGACTAAATGTTCAAACATAACATGGTTTGGAGACACAATGGCAAATTTTCATTGTGCTCATTTTGTGCGTGGAACTTTTATTTCTCATGCATCGATTTTCTGAGTCATAATCCGAGTATCTTTTGTTAAGGGAGTCCTATTGCTGCATGGAGGTTTTTCCCCTGACTTAACCAGAACTCATAGCATCTTTGAACAGATTTTCTTCAATAGTATCTCATGTAACATATTTTGAAAATGATATTTTGACCTTAAAGGGAAGAGTATCATACCATCATTTAGATAAAGTGTTCATATGCTATTTAACGCTAATATTAAAAACGTCAGCCAGGCAGACTGAATCACTCTAACTATGTATTTCAATATACTGAATGCTTTCACATTAGCAATGAAAGGGAATGTTTGCTAGACCGCTTTATAACAAAATTTAATGTTGACGTGCTCCGAAACTACATTTGTATATTAAACTTGCTAATTTTCTTTATATTTTAATATAGAAAATGATAGAAATGCGTTGTGTGAAACTTTGGTGCAAAACAACGTGAGCAGTATACTAACAAAGTTATTCAATGGTGATTATGAAAATTCTGCATTGAAAATAAAAGAGAAGACTGCAGAAGCTGTCGCCGAAATTGCAAAGACAGGTATTCGTGCAGAATTGCTATTTTATATCAAAAGAATAATATGTTAAAAGTGCGTTAAATTTCTTATCCTTGTTTTTAAAGAAAAATTAAGCAAATCATGATAATACTGTCTGCTTGCTCGGATGAAATGCATAAAATTATTCAAAGGTGAAGGATTAACGTCATTTAGTTGGCTCAAATTAAAGTTTATTCCTTTTATGGAATAGACAGTATGTAGTTGTTATTTTTAAGTATTAATATAGGCGTTGATAGATTCAGTGAGTACGGTGCAGGATAAAATATTTCTGCATATTGTAGCCCTGCGTAATCCTCATCATACTTTATCCCGCCTGTGGCAGCGTCGGTTGGTGGGTTCGTTGGTGTTTAAGGACCCATCAACTACAAGGTTAGAGCCTTGTCCACTGTGTAGGTCTAATGCGGCGACTGCATAGTTGCTACAACTAATGCGACGATTTTTGAATATTAGCGGTACTGAGTTTTCCCAAGTGGACACCCATGTCAGTACTAGCTGGGATTGCGTTGCTTAACTTCAGTGATCAGACGAGAACTGGTGTGTCCAACAAAATTAGCAGCTCCCACGGCAGAGTCGGGTCCGCGGGTTCTGATCCTCCACTCCCGCCTATCACCCACCAGGTTCCCAGCCACTATCATATCCCTTCGTACAGCCTGCTCCTACGCCGACTTTGTTCTTCCTCTACCCAGGGTAAGGTTCCAGTAACCTACACCCTTGTAATGGACCTAACCAACTCCTCCTTCCCTCTTCTCATCACATGGCATTACCATCTCATTTTATTCTCTCTCATCTTTTTCGCGATATTCCCACCTCCAATCTACCCTTAATATAATCCTATCTGCTCTCGGACACCACCTATTCGCATTTCAGCTACTCTTATGCTATTTTAATGGCTCTTCCACACTGCCCAACACACTGATCCATATAGCATAGCTAGCCTAAACACTGCCCTGTAGAACTTCCCCTGCAACTGTAGTGGGACTCTTCGATCATACTGGACTCCACTTGCCTGTCTCGACTTCATTCACTCTATATTGATCCTATGGGTCACATCGAAATTTATGTAAAAATTGTTGTGGCAGGAGGCCAACAAGAATTCACATAATTCACTGCCAGACTACTAACGAAGTTTCCCTGTGTTAATTTTTGTCCACTGTTTCTGCTTTTATTTTTCTGCACTGGTTACTCAACGCTGCCAGAGGCGGGACACGCCTAAGTTATTTCATTAATATTAAGTTCTTTCAACGACGGACATGTAAGTGCTGCTACTCGTTAAAGCTTGGCTACTTGTGACATTTTTCTCTTTCACATTAATCTGCCAACACTCCCCCCCCGTACCAGGGTCGAATGCCCATAAATTCGAAATATCTACTCTAGAAATTGCTATCAAGGGAAAGGGAGGAGTAGAAATCGGGAACGAAAATAAAATCATACGTTGGACAATGGTTGTTACGTTGCTGATTGTCAATCTGACATGGTACCTCTCTTATTCGCCTTGTAAAGAGCATCTGAAAAGTCGTGAACTTAGAAAGTTTTTACCCCAGTTACTTTAAAATGTTGTAATTGTGGATTCTGTAGAGATTGGTAGAAAACACTGTGGAGATGGACGTATGATATCCGCACTTCTTCAACTGTTCACGAACGAACATAACGAAGTTAACGTGCAAGCGTGTAGAGCGCTGGGAAACATCTGTTATGATAATGGTAAGACAGATTCAAAAAAAGTTAATGTAGATTTTCTGTTCCTCACATTAACAGTCTAAGCTTTTCCACTTAATTCCCACAGCATTCAAAAACGTTATATTAAAATGAGATAACTTATATCTAGATTTTGGCAGAAGTGTTGTTCATGAACATGGAGGAACTGATAAATTGTTACAAATACTCCAGAGTGAAAATGCCCGAAAGGAAGGCAAGGAACAATTGCGCACCGTAGCAACTGGATTTCTACTTAATCTAATTAATACATATGGTAATCAATAATTAAGATTTCTTGGATTCCAAGCATGTTGACGTTGAATATTTTACCCAATCCGTCTGTATGCAGTACATCCATACTTGCAGATATCACACAAGAACGTGTTTTGGAACTGGACGTGCTTAGTATCATTTGTGATTATTTAGCAAAGTATAATCAAGAAGAAGACGTTTGCATTCATACATTGCTGATTTTAAATTGTCTAGCAGACAGCGGTGAGTTATTCGTACCGAGAAAGAGAGAGGATATGAAAGTAACGTCATTCATATAAATTTTTTAAATTATGATAAACATCGATTTCTTTTGTCTATTTAAAGATAATGGCCGTCGAAAAATTATAGAAAAAAATATTTGTGGAGTCTTAGTTGGTCTTATGGAGATTGAAGTCTCGACTGAGGTTGTAGAAGCCGTTTTAGAGTTAATAGGAAATTTAGCAGAAGATGGTTAGCTTAAAATTTTTAAAAAACATCATTTTTAAGTCCTTGCATTATCAATTGCTGAAAAAGGACAGTTTGCCGATTTGGTGGAAACTTTTTTTTTCACTTTTTCTTCTACATTTTCCCCATCTCCCCTCTTATTTGACAGATGTTGTAAAATATCAATTGGCTGCAACGGGATTTTGTCATAATCTTCTTAAATTCTTAAAGATGGGACAAATAACAGTGCAAGACGAAGAAGCTCTTAATGTAACTAAAGTAGCTTGTGATCTGATTGTTTTGATGCTTACAGGAGGTAAATAAATACAGTACCGGTTTTGGATTGGTTGTAATCGAGTAAAGTATAATATGTTGTCCAGAAGTCCAATAATAATATTTATTTCTAGATGAAAGTATGGAATATCTGTACGCCAGTGGACGAGGTGAAGTTTATGAAGAAATTATATCGTGGTTAACAGCTAAAGATGAGACATTACAAACAGCAGCCGCATTAGCTATTGGAAATTTTGCCAGAAAAGGTAGGATTTAACGTTTTAATTCAGTGGTTTTCAGTTTCCCCAGTAGTATTTTAACTTCTATCTGATCCTTTTGGTTCTCTAAGCTCTTTCTTAGTGCCCTGTTCCCATGCATCTTAGCGGAAAACTAGTTATTGGTGGGAGAGGGTCCATCTAAAAGAGCGTTTATGGGCCTCTCCTCATCTTGTGCATGCAGTGCATGTGTGCCACATCGCCAAAGATGATTTGGTTTGTTAGGCTTTTTAATGCCTGTCTGAAGACCATTTAGTGAGACCGAGGAGAAAGGAAGAGTTTCTAAATCTGGAAAAATTGCCGATAGTTTCCGTGTATAAAGATGTATGTGCGGGGACATCGTACCTACTGCAGAGTGCCACAGCTTAGGTTTCCCTTTGGCCTCTCACAGCGAGCATGTAGCAGTACTATTGGCTCCTGTATTCAGCGCATGTGTCGCTCAGGGGATTGGCTTGGTTTGCTATTTGGCTATTTAACGCCAGCCCATCTACTCCTGAGGGACAAACTCCTGCACGTGGGAAGTTCTTCAGCTCTACGTGGATATTTTTCGTCATTGTAAGGATTCTAAGATTAGGATTTCTCTCGTCGCCAGTTTCAACCAGGTTTCAATCTATAATTTTGAAGGCAAGCACGCAACACTCGCTATCCATGGTCACCGTTTCCGTTCCATTTGCTCCTTCAGTTCCTTTAATTTAAGATTTTCGTTATTTAAAATGGGCGTCTGAACTGTGGTCCATGAAAGTGGAGGAGAAGGAAGAGGTCCTTACTTTACATCCCTATATATTTTTTTTTCCAATTAAATGAATATTTTAGATTCGATAGGAAAATATATAGTCAGCACAGTTAATATTCGGACAGTTAGTGAATTTTTTTCAAAGCAAGCAAAAATATAGATATTATAATACAGTTATTGGTTGTTTAGTCTTCCATTTTTTTTTTGTTGTTTGTTGGAGTTTAAGGTCCCGTCAACTACGAGGTCATTAGAGACCCGTCCACTGTATAGTTCTAATGCATATACTGCACAGACACTACACTAATGCGACGATTATTGGGTATTAGCAGTACCCAGCTTTTCCAAGCGACCACCCATGTCAGTACTAACTGGGCTTGCATTACTTAACTTCAGTGATCAGACGAGAACTGGTGTGTCCAACGCAACTCGCCGCTCGTTAGTCTTCCATGGTCCCACGGTTTTTGGTTATTTGGTCACGTGAAACGGTAGATAGGCATTCGTAGAATATGAAAGGGTTGTGGAGGAGATCGAGAACTACGACACTTTAAACACTAACAGGTCGATTTTCCACTCTCACTCTTCTTGGAGAACAGTCCTCAGGGAGTGCATGTTGGAGATGCTGTCGGTTCTGGCCCTTTGGCCCACTACATTCTAAATGAACTCGATGGGGTTCAGGTCGGGTGTTGTGAACACCTTTGGGTTGTTGTACAACAACCACGCACAAATCGATCCATAGTACCATTGATGAACCTCGCATTTCCCACCCGTTTTCCACTTTTACACCCCACACCATGACTCCACCACCTGTGTGTTTTATAGTGGGTTTGACGTTCCTCAAATCCAAGGCTGTCGTACGTTTCCCCCACACCTTGGCTCTTCCATCACTACCATGCAGGTTAAATTGCAAATTTTTTTGGCGAATTCCGAACGCTTCCTGATGTTGACATCACTTTGCAAAGTTGGAGCACTAACAAAGAGATCCTTTCGAATTACTCAAGGAATATTGGTTATCATGATCGTCCAAGATTTTTGGCAGACCCCTTTGCCTCTCAGATTCAATTCTATCCTCTATATGGAAGCACGTAACTGTGTCTCTAAATTGTACATATGCATGTGGTTCTTTCAAAATTCTTTCCATTCCACCATCCCATTCTTTAATTTCGCTTTGGGACACTAAGGCAAAGTATCTTTTCCAATATCAAGTTGGCTCGGAAAATCGACTTGTTCGTGTTTCAAGTGTCCTATTTCTCAACATCATCATCATCATCATCCTCATACCCTTATCCCGGCAGTGGCAGGGTCGGGTCTGCGGGTTCCAGCCCTCCACTCTCGCCTATCTCCCACCAGGTCTCCGTCCACCCCACGCACTACTATATCCTTACGGGCAACCTGCTCCCACGTCTGCTTTGTCTCCTCCTGCCCCGGGTGCTTTTAACCTCTTCGCATTACGTGCCCATACCACCTCAACCTAGGGAGCGGCGAGTTGCGTTGGACACACCAGTTCTCGTCTGATCACTAAAGTTAAGCAACGCAAGCCCAGTTAGTACTGACATGGGTGGTCGCTCGGGAAAGCTGGGTACTGCTAATACCCAATAATCGTCGCATTGGTGTAGTGTCTGTGCAGCATATGCATTAGAACTATGCAGTGGACGGGTCTCTAATGACCTTGTAGTTGACGGGACCTTAAACACCAACAAACAACAAAAAAAACACCTCAACCTACTCTCCGTCATTTTTTCCGCGATTTTCCCCACCCCCAGGCTCATGTACCACAGCATTCGCATCTCGGCTACTTGCATTCTCAACCTCTGCATAAAAATGCTGTTGTGTGTTTTTTTATTTTCAATTTGTAGGAATGTGTATCTACTATATCAAAATACATGTATCATTTTTGCTTAACAGCTTTGAAAAAATTTCACTAACTGTCCTAATATTAACTGTGCTGATTGTATGCAGAGGGGGGCATGCCATTGTAAGAACTCACGAGAAACTTCTCTTCCCCCAAAATGAACCCATCCGGGTTAGCTAGGATTGAGCTGTTCACCATGACCGCAAGAAATAACTTTCTTACCACCTGAACTAACCTTTCATTTTTCACACGAGTAAGGATGGTATGTTACAGTCAACGTTTCAGAGGTGGTGGAATGGCCTTTAATCACCTTATGACCGACCAGATCATAAATAGCTTAGATGTACAGTACTCTACGTTATTTACTTGACTACTGCCTGATAGCTATTAAATATTACATTGATTTAGAGAATTCTTATAAAATGAAAAAGGAAGCATGTCTTCCGCCTTTTATTTTTAATGTTGAGGACGTTGCTAATGAGGTGTGTGTAGGCGACTTGTTTACTGTCACATAAAGCACCACTTCTTTACAGGTCATTGTACATTATCTTATGATGGAATTATCCATCGGATTACATAAAAGTATTGATGTGATGTACTGTAATTACTGTATATTGCATTTGTTTTGGCAAAAAACCTACAGGAATTTCAGTCGAAGAGCTGTAGGTATTTATTTTGTGGTTGGATATCAGACTTATATAGAAGAATTACGATCATTGATGTAAAGAGAGGTTACACTCACTTGTAAATGTGTAATGAATTCCTAGTGAAAGTACCTACCACTTGAACGAAGTTTTCACTGACTTTTAAGTGCAATCTCCAGGGTATAAGTGATAAATTTAATCATGAAGTTGCCTTTTCTTCGTTGATGTAGTAAGGTTTGCGTTGGAGGAATGCGTAGCCATAGCGAAAATAATTAGAAAAGGCACCAGCTTTGTAAGGTTAAAGATCGTTCGTTGAAGTATTTTGCAGATAACCAAGCCTAAATCGGCCTTTTGTGTTTACTCCTAGTGCCTTAAGATTTGCCCATTCCCATCCTCGTTTCCCTTTATATACTGTAAGTACCATATTTGACGGCATATAAGACACATCCTTATTTAGGAGGCCACACACAAGGAAAAAAGTTTCAATAGTCCGTGCGACAGCACGGTACCACAATAACTTAAAATGTGGTTTCTTTTAGTTCTCACATTTCGTAAAGGCCAAATAAACAAAAATTGAATGCAGTTACTAAATTTATTTTTATTAAGGAAAATTAACAAACAGTAATTTCAATAATGAATAAATGAAAGAACGGCAAGCAATCAAACATAATACAAAATAAAGCAGAAACAACAAAAAACGCAGATTCAACGAAAACGTTGCCATCATGAAATTAGACTTTAATCACTTTCAAAACCATAAAAATCCTTTTCACTCTTATCATCATCATTGAAAACGAGAATATCGTCATCACTATTGTTTTCGTCATCGCTAGTATCACCTTCTTCGAATAATGCGTCGTCTTCTGTTCCGTCAAGAGCATTACTGATTCCACACTTCTTAAAGGACTTAACAATTACTTCAACCTTTACGTCTTTC
The DNA here is from genome assembly GCA_013389805.1 of Trigoniulus corallinus. NCBI lineage: Eukaryota > Metazoa > Arthropoda > Diplopoda > Spirobolida > Trigoniulidae > Trigoniulus > Trigoniulus corallinus. The sequence goes on along the minus strand of JAAFCE010008833.1, from coordinate 26,679,491 downwards.
CAAGATCTCTTTACCCACTCGCACACTTGTGAAATAGAAGGTTTGTCCATGGAGGGTGTGAGGGCGTGATGGGGCTCTCTTATCCACTTGTTCCATTGTTCTCGCACTTTTTCCTTAAAGGGCTTATTCACCGAAACATCTAAAGGCTGCAATTGGCTAGTTAGTCCACCAGGAATGATAGCTATCTGGGTTTTTAATTCTCTTGCTTTATTCTTTAAGGTTTCAGTTCTATGAGTGCTAAACTGATCCAAAACCAAAAGAGAGGGTTTTCTTAAGAGTCCACCAGGTCGCCTCGCCCATACGTTCTGTAACCACAGTTTCATCCCAGCTTCGTCCATCCAGCCTTTCGGATGAACATGAACAATTACACCTCTTGGAAGTTTTTCTTTCAGATGAGTTTTTTTTTAATATGAAAAACGGTGGTAGTTTTGTGCTGTCAGCACAACATGTTAGAACTACCGTATATCGGGTTTTTTCATGACCTGTGGTTTTTATGGTTATTGATTTAGACCCTTTAATACTCACAGTCTTGTTGGATGGTACATCAAATGTGAGTGGAATTTCATCCATATTTCCTATTTGACCAAGCTCAAAAGAAGTTTTCTTGCGTGCATTTATAACAAACCTATGAAATGCTAGTATTTTTTCTTCATAATCTGGTGGCATTTTCTGTGCAATAGTTCTTTTTGGGCACATTGATAAAGCCTTGCCTTTTCATGAACCTGTAGCACCAGCCCTCAGACCCTGAAAAGTTCTGATTCCCATGTTTTTCTGCAAATCCTTTGGCCTCATTGATTATCATTTTGGTTGAAACACTTATCCCAGAATTCCTCTTGTCTATCACCCACATTTTTACGGCATTTTCAAGTTCAGGCCAAGATGGAGCTGGGCATCGAAGGTTATGTTTTTGTTTTTTAGCAGTCCTCCGTTGATCTTCTTGCAGTTGCCAAGTACATATCATTTTTTCGGTAGGTGGTGGACCAAAATGCCTTGCTGCTGCTCTGTTTCCATGCACTTTGGCATAATTTAACACTCCTAGTTTATACTGAATTGTATAGCTTAATCTCTTGTTTCCTGTAGTCATATTTTCCAGGGTATTTTTTTAAACAAATAGTTTTAAGCACCAATACAACACGTTTGTACAGAGTAGCACCGATACCGACATGAGTATGAGTGGTACAATGTTGACTATGTGCTACTCCCCTCTTCTCCGCACCGAGGGCAAAGCGAGTGCTACTAGTTTCGTTCACTTTTGTTGGCAAAAATTTAGTTAAACCTGATAAAATTATTATGGCAGATGTAGAAAAAGTCATATGTGTCTAGACATTTATCCAGGCTAAAAATAGCATTCAGTATTGAAAGTTAACCTGTGTCCTTCACGTATAAGACGCAGGCAACTTTTTTGTGACCAAATTTAGGGAAAAAAGTGCGTCTTATATGCCGTCAAATACGGTAATCCATTGATTATAATGCAAGTCATTCGTGGGCAGAGTTGCACAGCTTAGCAGTTACGAAGATCTATTACACTTCACGATATAGCAAAGCGGAAGAAGGGTTTAGGCGTCGGCCTAACATACAGGCGACGAGTTCACCTACTGCATATAGCTAAGGCCTAATTTTAATGAAAGGAATATTGTGAACATTTTTCCGGAATCTACAATTTCACTGTAGAACGAGTAGGTACACCGTGAGGTAGACATTTGCTTTCCCAGTCTTTGAGATGAGAGCTGCGCCTTGCTATAAGGTTTTGGAAGAAGCTATCAGTTGTTTGTTGGTGTTTTAGGGCCCTTCAACTACAAAGGTCATTAGAGCCCCGTCCACAGCATAGTCTTATGCAGAAACTGCACAGACACTACACTAATGCGACGATTTTTGGGTATTAGCAGTACCCAGTTTTCCCAAGCGGCCACCCATGTCAGTACTAGCTGGGGTTGCGCTGCTTAACTTCAGTGATCAGACGAGAACTGGTGTGTCCAACGCAATTCGCCGCTCCTGGAAGCTATCAGCCAGGATGGAACTGACTTCCCATGGCTTTAAGATACTCCGCTACCAATTCGAAATTAATGTGTGCTGTCGAGGACGTGTATGTGTATGTGATGACATCTCCTCAAAAATAATCCATGCACAACTGAATCAAGCTAAAAGTTCGGAAGATGAGTAAGCCGATCATGATACGCGATGGTTCTTGGGTCGAACTACTCTCGTTCTTTCTCTGGTCAAGATCATTTTTACAGTCGTCATGCTGTGTGGGCTATCGCCTCGGTGACTCAGTAATAACGTGCTTAATTTATGAGTCCGTGGTTGCAGGTTCGATTTTGACCGAGTCATGTACCTTCTTTCGGACAAGAGAGGAAACCTGAAGTGTGCATTCAATCGAATAGGAAAGAAAGCCGAGGATCAGTTTAGTGTGTATAAATCGTGTATATAATTTCCGGGTGAATGAGCTCGTTCCCAGGCGTCGATAAAATCCTTTCAGCAGTTAAGTTGTCTACGTTACATAGCCAAATAAACCAAACCAAATATATATACAGTATGTCTGAATGTGTGTGTGTGTGGGGGGGGGGCATTCGATATCACCTACCCTTCCAGGAACCCAGAACACTTGATGTGGAGAGATACAATTTAGATTCGAATGATGGAAATACAGTACTACAGTATATAACTTCAGATCTTTCTTAACACAAATTCAATTTCAGATTCTCATTGTACTCGTATGGTTTCTGACGGAATTATAAAGCAATTATTGGATCTGCTAAAGAAACACAATACAAATGATGGCGACATACGTATGCAGCATGCAATTTTAAGTGCTTTAAGAAACTTAGCAATCCCAAGTATGTAGAGAAAACATTAAATCTATAACAGAATTTTGATTTTAGAGTTAAAACTGGTCTAATTCATCATGTACTGTATGTTTTATTCATGGTGCATTTCAGGAGCAAACAAAGGTCCGTTATTAGAGATGGGTGTAGTAGATGTAATTTTACCTATGATTTCTGTTCAGACTTTCCCGGTGGTATTTAAGTTATTAGGAACGCTACGAATGTTAGTTGATGGTCAAGGTAAAATAATATTAAGAAATTATTATCATTTCTATTTTTTGATGTGGTATATTTTTAAAAGTATTATTTTTCTTAAAAATTGCAGAAGGTACTGCACTTAAACTAGGTAAAACTAAGGAGTGTCTAACACGAATAGTTGAATGGTGTGGAACTGAAGATCATCCTGGAGTAAAAGGCAAACATTTCTTAGCTATTCTTAGAAATTTTAAAATGATGCTAAAAGTAAATAACTTCTTTTATTTCAGGGGAAGCTAACAGGTTGCAAGCATGGCTGATTAAAAACTCCAAATCGACTGATGTAATGAAGCTTTTAATCGAATGTGGAGGATTTCCATTTTTGGTAGCCATGGCCGTTTCTGAGCACGAAGTAATGCAAAATGAAGCGTTAATAGCGCTGAATCTAATATGTTCATCGAAGCTTGGTAAAAGTCTAATCTCATCATTATTTCTGTGTTAATAGTTTGAGATTAATGTGGTTATGTGTTGTGGGTTTTTTTATAGATATTATTAAAGATGTAATTGACGAGTCCGAATTGTCTTCCAATCTTTACAAATTATTAACGGATGAGGAATTGAACAGTGACATTAAGTGCAAAGTATTAACACTTATTGCATCTGCTAGTGATAAATCAGGTAATTTGATAATTCTGGTGTCTCTTTTTGTTAGTAAACAAGCCTCAGTTTTGCGATTTGACAGTCTAGACAAGACATGAGCATGGAGATATCTTTCAAATGAGGGAGCATTTTCGGTGGCTGGGAGAGACACCAACTAAAGGCACCTCACACACGGGCGAGCTAAAAGCATATTCCAAACTTGTGCCAGTATTTCAGCAGTTTGCTGTTGATATGCTCAGAGATTATATATCCCATATTATCACTATGATGATGCTCACAAGCCAAAGATTGTTTATGAACGTGCTTGTTGACTTGAGAGTAGAGCATTCTCGTTCACCCTTAGCCATGGTTGGATGTTTTTCTCGTCAATAAATAAGGGAGACTCAAAGTGTCCATGTTTTTCAGATAGGAAATGAAATGTCATTGTACTTCGGGCGGGTTGAGATGCCACTTGCCTGTCCACTAATCTGAATACAGTCCCTTATCTGCTTATAATTACGATTGGGCGATGGGTGAATGAATACATTTTTCAACGAGTAGCAAATTAATGCCGCCTTGAAAATTATTATGCTTCTTCAGAACATGTCTCCTCTGCTTGTGATTTGTCTTGTCTGAAGCGCCAGTATGTTTGGGGGTCTGTTGTTGTTGTTGTAAAGTAAGAAATCAACTTATATTTGCAGATAAACTTAAAGAAGACTTAATTAAATCAGGAATTTTAAATACAGTTAAAAAAGTGTCAGAATCAGAAAATGAATTTTTGAGTGAAGCAGCTAAAGCAGTAATTCAACTCTTTGAATCTGGTTGACCTCAATCGAATGGGGAGTTGGTCATGCTCCTAGGAAACGTGTTTTCTCTAATTCATTATCAGGGTGTTAAATGATTTGTTAATGAATCCCATCTAAGTGCATTTGTGAATGAGCATGCCATACAGTCACCAAGAGATTTGAATGCATCATTTTTGAATGACTTGGCAATCGACGAAAGGCAACATTTCTTTCGCTTTTCTACTTCTTTTCTTCGACGTCTCCTTTCTTAAACTAAGAAGTTATTTCCTTGGGATACTTGATAATGAAATGTGCTTGTTTTATTAACACACACACACACACACACACACACACATTTTCTTATTACGCTTTCAAGAAACTATTCACGTATGCATTTTTTTGCATGATAAAAATAGCAGAAAAGCAATTTGTTTTAAATATGTGATATTGTCACAAAAATTGAGTGACGGTTGCCATCGGTGTGCCTAACAACAATAATGTGCTTTATAATTTACATCAAATATTATGTTGGTAGGGAGGAAAACATTGAACTCTAGCGCCTCTCTCTTTTTTTTAAGCAATTGCTGCTTACATGTAAGTAGAGTTCGGTGAATTTGTATCAGTGGTGAGAATGTTTTAACTCTTTACTCTTTTTTTCCTATTACTCACTCATAACCCACCAACTCATGAAATAAGTTGTTAAAATTTACTTAACAGTTTGCAAACAATATGAATTTTAAGAAGTCTTTCACTATGAGTAGTCAACAATCAACGATATTTCTGCTACGTCTATAGTGTTACGCTTAAAATATATTATTGGAGATAATACTCAACTGTCATGAAGGATAACATTGTACTTATAGCAAGAGTCCCTGTTGTTTACTTTTATCAAGTTAAAAGTTGTACAACGTCAGCAAAACTGACTAAAGATTCGCCAGAAAAAAGGGTTTACTTTTTAAACACTGTTTTTTTTCTCTGCCATTATACATATATGCACAATGACAATTGCGAGAATACGTGCAATTTTAAATTTTTCTGTAATTTAAATGATTAAAACCTGTTTTTAATTAAGAAAAAAATATAGATTGCTCTCGTACAGATCAAATCAATAATAAAAATCTGTTACTACCTTTCACAAAATTAACTTAATGTTTTGTAAATACCAATATATTATATTTAGTGCGTAGGCATGTTATTACCAAAGAATTATAAATAAATAAATCGACTATATAATGGATGTACGTTTTTTAAAATTAGAGCCAATGAATTGACTTCGACTAAAACGACATGCAAATACTTACAAGTGTTGTAGCCTTCTATGCCGTTGGCGCACTACTTGAAACATCATTTCCTCAAACACAATTAAACGAGTTATTCGCATCACACAAACTTACGCAATACGATGCCTCTCACCACTAGAACCTGTTGTTTATTGTGGTGAAGAGTGATTGGTGAAGTAATAAGAGCGTTCGTCTGTCGAGATGGTGGCCCAACTTCATTTCCCAGCTATGAAACCAGTACGGTGGGGTTGAGGTGATACCCAGTGATACAGACTTAACGTAGCCAATCTTTCGGCGACAGATTGCATAAAGAAACCACTCCTTAATCCAAGAGCGACCGTACATTGCAGCCATACATTTGCAATGTACAGTTGCAGGAGTCATTTGCAATGTACAGTCATGGATATCAGTGGTCCTGTGGCACGGTCGGGTCGGCAGGTTCTAGCCCTCCACCCCCCCCCCCCGCCTATCTCCCATCATGTTCCCGTCCACCCCACACACACACTACCGTATCTTTACGGGCAACCTGCTCCCACTTCTGCTTCGGTCTCTCCCTATGGTCACATTCTTTTTAAAAATTTTCACTGGGGGGGGGGGGGGGCAGCAATCACGGGACTCTACGCTGCCCACTGGCCATAAAGAAATCTATCTGTGACCTCCCCTGTGGCGACTGGAATGTGATCAGGTGCTTCTCACTCTTCCTAAACCACATATTTGACAATGCAAGGCCATGTGCTCTTGCTGAGTTACCTTTACACTGCCTTACCTGAAACTAGTGAGTGCACCAACTCATCAAAGTCCCACTAGAAACCCACTTTAGTGGGGTCATCAAGACCAGCTTTAGGGGCATACACACTGATGAGGCGAAGCACTACTCCTCGCCAAACTACTGTAACCAACATAAGCCTACTATTTATTCTTTTAACTAGGGTGACCCCTTGCTGCAAGCACTGTTCAATCCTCTTTTGTTTCTTGTAAGAAATCTACACTACAGTAATGCTCCCATGCGTTAGGAACCTAACTAATTCTCTTGTTTTTCCTGTGAGGGTCCCCGCGCCCCAAGTGAGGTATTTATTTAACCGATCGTTCAATTCATAATCAGCCAATGATTTCCGCCTCTTTCCTCATCTGCGAATCCGCTTCTCGACCACGCTTAGGTTTGACGCTCATGAACCTGAGATATGGCTGTCCACTGACCCAATGCAACACCCTTGCCAGCTCCGTCGTGCGGTGTTCAGGAATAATTATAAAAATACATGAAGTTATACAGTAAATTTAAAAAAAAGCGAAAAGTAAGGTAAACCAAACCAAAATTTATACTGAAAAGTTTCCACTTACCAAAACGTTGTCTAGTTTACACGAATTACAGCCAGTATTAGCTTCTGCAACAGGGCAGGTACTGTATATGGTTAAGTGACCGCTTAACCAAGCCTATGTCATCCACACTACCCCTGAGCTCAAATCAACGTGGTTATATATACATAGATTCACCTATTCCGCGTTTTATTTATTATTGCAACTCATCGGTTTAGATGCCCTATCATAAAGTAGGCACTTCCCTGCTAAGCTTTTAAAATTCAAGATTATTTTCAATATAATTATTAAGCTAAACAGTGGAATCATGAAAATAGGAAGTAATGACATATTGCAGCCAAGTTGCGTTGGACACACCAGTTCCCGTGAGATCACTGAAGTTAAGCAGCGCAAAGCCCACGTCAATACCAACTTAGATGGTTGGTAAAGAACGTTGGGTGCTGCAAATCCTGAGCAAATCCAAACCTCTTCATCTCCCGCGGGCAGCCTCCTTTGGGTTTGACCTGTTACAGCTGCCTGGCTTACTCCCCAACCCACAAACTAATCCAGCAACGTGTGATTGTTTGCAGAATTCAAAGGGCTTAAAATTCCCAAAATACGAGATCAGAAGAATTTCACTGATGATATGCAAACACAACTAGTGAAAGTTGTGTAAAAGTAGAACAATATTTTAATAGCAATTTATTAATTTTTTGGAAGTGGGTCACATTTACACGCACAACATGATGGATACAAAAACCAGTCCATAAATATTCCTTTGCAGTCATCTTCTGGATCGTAAGCTAATAAACGATGCCATTTGTATTTCTGCTCACAACGACAATCACCAAAGCACCTTTTTGTTGTCGGATTTCTTGAAGAGAAAGGAACCAAGGTGAAACATTTGCTTCAAATTAGGTCATATCAATTTTTAAATTTGTTAACAGCATCCCTTTTTTTTAAATAATTCGGTCCTGATATTAGAATATACTGTGCATGAAATATACTCACAGACAAACTTCTTGTTGAATAGCTTGTTCAAAGTGCTGCGTATTTACAACAGCCCGGATTTTACCAGCACTGTTTGACGCCCAGTATGGAGTGAAAATTTCGACAGAAGACTCACAGGAATCAACCCTGAAACACATTTCATTCATCAACAACTGAACAGAAACCAAAGACATTATAAGACAAAGAGGGACCGAGGAAGACACCGGGACACTGAATCTGAATAGTTACTATGACAGTTTTTCTCAAACAGTGTGCCGTGGCAAAATTTCATGTGTTCCGAAGTGTGCCGTTGGTAATAATCCGTGCCGGATTTACCATTAGGCTAAATAGGCTGAAGCCTAGGGCCTAAACATTTAGCGGGCTTCAAAACTTAAGAAAAAGGCTTGAAAAGGACTTGAAATGGCTTGAAATGGCTTGAAAAGGACTTGAAATGGCTTGAAATGGCTTGAAATGGCTTGGAATGGCTTGAAATGGCTTGAAAAGGACCTCAAAATTGAAATAACCTAGGGTCTCTCAATATCTAAATCCGGCACTGGTAATAATAGATTAAGAAACGCTGTACTATGAAAGCCACACGGGGATGATGTCATAATTGTTGCGTAAAAAGTTAGCATTTCTCTTTCTGACTCTTTACTAAAAGTACTGAAGTTCAATCGATGGCGGCTGATTTTAAAATTACTAATGAACAGTGAAATTGGTGAGGAGCATAAATCAGAATTTTTGACAAGTTTGCGATAGGCACGGTCTGGACAAGGAGAGAGGCACTCTACTGTAGGTGTTGATTCATGAACGTCATTCAGATCAGCATTGTTGAACGATACAAGTTCCGGACAAATGTCCTCTGAGGCGGATATACAGTACTTGACTGGACTCAGCAGGAGGATGTCGACAAACAATCATCAGATCCCTGCCATTAGCCAGTGACCTCGAAACTTATCTAAGTTTCCTTATTTAAAAGAAACTTCAAAAAAAAAAAAAATAATGTAGGCTATATCATTTCTTCTGGACCTTGGAACCTTAGCTCAATCTGTCATGTGCCTGCATCCCAGGGGCTTCGGAAAATCAACGTCATATCACTTTTACTAAGTCCCTGCCGGCAATCCAGGTGTGAATTACAGCATGCCAGACGGGACAGTGATTAATCCCATTCAGGATGTCGTAATTAAGAGGCGACAGGGGAGGTTTTGACTCCGATTTGCATGAAGAAAAAGCCTCGCCCGAATACTGAATTTAAGTTTCGCAAGAATCTCACTCCCATTGGAGAAATGAACTTTGGGTATCTGAATGGGCCCTGGACCTAGGGGCTGAAGAGGAGGGAGAGGTGGCTTCTACACGTGTCAATCACATTGTACAAACCACGATTTTACTTCCGGGGTGACAGATTCCCGAATGAAACTACGCACTTTCACTGAGCTACGGTCAGCAAGTGCAGAAGCAAAAGGAAGACAACAGCTATGATATGGCCCCCTACACGGCTGAAAATTGCACCCATGAATTCCGCCACTTACCCCAGAGGAAATAACCAGGACCGGTCTTGGGCCCCGCGCTGGTAAATTGAAAATTTTTTTGAAAAACTGTACTGTATTTTGATCTCATGTTTGTTTACAGACATTAAAGTACTGCATTGGTAAGCAATCAACTTCATAAATCTTGGTACTGGGGAACCGCTATCACCTGCTGACTTGGGCTCTGCAAACTCTAGGGCCGGCCCTGAAAATAATGCTAAAAATATAAATATCCAACTAGTACCTGGTGCTATTTGAAGGAGGAATCAACGGTTTGGTGGCTCTCTCAACTCGAATGGAACCACTCATATTAAATTCGCCACTAACATCGAGTGGGATGGAAGCTGAGGAGTCGTCATCTTCTTCTGATATGAGATGAAATTCTCCAAACATTCTTCTAATTAATGCTTTATTGTCATCAATAAAGACGTTGATCTTCTCCCTGCAAAGACAATATTGCGCAATTGAACTGGAGAGCAAAACATACACGAAATTCAATCCACTATTATTTTTTATGTGAGCAGAGTGTATATTTAAAACACGCGTTGAGTAGTTCAATTATACAGTATGCAAATTTTTGAAAAAAAAAATGTTGTTAATTATTTGATTAAAGCTTTTAAACTGCGTTGTAAATCAAAATTAAACAGTTGAAAGAAAATATAATTGAAATTATCTCTCAGTCGGTTACAAATCAACAGCCGTCGTTTGACGCATTTTATGGCCTTGAATTAGATAAATACTGACCTAGAGGGTCATTATATTGCACGACCACAATGAACTTTTAATATTTAATGGTATAAAATACAAGTAATAACTATTATAATACAGGTATGTATGTGAGACCAGGCACGCATGTTAAACCATCTCATTAATTCGTTTTAACCGCACTAGTTTAACCGGTATTTTGTTAAACGTGCGTTTCATATCACAATGACTACTTACTTGGGGTAATTACTACCAGGAGTTGGACAGTAAAGCTGATTATAACGCTTGATACATGGATACCCTCGTATACTATTAAATCCAAACGATATTGACAGAAACGTCCACAGCAGCTGAAAACAGGACACACAACTCCATATTATTTCAATATCAATATGTTACATTTGACACAGACTGTAACCTTCAACTTACGATTAATTAAAGTGATGCATCCAGAATGACACACAATTCAACATTTACGTAAAGTATATGGCATCACATTTGGGCATGAGCCTGACTCCTGGAGCATTATAGTTATTGTGCAAATAGGTCAGACACCATGCAATATTATAACCAACAAAGCATTAATTTACCTGCCGACAATTTCTATTTTGGTTGTACAATGCGGTGTTGGAACAGTGGAGTAGGCCGGCATTCTCCCACAGACAACTTAGCCAATATTTCCTGCGGGTTCCAGACACCTGGCTGGGGTGCCCCCAATCAGAGCAAGTTCAGTGGACCCGCAGACCCGACCCTGCCATAGGCGGGATAAGGGTATGTGATGATGACATGGCATCACATTTAAATTGACCAAATCAGAATACAATCAAATTGGAATTTCTAATTCATTTCTGCTGTGTCCTACCAATCATATAAGGACACACTTTAGGCTGGGTTTTACCCAGCACTATTTCATCACCAAGTCATGACAATTTACTTTCTTCTTTTCACTCACAAACAAGTATTTGTTAACCCGCACTAATGGATTACATATCGTTACGAGTTATCCAGTCCGGATCATAAACTACGTTTTCAAAATAACATTGGTAAGAGTATATTTCAAAATGCACTTCTAATTTTCATATTAATGTACGAAATAGGACAATTTTGGATAATGAAGTTTTGAAAATTTATGTTAATTGTTACAAGTGTGATAGGTGATAAAAGTGGTGGTCTTAACCTAGTAGCGCATTCAGAGGATCCCTTCACTTTGAAGATAACTGACTGGGAATTTGTCCTGCATCCTGAATTCAATTCTCAACCTTAGACATTATGATGCTACCACCGCGGTTCTTCATTCCTTGGGTGCCCAGATGTCCTGATTTTATCAAAATTATCTTGATTTTTAGAAGCTTGTCATGATTCTTTCCCGAAATTCGAGTTCCCATCCAGATTTGTCCTTTTTTGTTTAAATTTTAGAATAATCAAGGTAACATTAAATAGAAGTATTTTCACTACTTGGCTGATGTTAAAAGTTAATTTTAAAAATGATGAAGTTCAAAAGTCAGCTGAACATTTATTGCTAGATATTGTCATGAAAGATTCGTTGTTTGATGAAACTAATGAGATATCTTTGCTGAACAAGCTATCGTCTAATAGTAAATAAATGTGAATATGATGTTTTATTGGCTTTGTTGGGCAATGATTCTAATTCTGTCCTAATTTTGGACTAAAGGTATCAGGGCACCCTATTCATTCTTCCTCCTCTTTCTCTTCCTCAGTGGCAGTTATTTTGTGTCCAATACAAAATTCGCATAACAATAATTTCTAAATGCCAATACCGGGTTTAAGAGCAAATGTAAAATTTAAATTATGTCTTTTTAGGAAATGCTAAGTAGCATCCATAGAATGGGGCACCATTACTTTTTACATCATAAAAGGCCCCGTGTGATTGATATGTCCCGTGATCAACTTCTCTATGAATTTAAAATGACTAAAAACAAACAAAAAAAAACAATACTTACCATGATGTACATTATTAATGGACAGTACAGTAGGTATAACTTGTAGTAATTTCAGCTCTTAAGAGCTAAAGTCATGCAAAAATAAAACTTTATAGCGAAATGTTAAAAAAACATTGAGCTTTCACTTCTTGATGTGATGCTGACTTGCATACGATTGACTAAGAAACTAAACCCACAAATTCATTTTAACCAGTAAGTTAAAGAAAAAGACTTGGTAGAAGATTTTTACACTTGGTTTTACAGAAAAAATAAAAAAATAGCAGAGATATATTTTCTTAACGATTTCTTCAATATTCACTTTTTCTTTAGATTTAAGGCATCAACTTATTTTGACATTTATGCCACTTGCGTGCGTCGTACTGCGTGTCGAAACTGATAAATGAAAATACACACACCTTTTGGTTTAGTTTTTCTTTCAAGGTACTTCATCGTTGATCCAAAAGTTTTTTTTTCTTAACAACAAACCAGACGTATAAAATCAAGTAGTTTCAAGAGGACCTTCAAATGCTGTCTAACATCCAATCAGAAATTGTGAATTTCATAGCCTCAGGTATCAGACATTAGCAAATAAACCTAGATTAGCCCATTTCATTTCGCCTTTCTCCCACCCTCTCTTTTCAATACTACATAAATACTGTATATTCTCCAACATTAAATTATTAATCATCCCTACAAGTAGCCAGCCAGAGCCTTGCTAGTAAAGAAGGTTATTTTGTAATAGAAATGAGAGTGAGTTTTACATTTCTCAAAACGGCCACACCCCACTTGACTTGAAAAGAAATGTCAGCCTTGAGCAAGGATATATGGAAATAATTCGCTTTAAATGAAAAATTGTAAACACTACAGCTGAAATTACTTGTAATGCTAAGAAACACCTAGGTGGGAAAAAACAACCTGAGAAGGTACACTATAAAGAACTTAAATCAACTAATACCACATACGAATAAGTTGTTAAAGAGGTGAAGAAGAAAGAAAAAAAAAACCATTCAGACAAACTATCTCACAAAGTAATATAAATATTCAATTAAGAGAAACCATTGACCAGATCATATCTTAAACCCAGATGGAAATTTAGATGCAAAAAAAAAAATTCAGAATAAAATAAATGAACTGTCTTATTATTTGTCGATTAAATTATTTCTATTTATTTCACGTATAATACAACCATTCATTGTTATGTACATTATTTCGGCAGCAACATAAGCTCCAGTCCTTCAAAGTGTCAAGAAGTGGGGGACTTCATTTCGCCAAACAGGAATTGAACTCAAATCGCTTGCACTTCAGATATCCCCAAGCACTGTTGCTCATTACATTCTGCGGCCTTTCATATCAATCGCGGATATACAAAAGCAATTCCTAAGTTCTAACCCTTTTGTTTCATGGTTTCATCTATCCGTTGCATAGTAGAGAGGGTTCTTTTAGGTGCAAATGCCATCGTACATCACACAGGACCTCGCATTTACTTCTTATCCGAAGGAAGGCATCTCGGGGCCTCTTCCTTGCTCGAAAGAAGCTAATCCACCTCGATCCAGTATTGAGCCTGGTGCACCTGGTGCTACCCACTGCGCCACCGACGCGGGATTGCAAAGCTGAATCATGCATCAGGTGAAATATGCGCCCCATTGAGGCACAGGGCCGGATCCAGGGGGAAGCAATGCAGCAATTGCTCCTTCCCTGGATCCGGCCCTGTGCGCCACCGAGGTAGGCTGAGAATAACAGATATACAGCAAAACTAATTTAAAGGCTCTTTGAAAACGCTGCTTCATCCTGGACTCATAAATTGCCCTCAATTTGACTTTGGGTTATTCACCATCAGACAATCTACCCATGGATGCAATTTATAAACGCTAAGGTTCAAGGGGTGAGCCCCACCTATTTGTAGAAAATTTCCTGATCTATATGAATACTCTTCGGCATGTAAAATTGGGGTTCGTACACATCCGCCGGAAGAGCAATGGGACTTCCGTCTCACCCGAAATAAGCCACCCCGCCTTGGCCAGGATCGAAACTGCTATGAATTCATGAGAATAGCACACTGCCACAGAGTGACCAATGTGGGTTGATTGTTAACAAAATGCCCTGCTTTGGACTATGTCAAAGGCAGCATAGCATGACATACTCATAAAACAGAGTGAAAATTGTTCGTAACGCTCGTGTAGTTTCCAAATGAACCAGTATGACAAATGAATTATTGCTAACCTGCCTTAATATATCAACGTCAGTGTTTATTTCTTTAGATACCCAGTAATAATTCGAAACTAGCGCCTACAACTCAGTCTTAATTACATAAGGAATTAGATTATTTCGTACTGGGTGAAAGGTATAACAAGTGAAGACAACATAGAGAACATAAATATATACAGTATTTATCTCAAATTCATTTTTTACGCATTAAATCAAAATTCAGACCCAAAATGCCCTGAGGTTCGTCTTAGAATAAAACCAGCAGGAAGTCTTAAGTTTTAGAAAAACATCACGAATATATAGCACTTAAGAAGTTAATCATTTCCTTCCTTTAGATTTGTATTCTATTTATACTTCATCTTAAGACCTTCATGTGTCTCACAGAGGGGAAGAAAACATATTTTCGTTTTCGAAATTCGCCCATTTTGATTATAAAAATACAGTAGGCCTACTCCATTTCAATAATTCAAATACTGTAATTTTTTATACAATCGCCAATCAGGACTTGACTAACTAATGTTATGCCCCAATCAGACTACTTAAAGACCCCATCAAGAAATTTTATATTAATATTACTTAAAAGCCACCGGTTCACGTCGATAACCGGTATGGTACTACACGTGGATTTTTCCATTGTTGTTATTTTAGGGCCTTTCAACGACAAAGGTCATTAGAGCCCATTTGTTGTTGTTGTTGTTTGTTGGTGTTTTAGGGCCCTTCAACTACAAGGTCATTAGAGCCCCGTCCACTGTGTAGTTCTGATGCAGAGACTGCACAGACACTACACCAATGCGACGATTTTTGGAGTATTAGCAGTACCCAGTTTTCCCAAGCGACCACCCATGTCAGTACTAACTGGGGTTGCGTTGCTTAACTTCAGTGATCGGACGAAAACTGGTGTGTCCAAAGCAATTCGCCGCTCCATTAGAGCCCCGTCCACAGCATAGCTCTTATGCAGAGTCTGCACAGACACTACACTAATGCGACGATTTTTGGAGTATTACCAGTACCCAGTTTTTCCAAGTGGCCACCCATGTCAGTACTAGTTGGGTTGCGCTGCTTAACTTCAGTGATCAGACGAGAACTGGTGTGTCCAACGCCATTCGCCGCTCCCTAGGATTTTTTCATGAATCATTTATCAAATTGCAAATACTGTAAGTTCGAAATGTCCTATTACTCAAGAAAAGCCAAGCATCTACTAACTCTTTTCCTGCCTACAGAAGGGTCAAACACCCATTTTTGTCCCACTGGGTAAGTTATTAGACCCACCGAAAAGAGAAGACCAACATGCTTCATAGATACCGTAGTACCAGAGATAGGTTTACCGGGATTATTAATGACTGCCCGTCGTATTAACAATTAAGCTAGAAATGCTTAAACCTGTTACTTCATAAACGTTAAGAGAAATTAGTTGACAAGGGACATTTGAAGTGCCTATGCTACAGTTAAATCTGCTGGAGTGAACTGGTAGTCTGTCCTACTTTACATACTCTTCTAATGACCTTGACCAACTTTTCTTCCGGGTCCTGACTATTGCTATGAATTTCATAGTTCTGAGATGCAATTTTATAAAAAAATTCAAAGAACGTGCTACATATACTGGTGGTAATCTATTTCCAACATTTCTAATTGTCGACAACCTCGAAGTCCTGGCACGACGCAGGTATTCGGTGTTGCACTACTAGATAGTAGGCCAATTTCAAGGAGTATTTTCAAACAATTTTTTTTATATAATTTCGTCGAGTAATATAGCACCCAAATTCATGTCATCAATATCTTGTAATCATGTCACACAATGAACTCAATGTTTTTGTGTGCGGTTGTATTATATGAGTGGCATATTAACTAAAACTCGCTGTATTCACAGGTGCCATGAATTACCTAGCAGTTAAATAAAGCCTTCCTGGAATAAGACGGTAAAATACATTGATGGCATTTATAGCAACTTATATTGAGTAGCAAGAAATAATGCTTCTTCATTATAGTTAATGGATTTCTTTTTAATAGTATTACGACAACGCACATGCTAAGATGTGCTAATGCAGAGCAATAACATTGATCCTCAAGTTGCATAAACTTGCTGAGCCGTTTTAAGTGCATACCCTGTGCATATGAATAACAGACAATTTAACGATATCTATCCACTTCGCTTTTGAAACATCTGTAAAGGTTATTCCAGCATTTTTTATGTAAAAAAAGCAGATTCAAAACATGGAAGGAAATAAAACCTTGAGATTTCTGGGTTAATCGGTTAACTTCCTCTAGACAATTCATTACAACTATACAGAGATAGTTTCAATTTAATTTTTTCATCTTTTAAATTAACGTACATTTTTCCTTCACTTGAAAAATATATAAGCTAGTAGGACAAGCTCTACTTTTCTGAACATCTATCCATCATTTTACTTTCGTATAAAGTGATCCTCAAATTCATATTTAAAGAATTCGTTGAATGCTATTTAACAAAATTAATATATAGCAGTCTCCATTTATCATTTTATTAATGCTAAATAATTCATTGTCAGGTTAGCCATTTGATAATTTTAATCTGCTTATTTATCTAGTAACCTAGTTTATAGGACATAATTTCTTCAATGTTGCTGCAAAAATCATTAGTTAACTTAATAAATATAATGTATACTTCAAAAATTTTGCATGGGCTAGCAAAAGAAGTAATATTTCCGTAGTTCAAAAGTCTAGAAAATAAAACTAATACGCGAAGGACATCTTGGAAGTACAGTATAAGAAAATCACTCATCATCATTCCAAACGTTTTCCCCACCTACGGCAGGGCCACGTACATTTTCTCCCGCTGGAACGTAGAACACACAGTATTTTTACGCAGCCGACAGCCTACTTAATGCCACAACTCCTGAAGTTGTTTGTTTGATGGTGTTGTAGGGCCCTTCAACTACAAGATCATTAGAGCCCCGTCAACCGTGTAGTTCTTATGCAGAGACTGCACAGACACTACACTAATGCAACGATTTTTGGATACTGGCGGTACCCAGTGTTCTCAAGCTGCCACCCATGTCAGTACTAACTGGGGTTGGGTTACTTAACTGCAGTGATCAGACGAGAACTGGTGTGTCCAACGCAATTTTCCGCTTCCCACAACTCCTGAAAGGGCCGGCCTTAGGCACAGGGAAAGCAGGGAGTTGTCTGGGGTGCCATTTCACAACATATATGATATTCGGTTTCGGTTTCAGGAAACTGTTTTGGAAGTTCATCATTGAGATAACCGCGACGTCACGAAGGTCCGATGCCTCCAAAATGTATGCTTTGCCTGGTGTTTCATTTTGGTTCAGGCCGACACTGACCCCTCATTATTTAACGTCGGACTAACATCTTTAACCGACTCCTAGAAATGTCGATGTCAACGTAAATATTATTTCATTTAAAAGGGTTTTAGGTACAGATGGTATTGTACACACCACACGAGGCCACCATTTCGAAAGTAAATCACACTTTGAGCTTCTCCTTCGCACGAATGAAATAATGTCTTTCGGTCAGGATTAATCTTGCTACCACAGACTCACGACGATATGACGGTAATCACTAAGCCACCTAGACAGGTCTAAATTGCTTTAAATTTCGAAATTATACCGTCTATATTCTATTCAAAAACTGAAATGGATTGCATTTTTTGTACCCATTACTACCACGCATCTCTATAACATTTAACTGTATTTCAAAGTAAACATATTTCAATAACGAGTGTGAGTGACGGCAAGAATAAATATTTATGATTTAAGACGTTTCAACTACGTCACTTTTAAGGTTCTACACAATTTACGACATGTATGTAAATTAAGTTGCTTTTATAGCTTGTCATAAATAATGATCATATATACCTAGTTGATGTAATCAGGATGACGACTTTTTATTTAGAAGTCTATGGGTTTGTACATTGACTATTTAGGTCAAGAGAAAACAAATTCCAGAGTAAAACACAATCCACCGCAAAAGAGAAATTTAAGAAATTGTGCAACAAAACTTATTTTTAAGTTACTAGATTCGCTCGTCTAAAAAAACTCACCTTCTCTTGGAATATACTGTCATGCCCATTAAGAAAAACAATATTCAGTAAAAAAAAAAAAAAAGGATTATTTAAAAATTACGTAGTAAAAATAAATATCAAGAAGTTTTATTCACGAATTGATCACATAATCGGATTCATTGGATTTTTATTACTACTGTTACGACCACAGAATTAAACTAACAATGGCTGCCGTGACGTCTTAATTCGAATACACGTTCGTTTGTTCGACGTGATTCTCATGATTTTCGTGATCTTCTTTTAACCAGTTGGAAACAATCGAACGCATTACATAGTTTGGTGAACAGAACAACACACTTTAATACCATAAAATACTTTTAAAATGCGAACAGAAATCCTATGAAAGCTGAGAATCCATCAAAGTGTGTAAGAGGATCGACAGCAAAGTTGCTGTGGGACTAAAATCACATACGCATATACAGTACGTGAAAAAGGAAATACAAAGTTAAAATATATTGAGCCAACCGTACAAAAAAAAGAGCACCAATGACAGATAGTCCTACTTCTACGACTCACATCTTTAACTTACACATTGGTGAAGAAGAAGCACTTGTATGCATAAGCAATTTAAAAATATACTGTACCTGCAATGCATTTCCAGCAGATATTTCTGAGTAGGAAGTGAATTGACTGTGTGTGGGACCAGTGCTTGATTTAGTTACAGCGCAAGTAGATTTAGTTTTGGGCCCGAAACTTTCGTAGACTTCTATGTACAGTATATTTGTATACTTACGTATACTGAACATAATTTGTACATTCATTTACTATACATTATAATTGCAGGATATAGTGCAGGATATGTATGATGGTTCCATCACTAGGGTGAGGACAGCATGGGGTAACACTGCAAGCTTCAACGTGCAGGTTGGTGTGCATCAAGGGTCAGCACTTAGCCCATACCTATTCACTCTGGTAATGGATGAGCTGCTGACGGGAATAGGGGAATGGGCCCCCCAGTGCCTGGTATTTGCAGATGATGTGGGAAGGCTTGAGGAGTCCAAGGAGGATGCACAAAAGGGCCTACAAGGCATTAAAACAGCAATGGCAGGAGGGGGCCTTAAGGTTAACATGAGGAAGACTGAGTACCTGGCTTTCAATTTTAGTGGCCAGGGGCAAGAGGATGAGTTACGTTGTGGGGGAGAGGGGATCCCGGTGGTGCAGGAATTTCGCTATCTAGGATCAGTTTTCCAGAGTAATGGGGAGATTGATTCTGACGTGACCCGTCGGATTAATGCAGGATGGTTGAAGTGGAGACAGGCAAGTGGGGTCCTGTGTGACCGCAGGGTCCCAATAAAGTTGAAGGGCAAAGTTTACAGAACTGTCGTTAGGCCCGCTATGCTGTATGGCTCAGAGTGTTGGGCAGTTAGGAAGAACCATGAAAGGCAAATGTAAGTGGCAGAGATGCGAATGCTGCGCTACATGTGTGGGGTGTCACGATCCGACAGAATTCGAAACAACTATGTTAGAGGTAGCTTGGGGGTGGGGGACATTGCAGAGAAGATGAGAGAAAAGCGTTTGAGGTGGTATGGGCATGTGATGAGGAGGGGAGAGGAGGAACTTATTAGGTCCATTGTGGGACTGCAGGTAGTTGGGGGCAGTAGGGGTAGAGGACGACCAAAACGGACGTGGGAACAGGTGGTGCAAAGGGACATGGAGGCGTGTGGGGTGGAGGGGGACTTGGTGGGGGATAGACGGGAGTGGAGGATTAGAACCCGCGGACCCGACCCTGCCTCGGGCGGGAGAAGGGTGAGATGATGATGGAGATGATGATGATGATGATGATTTGTATCAAAGTAATCTGATGCTCATTGTTAAGGCGAGCATTCTAATCTCTCTAGACCAGTGTTTTTCAACCAGGGTTCCCCGGAACATAAGGGTTCCGAGAGGTCCGCCCAAGGGTTCCACCAATGGCAAGGTAAAATATAAAAACAACGATGAAAACACAAGAAACGAAAACCACTTTTGTCTGTCGAAGATGAACTTCGGGTGTCTCTCTCAAACATGAGGCCACAAATTCAACTGCTTCTGCTAACACACACACCTGTATCAATTAATGTCTTTTTTCTGTCACTGTATGGGGTTCCGCGAAAGGTCTAAATGTTCCAAAGGGTTCCGCGAGAAGTCTAAATGCTCCAAAGGGTTCCATTCCAATAAAAAGGTTGAAAAACACTGCTCTAGACGTATCGTTCTTGGGTGCCCATTATGTCCGTAATGATATGGCAGTGTGTGGGGTGGATGGGGACCTGGTGGAAGATAGACGGGGTGGAGGGGAAGAACCCGCAGACCTGACCTTTGCCGCAGGCGGGATAAGGGTATGACGATGATGATGTGTCCAGTAGTTTAAGTGTCATCTACTTGTCCACGAATACTTAAATAGGGTTTTAAGTTGTTGCAATTAATCTCATAAGTAGCTGGCTTCCTCAATGGGGCGCATATTTCAACTGATGCATGATTCAACTTTGCAACTAATGAGGCACTTTTGCATTGCTATAGTCATTTCTAGACTATACTGCAAGTCCAATCTGCAGTTTTCTAAACCATTGAAGATGGGACATTGTCTAAGGGGTAGTAGAGGACCTATTGTTATTGCTAGTTAGAATTATACTAAGGTATTCTGAATATTTAAAAATATTTGGGGCGCACTTTTTTTGAAGTGCTCCCCCCCTTGATCTGTCCCTGGATCCGCCCCTGGTAATTAGTAATGTCTGAATGAGACCCGCCTCGGTGGCGCAGTGGGTAGCACGCTCGGTAACTGCGTCAGGAATTCTAGGTGCGATACTGGACCGAGGTGGGTTGGCTTCTTTCAGGCGAGAGAAGAGGCCCGAGTGGGCCTTCCTTCGGATGAGAAGTAAAACCGGGGTCCTGTGTGGTGTACGATGGCATTTGCACGTAAAAGAAACCTCCCTACTATGCAATGGGTAGATGAGGCAAAATTTCCAGGTGTAGAAGTTCGCCCGCTGGCATTGGTGGAATTCCTCAACGAACAGTAGATCGACGATAAATAAGCATAGGGGTTGCAGTTTTGGTCGGCAACCGGCTGTGGAAAAACACTGTCCAATATATCGCCCTTGCGTCTGAATCATCATGCAACCATGCCCAGATGTCCTTTCTTCTCATTCCCTCATTCTCTGCCTGTTTCTGCCTTGAATATTTTCTCTTTCTAGGACTCATGGGTGTCTAATACTGCCATTGGAGAGGGAAGGATACAGTTAACTGCTTTAAAAAAAATGCTTTTTTGTGAATTGTAAACTTCTGTATAACTATTCCTGCTACCCACTAAGTATATCCTTTTAAAATCTGTCCGACTTTGAAGCTGTTTATTTCTCAACCGTTAAATGACTGTAAACATTTCATGAAGAAATGGATCAAACTTCTTAACCAATTTGAAGACCCACCCAAGTCTTCAACTGTTACGCCGCGCCGCCGCGTTATGAATGACACGATATACAGTACTTTCGCAACAGATTTAACAAGAATGGTAAAAATGCTCTTAATTGCGCAGTGTGTTAGGTTGTTGAAATAATGATGATTACAATTCTCAATCAAATAGTTATCTTAGTTAATGAGTGAAAATGTAATCAATCAATCATTACAAAGGCTACGTTAAGAATACTATTAGAATAGATACAGGGGCATTTAACCACTCCACGTAAATATAAAACAAGCCAACTTATTTGAGGCTTGCCATCACAAGGTGGCATTGAGAACCTCTTCTCTACTTACGTGGATCGAGACCGAGGTAGGTTATTGTTGTTTGTTGGTGTTTAAGGTCCCGTCAACTACAAGGTCATTAGAGACCCGTCCACTGCATAGTTCTAATGCATATGCTGCACAGACACTACACCAATGCGACGATTATTGGGTGTTAGCAGTACCCAGCTTTCCCGAGCTACCACCCATGTCAGTACTAACTGGGCTTGCGTTGCTTAACTTCAGTGATCAGACGAGAACTGGTGTGTCCAACGCAACTCGCCGCTCCCCACCGAGGTAGGGTGGGACTATTAATTACCCCAAAATGGTACCGGTGTCCAGTGATGTGCGTATCAGCATCAAAGAAATTGTGGGCGAAAACCCATTTTCCGTGGAACCCAAACAACTAATTATAAAGGGTTAAACCTGGAATTTGACATTTGTCTCCATAGGTCAATGACCGAAAGACGAGAAGCCTGTCAGGACAGGTCTGTCTGCACTGACGCCATTTATTATTATTTTTTTTTCTCGTTCTTGTGCAGTATTATGATAAATAATGCAAATTTGATTGCGATGTTATTAATGGTGTATGAAATTATCCCACGTATCCATTTATGTTGGTAATACTTATGCACTTCCTCTAGAGTTATCTTACAAAAATAAGGAATGAGTATTATGCGAAACAAATTATATCAAATGAAGATTAATGGCACGTGAGAGGTATCCTCATCTGAAAGAAACCCGGAAATATCACCAGGAACCGAACCACCACTCACTAATCATAATGAAAGCACTAAACAGTTTTCTAGTGCAGTTGTCAAAGTCCCCTCATATTTCTTTAATTATCCCATTTTCACATAAGCTTGTCCTTTAAATTATATACAGAGAAGAAACCTGTTACCGCATTATTTCTTTATAGGTGAGAATCGAACTGGGGCCATTTTCACAATTGGAATGACTTACCAAATAGGGGCAGAAGAAAGAGCACAGAAAAAAGGCCCAAGAAGAAATAGTGTGGGAACTTTTTCTTAAACAAAGCTAGCAGCTGACCTTAATTCCTTAATTATTTTGACTAACAAGCCGCAATCCTAATTATGACTTTAAATACTTCCTATAACGTCCTTTATTACCAAATAAATAATTTTTAATGAAGAAAAAACATAAAAGTAGATTGAAACCCGTTTTAGACCACAAGCCGGAGATATAATTAAAAAAATTTGATGACGTATAATAAAGCGTTTTTTAACTACATTGCAGCTCTTAAAACGAGTTGTTTATTCACGGAATTTCGGACTGACCAAGAAACAGCGTCGCAGATGATGGCTGGAGCACACGTTTGGAACTCAGGTGTGAGCCCTAGTTCAAATGCCAGGTTGAGATACCTACATGGATCAGTAAATATTAGACCTATGTCCTAAGTAAAAATGTGATTTTTAATTTAAATTTGAATAATATATAAGATAAACTGACTTCACAAAGACCCTAGGACTGTTGCAGTATTCCCCCCTTTTTTAGGCCTATGGCAGGGTCATATCAGTTACAAAGGAAATTGAAGGCTTTTTATGCCTTGGCTGACATTTTCTGGCCGGACTTGCGTAATTATATTTCTATGAGGAAAAATTCGTGAATTTTAATTTTTTTCCTTTCAAAATTCTAGCCTACAACCGGTAGTTAACCAATTTAACCTATGCTACTTATTTCAATACAATTATCAAATAAATCCATTAGGCGAAATGTTAAACAAGTTTTATAATGTTCCCCATAAATTGCAATGTTAGTTCTCGGTAACAAAACGAACTACTTGTCGTTAAGCAAGACCCATTTACATCACTAATTAATAATAATGGCAACAAATGCTTTTTCCTCGATTTGGCTTTTTAAAAAAATATTACCTGACGGAAACGAATGAAAAAAGGGTACATTTTCTGACAGGCGGGAAAGAATTCAGTCTGTAGGGCAGACAATAGCACTTAAGTTATTTGTGAGGTCATCTGCATGAAATATGGCTCTTGAATTCTGAGCACACACACTAACCCTTTTCCCGCCAATGGCAGGGACGGGTACCCATCTTTTCCTTCTGAATGAATTTGTTTTTGTTTCGTTGGTGTTTTAGGGCCCATCAACTACAAGGTCATTAGATCCCCGTCCACTGCGTAGTTCTAATGCAGAGACTGCACAGACACCACAATAATGCGACGCTTTTTTTGGGTATTAGCGGTACCCAGTTTTCCCAAGCGGCCACCCATGTAGTACTAGCTGGGGTTGCGATGCTTACCTTCAGTGATCAGACGAGAACTGGTGTGTCCAACCTCAAGGGTGATATATTGGATAGTGTTTTACCTACAGCCGGATGCCAACCAAGGCTGTCGCCCCTATGCTTATTTATCGTCAGCACTCCACCGACGCCAGGGGGCGAGCTTCTATTGTACACCTGGAAATTTTTGCCTCATCTACCCGTTGCATAGTAGAGAGGATTCTTTTACGTGCAAATGCCATCGTACACCACACGGGACCTCGGTTTTTACTTCTCATTCGAAAGAAGGGCCACTCGGATCCTCTCTCTTGCCCATAGAGACCAACCCACCTCGGTCCAGTATCGAACCTTGAACTACTGACAGTTACCCAATGTACTACCCAATGCACCACCGAGGCAGGTCAGTGCATAGTTTTCTATTGTCTTCTCCCTAATATCTACTTGTACCCATCTCCAGTCCTATCTTTCCTTATATCCTTATTACAGATTTCTCAACTCCCCGATTCATTACTATTAACCATATCAACCATCAGCACAGTTTCTGACCCTGCAAATGACATCGAACATCTTTATATGGAACCGCAACAAACTCCACATATTTTCGGTGAGGACGGGAACACAAACAAAAGAGTGTTTTCGGGTTTTCAACCGCGATTGGTGGGTGGACTGCCATCTGCAACGCAGGCCGCATTGCTCATAAGTCGAAAGTAAATTGTGAACATTCGTCAGATGCAGTGTTTAAAAACATTTACGAACGTCTCGAAACGTTTACATTAAATGCTTCCTTTGATATCCAGCGTCGAAAATCCCTTGAGCGCAATAAGCAAGCATGCTAAACTTCAGGGGTTATAATATATTGAAATAAAACTTTCAAACTTAAAATAAGAATGATCACATGTGATTTACTTATTTTTACAGAAGTTTGCATGCCGGCCATGCAGAATTCAGATGCGCAAAACAACCGACGTCCTAATAACGAATTAATATAAGTTTAATAAAAATAAATGCATCACCTAACTGTAGGAGTTTCCAAGAGTGGTGGCAGTGTAAAATATCTCATAATCGATAAGCTTTCAGGATTCAAGTCCGTCTCTGTATTATTTATTGCTTACACATCCGAAATGTATCCATAAAAGTGATATGGAACTTCCTCGGGATTCCTATCACAAGTTATAAGTCTGAAACATCCATGTTTTCCAATACTTAACTCCACCTCTGCATTTTTAGACATCTTACCCCCTTCCTACCAAAAATTTGGCCTTTTTTGAACGTCTTGTCCTCCTCTTCCTTCATCTCCTTGTTTTTATTAACTCACTCCCCCTTTCTCCTTACTATTTTCCCCCTTTCTTTCCTTCTACTAAAACCTTTACGGGATGTGTCCTCATGAAAGTTTTACGAGTTCACAACGAAATGCTGTGCAACCCAAAGTGACGTTCAAACAGAGATTTCTAAAAGATTACCACTGTATTTTCTCACAACGGCTGATCTCAGAGGGTAAATTGTGTACATGTATGCAACTTCGCATGCTAGATTTTTACTCTACTATGTACGTCTAACTATAGTTTTTTTTTACTCCATATGCTACTTCTTTCAACTGTTAAGAGCAAGCGCATGAAAATAAGCTTCACCCTGAACGGATTTGTCTCTTTAATGCACTGGTAAGTCGCATCCATTGTGTCACTTTCCTATGCATTTCTAAATCAACAGACATGCCGAAGATGAAGAAGAAGAAGAACAACAAGAAGACGAGTGACAGAGTAGGAGGAGGAGTAGTCTAGTAGTGGGCGAAAAGTGTGTATTGGATTTGAAATGCACGATGTCGCAAATTTTAAGTAAATTGTATGTGCATATGTATCGTTTCAATCATTGGCATAAATTTTTCAAAACGAGCCATTTCTCCTTGTCTTTTTTTTTTTGCTTAGGATTTCTTTCAACTACAGTCAGGTGAAAAAGAAAGAAAGGACGGGAAGAGGAGGGGGAAAAGCCACTACAAAATTGTAGGTGAATAATGTCAAACATGGCCAATAAAACCGACAAAAAAAAGATGTCCCTTTCTACATGTCAGAGCTGTGACTTTCACCAGATAAGTTAATGCACTTTGTTATCTAACATGCAATTGCAGTGTAAATACTGAAAGATCACCTATTTTGTTAGTGATTCGACTACAGACTACCTCACACCCAAAGTTTTAAACCCACTGATGATAATTTTGGAAAATTTCGTCGACTTTCTGACCGATATTAGTAAGAATATGAAAGATTCATACCTGATTTTTCTTGAAGGTTAATTTCAGATTGGAGATATCAGGATGTAGCAAAGTTGGACATTTCTACTTTCACATACCAATAAATTCTATTAGAGAGGCGTCTAATATCATTTGACGGTACCTTGCAAGATTTTCCATGTCCGAGGCGCCAAAGCCCTTGCAGGAAGTTTGTTATCGTCCACTGATGGCCATACTGTTAACTTTTGGACCAAAGTAGCAGCAAGGAAATTTCTAAAATTTAAATAAAGCAAACATCAGTCTATTTCCGGGTGGTAGCAATTAATATAACTAGGATTACAGGTGCCTGACAACTTCCGTAGAGATAACTCTTGCAAATTTACATGTTGTGGTTTACAGGGATTACATTTTTGTCCCTCCCAAAAATTTCATCTTAATTTTTATTTTTTTTCTAAGCTGATAGTGTTTATGAAGAGAAACAATAATTTATAAGAGTTTATATCTTAAAATTCATTAGTTATAAGTCATTATAATAATACAATTATCTGTAACTATGTTCAGGAATTTGAACGACGCAACAAAACGAAGATGAAGACGAAAATGGCATCAACACTGTTAATCATATTGAATATCAGCCCTATATCTATGCTTTTTTTTTTATCACAAACAATCTTTTCAATAAAATAAAATCAATAAAAATATATATACCTTCAATTTAGCATGGGTAAGAGAAAAAATAAGTTACAAGATGAAAATAGTTATTATATTGTTTCACTATAAATATTTATACAATGAAGTTTTCAGAAAAAGAAAAAAAAATCCTCCCTCGATGTTTTACTCTTCCGACAGCTCAGCTGCAAACATTTCGGATCTTTAGTAGAGATCTTTTTATTCACTTACCCTTTTAAAATATATATCTATCTATATATTTGTGAGTATATAAACACAGACCTATTCCCTGGCCCTACTACTACTACCACCACCTTTTAAAACCCCTTTGCAGCTTCCATTCTGGCATTTTATAACCCCATTGCCTCCTCATCCCATCAGTTCCAATGTTATCCACTGTTTTTTATCCATCTGTTTGAATTTATTTGAGGCTTAGGCATGCTAATAGGATTTCTGATCGGGTAATGCTATTCGATCGCACAATCACAGAGATTTCTGATGAAACACTTGTGTCAGATTCTTGCAATGATCATGTGTACACTTCTAACATGCCTCCATCCATCCAACCATTCATCCATATATACCCCTCTATATATATACGATCAATCTCTCACTCACTCCCCTTATATATACATATATATAAAACTGCTGTTTTAGACAATTTTCAACACTTTCATCCTATTCGTGGCAGAGACAATAAACAGATGCTAAGTTTCAACTAGCAAACGCACAAATGTCTGTATCACCCTCTTGTATAAGCAGTGTAACTATTGTCATGAACCATCTTTACAATCAACACTGCCATTATCACCAAGACTTAAAAATCAACATGGAAATTTTAATGAGGAAATAACTCTGATACAAGAAAACAGCTGACTATCATCTGTCAACTAGTGGCAACATAAAGATATTTAAATTCATCATCTAATCTACATTGTGAATTTCTGAAGGTAATGGATCTTCTTATATTCCCAATTTATTTTGTTTTAGTGAAACTGCTTTAAAAGTTTTCATTAAAAATGTATTTCTAAGATGAAACTTCATGAAATATGTATTGATAACTGAGAGTAATGAGGTTCCTTGTTAACATCATCAATAATATCAAAAGGGCACAAAATCAAAAATTTTAATAGCACACCTATAACAATATTATATTAGGTTCGGCCCGTTATGGCTCCTTGGCCAACTCCCCAACCCATTGGTTTAACGTACTTAAATATTTATTAATAGTTTTTATTTGGTCTTTAGTTGTTGGAGTTAAAATAACTAAGTTTTTAGTTAATTGCTGATTTTTTTCAGAGACAATACGCTTCCAATGACTTACTATTGCAAGTATTTATTCAGTTAAAATAAATGCTTGAATGAATTATTGATGATCTTTGGAGTCAGCATCTAATATTGAACTTTTAATAAGTTTAGTTAAGCGAGCACATTTTATTCTGCGTAGAAAGGCTTCTTTGAAGTGCGGTGAGGCCATGGCTTAACTTTTCATTAGAAGGTAGAGTGCTGGAAGCCTCTCTCACCAAAACTTAAAAACATTTCAAATATCTACCTATCTGGGTGCGGGCTTTACTAGAATCAGGACCTTTAGATGTGAGGAGATACGCCACATGATGCATATATTTTCTAAACAGTATCAAACGACAGCCACCAAAACTGCCTGAGCAAAATGTTAAAATTTATATTCCTTTGTACAGCCATTTTATTTTAAATCACTTAATAATTATTATACCGGATCGATTATTATATGGTATACGGTGTAATTTTAAATTAATCCAGAGAAAAATGTTGGGTGTCGCTCTACGAAACAATGTTATTATTTAATTCATAACTTTTAAAGGGAGAGGGACCTCGTACAATTAGGGCTAAAGGTGATCAATATACTTTTTCTAGGGAGAAAGGGTTATTTTACTTGCGTTTGGGTACCCTCTTGTCTACAAGAACTTTCCATCTCAGACAGGATGGGTCTTACAGCACACCAATATCATACACTCACACGGGACCACGGCTTCACTTTGCCAATAATGGGTTTTACTTTCATCAAAAGTATACTCTTAATTTGTTTATTCGATACTGGCTGTGGACGATTGATTTTGTCGGACAACAGTAAAGTTCCGCGTGCATCTTCCTGCGGAAGGAAAGTAAAGTCCGTGACCCTTGAAAGCAAAAAGCCCTTTCTAAGAGAAATATGAACCGAACATATGCATACCCGCGCCTCGAAATAGTCCCAGGTGTAGAAGCTAGCCCTCTGGCATCAATAAATGCCCTTCGGAGAAGAGACCAGGCTAGCTAGCCCAACAATATCACGGTAGGATCTTAAGTAGTCTTGAATTCATCGTCATCTTTCCTTACCCTTTTCCCCGTCTATGGCAGGGATGGATATCCATTTGTCCCATCCGGAACACGCAGAGGATTTCTTGGACGGTATTTTACGCAGCCTACCTAATGCTGCAACACTTACTAATTTTTATGGGGGCAATTTCTTCCAGGGCGAGCCCCTTAACCTGGGAATTTTTCCGATGAGATTATGCTTCGCTCTATGTTAAAAAGGCTTCTTTGGCGTGCAGATGATCTCGCACGCACCACATGGGTCCACAGTTTTACTTCCTATCCGTAGAAAGGTGCATTTGAGTTTATCTGCCTTAAGTTACCCTTGAAGTTAACTTGAAGTTACCTGTCTCGGTCAGGATTGATCCTGAACTACGCAAGAATAAATCAAGTTGCCATCTCTGCGCTACCCAGGAGTGTTAGGCACCTTTAATATGAAATATGTATCACACATAGAGAGAGACAGATAGAGAGAAAGTGCATGCACCTAATTCCCAATCATGGATACATGATAGCACTGCCGCTGTTGTTTTTCTCCAACCTTTCTTTCCCATTGATATCTCTGACAACGTGTAGATATGCAAATAAATGCCATCTCGAATTAATGCACTACATTTCACAAAAGTATATTACGACAATACATTGTAAATTTAAGTGGATTGCATAATAAATCAATGTACTGTAAGGTGCATTTGCCATCAAATGGCTATAAAAATTAGAAATGCATTATAAATAAATTTGAAATTGATTAAATAGTCCACTCTCACTACAAAGCCACCGCCTAGCAGCAACATGATTTTAATAATAATGTTTATTACTCAAAAGCAAACATTTGAATTGCACCCAAGCCACTATTATACATGATTAATCAACGGTAAGAACAAGACAGAAATGTGCCACAACCTAGTACTATGAACGAGATAAAACGGTTTGTATTTTGTGAGGAGTATCTGCAAGGTCCATTACTGACCTTTTAGTCTTTCAGAAATAATACCTTTTTTGGTGATCTTTAGTGGTCTCCGCGCCTTTCTATCAATTGTCGTCCACCTCACTCATTGCCATTTCTCCATCTTTCGCCTTATCCACCTCTTAAATGTACCCTCATTACTTTTTTCGAGGTGGTACGTATCTGCTAACAAAACTGTTACCCCTTCATTTTCTCTCCCATATATTCTGCGTCTGTGCTGATCAGTGCTCTTTTCCACCTATGGCAGGGTTGGGTAACTGGAAGGCACTGTATTATCACCAGAGGCGTAACTAGGGGGGGCAAGGGGGGACAGATGTCCCCGGGAGCAGAAGGCAGGGGGCGCAAAAATGTATTGCAAAAATGCGCTTAGCGGGTGCCAGAGAGCGCAGATTTCGGTCTTTGTCCCCGGGCGCAGAATACCCTCGGCCTGCCTCGGTACGCCACTGATTATCACGTCGCCGGCTGCCAACCTAATGTTCCATGCTAGGTTTTTCTTTGGTGTGCTTTTCTCCACTGACCTTAGGGAACGTGGTAATTACTTTGATCTATATTTTACTCCATGGAGAACAGAAGGATTAAAAGGACCGGTTCTTTAACGTAAAGGTGACATAGTACACATCACTCGCCTGTACGAGGCCTCTCATTTCGGCAAGGGTTCACCTTCCTACTATGGAATTAAGAAGTCAAGTATGTTAACTACTGAAAAAGTTGTGTTGTGTGGTGTACTCGATGTCATTTGCACACAAAATTTTCTTCTACAAAGATTAAATGGATACTCCACCCTGCCGTAGACAGGAATAGGTTTAGAAATGATGCTGATAATAACATTGGTGAATAAATTAGTGCGGGTTTGAGTTATAGAAATTTAGATTAAAATTTCACTGTCTATAAATTCTTCGACAAAAGACATTAAAATATATTCTCAAATAAATTTTAAAAACAGTATCAGATTGTAGTTCCAGTAGCCAATAGCCGAAATATCAAACGTTATAGAGTGTAGTTCTAAAAATTAACCTAAGTCGCGTGCTCGATTTACTGCGCCACACGTTCCAGGTTCGATACTGGATCGAGATGGGCTATGTTCCTTTGGGCGGGAGAGAAGCGCCAAATGCATCTTCTTTCGGAGGAGAAGTAAAACCGAGCTCCCGTGTGGTGTATGATGGTATTTGCATGTAAAAAGAACCCTCCGTACTATGTAACGGGTAGATCAGGCAAAATTCCCAGGTGTAGGAGCTGGTGTCAGTGGGGTGCCCGAACAAACAGTTGACCGACGATAAAGAAGCATAGGGGTTGCAGCTTTGCGTCCAATATATCATCCATCCTTGTGTCCATTCAGAGGTACAAGATGGGTGCCCGACCCTGCCATACGCTGGAAAAGGGTTAGGAGCTGTTTACTTTTGCTACTTGTAGTGCAATCTGGTAGGCCTGAGCACTAAAGACATCTTTTTTTTCTGGTAGTTATTCATTCCCCAGCATCAAAGGCCGATTCTTGTGAAATGAATCTCCGACTATGATTTGTTTAGGCCCCATCAACAGTAACCGCCCCACTGCTTAATGGTGGGAACCTTGCTCCTTCATCTTTGCCGATAATGCTTATGAAGTGTGTATATTGTACATGAGAGGTAAAGAATGCAATCGTTTAAACGGAATAAGGTTATTATTATTATTGAAGAATACTGAAATAATAATGTGTTGAAATCCAGATCCTGGTTGATGACTGCGCCAACAACGCAAGTGACTGCAAGTCAGGTCTGATGGCTAAGGAGGAAGTTTCCATATTTCTGTAAATGTTTCGCGGCTGAGCAAACAGTTGCTAAAATCTGATTGTAAATAAATAATTTGAATACAGTTTTTGAAGCATAAAAGGAATACCGCATCAGATGATTGCATTCAGATCGACAATTCTGCAAGAAGGCCGTGATAACATAAAATTAAGCTATACCATCAGAATAAAAATGAAAATTTTATCTACAATTTATGTCCCAACAATCAAGTACCGAAATATATATATATATATATATATATAGGCCTATTCAGAGGCACAGAGGTCACTATTTTCAGTTTGGCATCTTAAAGATAATTTCATAAAGTAACTATTTTTCCTCATTCAATGATGATACATAAAAGCCCATACACGTTAAACAAACATGTATTAAAAACAAGCAAGAAACACTCGTGTTTATTTAGTGAGAGCCTATCTTCCAGCTTGAGGTCAGCAGATGACACGACTTTTTGATATCCGCTCTTGAGGCGGCATTTCAAAGGAACTGTTGATCAACAATTTTCTTAGTGTGGACAGTTGCTTCAATTCTGAGCAACTTCAAAGCAGTTTGTATGCATCACTCGCATACTTCATTATTGCTATTTACACTGCCCCATCAAGTAAGATATCACTAAATTTGGTCTTATTTCGACTTGAGAACTGGTAAAAGAGGCCCACCCCATAAGTAAGAGCATGTCCTGTATAGTCTATATCAGTGGTTCTCAAAGCGTGTTCCGTGAAACCACTTCAAGTGTTCCGCAAAAAATTTAGTGCACAAATAAAGCAATGGAGAGATACTCTGATGTGACCAGCAGAATCAATGGGGAGGGGGTGACTGAAGATCCCAATCCAGTTGAAAGGGAAGTTCTACAGGACAGTGGTTAGACCAGCTATGCTATATGGATCAGTGCTGGGCAGTGAGGAAGAGCTACGTAAATAGAATGCGAGTAGCCGAGATGCGAATGCTGTGGTACATGTGTGGTGTGTTGAGAGCTGGCAGAATGAGGAATGAGCATATTAGAGGTAGCCTGGGGTGGTGGACATCGCCGAAAAAATGAAGGAGAATAAGCTGAGGTGGTATGGACACGTCATGCGAAGAGGGGAAGAGGAGCTCGTGAAGTTAATTCCAGGAATGCAGGTTGGTCAGTAGCACGAGGAGCAGGGGGAGATCAAAGCAGATGTGGGAACAGGTTGTCCGTAAGAATGTGACAGTGTGTGGGGTGGATGGGGAACTGGGGGAGAGATAGACGGGAGTGGAGGGCTAGAACCCACAGACCCGACCCTGCCGCAGGCGGGATAAGGGTATGATGATGATGTAGTAAGTACCAAGCGTAGAAGGTGTACAACCTGTCACAGGCGGAATTGTAAGTGTTCCGTGCTAGTAAAATGTCACAGTTTAGTGTTCCCGGACCTCCAAAACATTAAGAACCACTGGTCTATATAATACTTAAAGTACATCATAGTGCTTTACCGGGAGACACTCCTAATAAACTACTTTTTCCACTGACCATTGAAAAGTGGAGGGAATGCTTGTCCAGATTCACTTCGGACAGCTGTTGGTATCCTTTTCTGATGACTGAGATAGCTTAAATTGTTCGTCCCTCCTTGCACATGAAAAGCAGGTGTAAAGCTGGTAAAATAATTAAGGTCTAAATGAATAAATGAAATGTCTGCCAACTTTAGATCAATGTTGTCAAACATTTCTTTAGCCAGCGTTGAACGTTGACCTACTGACAATGTGTTGATGGCAAGAGGCAAGTTTTTTAAAGTGCCTATTTTATGAAAAAGAAAGGGACACCTTCCTTGGTGGTGCAGAGGTCGCATGCCGGACTTGTGAGCCGGCCAAATGCACTTTCCGTCGGATGAGAAGTAAATCTGTGATCTCATGTGGTGTGCATGATGCCAAATTTCCAGGTGTAGGAGCCCACCTCCTGAAGTCCATGGAGGAACAGTGCCACAATAAACTGACGATAAATAAGCAAAACGGTCTGCAGCATTAAGTCGACAGTCGACTGATTAAGAATGTCGTCTGTATGTTCCCCGATGGGACATAAACTGGCACTAGCAGATCAATGCTGATAATGAAGGATCAGTTTACGTGCAGATGACATTATACAAATCGCTTGATAGGTACTAGGTTCTAGAAAGGCTCGCATGATCGAACCTATGGTCTGTCAGCCTAAAAGTCAAGTAACCCCCGTCAACTCTGAAGGGCAAGGGAGAGGGAAGCTAGTTCATACACCGAGAAGCTCATACCACGTGTACCGTTCATACACCACCACACAGGGATTAATACTTCACTTACTGTTCTTGATGTTTTCCTTTCTCCCCTTGGTCAGGATCGAACCTAAGCACACCATTAACTCACGAGTAAGGTGTGAACGTGGCAGGTAGCAGATCATTCATGTCTGATAAACTTTTTACCACCTGCATCTCATTAACGAGGGTGTAAATTGAGAAATGGCACTTCTTCCTATTGAATGTACTGATGAAAAGCTATTGGCTTGTTTAATGTAATCCAATACGTGGACATGAGAAGCAAACGACGACATTAAGTGGTCTTGTCCTTTTATGGAAGATGCAGTGGTCATCATCACCAAAATTTCAACATCTTTTAACTTATCGCCCTTTTCCCTCTCTATCTCATGTGAGTGAGCGAAAAAACGAACAAAAACCATGCCCATTCAACAAAGCAAATAACTTTTATCATTATATCCTAGTAATTCACACCTTCGAAGTGTAATATTAGAATATCCATAGCTGTTGATGACCACTACTATGTCCAAGGGCTCTCACTTCCTCCTCTCCCTCACTTACAAGCAATCATGAATTTGGGGCACTTTTGCTTCAACAATCGTTTACATTGCTATTCAACAATGTGATTTTCAATCATATCAATAAGGATCATCATCGGATGCAAGGATAGATGTGACGTCTTTCGCCCTCATTATGACCTCACTCTTTTAATGCACTTTTATCGATAAAGCACTGCATAGCAGAAAAAAATTGAAACCGTAGACCAAACCTTCCTGTCTCTAACTTTTGTCCTAATAATCCTTTATCTTTTAACGCATGAAGCTAAACGACCCAAAATAAAGAAAGAGAGAGAGGAGTCCAATTACATGACCAAGCTAAGATTTCATATGGTGTTAAGATGGGGGCGAGTTTCGAGAGGCTTTTTTCACACCAAATACAAATTGCCAATGACAGATCAGCTTATTTGAATAAATCCTATTTTTGTATTTATATCATTAGCATGTATATATAAAACTTGCAAGTCACATCAAATTCTGTCAGAAGATGCAAACAGGTCATAAAAGATTTGAAAGACAAAGCTATTAAGACACATGCATCTAGTGAAGGTAAGGGCACTTTCCTTATTAAGATTTTCAGTCACTAGTATTTCCATATTTCAATAAACTAACCCCCTTTTTTTTAACATATATGCTTCTTTCGCAAATGATTCATTATTAACTGTAACAACTATAACATTAGTAATTATTAATTAAATGCCTTTCAAATTAATTTATGAACAACTCTTTGATTTGAAACAGGAGGCATGGATGCAGCAGGGAAATTTCAACTGAATAATAGTTACTCACAATTGACTTCTACTGTGACAAGTGCTCCCGGATTTGAAGGGTTTCCTTTCGTTCGGCCAACAGTGCATTTTCCATCGCAAATTTGTGGCTGGACAACACCTGAACGATTTAATAGTAAGACTATATTTTATCTATTTCTGGTGTGCATAGGTCCTAATTAAAAGCAAGTGCCATAGTTTTTTAAACTATTATTTTTGTTTGGAAATTTTCGTGTTTAAAAATGTGGCGTTGAGGGCTATTTTAATAAATTATACCATTGATTGTCTAATAAATTAGATATAAAATGATAGGAGAAAGGGTTTAGAGCGCAAGGACTACTGTACCTCAGCATAAACTACTTTTTCGATGATTTGTGTTAACGGTACTACTGTAATTTATTTCTTTTTAGAAACATTATGTATTTTAATTAAAGGACCTTTTAAGAATAAGATTTATAACGATTTTCTGGCATGCACAGGTCAATAATTGTGATTAGATTTTCTATAACATGGATTGACCAAATAAAATGTTAAAATAGGAAACAATTGAGGTCTGTTGCCTGCCGGAGTCCCAACAAGCAGCATATTGGCCCCTTTCTAACATGGTCGCCCATCATATTTTATTAATAGTTT
This sequence comes from Trigoniulus corallinus, assembly GCA_013389805.1. Classification (NCBI taxonomy): domain Eukaryota; kingdom Metazoa; phylum Arthropoda; class Diplopoda; order Spirobolida; family Trigoniulidae; genus Trigoniulus; species Trigoniulus corallinus. Next base: position 26,642,944 of record JAAFCE010008833.1, on the reverse strand, counting down.
AGTGTCTATCTAGGCCACCAATTACCAATGGGAGAGGTCTCACTATTCCTCGACTCTACATGAGTCACATCCCCGAAACGCTTGAATTGCGCCAACTAGACAGGTAGACATATAGGCTATATGGATTTTACATTTAGAAAGGGCAACTTTGGGCAGGTCGGTCCTGCACCACGAGGTCTGAGGCCAAGTAAGTAATAGTGATAATGCAACATCCAGAGAAACCTGCCTTATAAGATACAATTCAACTTACGAATAAATGCTAGCCTTACAAGGTATTGAAAACTTGACAAACGTCATTTATTTTGTCAGAATAAATCTCTACAGATGTTGGAGAACAGAGGTGTTTTCTGACGTGAATTAAGCTCTTCAAAGATTCGCTAGGTGTTCTGGGCCGGGCGCCAGTAGCGGAGAATAAATCAGTCATCATTCCGTAATCAAATATTTTTAAAACAGACATTGAATATGGTTGTTTGTTGACCATTGATGGAACCTAATAACATAAAGTCAATGCTATGCATTCCCACATGCAGTTTCTGTACGTCATAGTAGCATAGTTGGTCCCAGGTCGTTTCAAAAGAGATTTTAGACAGGAGGGCAATAATGAAAATCAAAGAAAGGCTTATATACTGCAATTCTTTGCTAAAGACATGCTTCTTACTTGACTACATCTTATTTATTTTCTCATTTCTTTTTAAGCGATTTTTCCTCCCAAAAACATAAATACATAGTGTATTTATAAATGTTACTTAAATATAGGGGCCTACTGCTGAATATTTTTACACGCGGCGAAGAGCTTTCGAAGATACAGTAGTATTTTCCACATTCAATAATGCGCATTGTAAACATTCTGTTCGACTGGTTAACGAATTAGTATTTCAAACATGGAGTCTCCCAACGGCCCAGGCAGGACAGTAGATCTCATTTACGGTGCAGTAATAATCTTGCCAACATAAGCGCAGGACGTTTCAAATAAACATAAAAATAAAATATACATATGTTAATCCGTTCCTTGCATTCCTCTTGAAGACACGCAGTCCTGTTCGTAACGAGGCACACTTCTAGAACAATGGATTTGGCTGGTCCATAAACATAAGGGATGGTGCCACGGTCTGGGTTCCGGGTAAGATGGTTGAACCCTGTTAGGAATCTAGTCTCACAAAAGTCCTTCCTTTCCTAAGCTTTCTTGATATGGGACACATGCCTTTCGAGTACCAAGGGAGCGGCTTATTGCGTTGGACACACCAGTTCTCCGTCTGATTGCTGAAGTTAAGCAACGCAACCCCAGCTAGTACTAACTTGATTGCCCACTAAATGTGGCCAAAACTAACTTCAAAGTTATATTTTACCTATTGTTCTTTGTGGGGTAACTTTCCAATAAAAGTTCTCTAAATACCCATGTTGGATACAATAGCTATCCGATTAAAAACTTTTTCAAATGACGTCAAGTTACAGACGCCGCGGTAGGCCTGAACCCGTGACGATCAGACTCAACAAGGTCCAAACCTTTTGCCAACATTGGAATAACCCAGGTTATCTGATAATGGTTTTTGATAATGATAATTCATATCCTCTTGTAATTATGTCCACCTCTTTCCGGCCATTGCCTTTTTTATGGTCTAAAACCGAGTTACTGAACTGTGACCATCCTTTTTTTTGGTTGTTTAACTGGGTACTTGCTACAAGGTATCAGATCCCCAGTACCAGCGGTCGTCAGAGGTGAGCAACCTGTCCCGGGGCTATCGTCATCATGCATACGCCATGCTTTGGATCACATCACATAATGGATTGAGTATCTTCTGCGGGGTTGATCGTCATTCCCCACAGAGAACCCGTCCAATAATACTGCGGGTTTCAGTCGCCCGGCTGGGGTGCCCCCAGTCAGAGCCGCCTCACCACGCAAAGGGGCAAATCTTAGGGGGGATGGGGGCCTAATGGAAGATAGGCGGGAGTGACACAGGGCGCCTTGAGCAAGTTGAGAATCAGCACGAGCGCCGTCCTAATAGAAAAAGTTTGGGAACCAACTCAATAAAGAAGCAAATGTGCACAACTTTTTGAAGTATCCTATACCGTTGATAACAAGGTCAATCCGATCATATTTTTTAAAAATAAACTAGTCAGACATATTTTTACCTGATTAAAAAAACATCGTAACTCAGTAGAATGTTTTCAAACTCGGGTTAAATTTAATTGCTCACGTAATATTTTAAGAAATAAAGCTAAAATTCAGAAGCTAATAAAAGAATATAACCTGAATCTAAATCACTTGATTGAAATAAGTGAATTCTTTCGTATTTATGTCAAGGTGGGGTGTGTTTATTGCCTCGAAAACAACGTCGAAGCCGTACCGCATTCACTCACCATCAGTTGGCAGCCCTTGAGAGTACGTTTATTAAAACACACTACCCTGATGTGGCAACTCGAGAGAGATTGGCACTGTGCACCAATCTGCCAGAAGCGAGAATTCAGGTAAATTAGAAATCAGATATACATTAATCAGACATCTAAAAAACATAATGTTTTCACCTTCGCTACACGAAAAAATACTAAAGTAAAAAAAGTGCAAGTTTACTTCTAATATTTTAGCCCAGATGGAAAATAATACGACATCAAGTGCACTTTCCCACACTACACTAAAGAAAACTGACCTCTTGTCTTTAAATCATGAGACGACCTCGAATGGCTTTCAAAATTAAAAATGTTAGCTATCACACTGTGTTTTCTTTTCAGATGAAATTAGTTAAAGGTTTTAAAAAGTTGCTGTATACCTGCCACGTATGAATAACAAATTATTAAAATACTTTCGACATTTGCTTTATAACAGGTATGGTTTAAAAATCGGCGAGCCAAGCAGAGAAAAAAAGAAAAACTAGCTTCACTTCAGGATGACAATAATCACTTTCTGCTTAAAACTGATCTCAATTTAAAACAAGACACCAGAACTAAACAAACTCTAGTTCGGTCCATTTCCTTGTTGACAACTCAAGATGTCGGCAATCAGTCTGAGGAACTTGGAAAACTTATGAAAAATGACGTTGTAATGGGACTTGATGGGAATAAAACTTCGGTGGAGTTCACGTCAAGTATGTGCGACAACCAAGTTGAACAACACCTTGATTCTGATGTAACAATATCATGTTCACCAATTGATCATGACAATGGTAATCATTCAAATTATTAAGTGCTGTATTGAACATAACGACATCGATAGCAGCCATTGTTGGGGATAGAACACCGGTCACTAGTACAACTGAAAATTGAACTCCTTATTTCACCAGCCCCATCCCAATCCCTCAGAGACAGCGGATCTATTAAAAGGCTACCAGTTGACCCCGTCAGAAGAATAGGTGGATTCCCCTGTAATAGTTTTACTTCTGGAGGTAATTCACTGATGTCAGGGGGCAAGCTTATACAGCTATACGTGCATTATACACCACACCATGCAGATAGCTTTTTGACGTACAGACCGGTGTGGACGGTTTCCCAGACGAGAAAGAAGATCCAAGGGGCCTTCCGTGGCTGAAAGTATAGTTGTCACCCTACGTGGCGTATACTGTATAATTAACCCTTTCTGTATCACAACTTCAAACCCTTTTCACGCTATGACAAGAGGTCGGATACCCATTTGCCCGGCTGTGACCGGGAACATACAGGTAACTTTGTCTATCCAGAAGGGTATAGTGTACTTTACTCTTTGTCGAAAGGATTTTTTACGTGTAGATGCTATAAAACACATCACGCGGGGTCACAGCTTTACTTCCCTTCCGACCAAAGGTGCCCTTTGGACTTTCCCTCGCCGGAAAAAAATCTGTATCGGTCAGGATCGACCCTGCAATCATTTGGGCACTGACCACTGAGCCACCGGGAAAGACTGCAATGAACTCTTTCTACTCGGATCAAAAATACGTGTAGAATGATGAAATTCCGGGTATAGAAGTTCATTACTTGGTGTTAGTAAATTATCTCCAGACAGTAAATTACATGAATCTGCTCATGGAATCCATGCTAACCCCGGCGCGTCCCCAGGTGGAGGACAAGAGTGTCCATATAGAGCATTAGGAGTTAGCTGTATAAACGAACAGTGATTGCATGGGAGGAGCGAAAAAATAGCTCCGGTGGTCCAAACACTAGGGGCGGAAGTTCTACAGATCAGTGGTTAGTTGGGCAATGATATATATATATATATATATATATATATATATATATATATATATATATATAGTACATCGGAGTGTAGGTCAGTACAGAGTATGTTAGGAGTAGCTTGGGATGGGAATATTGGGGAAAAGATAAGCATGGACATTTAATGAGAAGAGGGGAAGAGGTATAGGTTAGGTCCATTATAGGGATGCAGGTTATTGGAAACGTCCGGACAGATGAAGACCAAAGCAGATGTGGGAGCAGGTTGCATGAAGGGCTATTATAGTGTGTGGGGTGGATGGGGACCAGGTGGGAAATACGCGAGCGTGGGGACCAGAACCCGCGAACCCGACCCTACCACAGGCGGGATAAGGGTATGGTGATCTGGTAGCACCGCACATCCACCAATGGTGCCGTGGTTCTCACTCTCCCTATTTGCGGAATGACACATTAGTTTTCCGCTGAAATCAATTAGCAGATCCTAGGGTGAACCCATGTACCTATTGAGCTTAAAAGGTCAATTGTAATTTACCAACTGAGCTATCGAGGTCGGCATTACTGAAATTCTAGTTTGTTAGGTGTTTTGCACCATATCCTCTAGCATTACTGTTTCGCTGTTGCAATAACACAATGATTGTATTAAAATCGTGAAGTAATACGTTCGTTTTGATTGTATATATTACAGGTAAAAATGACGTCAATTTCAATAAAAACGTCAAATGTCTACACAATATTCAAAGTGAAACTGGAAAAGATAATGGCCGACCGTTTGTGAAACCAAATTTCTCTATTTCAACACTAGATCAACTACCATCTCGTGAATTTCAAGGCGAAGGTAAATTTAGATATCTTTCTTATTAGTTTATTATTTGTGAGCTAGAGTAGGTCTTATTCCAGATTATTAACCTAGTAAGAAAAAGGTCGTAGACATACACGTTCTTCAAAGAAAGGGAAAAAAACTTCCACCTCAAATTGAGTAAGAAAAAAAAAATCAAACTTCAAAGTAACGTTGTAGTGCAATGATTTCTAAGAAATTGATCTTGGCAACGATTAACAGTTAATTTATTTTGAAAACTAGAAAAACATTCCTGTATATACGAAGTTACAGATATACTAAATTATCACCTTGGCTGTCAACAACTACGTACTATTTTTTTTTTTTTTGAAATTTTATTACCTAAATAATCTAATGTAAGAATGACATTTAATAATGACAGATTTCAAGGTAAGATTTAAAGGAGTCAGTCGTAAAAATTTATAGCCTTTTCTTTGAAGTTAAGACCAGAAAAAAAAAACTACCTCAAGTTCGTAACTTGATTAAAAACAAGGTCGGTCACTAGATTGAATCAACAACTAGCATGATATGCATAGCAAATACTGGAGTGTTATTGCTGTTGTAATGTCAAAAATGATTCAGACGAAGTGTACAATTTAATTTCTTTTTTAAAAATTAATCTATGTAATTAACCACTCCCTTTTTGTTTTAAATATTTCATAGACATTGAAATTACTGATTATAAAGTGAATGACGGACTGTCCACTGGATCATCCGCGTGGTCCAACAGATCAATGAACATGAACGTCTTTCCATGGATAACAGTGCAACCACATCTTACTTCTAATATTTTGGATAGCAACTTCCTGTCAGCAAGAAGATATCCAATAGAAAGTCACGTATCCAAAGGAAATCCATTTTTCTTACCAAATTATACAAATGGAATGCATGGTTTTAGTTCCACTGCCATGTGGAGAATGTGCCCCGTTATCTGGCCTAGAATGTGTCCTGTCCCAGATGTCACATTGTCAGTCAGTGACAGCGACTCTCTGATGCATCCCTACTCCTTGAATGGTCACCCTCCTCAACCCCCTCCAATTTCCCGCCTTTCTAATGAATGTTTATCGTCATTAACGTCTTATAAATCAACAGATGAGTGTAAACTTCTACCAAATTAAATCTTACATACATTCCTCTTTAATTTAAAAGCCATATTGCAAAAATAATTATACCTCATTTCGCAAATGTCTTAAGAAACCGGCAGGAGAACTGTAAACTTGAAGCCTTAATCTTCGATTAACAAATTTATTGTCTTTGGTCGAGTCAGATATTCCTGCCTTCAGGATGGCCAGACAGAAAAATAAAGTAGACGGTGACATTGAAATAATATGAAAGACGGGCAGCGATATTGAGGCCGAATCAAAACAGTGTATTGGGCAATGGTCTTTTCATGACTAACTGCCTGTTACGGTCACTCAATGGTACAGGATAAACTCCAAACTTTGGAGTTCAATTTGTGAAATTTACTTGAGACTCAACAGGAATTAATCTTTTAAGGAACCAAACAGTGACACTACCATCATGCGTATCTTCACAACTGAAGAAATGAACTCGGATCATCCTAATTCTAGTTTGATACCCACGGATGCCATCTACGCGATTAAGAAAAGAAAAGCAGAAAGAGAGAAGTGGAACAGAGGAAGAGATAAACATAGGCTACTCACGAGGGAATATTTGGACAGCGATTTTTACATGATCGGTTGCTGACCTGATGCTATAATCCTTTAACATTTCCTCTAACAAATTAACTATTTCATAGAAAGGGATTTTTAGGAGTATCACCGAAATTCATACAAGATCGTAGGCTTTATTTCTCTTCCACCAAAAGGGATTGTGGATCGCGCGAAAAAAAAAACAACAAATATACTTTACATTCGATTTGGCATCCACCAATTCACGTCATAAACATGCTAGTCACATGAGCTGACGAAGCCTAAAAGGAGTTAGGGATTTGATGGTAGAGACGTAAACAAGCAGATTGCGGATGAAGGACATCACCAAAGAAACCATGTCAGATTCTGAGTCATCTCTTTTGAATACAAAAATGAAAACCTGCTGACAGGTAGATGAGTCTTTGCTTATGACTAGACTTTGATTCAGGAAGAAGTGTCTCAATGATGTGTAAAATGAACCTGATTATATGGTGAAAATGTTCAACGATTACCAACATGATTCCATAACCCTTTTAGTAGCCTCTTACGAACAATCAGTCATTACCATTACTAATCCTTTCTTGCCTACGGCAGTCACATATTCATTAGTCACTTTGGTACCGGGAGTACACGGATGAACAATTGGGGGGTATATTACATGACTGCAGGGTCCACTCTAGCGCTTACGTCGCCCCGGACAAAAAGGACAAATTACCACCCCTTAAGAATATAATGCAAGTTCAAGCAGCGTCCTTTACAAATTCTGTGTTAATTTTTCAATAATTGTGTAATATTTTTAGCTTTTAGACATAAACAACATACTGTAAATACACTACGCATTGTAAATTTTTAGGCAACGAAAAAAACCGATATATGAAATTTTCTATTACTGTAATTGGGTATATAACACATCAATATTTTTCTCACACTTACACTAGAGCGGGCACTGATGATTGCCAACCCCATTTCACAACCCATCCAGCCACCTAATATAGTCATCAACATGCCTAATTGTTTTTCCGTAAATGACAGGTTCCAGAGAACCTATCAGTACAACTGTGAGTGGGCGTTTTGCTGATCTTCAGGTTCTATGCGTCACACCACACGGAATAATGTTGTACCTCTATTTCCCCGACGACGGATGACGAACTTGAAGTTTCCTTCTCTCTCGAAGGAAGACGATGAATACGGCCTACATCATTAATGAGCTAGAGGTACAGACACGCGGAGATGGAGCGATTTTGAATAATTACCCTGAGAACTGGTTAATATTAGAAGCTTTGTAGTTAGTGCAATGCTCTGTTTGAACTCAATATCCCAGGCCCGATCCTGTCCAAAAAGCTGCTTTTAGGATGAGAGGAAAAATGATGATCCTAGGTACCACTCGTAGGCAAGGTTTGTTAATAGGGGAGGTTGGTTAGTGACCAGCCCATGATTTTAATTGCGGCTACCACCATAAGATTCTAGAACCTATTCACCTTGCGTCAGTTTTTACAATAACACTAGTGTGCACTGATTAAAATGCGGCAAAAAATTGAGAGCGGATCCAATTTCATTTCAATTGTGTACTTTTACTTTCAGTGCCGAAAAATTATTAGTTTCAACAATAATATTTTTTTATAAAGTGCGCAGTTGCGTTCTGTGTGTGGGTATGCGATGTCACCTGCCATTCACCAACTCTGATCACCGCAGAGTATAATACTGTTTTGAGGAAGAGCACTGACATTTAAACAAATAAAATATCATTATTACTCTTATAGGAATATAACAGACGACTAAAACCTCTTAGTAGACCACCATCTAAAATTCAGCTTCCTCCATATCCCTCCATCCTACTTTTCTCTCTTCTTATTTACGCCTTCTCGATCCTTGTAACCTACCCCGGATACATAGAAATTCGTGGGCACTGAACATTTAGCGGTTTAGTAGTGGTATATAAAGTGCAAACGGCTTTGTTACTCAACTGGTGACGAACTAGAATATTAATCTCCCCAGGTTCGATCAAGCTCTAAATGGATAGTTTCTTCTTGGTAGGCAGGCAAATCACTAAAGTAAGGTAAAGTCGTGGTCCTGTTGTCACCCTCGTCTAAAAGAACCCCTTCTACGTGGGACAAATGTACGTGAAGATCAGCAAATAAGTTATTCCCAGATGAAGGAACTCGACCTATGAAGTTGGTTTTTGTTTCGTTGGTATTTTAGGGCCCTTCAATAGTCATTAGAGTCCCATCCACTGCGTAGTGCTAATGCAGAGTCTGAACAGACACGACGCTGTTCTATCAATTTTTGGTATTAGCAGTACCCAATGTTCTCAAGCGGTCACCAATGCAAGTACCAGTTCTGGTGTGCCCAACGCAATACAGCCGCTCCTGAAGTTGGTAAATTACCCTTCATGGGTAGATAATCATTTCAGTCATCTGTTATATATTTACCACAGAAAGTCCATAATACATTAGGCTACTAGGTTTTCCGCCAGTTTACACTTATAATTGTATGTCACTGTTTGATTTTATCTGGCAGGTCAACACAGGAATGGGTATGGAGCAAAAACCTGTGATACCGAGGATAGTTTTTGTGTTGCCAACATTTGATGGTCTGATTGACAACTGTACGAAGCATACCTGTGAATGTTACTTTTCAAACCACGGTAAAACATGCAATGGGTTTACCAATTCATTTTACCATATGATAAAACCATGGGTGTTCATCAACCGTCCTCTGGGATAGAAAAAATATGTCAAATCAAATAAAAATTGAGCAGAAGAGTGTACGTCTTCATATCCACAAATTGACCGGCTCCTGGAACATTGCTTCCAAGCTTTGCCCCTTCTCCCTTTAAAGGCGTGTTCTCACGAGTCAAGTTTTGTTGACTAATTGTAGTTGTTCAACAAAACTTGAATGAAAACTGTAGTGGGAACCTCTGTTTCAATCGAGTTGATCAACATTTTAGTTGATCTTGATCAAGTGGTGAGTCATTCACCATTACCCTTCAAGTGAACAATACGTCTTTTGTTTAAGGCCCTTGTAGATATACAAAAGTGGACCCGTCAGAGGGGTGGACCATTTGGGGGTCAACCAAAATACAGTGTTATCCACACAACTCCTTTTGACCCCATTTGTAATGTAACTGAAACCCCATTTGTACAATGAAACTGCTGATCAGTTTCTATTGAAATGTGTGAACGAAAATTGATTCAAGTAATGTTCAACTTTTGTTGAACAACTACAATTGGTCAACAAAACTTGACTAGTGAGAACGCGCCTTTAGGAAAACTTTCAACGGGCGCCCTTAGACGCAACGAAGTAGTGTATGATAAACTTGTACAAAGTGAAGGAAGGACAAAAAGAGCATTTCGGAGCATTATACTCCGATATTAAACTTGGTCTGCGGTTTGATATTGTAAAAAGATATTCGTAGAAATTGCTACATGCAATAAAAGACAAGTTACAAGATTAATATTCATTAGTCCTACTTTATCATCCATTATTCCCTATTATCTCCACATGAACTGAAATTATGCATTGTTTTTTTTACTGTAACCGTGGCTTGTAATATACACTCATGCAATAAAACAATGGCATTTAGGTGAATGGTCATAATTAATAACATTTATTATAGAGTTAAACCAAGACAACGTTGTCTTTTATGGCACATACGGTGTAACAGAAAATGAATGCATGAACTTAATCAAATTTAAGTAAACACGAGAGACAAAAGGTAGGAAAAAAATACAATGTAGGTAAATAAAGGTGAGAGAGGTATAATAGGTACAGACGGCGAAAGTCTTGAAAGAGCTGCTCTCCTCTTATCGCATTCAGAGAAATAATGGGCCTGATATCTACACCATCTCGGAGCGCACACAGCGCGAACATAATAGTACTAAGAATATTAAAAATAAGATTGGTCTACCTTGGTAGAGCACGTCTGTCTCTTAGGCTCGAAGTGCCTAAGTTTGGGGTCCCCTGAATGGATGTCCCCAGAATGAATGTCGTGGTCCCCTGAAGAGGTTTGTGATAAAAACTTGAATTGGGTACAGTTGTTCTCAGAATTTAACTATGAATGAAGGGCAGTTTCCCTTCAACATTCATGGCGGAGATAAGAAAACTTAAATAAATTGGATACCTACAGTGTCTTCTCCTTCCTCAGTAAAGGAGCCAGAAAGCGTGAATACAGGGTGACAAGTAGAGAGCTTGAACTCAATGAAAAATTAATTTTACCGCGTGTACAAAGTAGCTCCGTAAGCAGGCGCCCTCTGAAAGCGACAAAGAAAATGAACAACTCTAAATAATCAATAATAGCAAACATGGCCATCAACTGCTGCCACTTAGTGCCTATAACTAGCACTAAAGTTGCATTACTAGCATGTGCACTTCTGATAACAGGAACACAGGTTGCCAGGGTAACTTCTCAGTGTGGAGTTGTTACCACACTAGCCTTTTCAAAGCATAAAATTACAGTAACTTGTTATCCCTGTACAACTACTGCTCAGCGTAGACCTGTGCAGCGAGTGATTGCCCGCTTTCAGGGGAACAACTTGTGAATATTTGCATGGTGGGGTGGTCCATCCTGGAACCACACCTGACGTCAGGTTAGCAGCTTGCCATATAAAAATAAACACTGGCTAAATTTCCCTTACTAGGATATCTGCTTGCTGAATGGATATCTGGATCTCTTGGGTGCTCAACTCTACTTTAAGAGGGTTGGGTTCGCTTCGCCATCCTGTACTGCGAATGCTTAAAAAGGAAAGTCTAATTTGCGGGAGTTTGCATCCGGTCTCCTACCTTTTCGTAGTTCACCACTTTGACTCTACTCGTTTTTTTATCATCAGTGGGTCTTTAATCACTCACCTCAAGCATTTACATACTACAAGGTTGCTGTTAAGTCCGAAACTACCTTCATCAGTTTGGAATTGAACCTACAAACCATGAGTTTAAGCGTTGCAACTTATGCGTAACCCAATGCTATTAATGCTTAAGTGTATGGACAATGGAGTATGGGTCATCAATGTAGAAAGAATTTTTTTTAAATACAGATGAGAAGCGCGTATTCCAGACGGAACCATGACTTTACTTCCCATCCGACAGAAGGCGCACCTGGAGCTTCTCTCTCTCTCTCTTTCTCTCTCTCACCTGAATGAAGCCAATCGCCTCTGTCAGAAAAGAACCTGCAACCATAAACTTACGAGTCATGCATGCAACCACAAGATATACTTAATATCATGCATTTTAAATAAAGGTAGTTATTAAATTAATTTAAGAGTTGGCACAAAGATTCGATGTAAATTTTCACGCGAAAATATATTTTAATTAATTACAATATCCATCTTTAATAATGAAATTTGGGATATTTATTCTTTCACATTTTATCTTAATTTGAATTTATTCACCATAAAGGGTGTGTTGACGGACGAGTGAATTGTGAAGTCCCACGGCTCTTACTACCTATCGGACGAAGAATATACTTTAGATTTCATTTTCCGACTGCCCCGACTGGTAGAGTGCTTTGTGAGTACAAGATTAGAGTGCTTTCCCTTCATAGATTAAAAAATAAATGTGTAGTTCAACAAAATTTCCAGTGTAGGAGTTTGCCCTCCCCTGCCATCAGAATTTTACCTTCAGATGAAGATAGGCTGACGTTAAATAATAAATTAACCCCTTTTTTTAAGAAAGAGAAAATAACGGCAAAAGCAAAAGGCGAGCCGTCCTACATTAAGGTCAAGTGGTAGATGGTATTTAAAGTAGCCGACTGCCTACCTGACGATGTCACAACCAGTGGTTATCAGTCGTTCGGTTTCCGCTTGGCTAAATTTCGTAATAACATCATTACATGAAACTGTTTGGCTAATAATAATTTGAAACATTATATTAATGGCCAATCAAGTTAATCGAGTGATAAAGGCTGTTCTTAAAGTTATGCTCAAATGGTGATCCACATGCTAACCAGCCAGGCAAGCAATCCTCTAATAATTGCTCCATTTCAACCATAATGCCGAAATACAATTTGAAATCAAACTCATTTTTGATTAAATTGTCAGTCATTTGAAAATAAGCAATCCTAGGCCCTAGATTCTAATCAACATCAAAGGAAAGCCTTGTAATGCAAGTTACATGTTGATTGGATTGAGGGCAAAGTAGTAAAATTATTGAAAATAGCTTGCTACCATGATATTCTAAACGAGATATATTTTAATAAATAATCATGTAAGGAGGAGGGGCAGTCACATAAACCTACCTCAACTTATACCGCTGCAGCAAGTAATTTCCTCTCTCATTTTTTTGATCAACAACAACACGTTCATTGTGAATAAACAGTAGACCTAGTAAAATTTCTCAGATGAATAATTGAGTTAATGAAAATAACCCTACATTAAAAGTAATTCAGTGAAGTCAACTGAAACGGTTCTCAATATTATATTTTATAAATATCTTATTATTTCCATTGATGATGACCATCATCGTTGCTAAGTCTAAGCCGGGTCGAGTGGCTATTTGTCTCAAAGGTTCCGAAAACACCCGGGTAAGCTATTGAGCAGTATTTTTATGTAGCTGGCTGCCGATGTAATGCCCCACTTAATAATAATCCGCTCTTTTACGTACAGGTAGTAAGTACCTTATACACCCCACAGGACGCCCGCTTTACTTGCCATCCAGCCTCTACCAGGACCGAACTTCCAATCACTGACTCAAGAGACAAACAACTACTGAAACACCGCGACAGATTTATCCAAACCCGATTAAAACTATAAATATTTCATATCACTAACCCTTTTCGTGTCTATGAAAGGGTTGGATGCTCATTTTTGTCCCACTGCGATTCGTGGCTTTTTTCTTCGTTGGAGCACTTTCCTTTCGTCGATGTCAAAAGGCGAGCTCTTACCACTAGTAATTATTCTCCTACGTATACTTTACTTCGCGCAGTAAGGGCTTTTTTGCTACCTGGGTGACACCGAGGCTGCGTGCTCGAGGTGGTTCCAGGTTCGATACTGCATCGAGGTGGTTGGCTACTTTCGAGCGAGAGAGCGACAGATCTCCAGTGCGTCTGGGCGCCATGGCATCGCTTACACGTAAAAGAATCCTTTCGACATGTAGAGATAGCTCGGCAGAAATTTCCAGGTGTAGGAGGTTCGCCCCCCCTGGCTCCGGAGGAGGAAAAGTGATCCAATGAAGAAAAATAGGCTAACGATAAATAAGCATAGGGGTTGTAGCATTAGGTCGGCAGCGGGCTGCGTAAAAATACCGTCGAATTGATCACTCATGTGTCTCAAGAGGGACAAAAATTGGTACTCAACCCTGCCATAGGCGGAAAAATAGTTGCTTTTCCTTTATGTAGTAAGGCACCTCTTACACCACATGGATTTCTTTTGTTTGTGTTTAAAGGCCCTTCAGCTACAAGGTCACTAGAGCCCCGTCCATCCAATAGTTCTAATGCAGGAACTGCACTGACGCTACACTAATGCGACGATTTTTGGGTATTAACGGTACCCAGTTTTCCCAAGCGGCCACCCATATTAGTCCTAGCCAGGATTGTGTTGCTTAACTTCAGTGAGTAGACAAGAACTGGTGTGTCCAACACAATGCAATACAGCCGCTCACACACCACACGGAACCATGGCTTTATTTCCTATCAGACGGAAGATGACTGGGACCTTTCTCTTTCTCTCTGTGGTCCGAAAGAAGCATGGGCACATTCCGAAAGTAGTTCAACACGTTATCTCTGAGCCACCGAGGAAGGTTGAAAAAACTAACGACATGAAAAGAGAAAAAATCTGGATTTTGACCATTTAAACAAAAACAGCACGTACAGAGGGTGATGTCATCCAGAATGGGGGCATCAATTGGCACTAGCATCTTTGTGAGAGAGTTTAGACGATGTTAATTCAGTAAGTTACATATCCAATGATAATCGCAACATACTGAGACCAGGTCATTGTGTCTCGTTCAGGACGTTCAATAATCAACTCCCCTTCCAATCATACCAGACTTTCCTCTGCCATCACTCTGTCTCGAAGAAGAAAAAAACGAAACCTTCGTCATTATCATCATCATCTCATGCAATTCAGGTGCAGGCATGATGGTGATCAACATCACAAAAGATGTGTCCTGGACTGATGAAGTGATGAGGGGCACACAGTTTATTTAAATAATGCCCCAAGGGAGGAAGAAGAAGCAGATTGGCAACAAAAACAAGATGAAGAGGGACAGCTGACTGTATGGGTACAACTATTCGACATGGCGGAACGTTATATTCATTATGCCTTGTGACCTATTCAAAGTAAATTTATGCAAAGAGTTAGGGGTACTACATACACTATCGTTTTCCCTGCTCATTATTTAGCTCCATATTGAATAAGACCTACTGTCCTACTAAAAGGGAGTTGAGTTCGTTCAGAAAATGACTGACAATGGTGCTGTAGTTCACTAAAGATCGTTATGAAATTCAAAAATTCTTAGTAATGAATATCTTATATCGTTATGAATGAATCCCTCTTTATATAACCATCTATAATCCTCCACCGTTAAAATGTTGAAATAGAGTAAATTTTCTACCTTGATTACAATTTGTAATAAGGAATTGTCATCATCGTACTTAAACCCTTTTCCTGCTTATGGAGGGGTCCGGCATCTCCATTTGTATCTGGGAAACAGGGGAAACTATGGGACCGGATTTTACTCACTGGCCTACCGACCTAATGCTGTAATCCCTTGCTTATTTAACGTCGGCTTATTTTTTACGTCAGGGCGCGGGCTCAAGAAAAATTGGCGGGCTCTTCCGTGCAAGAAATATTGTACATGTCACACGAAATCACGGCTTTACTCTCCATCCGACGATAGGTGTAGTTGGGGATCCCCTCCCACCCGAAAGAAGCCATCTGCCTCGACGAGGACTCAGTCAGTACGCTAATCACCGAGACAAACTCTTACTACCTTTCAGAATCTAAAATTATTCAAGTAGCAGATAATCCAAAAAAGTATATTTGTTTTTCCTTCGTTTTCAGCCCTTTGCAGTGATTAAATCGAGTGAAAAGATTTGGGCACTTTATTAGAAGAGGGGAAGGAGCTTATTAGATTCCTTACAAGAATGTAGGCCCTGGGTATCAAACGGGGAAGGAGAAAGGGGTAGGTTAAAGCAAACATGGAATTTTGCCATACGATGCCCTAACGAAGAATAGTAGTGGTGAGGGAAATATGGGGGCTCTTACACTTCAGTTGACATTCAGCCCTATGAAGCTAAGATCGCTTATTTCTGAAACCACCAAAATTTCAGGAGTCTGAGGTACGTTCTAAATTCGAATTGATGTCTCCTGTTTCTCCGAGTAATCAATAACTGATTAGGTGTTAATATTCAACTCACACTTTGTCAAAACAAAAAACTCGATCATTGAAACCATAGAACGAGCTCATTCCTATACCTGGAACTGTTTTACTAAGTTAGATCATTGCTTCGAAGAAAGAGTTCTGTTAGTGACATCATAATCTGTACATGAAATCACGGTCTCATTTTTCATCAGAAGGTCGGCGTGTTGGACACTATATTTCACTCTCCAATTCGCACAACTTGCCCACTCGACAACTTCAAGGGTGCAATAAAACTACTTCTGGCATTTTGTTACAAATCCAATTTGTGGCATCTATTTTTATTTTTGTTGTACCCTTTGGTTTCTCCTTGCAACAGTCTCCTAAAACCGTTATACCTTTAGACCGCACATAGCTACAGATATATCACGTTCCTTTCTTTCAAAACATGTTTAAATGATGATGGAAAGACCTGGGACAATAAGGCACTGAAGTCAACATCTAGAAAGCTATCTTTCAAAAACTCTATGAGAAATAATTTTTCATGTTTAAAGGAGGCACCGTCGCGACGAAGGTTTGGATTTCATCAACCAGGTTACGGTGGGGTAGATGAGATGGAAGCATGTCCTGTAAGGATCTTGTGCAGTAACGTTTTGTAGGACAGTAACGTGGTCAGCTATATTGCATTGGTCATAACAAGAGCAAGATAGCTAGGTACAGACGGATATCCATTGCAGATTGCATCAGGAGCGGCTTATTGCGATGGACACACCAGTTCTCGTTTGATCACTGAAGTTAACCAACGCAATTCCAGCTAGTACTAACATGAGTGGCAGCTTGGGAAAACCGAGTGCTGCTAATACCTAAAAATCGTCGCATTAACGTAGTGTCTGTGCAGTGTCTGCATTAGAACTATGTAGTGGACGGGGCTCTAATGACCTTGTAGTTGAAGGGCCCTAAAACACCAACAAAACAAACAAATGCAGATTGAATAATTAGTGAGTACTTTCAGCACAGTGAAGGAGCGGTGTACACGTCTCTCCAAAGAACAGAACCGGCTAGTAAAAGCGGGCCTGATGCAAGGTTTTCGGACAGGGCCTCGTCATACAAATAAATGAAAACAATGAATGGAAAATGTCTCCAAGAATGAAATTCAAGTTCTAGCTTCCATGTTTTTTCAAGACATGTATCACGCAGGACTGCACCGTTTGGAAATTCCTAGGTTTGAGTCTGCTATGAAGCTATCCTTGACTCTTGGAGTCGTATTGCTGCATCTGGAATTTTACCCTCTTGAGAATATATTCTTCTTCACGTAGATAAGGGACCATATTTTTAATTCCCATCGTACTGAAGGCACTTAATAACAAAGAAGTAACTTGCATGTTATAAAGTGGCAGCAAGAAACGCTACGGTTTCTTAAAAAAGTACGACGAAGTATGATGATAAAATGAATGCATTCAATAACTTTTATGCATATCCCAGTGCAATTTTTCAGAAAGGAGTAGTAGTCCTTAGAAGAAAAAGCGAAAACTAGAGAGTACTCTTGTTCTACTTTCTCTCTCTTCCCCTTTTTATATTAATACTTCATGCAAAAATACAACAATACAACAAGCTTTTCCAGAGCAACTATATTTAGGAACGACACATTGCCAGAATTTCATTCACGTTCAAGGCAAATGAACTCTTCTTCCTAAAAATGGCTGGGTTCTTATGAGTTTTCTCTTTTGCTTACTACGTTCTCCGAAACCTAAAAGTGGCAAAAGGACAAAAAATACAATGGTAGCTGAGAGGCTTCACCGTCATAATCAAACAAGTGCTAAAACCAGTATTGTGCTCAGTTTGAAGGATGATGAGTGTGAAAAAAGAGGAGAGGGGGAAGAGGGAGTATGTCCATATAGGATTTCATCCACAGGAACTACTAATCTATAAAGTCTATATACTAAGGGTGTGGATTTGCACTTCATAGTGTCTCATGTGGACATTTGGCGAGGCTGCATACTACTATAGGGATTTCTTAACTCTCTTTAGTATTGTCAATGGATACATCTGCGTCAAAATGATATAAAATGAATATTCAGAGCAGCTTTTACCATAAACATTACTTAATGTGCAATTTTTTTCTCTGCCAGATAAAAAGAAAGCTAACATGTACTGTGAGCAAATTGAACTACTCAGGATGTCCTGCTCAATCCTCTTTCCTGTTTGGAATTCTCGGTACACTCGCGATAACTGGTTTCCTTTTACAGTAGTTGCCTAATCTAATCTCAGAAATATTTTCACCAAAATATTTCCCTTTCCCAATCGTTTATTTCGGATCACACAATGATTACAAAATGAAAGACGAGAAGCTTAATCGCACTCTGAATATGGAGGAATGTGTTTACAATAAATAATTTTAGATCTAAATTTCTTAATTTTTTGTACCATAAAGGAGCGTCACTATTTGATATTCCAACAGTGGGTCAACAGATTACTTTTTATATTCTGGTTACTGTCAGGTAGCCCATGTCATAGGAAATGATGCCTTCATGCTGCACATTCAATCCGAATTCAATCTGGATACAAATCAGGTTTTCAAATTTTGATGTACAGTCAGAAAAGAAGTATTTGCACACCCTAAAATTTCATAGTATTATTTTAATACATTTATCTCAATATTAAAAAAAAGCAAAACAAAACACAAAAATAATCAATAATTTTTTTTAAAATAAAAAGTGGCAAAATTTAATGCAAAACAATATTTACACACCTTAAAAGCTCATAATTGTAGCAGCATAAAATTAAATTGACCTTTGATTTTTAATTAATCTTGGATCTCTTGAAGTAAGTAATAATAATTTAGTTTAATATACTGTATAAACATTAACGTAGGTTTGGGTGTTTCTTTCTGGAAACTGGCACCAAAAATCAGGGAAGAATAAAATGACATGAGAGAACACTTTATTGAATGTCGTAAATATAGGAAAAGTTATCATGGAATTACTAAAGCCATTAAAATTTCATGTGCACAATGAGTACATACAGCACATTAAAAGGCTAGAAGAAACTGGAAGTGTTGAAAATAAAGCCAGGCCAGGTCTGGTCAGGCAAGCTCACTACAAGAGCAAAGAGAGTCATTGTTTATAGTGCCTTGAAAGATCTCATGATGACTGGGCAATCGCTTCCACAGTAAGTTGCAAAAGAACCTAACATAAATGTTGCACCTCAAACTATCTGAAATGTGCTTCACAGAGGCGGCTTAAAGAGCACACGACCAAGAAGAAAGTCCTTCATCAGCGAGGTACACGCTATTAGGACGAATTTTGGGTATTAGGAGTACTCAGTGTTCCCAAGTGGTCACCCATGCTAGTAGTAGCTGAGGTTGGGTTGCTGAACTTCAGTGATCAGATGAGAACTGGTGTGTCTGACACAATACAGCCGCTGCCGTTTACTGCCAAAGCTCTCATTTCACCTTACTCCTAGAGAGGGTATACACCCGGGGCTTCTATCCAATTCCCTTTTACGCAAAGAGCTGACAGAACTCAGATGGCGAGAAGCAGCGCAAAATCAGTCACTGTAAGAGTTTAAACAGTAGACTCACAGTAATTTATTCTCACTGTCTCACGTAATCAAGTTAATTATTAAAGCATTGCTATTATTAATATTTACGTGTAAAATAAGGTTCCACTATTTCAAGTTTTACAAGAACCGGAATAAAAATGTGGCATGTCTGACTAATGACGCCATAATAATGATTATCAAATGCATGTGCCGACAGCATTTTCACCATTATAAACTGTAGTGAAATAAACCCATAAATGTTGCTAACTCAAATCCTTTAACGTTGCTACCAGCCAACAACAGGAAATTAATGAATATTTGAGTGAAATTATGTCAATGTAAATAAGACGAAGCACAAAACCGCACGAATGACGACAGTACTTCAAAGTTTATAACAAGGAGTCATGTCCACGTTACAGCAAAAACATCAATAAAGTAATTTGATGAAGTTGATGTTTGATGGGGTGAGTGAATATCAGGGAACGAGAGAGTGAGAGCTTGATGATGGAAGGAGAGTGGGTACTATTTTTTTTAATTTTATTTTAATCCCTCATGACATCTTCCCAAATTCTCACTTATTCACGCAAACGCAGCTTGCACATCACCAAAACCAAGTCAAACTCATGGCATCAGAGCTGAAAACTTCGCTTAAAATTATTAAGGAAGTCACAAAATAGGCAAAGCCTCTCTTCATTCAGCCATGAAGTTTCTCTCGGTTACCCACAAAAAAAAGGAACCATTATTTGCCAAGCACAACTCCCCTATCAACCGCTATCAATAAAATCCAATTAACAGACTAATACGATTAAAAAATCTACAAGCAACTTCCCTGCCCACTTTGCTACTTTCTTCGCTATTTCAATTTAGTTGTTAGCCTGTTTGTTAGTATAGTTTCAAGCAGAAAAATTCGAACCTAGCTCAGCCTCCTCGTTATGTAGTTAGGAGAAGAGTAACGGCCTGCGAAATATTCAAGATGTTTATTATTATTGAATTATGTTTTAAGACGCCTACACACAAGCGCTATCCTTGTAGAAATATATATAATATGTTCGTGGGAAGTTGAAAGTTGAGCAAACTCAATTTATTTTTGCATTTTCTTTTAAGAAATTGAAATGAAATTCAATTTAAAAAACATATATTTATGAATGATTGAAATACTATATTTTTTTTTATCAAAACACAATTTTGACAATCATTTCAAACATAAAAAAACCGGAAGTTATCAATCAAATGCATAGCTCAAACTCAACATTCATTTGAGAGCCAATTAAAATGTTACCCAATTCTAAAATCCATCAGTTTATAAATTTGAGTGTAATATGACTAGCAGTTCTGATGACTAGACTAAAATATTTTACTCTTAATATTTGAAAACCACCATTCAAATGATACTGGCCCTAATTTAATATACAACCCTTTAATAATGACTTATAATTTGATCCAAGCATCTTTATAAGGCAGACGAAAAAAAAATACTTATTACTGTTAAAAGTAGTCGAAATGAGGGTAGCTATGTGAACATTTGAAATTACATATTGCGATTGAAATTGAAAAAAAAATGCTAAAGAAAACAATACAAAAATAATAATTCTACGAGCAAATATTCAAGTCTGGAGTTCATCGATTTTTGTCAACTCCGAAAAAAAGGATATCATTTCTGCACTGCATTTCAGTTGCAGATAGAGGAACAAGTTCACCAATAGAAAGCCTTCACCACGCCTACCAATCCAATGGACCCTACCATCGATTACTGGAGTCCAAATCCAGAAGAGCATGCGCGTCGAATGGACCACCAGGTAAAACAGGTGGCCCAGGGGGTAGAAAGGGACTGAAAAAGAGGGGTGGACAGGGGGAATAGGAGCAGTTTAAACCATCGATTTTGTGCAGAATAATAGCAGGCATTGTTGGATATGGATTGAGCACGTGATCAGTAGTTGGTGGGAGACTGTATAACATTTACCTGCAGTGGAATTTTCTTACATCAAAACCTCTGCTAGCTACCGTTATCCCACCACAAAACAGTTTATATATATACAGTTAAGTGCAACCATACACTATTTCGTCAAAGGTTACGGATACAGAGTGCCTCGAAAGAGACACTTGATCCTTTCAATCTAAAAAAAGCATTGCTAAATATCAAGTTCAATTGATCCAAGGTTTCGAAATAAAAATGTATTACGACTTTGATTTTTTGTCATATTGAAAAAAATAATTGTTCATTCATTTCTCCTCTTAATACTGACTATACCCTATTCAGGTGTCAGGGTTATGTCAGGTACAGTAAGTGGCACATCGTAAACTTGATGAGACAGTCACCGGTGGAACATTCACTAGTCGTTCACCCTTTCACTTAGGAGAAACGACCTTCCGCAACTTCGAAATGTGAATTTATTTTTTAATTAAAGAAAATGATGTGATCTAATAATAGTGAACCTTTCACGGGTCTTACTGCTTAGTGAAATCATAATTTAGTTTAATTTCTCGATTCTGAGCCTCTGGGACAAGAAGCAGTGGCGTAACTTGTAGGGGCAATGGGGTCAAATTGCCCCGGGAGCCGGACAAAGCGCCACCTTGGGGGCGCCAGACGGCACTGTCGGCGAAAGACTCTTTCAAGAGGAGAGTTAAAATGATGCTTATCATACAGAGCAAAACAACTACTAGTCCAGTTCCTGCCTATGGCTGGGTCGGGCACCCATTTTTGTCCCGCAGAGACATATGGACAAACTATAGGACGGTATTTTTACGCATCTGGCTGCTAACCTAATTTTGCAACCTATATTTATATATTGTTAGACAATTTTTCTTCATCGAAGAAATTTTCTTCCACCGACACCAGAGCGGCGAGTCCCTACACCTAGGAATTTTGTCGATTTACTCGTTGCATGTGGTTTTTTATGTGCAAGTGACATGCTACATATCACATGGGGCCCGACTTCACTTCTCATCCGATGGAAGCGCACTCGGGATCTCTACTTCGTCCTAGAGAAGTCAAACCATCTCGATCCAGTATCAAACGAGGAACTACAAAATTGCCTATAGGTATACAGTAATTAGAACACCAGGATCCCTACACTACAATATAGACATGCGCAAAGTCGTGGTCAGCCTACAACCTAGATTTTTATATTTGTATGAAAGAATAAATGATATGACACTCCTTCCAAAGTGATCAACATGCAAATATTGCTCATTTCCTATCGATCACATATTCCCATCAAATTAAAATAACAGTAATATTAGGCCAATTACATTTAATGCAATGTTAAGGATTAGTGAAGTAACCATCTGTGAAGAGGAATGGTTGGAAAAAAACCCTTGCAACACTAGAATAACAAATGTTGCAATGTGGTTAGCAAAGCTAACCGTAATCCTAAAGCCTTATTATGCAGTCTCCAGGATACTTTATTATTTAATGCTCATTTAGAAATCCATTAAATTATACTGTTGACGAGTCCCTAAACAGAGTCCCTCCTCATCAATTCACATCAAACAAAGCAAGACCAGAATGATATTTTCGTCAGCCATAAAATACAAACTTTTATCTATAGAGATCATAGATCATTTGCTATGGATCCATCGAGAGACTAGGGTAGAAAAGATATAACGACGGTAAAGATGAGATTCATTTAAATGTCAACCTACATAAACAAATGCAAATAATAGAAGCAGGACCGGAAAATTTAATTCCAGGACTAATAATAGTACGCATAATAAATTACTTCTGGACCTTCAGAGAAACTGAAGGAAATTCAACTGGGAATTATCGAATTTTTAGATCCTCCTTTAAACAGCCCTTTGTTAACTGGAGAAAGGGTGGGGGTAAGTGTTTTGGTTTGGTGAATTTACTCATTAAGACAAACGTACATCATCCACATTATCGATGAAAATGCATGACTGCTATATCACCTGAATTCACCCTGACTTAAGATGACAGTAATGTGATTGAGATGAAATTTCTCGAATACTCTGTAAAATGTTTAACAATCAAAATGTAGTTAGTTGTTCATAACAAAAAGGGTTAGATACAGTATGCCAGACGTAGAAAGAAGAAACACATTTTGACATCAAATTAGTATCATGTAGGCGATTATTTGAAATGATAATAAGTGGGTTGGATGGCTCTTTTTAGTTCGATCTGCAAGACAACTGGGACACTTTGGGGGGGGGGGGTGAAATGCGTTTTCGCACTTCGTGTAGACTATCGATGGCGGACTATCGATTAAACACCTACCATTGTCCACTAGACACTAGCCCGGAACCGTCTAGCACGTTGTTTCAGCTAGGATTTGGGTTGTGGTGAGCCAGGATCGCTCTGCTTTTTAAGCAGCATGCACTTTACGTGGCATGACACTGCATTCCAGGAGTTCTCTCTCCTCAACATGGTATCCACAATACTTTTGGGGGCCAGGTGACCCTTTCTAGGACTCCTTGGTGGATGGCCCATCTACTATAGGTAAAGAATGCGTGATGGGTCTCATCATCTGTCCTTGAGTAGGACATGCACTCTGGTGAGCCAAATCTTTCCACCCTGTTTAAGTCAGCGCGAAAGTACCCATGTCCACTTATCAATTGGGTTACGGGATCCACATCGTTGGTACATTAGTAGAAAACATCCAACACCTAGAAATACATATATTTTTGATGTCACCTGGCAAAAGCAACATCTTTTTTTGACCCCCAATTCGGATGTTCAATGTTTAGGCCAACTAAATGTCACCTATTAATGATAGCCCAAACTAGACATCTATCAACCCTTTACCATTTGAAACGACAATGCCTCTCAAGAGACTGGTTATATGAGTACTTCATCATTCGCACCACTTCAGACACCCCTCACTCAAAAATTATTTTTATGTCTTAAAATGTAGTGAAACTCCAGTTGGGAAGTACAGTTGGAATTTGTTCTGCACAGTAACTAAAATGTACCTATTTACACATTCCAAGTTTCCCCATTTCATTTCAATCATAAAATGAAGTAGAAATTAAGTAACACTGATGCTAGAGTCCACAATCTTGAAAACGAAACAATCATGCAATTTTCTTTAACAAAGGGTTTTCTGTACAGCAGAAATTTGATTGCAGTTTAAATATTTTATTTGACAGAGATAACATTGATGTAGTTTGGTTTCGTGAATCTATGCCAAGCATTGTTACTTTAATCTCTTTCCCTCTCTCTCTCTTTCTCTCGTCTTCTCCGAATATACAAATTATTGGGAGTGTAAAATTACTTGTACAACTTGGAAACATGCAATATACACCGACGGCAAAATAATCGATTGAGAGGAAACATAGTAGATAACGGCGCACTACCAAAATTAAACTCACAGATTTTAAAGAAAACTAGGAGTGTAGTCGCCATTTTCGTGCAGCTTTTAAGCCTGAAAACTGGTCTGGGAAGATATGAATTGACAAAGATGAGTAGCATGACTTATAACAAGCTATGACGTTGCACATGTAAAATTGTGACACACTCATAAAACAATTCAAGTCATTAAAATAGTTTCATATACAAGATAAAATGTTTATCTAATTAACTTCAGAAGCGGAGTATGTAGGAGTTTATTTTTTATCGCAAAGGGCGAGAGTGGGGTTTTGGGACACCCGAAGACTACGAATCATAAAAAAGCACATGACTACCGGCTATTATTATAAGAGGATTCATTTTCTCTACGAGTTCAGCATTTCTTTCAGCAGACTTAGGGGCACAACATGAAGGATATTTATTTGTTAAGGATGAAGGCGTGTGCTCCAAATAATCCTTCTGTCTCAAAGAGCACGTGATAGTCACAATCTCATTACACCAAATTCTAGTCTTCAGGTGTTCCGGGACAAATTCGTCGTCAAGGCATCTCTCCTTTCAAGTACTTCTTCCACTAGTCCTTGTTGTGTCAAGCCTATTAGTTTCCCTAAAGGGGACAATAGTCAGTCTTCAAGTAGGGGAATCGGGAAATGGTAGAATGTCCCAAAGTGATTGAAGTGATGAACCCTAGATGGAGATAAGGGTTCATCACTTCAATCACACGACTAGTATTTCACGTGGTTGGTCGCCTGTCCGACTCCCCTAACCTCGTTAACTCTTCGAAAGTAAAACAGCATGAAGGGATGTTACAGGAAAATTGGATAGTAGAATGGACAAAGCAGAATGACGACACCTAAATATGTTACCAATAACTGAGTCTAGTCTGTTCCAGGACTCAAATAACCTCTATGGAAACTGGATGCTCGCAGCTTCGAGAAGTGTTCTCTGCTGAGGTCTGCTGCTCTGATGAGCAATCACTTCATGAGAAGGACGAGGAGCGAGTTTGGGCTTTGAGACGTCCCAAAAGTTTATAAACACTAACAATTTAAAAACGCAATCAGAAAGTAAATCCGTAATACAGTATCTCTAAGTGCATGTATATAGCTACAATTTATATCATGAAAAATGATATATGCATGAGTCTAAGTTTATTACAAACAATGACTAACGCTGACTATAAATATATGAATTAATTATATTCATTATCTACAAATAATACCTCAACATTTTAGAAAATTCAAACTATCAATAACGGTACTGAATTACAACTGGTCATGGATCGTTGCTGAATTTCTCTTTTGTACTCCAATTCATTGTTGGATAATTTGTCATGATGAAGGAAAAAGCAAAGAAAATTTTGTCAATAATGGATTATATGAGCGGATGTATTGTTGGTTGCTTTCGCAACACTTGTGGATGCTATAATGGTATTTTATCAACATATGTACATCACATCTACTACAAGGGCATCTAGTAAGAGTTTTTTTTATCCGAGAGGGTTCATCACAATGATCCCTTTTTTGGACGAGGAAGCTCTTAGAAGATCAGACAAGATGTACGATGCAACTTTTGGATAAAGGATGCCAGCATCACCCTGAATTTAATCTCCAATTCAACAATTAATGAGTGGAAGTATGATAAAGAATTGTAATATTTAATCATCTCCATGTGAGTTCCTGAGAAGAATACTTCAGAAAATCACAAGTGTGCCATCTATCGGATATCAAATAAGGCTGTAATTCCTGCGTGGCTGATATTATGTCACCTGACTATTCAACTGTCGTTGAACAATAGCTGTTGAACAACTACCGGATGTTGAAAGCAAGTTGACGATAAGTCGTTCACACATTTCAACAACAGTTTAGTTGAACAACAAAAGTTAAACCCCTTTAAACTTTGGTTGCCAGTTGTTCACATGATTCAATGTGTCCTCAATTGACCTTAAACTGGCAGTTGGTCAACGGCAGTTGAATAGTGTGAACGCGCCTTGAGGATGAAAGGACCATTTTTATAGTGAGAAAAATATTCGTGTAGAACTCGCTCTCTGGTATTGGTAATTAACTGCAAATAGACAGACGTTGCACGACCAACTAAATCGAACCAACTTAAGATTCCCTGTATCCCAGTTAGTTAATCCCAGTGTTATTGACCCGTGGACTCTTGATGAGCAGGTTTGATTAGGAGCACAAGTGAATGGTTCCTTTTGGGTGGGAGGGATAACTTTCCTGCGTCTCCATAAAGAAAACTTTATCGCGTGCCAGAGCTGATGTCACTTTCAAGTAAATGATCCCCTTCTGAAGCAAAGCAAAGCAACTCCTAACCCTTTTCCCGCCTATGGAAGGGTCGGGTACCCATCTTGTCCCTCTGAATGGACATAGGGCGATAGATTGGTCATAGTTTTTTTTCTGCAGCCGGTTGCCGGCCAAAGCTGCACTCCTACGCTTATTTATCGTCGGTCTAGTGTTCGTTGGGGATACTATCGACGCCAGGGGCGAGCTCCTACACCTGGAAATTTTGCCTCATCTACCCGTTGCATAGTAGAGAGGGTTCTTTTACGTGCAAGTGCCATCGTACACCCATACGGGACCTAGGTTTTACTTCTCATCCGAAAGAAGGCACACTCGCGGCCTCTCTCCCCCTCGAAAGAAGACGACCCACCTCGGTCCAGTATCGAACGTAGAACTACTGACGCTGTTGTCGAGCGTAGTAGGAAGAGGAAACGAAATGTGTAAATCAGTAAACGTCCCAGATATGAAAGCTCGGATAAATAGCCTTCAGAACTAAGACGCTGCATTTATAAAAATAAACATAGGCCCTAATATGTTTTGTGTGATATTCAGGTTAGTAGTTAGTCATATGTCCATTTCTTTGTTATAAGTTTCTACAGTTAGAAGTTTCTAATGGAAAAAACAGACCATGTAACTCGATCGGTCATTTTTTTATTTAGCTTTTAATTTGGGATGTAGGTGGATAGCTTGTGTTCAAAATGCTACCCAAATCTGAAAGGCATGTCAAAGTTAGTAATTTGAAACGTTTCTTTAGCGATTTGACTATGAAAAGGGTTCAACAACGTACCACAAAACCAGCATCATTATAATAACGACGCTATTTTACTGTTTCTCTCTGTTATTTCAAGAAAGAAATTGCTAACAAATGAAATTTCTCATATGTAAAAAAAATGTGTGTGTCACCCACTACATCTTTTCAAATAAAACTCCACAATCGTTTGGCTAACATAATTATGTTAAAGGAATATGGTGCGAGTGTACAAAAATCGATTTATACAACAAACCTTTCGTACAGAAAGAGAGCGCACAACTTAAACAATAGCCATTACTACTTAGCAGACTACAGTCATATTGATTCTTTGTCGATTCTATGGAGTGTTTACCTGAACTGTGCACCTCTTTTTGTAATGTTGTTACATTCACCTACATAACAACGAGGGAAACAGTGTCTATATAATTATTAAGGGTTGTGTTTCAGCTTTCTTTTGACTGAGTTTTATCAAATTTTAATAGCCTTTCTAGATACAAACTGTGCAAATATCACATCCCACATCGCACAAAGCCGAATCATTCATCAGTAACGTGATTAAGAAATATTTTTATTAAATTAAATAAACCCTAGATCATGTCATAAAGAACATCTACTAAAATGGACAACTAATATATGTTCACGTAAAGTTAAGTGATTCCCAAACCGGAGGACAGGGGCATCAGAGAATGAAAACCTGATTCATATTGTCTTTCGTACACAGTACTGAGTAAAGTTATAAGGTAGAGTAAAAGAAACACCCATAATATGTGTACAGTATATCGGGATGGGGGAGGCAGCAGAACGCCCCGTTCGTAGATCTTTAACTATTGAACCAAGTAATGGACTGCCAGTTGACTAAGGCAGAGAAAGAGAGAGAGAGAGAGAGAGAGAGAGAGAGAGAGAGAGAGAGACAGAGAGAGAGAGAGAGACAGCGAAAGAGAGAGAGAGAGAGCGGTGTCTTCTGTCGGGTGGGAAGAAAGGCCATCATGCCGTGATCTTGTGCGGCGTGTACAATGTCATCTGCACGTAAAAGAACCCATACTACATGGATAACTAATTTCCAGGTGAAGGAGCTCCTTAGTCGGTGGTGGAAAAGTGCCCCAATGAATAAAAATAGGCCGGCGATAGAGCACAGGTTGCGTGAAATATCGTCCCACAGGTTCTTCACGCGTCCAAATGGGATAAAAATGGGCACCCGACCCTGTCAGCATCAGAACCAGGTACTCGCCCAGGACACCTAACATCGGGATGGGGGAGGAGGCAATTGTGTAAAATTATATGAAAGGTTTATTGTCATGATGTTAGGTGTACATTTTGTGATAGACGATTTTTGTTTTTCTATTGTTAAATACATGTTTATTGCATTTCTTTATCTTCAAACAGTATATAGTGAATACTTGTTTTACATTTTGTGTACTTGATCCACTAATAAATTAATTTTGATAGTTCTTATTAATGTTTTATTAAAGTATAAAAAATCGTATTGGCGCATCCAAGTATTCTAGTCTGATCGAGATTAAATTACTCATTCCGGCCGGTACTACATCGTACACATCACATAGGACCAGAGTTTTAGTTTTTATTTCACAACCTTTGCCAAGTTTGTTTGTTTGTTGGAGTTTAAGGTCCCGTCAACTACGAGGTTATTAGAGACCCGTCCACTGTATAGTTCTAGTGCATACTCTGCACAGACACTACACTAATGCGACGATTATTGGGTATTAGCAGTACCCAGCTTTCCCGAGCGACCACGCATGTCAGTACTAACTGGGCTTGCGTTGCTTAACTTCAGTGATCAGACGAGAACTGGTGTGTCCAACGCAACTCGCCGCTCACCTTTGCCAAGAATTGAGCCTGCGCGCCACGGGCTCAATAGGCACAGAAGCCACCATCCGATCAACCACAACCGACTGGTACATTGTCTTTTCATATTTCTGACAACATGTTAATGTACAGTACATCAAAACAAATATTCTGGCGTGAAGAATATAAAGGGGCATGTATTACAATGCTATTCAATCTATATTGTCATAATAACAAATATTTCCTCTTTGTAAATGGCAAACGTTTAAAGAAAGGTATTCTTACATAAATCTAACAAAAAACATTTCATTTTCTTCAAACCATATCCTTTATCTAAATATAAACCTCTGTACATGCAATACAGATAGAGTCATCACATGTTTTGGAAAAATACAGATTGACAAATTGTATACTTGCCATTTACGGATATGCTACATGGTTGATATAAAGAAAACAAAAGATACGCCACATCAAACAATTCCTTGGGTAACCGAGCTGAAAATGTCAACTAATTCGAGCGTGAGGAAAGGTCAGAAAGATAAATCCAAATCCATTACTTTAACATGAATAATTCAGTCCCTCCATATCATTCCAAACAACCAGATGATGAAATAACTGTTAACATAAAAATGGCTACGTAATATGGAATCCATATAATAGATATGCTAAGTCCCCCACAAATTACCTTCATTTGTCAAGTTGTCCAATGCCAAGGAGCCCATGAAACTGCAACGACAGAGGGTAACCTTATTATGTTGGTCTTTCACATTTCATGCATTATAGAAGAAGAGGAGAAGGATAGCGGAGCAAAATGATGAATTAAAATTAGGGAACTACAAGCCTTTCTATGAATCTAAAGTCCAAGAACTTGGAAGTTTTTTTATATAGGGTTTGAAATGTCAAGGACATCAACATTAAAATGTAGGAAAAATGTTAATTTCATTGTAGAGAATATCAGTAACAACGTAACAACGAGCTATTGTTGAATGAAAGCAAAATTGATCAATGGGCAAGAAAAAATTTCGTCAAGAAGACAATCCAACTCATATTGCCAGTCAATTTTCTTCGCAACACTGCACGGAAATACAACGAAAATTGCACAGTGAACTACTTTAAGTTTTCCAAACTTAAGCTTTTCACCCTTTTGCATTCGTTGCCAAACAACCTTTTTGCCATGAAGAAAATGGATTAAATGCGACTACGCAAGCTTGCAAAATGAAAATTATCCCTACTGATTGCAATACTATTTACGTTTAACCGAGAATTCAATCACAAATAAAAACATCAATAATGCGAATTTCAGCACAATTACAAGTGCAACATTTCATTCTCCTCAGCATCCTCGTTGCTTCATCTTACACATGTAATGTCGGACTTATGAGTTCTAGGTTCCAGACCACTAATCGAGTAATTAATCTGTAGATATAATGACTTAAGAGATACATATGTAGGTTAGATCTTAGGTCTAATACAGATATCGACAATTTCTTAAAAGTTTTAACGAGATTGACCTTCAATAGTCTGATTATGACTTCCAGACAAATGCGGGGCGAGGCAGTCAGAGTCAATTGCGTTGCTACTCAACCCTCCTTTCTCTGTTAACTGCCAATGAACACCAAATGCAAAACAATTCAGAATATTTGTCCAACCACAACAATTGGTAGAGTGCGATTGCCCCATCATCATCATCAACATCATCATCATAGCTTTATCCCACCGGTTGCAGGGTCGGGCCTGCGGATTCTGGCCATCCACTCCATGCCTATCTCCCACTAAGTTCCTATTACCACACATACTATCCTTCGTACAACCTGCTCCTCACATCTGCTCCGAGTACTTCTAATAACCTGCATTCCTGTAATGGTCCTAACGAGGTCCTCCTCCCCTCTTCTCATAACACGATAGAATGCGATTGCCGGTTGAACTCAAAATACGCAGGTCCTCCTTTAGCTGAGGCTGACGACTATATGCTCTCAGACAACGGATGAAAATACGAATTAGTGCCGTGCATGCAATATCTGCCCTTTCACGAACTCAGAGTGCCACATAATCTGAGTCTGAAGAAGGAAATGGCTATCGTGAAATTAAGTAGGGTTTACTAGGGCACTCCATCAACATGCCCTCTACGAAATTTCGAGACCGCATTCAGTAGATGCAGGACGCAAAAAACGATTGAAAAAAAAGCTGTCTCACGACTTACAACCGACTTCTTGCGAATCCCACGAGTCCTTCAAATGCTTTCTATAAATTGGACAATTATACGTATTTGCATTCGTGAAGAAAAAAATTGCAAACATTGTATATAAATTAGCATATATGAAAACAGGGGATTTCTTCATAATTTATTAAAAATTTATAAAATTAGAGTGCACACATTGTTTGGAATTGAAGCATACCGTAACTAGAACAATCAGCAAGGCAAATAAAGTTCTTTGACTAGAAATCTATTAATGCAACGAAGAACATTTCATCGTATAAATTTCTATAGTTTTCAAAAAACGATGGTGATCCTTTATACAAACATCACCCTACTTAATTTTCTAGAACTACGTTCGATACGAGGGAGCTTTTTCATCTGCCATCCAATACAGAAATATTTAAATCCTTTGAGATCTACCAAGCTATCTTTTTATTTTATGTCTACACACGTAACTTTTAAATGTATATTCACGCACACCTTCTGAAGAAAAATTTTATTTTCGTCTGGTATTTCTTTTGTCCTTTTTCCCTTTTTTATTTTCAACGAAACGTTTTTTCCCTCTCCTATTTCTTATTCTGGGGGCTAGTTCAATGTACTAAACTTAGTCCTTTCTCCATTCCCTTTTTCCTCTTACCCTCTCTCTTTCCAAGCTTCCTATGCCAACTTTGTATGATTTTCAGTCCAAAGCTGTGCTACTGAACACGAGTAGGTTTCTTAATGAGGGTCCAATCCCCAGAGATGAAAATCCCCAATAGATTTTGACTTGATTGTTTTCAATGGAGAGAAAGCCCCCCCCCCACTTTTCTCTTCTTTCATTCACAATAGAAATATATAGTTGGCAGCAACGACCCCAAATCGACTCTGCCACGGATTTTAAAAGAAATCGAAATTGCAATCGAGTAAAAACAGTGGGCTAACCCACGTATGATGGCAGAGTAGTAACAGCAGCATGAATAAGAGCAACATCTCATTTAGATGCTTTATAGTAAAGGGACAAGAAACAACTTCAAACGATGGTGTTCACACTAAATTCAATAGTTGCCTGAATTTATACTAGATCCTAAAAACATTTTCACAAGAGAGTAGCTTTATATCGCCCACTTCAAGTTTGAGCTATGGCAATTGCAGAAAGGAAATATGAACAAGCTATCCTCGGATTGCAGTATCTCTTTAAGCTTTTCAATTAAATTTTGGTACGAAATGGGAATAAAAATATTTTAAATTTGTTATTTACATCTGCGATATGTCGCGTCAGGTATGCACTTGTATGATAAATAACACTACGACATTTTTGTAACGATCAAATATAAAGTATAAAATAAAGCCAATCATTTAATTTAATCAAGTTTTCGGAATACAGCATGTGGATATTTGATCGAATTTCAGTACGTTGTCCATAAAGTAATATTTATGTATAAATACAGTATAAAAATTAGAAAAGAAAGGTACACAGTTTCCCTTCTGAACTCAACTCGATATTGATGAAGCTGTCCACATTTTTATCTAAGAGATATCCACCGAATTTTAAAAATAGTTCCTAAAACGATAAAACCTATAACAGGAAAAACCGTTAGGTTTTATTACAAGTTCAGAGCCCCTTTAAAACTGATGACATGTATAGTATACTGTGTAGCTTACGTATGGTACAAATGCATCGTTTGACATTTTGCGTGTAGAATAAGGGTCAGAACATGATTCAGGTATTAAGGCAAACGATTGTTGCTGACATGAATAAGATACACAAGGAAGAAAAAAATGGACCTATTTACAAAGAAATGGTCAAGTTCTTCTTCGAATCGATTTGTCAGTGTCATTCTTGAGCGATTTAACGTGACATCTGAAACATCACAATCACAATACACCAAGTCCTGCAAGTACCTCTTTGTAGACTACCAAGTATTTTTTTCCTCTACTCCAATACAATGTAGACATAGAGTTCATAACAATATATTTCTTGGCTCTCTTTCATTTATCACCATCAAAATAGGTATAATTTCGTAGAATGACACAGTTCTTAGATATATGAGCAATCTTAAGAACCAATAATGATACGATATCAAACCCTTGCGATTGTAAAAACTGCCAAATAAATCAAAATAAAATCTTTCAAACATATTCAAAGTACTATTTCCATAGACCAAGTGTATCAAAATCGTTCACTTCAAGTGCAACAACTTGAAAATGGATTATCAAAGACTACATTACTATAACGATATAAGCTACTTTAAATTTATTTTAGTCACACCAAACATCCTGAGGATACAACTTCCTTTCATTTCTGTAACACGTCAATAACAACACTAGTAACAAGGATGTCCAATTTTGCAAGAGTAATTCACGATGACTCTAGGAAGTAAGTCTTATATGAATCATTTTGAAACTAGTAGGATTTATGTCTTAGCTAAACGAATTTGTCAGCTTCATGCATCGTATTGCATATTCCAACAAGCGCCTAATAAATACGAGCATCTAAGAGTAAAATGTCAGAGCGTTATTTCCGTTATGAAAGGCACCGAGAAAAAAAATCCAAAGCAGATGCATCCTATCTTTATTAGCCACCAGAGACAAATCGGAAGGAATGATTTGATCAGATAAGGCCGGTCATCATTACTCCAAATCCTGTGTATCTGCATAATATTGAGTGAACATCAAAGAATGCCTAAAGAGCCAGATTAAAAGGATTTCGCAAGCAATCAAACATGTCATTATTGGCTATTCTTAATCGAATAATTCAAATAACGTCTTCTACTTTAATCCTTTTATGTCTAAAATATATTTTTCTTATTAGGGAATATAAATACTTCAATGAAGTCACAGCATATTAACGACCACCTTTATAGCGCATTTAGACAGCAAATGACTTTAAACTACACCGCTATTTTACCTAGAAATGATAAGAAATCAACATTTACATCAACTCCATATTATAAATTATAATTATTATTGCTAATCATAAGAAGTCGTTTAAGAGTCTGCAAAGCTCGCGTACAAAAGGTCAAGATTTTTCAGAATAAAATGTTCAAAAATTTCTGTAAATTAAACTACACTGGTGTTCGAAATTAAGAGAAAAAAGGTAACTATTAAAATTCCTCCAAAATATTGAAATCAAAACCGGAAATTATGTCTTCAAATAATGATACTATAGTGCAGATATAATTTGTAATTATAATTCTGTGTTGGTAGAGCTGCGACAGTGATAAGATTAAAACGTGACTATTTGTTCCTCTCCTGATACTTCATTTGTGCAGTTCAGGGATGCTTAAAAAGTGGTTTGTAAAATTCTTTCACACTGCATAAGCAGTAGAATAGAATGTAGAATGACTAATCGTCATAGTTTAGAAGATGGAATGAGGTGGAGGATCCTTGGTAGATTGAAAGCAGGGCAAATCCAAAGAACAGGTTGTAAGAGACCTTAACCCAACATCCAGAGTTGTTTATAATTTGTGGAAAGTTTCGGAAGCCTGGATATACATTATATCCAAAAAGCCTCCAAGGGCACAACAGCTAATGAGGATAAGTACTTGGCACTTTCAGCCAGGCTCATGAGGACTGCTACAGTCACATAATTGTCTCGTGAGCTCTCTTCTGTCACCTGGAACTGTAGTTTTAAGGGTTACTGTGTCCCACAAGACCTACATTTTGCATCTCACTCACTCCCTCACAAGAGCTTTGGATACAACTTCAGTGAACCAACGTTCTTTTCACTGACGAGTGAAGATTCAGATTTATACCAGCTTTGGCCTGAAGTGAACCTAGGACCCGCTATCATCCCTCCAACATCAAGGAAAGGGACAATTATGGTTGTGGAGGTGTCATGTTGTGGGCAGGCATCATGTTGGATGGCCGCATACCACTCCATGTGCTGTACATAGGCTCCCTGACTGCTCACAGGTATAGAAAGAAGATTTAAGAGCTTTGCGTGCCACTTTTCAGGGGTGCAGTTGGCTCTGGCGGTGACAATGCTCGTCCACATAATACCCAAAGGGTAGATGAATATTTTCAAAGTGAGGCCAGTTAGATCTCCAGACCTGAATCCTGTAGAACATGTCTAGGATGCACTATGAAGAGCAATTGCAATTCGCCAACCACCTCCTTAGAACCCTCCAGGAGCTGAAAGCTGCCTCAGAAACTCGCCATTTGCCTCAGAAACAGTGTGATGACTCGTTGTGCAACCCGTGTGTCTGTTAGAGGTAACCATATCCCCTATTAGCCTCATTTTCGGCCATCATTAGCCTTATTTCATATCAAATGTGTTTATTCTCTTAATTTTGAACACGACGTCAGAATTGGAATTACCTGGAACTTGGGACATTCTCTGTGACGTCAGCGTCTATAATACAGTTAGTTAATTATGATGATGAACACTTTTCAGAATTTATTTTCCTTTTATCTTTGTTGCTATACCTTTCAAAGCGGCAGTTTTATCTTTGGATGGGACAAAAATAGAGATTAACATAAAAAATCGCTTTGTGCACCTGTCAGGACAATTTGAAAGATGTATTATCGATATGCGGCCCGTTTGATTTATCTTTGGCGGCCCGCAATCAGGTAATTGTTGTAATATACAAAGTGCATACTTCTTAGGTACATGCTGCATTGTATTACTAGTTTATGATTAATTACATAAAATCAAATCCACTGAATTTTTTATTGATTCTTTTAGCCAAGCGCATTAAAAAATAAATCATCGGCAACATAATTTATTATGCAGCATTGTCCGAAAAAAACATTGTCATAATTACGTTCAAAAAAGAAGCTTTCCCCCTTATAATGTCCACCGCCACCCATAAAAAGATTGCATAACGCTCTTTTTATTAGTTCATCTTGTTACAGTCAAGGCAATGCTACTTTGTTTTCATAAGCAGTTACACCTGTTAATTAATTAAACACCGTTATTATATTTGTTTTCTCATAGAGCAAAAACGTCGAATCTAGAAATTTAAATTCTCCACTGAGCTTCCTATGTCCAATAAAGGGTCAATAATCATGCTATGTTACAGCAGCTGAGGTTGCTCTGAACAGTCCAAAGTTTTACCTGCACTCCCACAGTGAACCTACAGGAATTGTGACATTTTTTTCTCGAAACCAACGTACATCACTTGACATACATAGCAAGATGCTACTTGTATATTTCATGCTGTTTTTGAGCAGTCTCTAACTCATAAAATGTTTTATTAGGATGTGATGCGGGAAAGCAAAGTTCAACCAACGTATACTAGTCTCAGCTGTTTTGCTTAACCTTGCCCTGGTTCCACCAAAGCAATTAAATAAAAGCTAAAATCTCTCCGAAATTGCATCAATCTGACTAAACACCATCAAATTTGCGTTAGTGTAAGTTATATAATTAAATATTAACATTTAAGGAGTACCGCCGACGAGCTTAATCTTATCCTCATCGTGGTCATAGATATAACCACTTGGACCATCTTTAGCAGCCCGTAAGGTAGCCATTATTTGGAGTCACGTCATGCCAAATTAAGTATGACGCCCACACAGCTAAAATGGAAGAGATTAAAGTCAGAAAGTGCCTCGCCCATCCTCTACTGTCAATGACTTACTGCAGAGAAGAGGTAGGAAGGTTATTAGTAGTGTTACAGTTTTCGTCAGAACTACCGTTACAGCTTCGTTAATCAAGTTATGTATTTTAAACCACGAGCATTGATGATGACCCCTTTTGCTGAGAAAGAGTGAAAGAAAGAGAGAGTGTGTAAGATCTTGAGGGCTGATTACAATATATTTCTAAGAAAAATTTATTTACGTATCATCACCAGTAGATAGATATACAGCAGTTTTTTTTTCAGAGTGTGGAAAGTCTGGCAAAAATCAAAAGTTATGCAAATACATTTAAAAATTTAGTAGACATAAAAGAAGATGCGCATCATCTGAAAGCGGGTGAGAGATATTTAAAAAAGCTGCGAAAATGTTGTGGCACAAACATACACTGGAAAGCAAAAATTATAAATTCAATTCATGAGAAACAATCATGTGTCTTTGGCTACGCATATTAATATTGCGGCGAATGGAAATTTCAAAACCAAATGAAAAGTTTCCTCTTGTGAATTTTACTAATAGAATAAATAATTCAAAGCTGGAGTAATGCATCTACCTCAAAGCGAGGCTTTTTCTCTCTCTTTCCCTCTCAGCATTTCATATACTCCACACACACGCACACTAAAGAGAAAGGAGAGACGTAGAGAGAGCAGAAAGGAGAGACTACAATATAATACCTGGATAAAATGGTAGGCCATGATGACTGCCAGGTTGTTGGCATAGCAACGGATCGTATAAAGGGAGGGGAGAAAGGGAAAAACCTCTCCTTGAATAATAAGTATTACAATCACCAAATGCGACACCATAACATTTTTAGAAAGAGAAAGAGGGGAAAGGGACAAATTAAATATGCTGATCCTAAAGAGTAGGCTACAGTCAGAGATGCATTATACAGTTGATATCACTGGGATAATCAGATAGGATAAAAAAAATTGACGATCTCCTCCGCGTTGTTATTGTTAAAGTTGCCATTAAGGAAGCTTGAGAGAAGTAAAAAATAAGGATATTTAGTTTTCAATATAAGGTTGAAATTAACGGTGTTGCTAGAAAGTGAAGAGGCGGAGAGGTTGTATTGTTCAAAAATAAAAGGAAAAATACCAGAATGAGGCGAAGGAGAAGAAGAGGAGGACAATGACAACGGTTGTATGAATGAACCAATGTCAATTATCCCAAATATGACCGCACCCTTCACTTCACACATTGAAGTAAACAATTAGCAAGATAAGCATAATAAAGTTATAAATATCTCCGCCAACGTTATTGCCCAAAATATACAAAATCAACCGAGAGGAAATTAACGTATTTTTTAATTCAGTATTTTAAAGTAGTTGCCAAGTCCACTGCAGTAAGTGACGCAAAATTTAAGCTACCTGAAGGTAATTTATGACTTTAAAATTGACCGCAAATGGACAAAGTTGAATCTTCCACAATAGAAAAATCAAACCTTTTCGGCAAGACTGGGACATCAATGAAGGATCATAGTTGGAGTTATCAATGTATAAAATAGTCAAGTGACCAAATCTACACTGGAATTGGTGCTGACTTTCGAAAACAAATTTGTCCATCATAAAAGTGAATCCGCCTCGGTGGCGCATTAGGTAGTGTTCTCGATTTACTGCATCAATGGTTCCAAGTTCGATACTGAATAGAAGTGGGTTGGCCTCTTTCAGGCGAGAGATGCCCCGCGTGCACCTGTCTTCGGATTAAAAATAAAACAGAGATCACGTGTGGTGTACGATGGCATTTGTACGTAAAAAAATTCCCTCTAATATGCAACGGATAGATGAGGCAAAATTTCCAGGTGTAGGAGCTCGCCCCGTGACGCCAGTGGAGTGCTCCATCCCAAAGTAGACCGACGATAAGTAAGCATAGGGGTTGCAGCTTTGTTCAGTAGCCGACTGCGGAAAAACATCGTCCAATATATCACCCTTGTGTCCATTCAGAGGGACAAGCTGGATACCCGACCCTTCCATAGGCGGGAATAGGGCGAGGAGTTGCTTGCATCATAAAAGCAACTCTTCACTTTTAGTAGACAGACCATTAGTGATTACACCCTGTAAACAGGAAGCAAAATTCATTACTGTATCACGTTATTTTATTAAATATAATTCAATAAATTGTACAACAAAGTGATAAAATCGATCAAAAATATCTCAAGTGAGAAATGAATGTTATTAAACTGCTAAAAGAAACATGTCTGCAAAGGGGAGAGGAAAGTCTGCTGGATCCAAAAGTAGAATATTCTGCACATATAGAAGAAGATGAAATGCATAGACTATTATTTGAGCAAGATCAATTCGATGCAGAATTTTCCAGGTATTTACAATATAAAAGCAAAAGTTAAATCGGACAGAGAACGAGGGAAGGGGAAGTATAGATAGGAGAGACGATGCTACTGTGCAATTTGGTAGTGAAAATTAATTTCGTGCGAGGAATATTCCCAGCAGGCCCAGTGCACCAAAATGAAATTAAGCGACGGGGAGAAGAAGAGAGTTGTAAGGCAACAGTAAAAGAGGAAAATTCATGCCGAAAAGTAGTGCTACCTGCTGTGATTCACTTTCGAAATAGAAAATTGATTTCTTCAACCTTCATATCCCTTCTACCGTTTCATTTCTATTTTTGATTTGGCTCCAAATGCACAATGTGAATGTTGCACTGAGAACATTCCTCATACTAGGCATTGGCTTGGTAATAAAATGCACCTGTTTACAGTCGGTTTATTGTTATTATTTTTCCTTTGATACACCGACCGATCAATCAACATTAAGATTGAATCTAAGAGCCCAATAATTCGAAATTTCTCCGACATTTCAATTAAAGATAAATTCATATTTCGCACTCGCATGACTTTTATACCTTGGGTCAATTATAACCAAAGGAAGTCGAATGCTTGGTGCACTCCAGGGTCATTGCTAAAATACAACGTTGCGGGGCTATTGCA
The DNA here is from genome assembly GCA_013389805.1 of Trigoniulus corallinus. NCBI lineage: Eukaryota > Metazoa > Arthropoda > Diplopoda > Spirobolida > Trigoniulidae > Trigoniulus > Trigoniulus corallinus. Next base: position 26,602,657 of record JAAFCE010008833.1, on the reverse strand, counting down.
ATGATTCATGCAAGATTGTATCTCAAATGTATTGTCCATTTCAGAGAGACTCAAGCATTATGTATCCAAGCTGTTAGCAACGCAGCCTTAATCATGCATATTCGGCTATTTAGCTTTTATGGACGGACAGGTGTCCTTTCGCACCTGGACACTACTACGTCGTTTGCGGTTTATCGGGCAGAATTAGGGCTTTATGCCTCTTATCTACTCAGAGGCAAAACTACTGAAGCCATCCAGAAGAGAGCCTCAGTTCATTGAGCTATAGACGTTTTACCAAGTGATCTTCCGAGGTAGGTAAATGAATTCCATTATTATTATTAGTCCTTTCCCCACCAATTTGAACCTGGTGACACACGAACGAACTGCTGGACAACCGGCTGCCGACTGCCCATCCATATGACCAGACAGAAGGCACACTTTGGATTTCTTTCTCGCCCGAGAGAAACGATCGAACCTGCAACTACTGAATCTGCAACAATTAAAGAAGCTATCCAAAAAATAAACGAGAAAGAAAAATAAATTATTCCTGGAAATTTTATAATCGAGAAAATGCTCAGCAATAAACTACCAAAAGTAAAAAATATCTTATGAGGCATGGGAAATTCATTAAATATTCGGCCGTCTCTATTCCTTTAATAATAACTTTATTTTGCCCCGAGTCTTAGTAAACTAGAATCATATTTTCGTCTTCTTAAAAACAGAAATTCAAACACAATTTCATACAAGCTCTATACAACATACAAATTGTGATATTGGAAATTTCTAATAAAAACACCATTATTTACGTAAAATACGCGAGAAGCATTTAGGAGTGGATGAGAAGAAAGAAGGAAGAGGAGCGATTTTGGTCAATTACGAGGGTGAAGGTTAACGAGAGTCGACGGTAACTTTTTTTACCTCCTCTGTTTATTGCTCCTGGTCACCTTCCAGAATGCAAATTAGATCACCAGTCTCCACAGGTATCCTATAAAAACCTGTACCAAAATATCATTCTTTGTTCTCATCCGATATCGCTGAGTATCAAAGAAGGGCCTCATTAGTGTTCTGCAGAGTCGTAGAATCTGAATTACTTCCCCTTCTGGATATATTGCTCTGACGAAACAACTAACAACCAGAAGACCAGAAATATTCAAGAAGAGGATAATGTGCAAGTGACCTGGAATACTGTGTTTCATTGGAACTAGGTCGACCAGTTAGACGAACCATTGCATAGTTTTTCTTTACATATTGAATAAATTCAGTGATAGATTCTGCGAACGGAAAGGAGCCACCATGCACCCACACATGATCACAGCGTTTCCCTCTTATGTGATGGAAAGAACGGTTTAAAATATTCCCCTTACGAGAGAAAGAGAGAGAGAGAGTAAACTGTTAATCTCGATTAGAAGTTAATTGAGTACTTTGAGGTCCAGAGACAAAAATGCACTCCACCAAAGATATGTACTGATTTCGGGGATTAAAATCATCCTGGGTAATGATGCTATTTTCAGTAAACTGGACTTAAATCGTGGAAAAGGAAATTTACTTGCATCAAAATTGTAATAATTTAAGCAACTCAAACAAAGAATTTTTATAATGTGGAGGTAAAATATGCTAACGTTTGAATCTTCAAAATGTAGAAAAAATGTAATATAAAAGTTCATCTGAATTTCAAGTTTTATGCGAGCGAAACAGCATGACGAAAAAACGTATCCAAAATCTCTTTGAAGGTAAACAGAATAGGGTAAAAATGCATCTATGAATATGCTTGAGTACCGTCTCATCAGCGTCGAAGGAGAGATGCAAGAAGCATATAATCGAAATTGAATAAACTTAAACGCTTGAAGCATACATAGGAGGACATAAGTGGCACCCACTCGAAAGATACAAACTCTACGGATTCGCATGCTAATTAATTAGAGAAAACCTCATGAATAATTTCTGACAAAAACAACAAGATAAATGACGTCACCAAGTTGACATTTGAATTTATGAACAAACCACTCACATACAATCATTAATTATCTCTCTATCATGAGATTCATTATCAAGTATAGCCCAACTTTCTACTACACTCCTTACAGCATCTCAAACGAGGTCAGAAAAATAACCCGAAGATCATCATCATCATCCACCCTCTTGAAGCTCTCCACTTTCTAAAGAAAACATCCCAAGGACATTATGCATGTACCTAACAAACTATTCACTGCCGAGACCCGTTTTTTGTTCAATCGTCTTCAAACGCTATCCTATTTGTATTTCATCTTTAAACACAAAGCAATTCTAAGTTTTGTTCAAGATGTACAGATTTAATGTTTGATTAATTAAACCCTGAGACGATTTTATTGTATAGTTTCTATATCGCAGTAGAACCAAATACACAAAGTTCTCAATTGTCATTTATCAGGATGAATCAAATGCCTTTATTTTCAGTATTCTCTTGTCTCTTAACTCTTTAGTAAGCCATTTGTCTTTCGACAAATTCAGTTGTTCATTTTTTAGGTGGATGCTTACATAGCCATAATACGATTAGTGACAAACTTCTGGGATTTATTATCGAATTTGTAAGCAAATTACTCACTCAGGCAAGTAAGAACATGCCAAAATAATCCACTGCAAACTTCGTAAAGTTTTTGTTATGATCAAATATTAATAAAGCTCTCCTTTGACAATGCCAGGTACCAATCAGGTCAAAATCTCCAAGCAAAAACAGAGTACAAAGTGGAGGTAGAAAATGACAGAGGAAGAGAACGCAAGAAAGGCACCAGGAATTCGTGGCTTGTTACCGATCTATAGCCACGGCCATTTAAATTTCCTATTACGACATGTCGAAATACAGTGGGTCTGAATTCTACCTCGAAATTCACATAGACAACTTTATTCACTCATTATCAAATCCTAATTTATCTCGATTAGGGTGCTCGTGTTTTTAAAGGGTGAATATAAGCGATCTCACCGGAGTAGAATGCAGTAGACCCAGTGCATCACTGTATACTGGCTGCATTCAGTCCGCAATCAGCTAGAAAAACAATCGTCCTATTAGTAGATCATTTCTTTTCTTCCCCACCTTTATCTTTCTATCCTGCCAGTCCCCCCCCCCATACTTTTTGCTGGTTTCTGTCGGGACGGGTTGTCTCGTGCCCAAAACAATGTGTTCCTCGCACTCCATAAAAAGTGATAACTATGATTTTTCATTAAAATTTAATCCGTCGCGATTCTTCAACTGCTGTGACACATTTTGTCGCCATTTAAAGAGTCTAGAAAATTGAATTGATGCCGCAAGTTCGTCAAGGATTGATGGTCAAAGATGGTCAAAGATGGCCGGGTCCCATCTTGCCCCTCTGAAAGGCCAGGAGGACGATCTATTGGACAGTGTATTTCCACAGCCGGTTGCCGACCAAAGCTGAAGCCTCTATGCTTATTTATCGTCGGCCTACTGTTCGTTGTGGAGTTCCACCGACGCCAAGGGGCGAGCTCCTGCACCTGGAAATTTTGCCTCCTCTACCCGTTGCATAGTTGAGAGGGTTCTTTTACGTGCAAATGCCATCGTACACCACACGTGACCTCGGTTTTACTTCTCATCCAAAAGAAGGCACACTCGGAGCCTCTCTCTCGTCCAAAAGACGCCACCCACTCCGGTCCAGTATCGTACCTAGAACCGAACCTCTCTGCCAATTTTGCCTATCAGGGCTATTTGCAGTGTATTGAATTAGAATTACGCCACCGAGGCGGGTGTGTTGGTCATAAAGTGAAGCATTACAAAAAAAAAATAAATTAGACTGAAAATGCTTTGGAACACATACATAGAATAATTACTCTTCTGTCAAAAGCCCTTTAAACATAGTTGAGTCCCAGTGCAGTAAAATCCTTCACATTAATTTCTCTCTCACGGGACAACAATTCTTAGTCCTTTAGGCCTACGTCTAGAATCTACTTCATAGGTGTCGACTGTAACACAAAAAGGGACATTAGACATCTTAATACAGGATATCAAAGAGATCCTAGTGCACCATGTAAGTAATCACCATTTTGAACTTTCTAGTAGCATGGGTTTTTGGTTCTGCTAGTGACAATGAGACTCATGTTTTAAGCATTCTGCGCACACCAATGCCGCCCCAATGTAATCCCAAGCCTAGAATTTGTACAATTCATTGGGTGCTATTTTTCATTTGCGCGACAACTGACAGATAACTTTTAGAGACTGGCTAACAACCTAGTTCTTTACTAAGTGGCACGAACAACGGGAGAAAAAAATGAATGTACTAATCAATAACGATCGGCATTACTATCAAACACACCAGAAAGTTGAAACGGAGACAAGGAGCATGAATATTACAATAAAGCCATTACTTCTCGGTCAATTTTAACATATTTTTAAATTTGCAGATCCCTTTGAAGCAAAATTGAGACTACAAAACAGTATTGGTAACTTTCGGATTATTTAGCATTGATTTCCAATTTAAAACGATGTCAACGAGCTCCTAAACCTGGAAAGTATGGTTTTCTGACGTGAAAATGGTGTCGAACATCCCACTTGATGTTAATGTTGTCCTAAACAAAATCAGTAACTTCACTCCGAATGAAACCTGCATTAAATGTTTCCCTGCGATGGCGTTCGACAGTCTGATAACGTGCGCTGCACCCGACCAGTAGTGCTAAATTAGTTGTCACACATTTTTAAAAGAGCATTATCAAGCTATTCCTTACTCGCATGCGGTCTGGAATATCCCTGTTGCTAACTGTTATTGTGCAATAGGTCAGAAAATTGGTTGTATAATGCGGTGTTGGAACACGTGGGATAGGCCAGCATCCCGCCACAGACAACAAAGCCAATATTCCTGCGGGTTCCAGACACCTGGGTGGAGTGACCCCAGTCAGAGTATGTTCAGTGGATCCGCAGACCCGACTCTACCACAGGCTGGATAAGGGTATGATGATGATGACTATCAAGTATTTCCTTAGTACAAGAATAGGAGTTTGATAATGATACAGATTGTAATAATTTTGTAATAATGTTGGGACATTTGTAATAAGGTAAAAACTAACGGTAAGAAGAGTGGCACAGTCAAGATTGGACACTGTATATGTGTGCAGTTGCCTATGGCCCATGAAAAATCGCTGCTGCTCTGGATTAGTCTTAGACAGGGGATGTAGCTACACCTCGACCTAACGTCGAAAGCTTAATTAGTAGCGTGCGTGACTCTCACCTGAACTCAGGTGTGTTGGTGATTTTCTTCTTTCCGTATAAAAATTGTGCATATTTTATTCTCAAACGTCGACATTAAACTCCAAAAATAATATCCTACAGCCAGGACTAAACCTATGGTCATTTTCACACTATGTGAAAGCCTAACTAACTAATCAGTTAACGAAAGGAGATCATCGAGATCTAGGGACGTCACTTAAAACGCCTAAACATTCATATCGAAATTCTTTTCAAAAAAGCAAAAGAGCACAACTATCTTGATTCGTAATCGTCAGTAAAGCGTCCAAGGGTGATCAGAGAGATGCAGTCATGGCCGATGATTTGATGTTGTTGAGATGATGATGACATTTATAGAGCTCATATTTGCATTTGGATATATGTTGCTAGTTCATATAATTGGACGGTTAATGTCAGAATGCAATGGGTGTGGTCCGAAAATCTGTCAATAGCGCTGTGAACTAATTACCCCACGCACATACGCACACAAAAAGGGTTGGTGGTGATGTTTAAAAGGAGTTTGGAATTAAACCAACATCTGGTTGTCAACATACAACTCGTGTTACCAAATTGGTCGTAAACGAATTTATAGTTATAAGCAGTAATTGGGAAATATATTTCATCAGTGTAGGAGTACTACGACAATTAAGTTTACTGATGCAAGATTCTCACTCGCTAATAAGATGACCAATAATGTCAACAACCAACGAATAATAAGGACATCATGTAGTAGTCTAGATGAAGACACCTAAATCGGCCAAAAATACCATTTGGTATCAAGAAAGTAATACCCAGCAGATAATACATGGCTGAAATTGGCCATAGTCATAGATGCCTTTTTAATAACAAAGTCGTGAGTTAGAACCCCAGACGCGAATCAGCTAACCCTTTAATCTTCTATGTCCATCCAGCACCACCTTAACAGTCACGAAAGAGTAATACAACGCTGCGGATAGAATTTAAGAATGAGATGTCCACTCAATTTAAAGTATGTTAGATGTAGATAAAAATATTTAAATAAACTGCAGCCGAGATCACGCACAACATCAGCTACCTGTCTAGTAATACCTAGGCTCTTTTCCTTCTGACCACAAAAGCTAAATTAACGCAAAATAGAAGAGCTGGAAGACAAAATCATTATCATCTCCAGCGATAACAGACCTACATGCTGATCAACTGACCGTTGCTGGAAAAAATTGTTTACAACAAAGCAACGCAAGTTATCAAATTACCTGTCTCAATCTAGAGAGCTATCGGAAGAGATCTCGTTTGGAAAACACCTTGACAACCATTCTCAGTAAACTATATTTGTCTCGTCCTTTAGCATGGCATGTTGATGGAATTGAAAATGACATCTGGAAAAACGCAGGTAAAACTAACTAAAGAGTAGAGGTGCAAAGCACAGCAAAGCTTCAGCGAGCGAGTGAGAGGCAGGTAGTTGATCGTCATCATTACCTTGCAAGGTGCGCCATCACATACGGTATATTCTGCGCAGCTAGAAATCAGACGAGAACCAAACGCCGCCACGCCTATCCTATACAAGATGGAGGTGGTGGAGGAGATGGAGGTTGGAAGGATGTCTGTATTTTTTCGTCAGTCCATGGTGGCAACTCTGACGTCATCAATGCCGAAAAGAGGCCTGAAAGGGAGAGTGTAGTTCGTCCCACTATCTCTTACAACCCAATGAATCGACAGGGAAACCGGGGGTAAACGAGGAGAATTCGACGGCATCTGGCTTCATCATCGACCGCGGCGACACCAAGCCTATACCTTTTGCACACGGCACGCAACCAGAAGGTCCTAACGTCGTTGGTGCATCGGCGGTCTCAGGTGCGACGAAGACAGAGGCATCGTCGCATCCATTATATTCGGGGATCCAAAAAAATCCAACCAAATTATTAAGAATAAGGCTAACTGGTGCATATTAGGTAGGCATACTTGTACTTTTCAATATTTTTCTATTTAACACTTATCATACTGTTCCTCCCAAATATTTTACCGATATCTGAGTTTCTTAACTCCTGATTAAATATATCTATCTCTCTGTATATTTTTTTCAAACTCTAACCATGTTTTCTAAATTGTATGCATATAAATATATGATATATCTGTTATATTTCATATATCTATATCCTATCTAAAGATATGTGTGTACGTGTCTTTGTGTGTATGTGAATGACATTCGTTTACCTGTGTAAAATATCGATAAACATTGTTTATATCAGGTGAGCAGGTAGCTTTGTTTATTTTCTCGTTTCCAAGCCATAATGCGACTCAAATTAATATCGCTTTAAAAATCCATTATATTCATCGTATAAAAGACTGCCGATTCATTTAAAATTGTAGTTACAAATAAATGTCCATGCATTAAATTAATGCAAGCGGTAAATTTATTTTAATCCAACACCAAATCGAACTTCCCACTTTCTGAGAGACGAAGATGGTCAGGGATATTCACAAACTTTCGTACAATGATAATGTATTTGTACAACAACAAAAAATAACAAAGTTATCTGAAATAGATTTCCTTAAACCAGTTATGCACACTGAAAGCACTTGTATAAAATGGCGGAACTCATTCAAATAAATGGCGTATAACGCATTACAGAAATATTAAACTATAAAGATACGATCGTTAGCACCACCAACAACCCTGTCTTTGCCGAGTAACTGGTTATTACCACAACTTCACATATGTGTTTTACCGAAATTCCAGCAAGTTTACAAATAAATTATAATAGCATTTTAGAGATCATTGTTAGAAGAAGGAAAGACGGTATAACTTTAGTAAATTAAAGAGTTAATGGTGCGTGAGCAACCCGCAAAACTTCAAAAGCGGCCCCTGAAAGCTTCTCTGCATTGCACAACAACGTTTATGGGAAAAGTTACCTTTGTTCATATGAGGGGAAGAGAAGTAACTACACATTTTTTCGGGAATCTTATTTGAACCCTATAGCGACGACCAAATATTTTCAACGTTTTTATTACAAAACATTTAATCTGTTTATAAAAATGTTTGCGAACAGGAAAGCAAAGCATGAGTAGTACTATTCTATACCTTCTAATTACTTTTAAAATTTCACTAAATATTTTTGAGTAATGGCTCATGATGAGCGCCAGAGCCCTAAGAATCACATTAATCAGGAGATATTTCAAATATCTTAAAACCGTAGTACTATAACACGTAAGAAGGACTAGTCTTAAAGAATTCTTGAACTTTTAATTGATCCTAATTTTAAAAAAAGAAATAAGATAAGAACTTCTTTCCACAAATGGGACAATTGAAACCAACGTCACTCTAATACTATCAGTAATTCAGTGCATTTACCCATTTCTAAATAACATTTTGACAGGCTAACACCCTTGTGATGAAAATTTACAAATTATGTGACAAACGACATGAATATACCATAGTCCATAATGTACATTAACCTACTAAATCATCATTTGGAGAGCATACAGAGAGCACAGCTGACCCTCATAGACCTATTCATTCATTTAAGGAACTTAATGTCATGTTATTAGTGCTTGGATGGGAGGAAAGGATAGCGTCGACCAACTATCCGGTCGTTGCTCTCGTGGCGCACCTATCAATAGGAAATTATTTAAGCATTTTATGCCCTTAACTTCAGCGTTACGTCAAAATTAATTTCAAATTTCACCCTTTACCCTACTATCCTGTGAGTATCCCCACAGATAAGACTTGGCGATTTACAGTTTAGGGGGGATGCTGTCTTGGGATTACGGGTGCCAACCGGAGCTTGGTAATTCATCAAAGATACCATACAACTTTTTGTAATACATGAGGGTGTAGAGCATCATGGATCATCAGATCATTACTATGTAAAATGGATTTTTCCGCCACATTGACAACACACTCCATACGGGATCACAAATGAACTTCCCTTCCGGATGAATTTTCTCTAAAAACCTATACGCTTGCCAAACCACCTCTTGGCCGAAAAAAATGGCAAGCTAACCGTGAATTTATAAAGTCAGATACAATTTTAAAAGTGAAAATTTATTTAGAAATATAGAGAAATTTTCCTTCGAAATTTAAGGTTTAGGCGAGATAATCAGGGATAAGTTTAGACCAGAATTTCTCACCAGGAATTCTGGAGTAGCAAATATGTATCGCACCCTAGCGAACTGTTAAGAGGTGGCTAGAACGGTTGTCACATTTAAACAGCTTGTCACACAAAATTAACCTTAAACCTCTTATGAGTTGTCGATACGCACCATCTTCTACATCGCTCTGTCTGTATTTTTACCTGAACGTAACGGAATGGCAACAATTTCACTCCGATTAATAATTGGCAGAAGTAATTTCTGCTTCCATTAATACTACACGGACCTGACGAGACCTAATCGGTTATTGTGCTACCTAGATATGAACTTGTGTATCTTCCACAACAATAATTCGCCAGGTGTCCAATCGCTAATGTGTCCTTTGTGGTTAGTTGACAGAAATTAATTTAACCCCAGTATGTGTTCCCCCGCCCCCTTCCCCATACAAGGAAGCAAATACATCTGTCAATTAGCTATAGGAGACAACTTGAAAGCACTAAAATATTTTGTGATAAGTACCAAGTCACATGTTGAATAGTAGGAGCCTTCAATCTTGTAATTAGATTTTAATCTTTCAGAAAGCCAGAGAAATAACTTCCGTTTCGAGGGGGAAGAAGAGAAAGGGAGAAAATAGATTCAATCACTTCCCTCTCAGGCACAATACTAAAATAGATTATTACAAAGCATTTGATTACCCGTTACTATGGGCATGGTATAGTCAAGTGATATTTTTAATGCCTTGCCAAGGTGTTTGTCTAGCAAAGGTATGGAACAACACCTTGTTTACCAACGACAAGACAGAATTATGATAGCAAAACAACATCATACTAGCTCACCTCCTTTCACCTGTTTAAATCTTAATGTTGTTTTACTAAATGTCTAGTTTCTCCCGAAAATAACTTTTTCTGCTGTATCCTAGTACGTACTGTAGTTACCAACCCCTCTGTTTACAACAACCGATATCCTGGATACACCCTACTGATTTATGACGTCGTTCACCATCTACTGAGGAGAATCCAATAGATAAATATTACAACAAATTCATAAATAATCAGCTAAAGTTCAGTTTATGGAAAGCAAGTGCAAAAGGGGGAAACCTGAAATTTCCTAGTTAAGAAATTCATGTGTCATATGTGTATCAATTTATATTGTAGAGGACAACAATAGACTAGGAAAACATCTGAAATCGGAAAATTAAAAAGATTTGTATGCACATAACCACTTTATTACTAGTAAAAACTGATATGATGTAAATTGTTGACTTACTATAAAGTTTCCTACGAAATTATCAATAAAAAATGTCACATAATCTAACTATTGGAGGAGCTGAAGTCAACTCCTACACTATCTGACATATAAGACAAGGAATTCTTCTCTCGGAGAGAATGAGTGGAATTTTGCACAAAAAAACAACAAACTGTACTTTACCGTTCCCCGTGAACCGATGAACCGCGTGATTCCGAGGGGAGAGAGACAGAGGAACAGACTGAGGAACAGAGAGAGACAGAGAGAAGGGCAGAGAGACAGAAGCGGAGAGGCAGAGGGACAGAGGGAGGGAGGCCGAATGTTTAACGGGTATGTTGCATGACTGGTTGCTGACCTGATGATAGGACCCTTTACGTCGTTTCTGATAACAAGCAGGAACACAGTGGACAAACATTTTAGAACTTGAAGCCATCTATTATTCAGTTACTAAATCCAGAATAGTATACAAACCAATTTCAACTACCAACGTAGGTGAAAGTCATGGATAGTATACAAAACCACATTGACGTTGCCCCCAAAGAGTTCCAATAACAACTAAGTTCAACAAACAAGCTGCAAGCTACTGTAATATGAAGCTCACTGATATTTAGAAAAGTACTTTTTTTGTTCTAACCTTTGTTGGTTCACCACATCTGCGTAATCCAACGACCTACGGCTATTAATCTCATATCCGAAATCATATAGACTACCCCTCTAGTTAATGAGATGTAATTTTTCTCATTATATAGCACAAACATGATTTGATACATACAAATGAATACTCACAATTTTATCATAAAATAAATTCGATCTAAATACCGTAAACAAACACGTTTGCTATTTCAAACATTGTGACAAATTACATAATACCGTATATGCCCTTAACCACTAAAGTTGGCATAAAAGAGGTTTGAAAAGTTAGAATTGCCTAAACGCTACGGCTTAATGTCAGTTTACATATGTGATAGGCCTTCAAGTGCTGTTACTGCGTCAAAATATATTAGCTTTAGGATGGATTAAGAAGGTGGAAAATGGGCAGTTGGATAAGTGATGTGTTCATTCCTTGAAATAACATTGGGCCCAAAACAAAAGTAAATCGTCAGAATAACAAAGAAAAATACACAGCCTTCCAAATATACTCGTTGGTAAAAGCATATAGCAATATGAGGAGGGGAGGGGGTTTGGAAAAGAGATGAGGTAGGAGACTTAATATGTGGAAGAGTTACCCATTCGTGCATCCCCTTCCCTTCTCCACCTCCTCTTCCTCCTTTTCCCTCAACCATCTTCTGCCGTCCAGGTAATTGGGCATGACAGCGGACACTAAAGCACATCAAACAACTGAAATAACACAAGTAATCCACTTTCTTAAAGCCTCACAAGACATGGTACTCTCACTACTCAAATCCATAAAGATAAGTAACTAGATATGTACCAGTTAAATGGTGCCCTTAGAAATATTTACAATCGATCTATTGACCATGTCGGAAGATATCAGACAACTTTCATAAAAGATCTTTGCCATCACAAATGTCAAATTAAAGAGCCGTTAAATCAAGATCGAATCCATCCTCCCCCACTAAAATTTTTTGTGGCTCTTTTCACGCAAAATTTAAAATCTATAAAAAAAACGTGAATTCACGGCGAGCTTAGCATTATTCATAAAAAAAATAATAGGTCCATTTGGGAAGAAAAGTTTTCTTTTTGTCCTATAATCGTTTCCTTATTAACTTCCGTTTATGAACAAATACAGGAAATCTCAAGAGAGATAAAGAGCGGTATTGGAGAATACGGGGCAATATTTGAAAAAAAGTGGCAATAAGCAATAATTCCGTACCAAGAACTGATAAGCCTGATAGTAAAATGATGCCCAGCGGTAAAACTTCATCTTTTACAAACCATAATAGAAGACAGTAATATCATTCACCTCGGTTTTGAAATCGGGTCAACAGACAATCAGTAAAGCCGTTGTCTAAGAAGTGATGGTGATGGTGGCAACTTGGATAAAAGATAATTTGGTCATTTTAGCAGAACTTATCGATTTCCTGATTAAAGTTCCTACAAAATTACAATGAAACGAGGGAAGGAGTGGAGGGGAGGTACATAGACCACCAGCTACTCAGCCTCCGGGTCTGGCAATTATTAATCTCCTCCACTAGTTCTTTCAACCTGAAAGGGCATTATTTTTGTCGCAGTGCAACGTGCAGGAGAGAAAGGGGTAGATTGAACAAATAGATGAAATCCCTACACGTATGCCTGCTATACTGCATCCAGCACTGCATATTAATACAAACCAGATGCCCCATCTAATTATGTTAATTGGAGCAAAGTTGTTCCGGAAAATGTATTTACAATTCAAAACATGATGCTCATTTTTCAATTTTCATTAGTATTAATGGTGTCCCATAGACGAATTTCGCTATATTAAAGGATTATCACAAATCATAGCTGTGTGCCTGTAATGAATGCATATCACCTTAATGATATTTGAGCTTGACACTAAGAAATGAACTTCTTGTTAAATATCTGGCAATCTTTGAAAGTGGTAAATATTGCATCGGAACCGCTATAATTCACATATTTCAGTTCAGGCAGGCCTACATGGGGTCAACGTATAGAAAAGCAGTTTACGGTCCTCATATTTAAAGATTTGGAGCTATAAGATGCTGTATATCCCACTTCAGTTTTTATCACGCACACTCAGAAGAGGTGCCTCATTAATGAAACAGATAAGAGTAGAAGGAACTACCCCTTGCGTAATAATCGCGCTTTTTGGGGAGATAAAGCCTCCTTAAAAAGGGATAAAGTGAAAAAAAATTGAGAAGAACTTTTAAGCTATGAAAAGAAAGAGATACACAGAGAGATAGATGCTTATTTCCCCCCTTATTTCACACAACCTCCAATCCGATTACAAAATTTAGGATTGATATCGAAATAAACACGATGTAGATTTTTTTTCTGTTGGTCAAAACATCCATCAGATCGATAATGACATACATATGGAGAGTATCGGTAAACTAAGCCTTCTTGATATTTTTAGAAATGATCAATACTTATCCATTGACTCTTAAATTTCACCTCTTTTTATCTTCCCTTCCAACTTCTCTCAGTCTATTAGTGAATAACTATCCATCGTTCACGCGAACCTTGATGAGCACTTCTTACAATGGAATAAAATTATTTAGACATATGAACAAAAGAGATTTTAGTTCAAAATTCAGGTGCGATTACTATCAGTCTTTTCATTTGTTGGTATGTCATTTCGGCAGTTTAATATTAATAAATGAAGATGGATTATACACGAGTATCGAGAGGAGTGAGCCAAAAGATAAGCAAACTATACAAGTAGTAAAGGGATCGTCGCGTTGTAAAAGCATATTGGCTAACAAACCACAGGCAACGTTTAATGATTTCAAAACACTTGAAAGACAAATACCGTAAAATCTCACGTAAAGTCCGCGCCTCAAATATAGTCCGCCCCCGTCTATAGTCCGCATTAGCGATGGGTATGTTTCAAATATAGTCCGCCCTCATGTATAGTCCGCACTTTAAAATTCCTACTGTAGCCAGTGCAGCAACTTGTAGGAGGAATGGGATCAAATGAATTTGAACATGAAATGTCCGATTGCCCTGACGATGAAATTGAAGTGTGAAAGATTTTATATTGCATTATCATAGAAATAAGAACGTACTGTGTAAAATCGTGCTGTTAAGTATAATAACATGTTCAGAAAATGAAGAGCAGTTTTCATTGAGGACCCTGGGTTTCATTTATAGTCCGCACCCATATATAGTCCGCCCTCGCATATAGTCCGCACTAAATGACCCTATGTTTCGCGTATAATCCGCGGGCACTACGTGAGATTTTACGGTAGTACCGAGATTTCGTCATAGTTTGCGACTATTTTATCAGAATTGTTTGGTGGCATCATTTTTATGGAACGTCTATTAAAGACACCAATGGGTTACCGCAAATAAAGGCATTGCTATACAAGCTTTGGGACATCATGGCCACTTGCATAACAGGTTAAGATAAAAGTGAAATTGAGTCATAAATTGAAACAAAACTTAGTGAGGTGACTAGATGTGAGACTAACTGTTAATGTGTAAATACGCGGTTGAAATAAATATGAAGATCAAGAATTTTAAGCTACGACTTACCTATTATTTAGGCTTAAAGTGGCGGAAACAGGTTTGTCTAAATTAATGAAGGAGGTGTGGTTGGGTTTGAGTAATTACTATTTACTCTCGCACTGCCTTTCCAGAAGATAGCTCCCAACCGGTAAGAATTTTGTCGATTGCTCCATGTGTTAAGAGAGCTGTAAGTGCAGGTGACATACACTCGCAACAGGACAACAGTTTTACTTCTCATCTGACATTGACTAGCATCGAATCTATGGGCCAAGAAATATAGACTAGAGTACTCTCACAGTTGTATTGCTGAGGAGCACTGGTAGTAATGGTTACGTGTGTCTATAAGATATTTCACTGTACATTAAAAACGGTTCCAATGGCATACCATACAAAAAACACCTCACCCTTCATACGTTGTTTCTTATAAGTTCGTCTAAATCTTAAAAATACTTATTTACAAGTCATGGACTCATTCATTACACTTTCCAACAGTTTCTTGATCGTGCGTGTGGTAGTGCTACACCTGTTTGCATAGTAACCAACGATCTTGGAGTGGGGGGCTTTGATGATGTTCAAAACTGAATTATTTATGTAACGCATTCTAGATTTGATTCAAAATATTTAAGATTATTAGAAAACTTCCTGCCTTTGGAAGTTTATGAAGACAAATGCCTGTGACCAACTACTACAATTGACAAACTGCTTGTGTTCGCTTTAAAATATGCAGCAATAATGCTCAAAGAAACTATTAAATGAGTGATGGTATTATATTGGTAGACAGTTTTATAAAAACTAATATGTAAATGTTGGTGTGCAGTTTCTGATATCCGTCAGAATTCCTCCTCTCTACTTTTTTTTATTTCAACCGCTGGGATCTTGTGCCTCTGTAGTTCTACTTTTTTATTTCGTATACCTCAAGGCCGCCTCATGACGGTAAAGAGTTTGGGCTCCATAAGGAGGAGGAGAGATTATGATAAACATTTATACAAGGGTAGTTCATACCACAACATTGATCCTAACATCCAGTAAATTCCAGTTGAGTTCCATTAGTATACCTATGATTAATTTTAATTTATTTCCTAAAAGCAAGAAAAAGTGATTCTACTCATAGCAGAAATTCAAATCTGTGAGATGATCGAAGACCACCATACCCCAAATAGGGATATCGAAGACTTATTCGGGTTGTATAAGGAGAAAGAGGAATAAAAATATAGTGATGGGTAAAAGATAAAAACACCTCCCTGAAAGATCGACACCCAGACGTGAACAATGGAAAGTAGAGTGAAAAAAATCGTGCGCAAACAGCAGCATCGACAGCTTATGTCTGAATTCTCAAGAGACTTTGCCATTTCCTGGAAAGCAGAAATTAAATTTGACGCCTGATCTGAAGTTAGAGAAATGCAGAAAAAAACAAACTGGTACGCAGCATAGTAAAGGAAAACGAGTTGTTTGAAATCTACGTTATAGACAACTAGGAACCATATACTGTATACATACTATCTAAGATCTTCAAAGCATACCTATAAACTAGAGAAAACAAAGCAGACATACTATACTCTCTCTCCCCTTCTCAATCATTCTCCCAACCTGAGATATTTCCTAAACGAAATCGACATTCGTGAATTTTTGTACCAAAACACAATCTTTCTTCCTTCTGTCAGCTTATAGCTTTTACAATGTAAACCAATTCTCTCAATGGAATTACTACATTAGTTATGTTGGGGGCTTAGAAGCAAACTCTTACTAAATTGAAGACACTTAAGTATAGAGAAGCTAAAATACGCTTCGCACTTCCCTTTCTTAACCATTTAAATATCCAAAAAACCCAGTAATGTTAAAGAAAATATTAGTGGTTAGCGGTGACCATTTCATCTAGTACACTTGCGAGTTATCTACTTACTAAAAACATGTAGCATTTGGATAATATAAAGAAAATTTTAACATCCTATACATGTCGCTTGCGTGCTACCAAACTGCAAGTCGGCAGTTGGCGAACTGCTTCTTATACACTTCACTTCAATAGCACTGTGGTCAATAATGCATAACAAAGCAGCTCTTTTAACTACATAGTTCATCCATAATTCCTTATCAAAGACGTGATGATTTGTCCTGCTGGAGTAATACAGTATCTCTAAGCAAACTCTAAGCTTATAAGCGCTTGAAGGACTTAGTCTGTCCCAGGGGCGGATCCTGGGGCTGATCAAGGGGGGGAGCACTTCAAAACACGGGCGCCCCAAATGTTTTTAAACATTCAGAATCCCTTGTATAATTTTAGCTAGCAATTGCAATAGGTCCTCTACTGCCCATTCGACAATGTCCCATGTTCAGTTGTTTAGCCAACTGCAGATTGCACTGCAACTGTTGCAAAAGTGCCTCATTACTTGCAAAGTTGAATCACGGATCAGTTGAAATATGCGTCGCATTGAGGCCCTGAGGGGGGAGAAATTGCTGCAATGCTCCCCTTCCGGATCCGCCCCTGGTTTGTCCAGAGTTTACAAACTGCTGACCAACAAGTTCGCTTGGTGTGCTTAATTAACTTCTAGGTATTCACATTGATAAGCATTACAAATGAATTAATCCCATCAAAAGTCCTAAGAGTCTCTATATCCAGACAAAAGCAACTCCTAACTCCTAACCCTTTTCCCGCCTATGGCAGGGTTGGGTACCCATTTGTCCCTCTGAATGGACACAGGGCTATATACTGGATATAGTTTTTTCTGCAGCCGGTTGCCGGCCAAAGCTGCACCCCTACGCTTATTTATCGTTGGTCTAGTGTTCGTTGGGGAATGCTACCGACGCCAGGGGGCGAGCTCGTACACCTGGAAATTTTGCCTCATCTACCCGTTGCGTAGTGACCCGCCGTGGTGGCGTAGTGGTTAGCTCACTCGGCAACTACGCCAGTAGTTCTAGGACCGTGGGGGGTCGGCTTCTTTCGGGCGAGAGAGAAGCCGCGAGTGTGCCTTCTTTCGGATGAGAAGTAAAACCGAGGTCCCGTGTGGGTGTACGATGGCACTTGCACGTAAAAGAACCCTCTCTACTACGCAACGGGTAGATGAGGCAAAAATTTCCAGTTGTAGGAGCTCGCCCCCTGGCGTCGGTAGCATTCCCCAACGAACACTAGACCGACGATAAATAAGCGTAGGGGTGCAGCTTTGGCCGGCAACCGGCTGCAGAAAAAACTATGTCCAATATATCACCCTGTGTCCATTCAGAGGGACAAATGGGTACCCGACCCTGCCATAGGCGGGAAAAGGGTTAGGAGTTGCTAGTTGCTTGCTACCCGTTGCGTAGTAGAGAGGGTTCTTTTACGAGCAAGCGCCATCGTACACCCACACGGGACCTAGGTTTTACTTCTCATCCGAAAGAAGGCACACTCTCGGCTTCTCTCCCCCCTCGGCTCACTCGGCATCTACTGGCGTAGTTGCCGAGTGAGCTAACCACTACGCCACCGCGGCGGGTCTTAAATCTCTATATCCAGATACTTGGATATTTATTTAGTCTGAAAAGAAATGATAGTGTGGGAGAGGTGTATCCCGTTTATGCTACACTCAAGAGAAGGTATAAGTTGCCACTGGGTTCTTTGTCACTTACTTTTTAGTATGCGATCAATGGGGAATTTCACATTTAGAGGGTATCATTATAAAAAAAAACCATGCCTAATTAAAAGCATCCAATAATTTAAAAACAACGCTCTATAAAGAACTGGAGAGGGAAAGATGAACCCTTTTACACCACATAAAATTTAGATAGGCCTATACTATGAAATACCGTGAAGGTCAAGCAATTCTAATGCATGACTCGATACTCTGTGAAAGGGAAGCTTGTCTCTTCATCTCAAATAACCAAGTTCCTCCTAGCCAACATGGGCGTTTTCTCCTCTCTAATATGGAGGGAGGGAGACCATGGTACGATGCCACCTGCCCGTTCACAAACCTTGAAACACTGGTGCTGTTTTAAGTCGTATAATGTATTACAGCATCCTCGATAATAGGTTAAGCAAATATAAAACTTAGAGACTTGGATGTAGAATACGGAAGATTTTAAAACTGAAAGGCATGCAAATGCAAACTTCTGTAGATCCACAAACTTTAATTACTGAATATCTTGAATGCATATCCATTCCTCATGGGTAAAATAAATGCAGCACTCATCACACAACCACGCCGAAATTAAATCGCCTAAGTACTCAACTTTCTTTGGGTCCTTTATTGAGATTCTGCGAACGTCATTGCACTAAGTAAATAATTTATTTACCGTACTATATAGTTTTAATTGCACGAAAAGGATTTGTCTACATCTCCATTATCCCTCTATACGAATTTGTCTCAAATAGCATCATTTCTCTGCATTTATGCAAGAAAAAAAAGCCTAAAGAGCCATTAAAACCCAAAAGAAGTTGACAGGAATGAAGATCCACATGATAAAAGCAGGAATTAAAATATTTAGGTATCCTTCATTAAGGTTAGGATGGATATTTTCATTTTTTATCGCACATGGTAATCTGTCAGGAGTTACCGTTTCTCTAACACTATCAAAATAATAATCAAGAAAAATTACGATATAGTCACTAAGCACAAATTTTGACATTATAAAATTATGTCAAGGGCTCGGTGATAAAAAAATTAGCACCATTAGTAGTGATTAAAAGAAAATTAAATTTAGAAATACATCGTTTAAAATTTTTGAGAGAAAGGCGATGGGGAGAGAGAGTAAGAGAGAGACGTAATGATGGGGTTAAAACGGTTCAAAAATTAGCTACATTGTGAGAATGGCACGAATTTCAGTGACATAATGCTTATTAATTTGAAAGATTAATTTTTTAAAAAAAGTGACAACCTCTGAATTTGAGATCGCGACTCCATCAACAAAATAAATTACTTATAAAAACTAACATCATTTAACGTCAATTTACGAATCCTTACTAAAGACTTCAAGCCCAAAATACACCTTTCCAATTCCTGAAGTAGGAATTTAAAAAATTCTTGTAATAATATAAATTAACATAATAATTGACAATTAGAGTAATATTTAATGACCTGAACTTCAAGTATTTTTTTGAAGAATAACATTTGAATTAAATATGATGCTCATTGTACACATTATGTAGCCACTGATGGGACGAATTAAACACCCATTTTCTATTTAATATATATAAAAAAAATTCAAACCAGTGAAATGATTAAGCTACAATTGAAGACAACTAGAAATCAAAGTACAGATGAACTGGATTCAATTCATCTTGTTAAAAAATTATGAGGAGCCTTAAATTTCGGACATCGACGTATGGAAAGAGGAGTTGTAACCTTCAAGTGCAAGTTTCAGATGGCCAGCTTTCTAAATATTTAGAAATTGTGATGCATTTTCATCGAAGACATATTTCTATGCTCGATGATTAACAAATTGTTATGAAAGCAGTTCTTGGGGGTGAATATAGAGCCTAAATCTCAGCCAATCTATACTTTTTTATTTGGTGTCTGGTCAGTCAGTGGCTATTAACTGCATGTGTCAACTTGCAAATGCTCTGCTCAAGATGAAATGACACGATGAATGTATGATGCACACACACTCCATTCATTGATATCTAATTTTCTTCTGCTCTTTGAAGGCCCCCGAAGACCACCCAGTACAAGACACCAAAATTAAAAAAAGAGACAAAGACAGATCAACTTATATCTATTCGAGAAGAAGATTTATTTAGTGTGCATCAGTCCGAAGCCGAAAGCAGCCATCTGAGAGAGAAAATCTGGATAAAGTAAATCAAAAAAAGGATGAAGGCTAAAGACACTTAAAAATCCAGCTATTCATGCATTACAGATCAAGCCTCTATGACCTGCGCATCAACATGGACGTCCTCCTTAAAGACACTACTACGTGTGTTACCTAGGTAAAATTACAACTAAATAACCAAACTAATAATACTCCAAAATTATCTATTAAAAATTCATTAGTTATATCTTATAAACGTCCTTCAGTCCAAAGTTAATTAGGTTTAAAGTTTCTGTTATAATTCCACTTTTCAGAGATGGAAAGGCTGTGACAAAATTCAAGAGATGATTAGCAAAGATATCTTCTCGAATTTCAATATTTTAAAGCTTATTTCTGCATCTGATGTCAGGGCACGGTCATTTATTTAGTCATTTTAAGTATCCAATCACGTTTTCTTCACCTGAAAGGACTTATTAAATTATTAATATCTGCTTGAAATGAAAACTTGATGGAAACTTTGACAAACCATATCACTTGACAACTTTAGTGCAATGGAGGTCTTCTTCATTAAATTGAAGACGTTTCTCTAATGCCTCAGGAATGCATGGCAATGTAGTTTGTTTTTGTGTGCGCATATACGTGCGTTGAGAAACTACAACCAATTTCGCCTAATAACGTACTACAATTTATGCAAATGAGATTACAAGCAACCACATCCCTGGAATAAGCCAATTTTATTAAAACTTTCATCAGTAGAGAGAAGCCCTTTTGAGATATTTATATGCCAGTATACTAATTAAAGTTTTCCTATTAATGTATACCCTACCTCCTTTAACATCACCAAAAATATCTAAACCCAGTAGAAAATTGATGCGCGCGCAACTTGATCCAACAAATAAATAATACGTGCTTCAAAGCATTTTCTTCTTAGAGCTATTGAATGAAACATAATGTACAATTGATGCTAAAGAGATAAGGCCTGTTTCGGTAACTCAAGTGGTTAGCCTATTTTGTCTCGTGAACTCGAGGATGAGGAGGACATCTGGAGGGTACTTTCAAGTCCTGCTGCTTTGCGGAATGCATTATTTTCTCATTAAACAACCCTTTACAAACTACTATTAGAGGAGTATCAGGGAAAAAATGCCAAAGTGCAATCTCTGACCGAACTCCAGGGTATAAAAAACACGCAGGACCCATAAATTCGGACAGGTAATTATTTCAAACTTGCCTTCCATCTCTGATCTTCTTTTATCACCTTTTAAAATAAATAACTTTAATTTTTCTTAAATGAGTGGCCAAACTTCTGATTAATTTTTTAACTTTTCATCCCACATAAAGCTTCGTGTTATTATTTTATGCCAACAGATCACTGCTTTACACAATGTAAGAGCATCGTCGAAAATCACAAAAACTTCACACCAAGACAAGAATTCAGCAGTTTAACAACTCTGATTTGTCAAAATCATAGTACCAACCTCGTTTCATCAATTCATCTATAAGAATGCCTGCCATTCCCTTTCTCAGCAACCAAATTTCCGCTTTCCAAGCCTTCATCAACGAAAAACTGGCTGATCCGGCCACTCAGCGAAAAGTAATTTTGGTCATTGTCAGCATTGCCCTATTGTTGGATAATATGCTGTACATGGTCATTGTCCCTATAATCCCAGTTTATCTACGAAAGATAGGAGCATGGGAAACGCACAGAGAAGGTGGAAGCCCAAGCCTTCCCCAGGTGTTCAACGATAGTTTATCTTCTAGCAACGCCACAAACTATACAACATTTTCACCATCAATACTCACTTCTGGAACGCTAGTGTACGAGGGGGAAGATTCCGCTATAGGCTTGCTATTTGCTAGTAAGGCCATGATTCAACTGATGATAAATCCATTCTCTGGAACTATTATTGACCGCATAGGTTACGACGTTCCAATGATAATTGGATTGGGCATCATGTTTCTATCCACAGCCGTTTTCGCCTGTGGTGAAAGCTATACCATCCTGTTCCTGGCAAGAACTCTTCAGGGTGTCGGATCTGCTTTTGCCGATACTTCGGGATTGGCAATGATCGCTGATCGGTTTACAGTGGATACAGAACGAACGAAAGCTCTGGGAATTGCTAACGCTTTCATCTCGTTCGGATGTTTGGTGGCCCCACCTTTTGGTGGCTTCCTCTACGACTTCGCTGGCAAGCAAGTGCCATTTCTTATTTTATCTATGGTGTGTTTAGGTGATGCTTTTATGGTGTTCTTTGTGATGAGACCAACAACAATTCAATTCAAAGATACTTCTGGCGATAGACCTAAAGGTACACCATTATGGCGACTTCTCATTGATCCATACATCGCCGTTTGTGCTGGGGCTCTTTCTATGTCCAACGTAGCTTTAGCCTTCCTAGAACCCACAATTTCTAAGTGGATGATGGACACTATGAATGTGAGTGAATGGCAGATAGGTTTGATATGGCTACCAGCGTTCTTTCCTCACGTATTAGGAGTCTATCTTACTGTTAAATTAGCGAAAAACTATCCCAACTATCAATGGATCATGGCGGCTGGAGGGTTAGCTCTCGAAGGCCTGTCATGCTTTATTGTTCCGTTTGCTCGCTCCTATGGTGTTCTCATAATCCCTGTGTGTGGCATCTGCTTCGGAGTAGCTCTCATCGACACAGCCCTACTTCCAACGTTGGGCTACTTGGTTGATGTACGCTACGTTTCAGTCTATGGCAGCATCTACGCCATCGCCGATATATCGTATTCACTGGCTTATGCCATTGGGCCAATCATTGCTGGCGGCATTGTGCAATCCATAGGCTTTTTGCCTCTTAACATCATTATTGCCATCACTAACTTGCTCTACGCGCCAGCTCTTGTAATGTTACGACATGTCTACGATTATAAGCCTTTTGAGGATGAGACCAACATCCTAATGAATGAGGCACCCCCCGCGCAATATCAGACTTATGTGTTGCACGACAGCATGGACGCCAAACCAAGAGCAGTTCAAGAAGAACTCAAAAACCACCTTGAATACTCCAAACAAAACAACGTTCAAGAAACAGCCTTTCAAGAACCGTATTACAATCGGAATCAAAAACCCCAAAACGGAAGTAATGGTCACACAATTGTACACAGGTCAACGTCAAATCGACCAGCAAGTGGGGTTCACGGTTATGGTGGCCACCATGATATGGAGCGAATATTGAATTCTGAAGATGAGGCATAATAAAATTATTTTCAGTAAAGGCTAATTGTGCGTAATATTGGAGTCAATTATTCAAATTCAAATGGCATAAAATGGCCACTCTACTGTTATATAATAGACTTCAGTTATTAATTATCCATTTGAAATATTGCAATTTCAATAACCAGTTTGTCGCATGTAAAATGATGTAAATGTATAGAAAATGTGTCTGAACGTCTTACAAGTAAATCCGATTAATTTATGAAAATCATAATAATAATAACAATGTATAAATAAGTAGGTCTCTTTGTAGTTATCTGTAGAATTCATAAACTAAGATATCGATTCTAAAGGAGTAGTTTTCTCAGTGTTATGCGATGATGGTGTCATGGTCATCCTAAAATACTGTCAGCAACAAATTCTATTTTAAGGAGCATCCAGTCAACATCTTTAATGGGTGGGCTATTTCTGCCTGTATTTTATTTTGCGTTGAACTTTGTGCTGTAGGTATTTGTTGAGAATTTATGTCAACAAACAGCGAGGACAACTGAATTATTCTAGGAACGGGATGGTAGTGACTGTTGCAGGACACAACAACAAGTACATCAGAATTCATAGATGGCCACTACACATGATGGACAAAATGCGAATCATTTGGTAATTTTATCGTCAATCAGTGATCACATTTAACAGCAATTAAATGAATGGTGCAGTGCTATAGTATTTCACATGGTGATTACAAAATATTTCAAGTTAGTCATTTGATGCTGCCAGGAAATTTTGAATGAATATCAAATTAACTATGCACGACAGTGTAACAGGGAAATTTTATGAAAAAAAAAACAATCACTTGTTAATTAAATTTCTCCGTCCACCAATAATAAATATGACATATCAATTTCCCCATGCAAATTATTACAAAGACCTGCAATTTAAAACCGACTAATGGGCTACTTCAGCTAACAAAGCTTGAAGCAACCACGCAAATGAAGAATTTAGGGTAATATATATGAAAATTATTTTCCCAAGCAAGTATAACTACTGCCAGAATATTGATAGAAATTATTAAAATCGTGCATCCTTAAACAAAAGGTAACGACCCTTTACACCCTGTTACAGATGACATCGATAGATACTCACGGGGGAAACAAAACAGCATGAATCTATTAACAGAAACTGACCGCGATAGAAAGACGGTGTAAAAGAAAAGGGGGGGGGGAACAAGCAAACCAGGAAAGTCAGGAGAGGGAAATTGGACAGTATTTTTGTTACGACTGGCTTCCAACTGAATGAACCAACCCAGATATTATCCCAGAATCCGCCTAATCTCCAATTATAAACACAAATAACACCAATTGCACATCGAGGAACAATTAACATAAACATTCATGTACATAAATGTGCATTCCTACGCCATTTCCGTGGTGAAATGTAGGTTAAAATAGGACACAACCCCAACGACACGTTAAGTGAAGATCTGTAAAAAAAATAAAGTGGTGAAGGCTTAAGCTACCACATTAGAAAAATATAGAAAATTGTTTGTAGGCTACTCAGAAGACAAGGTGTAAAATTTAAACACGATTAACACAGCCCATAGTTGCTTTTAAATTAGACACGACTTAGTGCTACAGCTATCTCGTGGAGTTAGAATACAGGTAGGCCCTACTAACTCAGTGCAAGGTAGTCAGTCTTCTGGGAGGACCTAGGACTGTGTTTATGTCAGTCATTTCAGACTGAAATGTAATCATTTTACTTCAGAAAAGTATATTGAAGGTATCCCTAGATCATTTTTATATAATATTATTAGTTTATATTGGGTACACGTGGATTAAAACTTTCAATAGAATTATTGCTATAAATATATGGTAGGTGTCAAATCGTAAACAACCTCTCAACAGTGATATTTCAAGTCCTAAATAGGTGTCCAATATGTCCAGCTTTCAGGCTACTATATGATAACCCCCGATCCCCAAAATCGTCCAATTTAATGGAATGTAAGTATAGGAAAGAGTAAAACGAAAGTTAGTTTCGCATCTTTACGAGTGCTATCATTACTAGCGTATTAGGACATTCCCTTACCCCTGTCTCTCCCACATTATGAAGAATTCATTTCATGTATGTCGTAAACGTTGTCTTTCAGGAGATAAAAAAAATAATGCAATAATTCAATGTTGTATGGTTTCAATCGTTACCAATTTGTTTTCATACAAGCATGTTTCTCTGACATTGCTTTCAATTGTCAAGACAATCTTGTGTGAGTCAATTTTTGCCTTATGCTTTTTTCGTTGCATTTAAGTGCTAAGTTGACAAACACACACACATACTTTAAATAGAGTTAATTTGTCGATTATTTTCTAACTATTTCATATTGTTGTAATCCAATTTCTCTTGTTAAATGTTTACATATGTTGAAAAACTTGTTGAGTATATCAATAGACTAATGAATTGATCATTGTTTTACTCAGCAATTTGTAGTTGCAAATTATTCACAAGTACAGTTTTATTTCAATGGCACCAGTGTGGTAAACAAAGGATAATTTAAGTTATACTTCTATTGTGAATATTTTTATATCCGTTAACAAGCCTGTTACTTTTTAATTAGTGTTATTTTAATGAAGATTACGCATTCTGTACATAAAGTCTGTATTCAAGTCATCGCATCAGTGTCGCGCAAAAGCTACAATTCAAGTCTCCACTCCAATAATTCCATTAGAATGTTAAGTATAGTTAAAAAAAAACTTGATAAATTCCAGTAAAGAGGACCATTTAGATAGTGAACGTCACAATTAAAATATGGAAGCAAAACATTGTCATTCCAGTCGTAGAGACAACTTGAAATCTAATTTAGCAGGTCAATGGCCATTGTTATATCTGATCAATGTGGTGGTGTTAAAACGACAAAATAAATATGCAGCTCATGCATGGAATGTTAGCAATGGGACAATTTCACGAATACAGTCTTACACGTGTCTATTGTGGAATTGTTCTGGGGAAGAAGGAGGAGGAGAAGGAAGTTGAATAAAAGTGTGTTGTCACATCAAACTTCGAGCACATGGAGCAGGACGACTTATTGAGTAGAGGCGCCTCTTTTGAGCTTCACATTTAATACCCGGACGCAGTAGAGTCAAATGACAACAAGTGATTTCATGTTATTGGACAAGTTAATTGTCAAACATTTTTAAATTCGTATAATCCACGGCACGCGAAACACCAATTTCTTACCTGATACCATAAATTTCAGTTGTTCTGCTATGGATATAATACCTGCCCTCTACAACAAGAATATGCGAGCTAGCAGTGAGACTAGAACTTTTCGGTCCCTATGCAACCTCGTATACCCCTATTTACGCCGCTGATGCGAGCCCCTTTATTCATTTTTGGATCCCGATTATGTCCAATGGGGTGTTCAGGCTGTTTTACGGTAGGTACTACCTTCACCCCGTATACCTTCCTATACCTGGTACTACCTTCCACGGTCTTCCTCGCCAATTAAAGAGCAAGCTTCCTAAGCCGACTGGTGCAGAACCTGAGTATTTCGAAACAAATACTGTAGAACACTCTTCTAATTGAGATATAGAAGACTGCTCCAATAACTTAGACAATACTTTACGTTGGTTTAGTAGTAAGCTGTGCCACGAAGGCACTGGCTAAGCGGTTCACTAGACCTCCCTCCATTCTTTTCATCAGTGGAGAGGAACAAACTGAATCTAGAGAGACAACAATTAAGATGACAACACAAAGAAATTTTATCGGAATGAATGAGCAATATTAAGGTCAAAATGAAATTCTGGCTCCTAAAAATTGCATAGGATTACACTTATTGAATTTACTGTCCACTGGTTCGGAGGAGAAAATAAACAATATTATACGTTATGCTACAATAACGGATTGGGGGCTAAGCCAAGCAGCCATAACAGGCCGAACCCTTAAGAGGCTGCTCGCAGGAGATGAGGAGGTAGGTGTCAAGGCTGTAGGAGAGGGAAAATTTGCAGCACCCAACCTTCTTTACCAACCACTGTAATACATGTCATTACCAACCAATGTCATACAATTAACCTGGGAACCCAAATATGACAAGAAGGCATATTCTATTCGCTTACACCTGAGAAACTGTCAAAGTACTGCAAGTGACATCAGACTGAGTGACATTCACATGTATCTGATTGGCTAATACAGTGAAACCTCTCTAATTGCTACACCCGGGGGACCCAGCCAAAGTGTACCCATCCGAGGGGTAGTAATAGCCTATGGATGAAAAATCGGTGCCTGAAGAATTTGTACCGATATACGGGGTGTACCCATAGAGAGGTTTTACTGTATGTATTTTTCTATGTGACCTTCGGTCTCTCTTTGGATCTGGCGACTGAGGAAATACACGATGGGATTTAGTCGACCTAGGAGGGTTGGATGGCGACAGACTAACACGACTGTGTGCAGTGGCAGAGAGAGAAGCTCAGACAGGTGGCTTGACTAGTAGCATAGCTGTTCAGCTCCCATATTAAACATAGCAATTATCGTCATGGGGAAGAGGGCTTGAGCACCTAAAGTCCACCAGTAATAGTGCGTGATCACGGTGTCAATAATACTGTAATAATAAGTGTATAAACTATCATGTAGCTATGATGTGGATGCTAAGTCGTATAGCTATGGTCCAGAATAACATGAATAAGGATGGGGGTGGTGATTCGTATCAGGGAGACTGAATGACAGGTTTATGTGGCTGATGGGAAAAATAAGGAGAGTGCTCTCAAAGAAATGGACATTGATAAACGTGACCTAAAGATTACGTTATGCAATAGAGCAGTATGGCCGGAGAGTGGAAATTTTGGTAAATGCACAGGCATTTTCCCTTTTGTAATCAAGAGTTTGAGACCTTGTTAATTCAGTAACACCTCTAAATAAATTTTACAACATTTTTTCTTGATAAGCGTTTAATGAAGAGGATACTCAGATCAGTAGATAACTAAATGACTGAAAAATATGTATTGTACATTTTGACAGGTAGACATTCTGATAAGCATATCTACATCCTGCATTAGTCAAGAAAGTCCCTACTAAATGAATTATCTCAATATTTAATAGTGTTTTTCTGTTATAAAATTATTTGACACCGTCCTTAAAGAGTATTTTTTTAAAATGATTATGTATGAATGGTAAATAAAAATGATCTGAAATAATTACATTGCACAGTTACAGCGTGAAATTAAAAAAATATTATAAACCAATGTTACGCTTGGCAATCATAATTTGGATAAGCAACCATTAAGTTACTATGTAGTAAGCAAGACTTACAATGTATCTGAAATTTATGTATATAGATGTAAAAACGTTAGTATTATTTCCAGTGATGTAACACTGAATCTTAAATTGCATATGGTCGAGTGATGCACAGCACATGCCTGTAATTAGTAGATTGTTGAAAATAATGTTTGTATAAGACGAAACGAATATATATAGACTACACAATTCAATTATATAAATCAGTTGTATACGTGAAGGGTAACATTAAACTATTATGCGTTTTATTAAATATCGTAATTACTGGAACAAGTCATGCAAAAATGAAGTGCACTGACAGTCATAACAACAGAAGCAATGATAAATATAGCAAAACTTTAGAGTCCGCATGAGCTAAATGGAAAATGCTGACCATTAATCTCCTAATAGGAAACAGTGGTCAATTCTCATCTTTTAAAAGGCTGTTACTCGCCTTCTACCTAATATTAGGGAATACTCTATGAAGCTGATAACTCCATGTTTGAGATCCTCTATACCCCCTTCCTCAGGTCCATGTAGAGAACTCTCAAACCCCCTCGTTGTATATGGCCTTGTCATTCCTTCGTCCTTATCATCACATTTTACGTTAAGTGATGGTCAGTGAAGTACAAGAGCTGTAGCTGCCATACCGCAAAGTATGTTGGAGAGAGGCAGTCGAGCAAACCAAATCCACACTAAGACAAAACAAAGTTGAGCTTTAAATAAATCTGGACATATTTAATGTTAGTTGCACAAGCATATATTTTGTAATAGTAAACCACAAGAACAAAATCATAGTCACGATGATTTCACTGTACTACAAATAAATGTAAATTTGTATGCAAAGCCTACGAATTGGTTGGGACAGAAATTTAAGCAATCATATAGCACATGAGTAATTAAGGTAACCTTATCAACTCGACATGGTATTGGGGGCAGAACTTTTTTTTAAATTTGATTGGATTACTATTTTCCCCTCTATATATTTCATTTTAACGAACAGTGAGTTATCGACTGACATGTGTTTCCCCGTGCGCCGTGTAGGGGGAAATGGTTCATCACCATGGTGAACATATTAATTATTCATCCGACTGCATCTCCATGGAGCTCCCATGGACAAAACAGTTTAATAATGATCGTATTTTAGACGTGGTGGAACAGCACAAATTTACAAAAAAAAAACATACCTAACAAAGGCCTGAAGAAGTGAATGTGAGCGGAATAGGAAATGAAAACAACACTGCCTCGCCAGTTTCACGTAAACAACACACCTGTAACACTATTTTACCATGATAATTCTTGATTAATGACGACACTTTAAAGGTGAATTTGTAGGCTCCATCAAAACAGTTATGAGATAGTACTTATCTAACCATATAGGCAACTTATCTACCAAGTTCAAACTAACATGACTGGCACTAATGCAAAAAAATAACATAAGCTCTAATTTCTGGAGATGCTTAATGCCACTGACAGAGAGTTCATTACATGAAAGAGTGACTTGAAAGTACTAACTAGTTTTTAAAACTTACTAGCCAACTTAATCAGTAAGATTAAGTAAAATATGAAATAATCACAGTACTAAGCTGCCATATTCTTTTAAAGCCTACACTTTAAATAAAAATAATGACACATAATTTATGCACGACTATTGCATTCCAAAACATTTATTGTTGTGACAGTAAGTTTCTACATTAGGTAAGTAGTCATACGTAAGGACTAATGTCCTACAACATTTCTCTTATGAGATCCCGACACCTAATCACCAGTCGCCTACCACCCCCGCTCATCTTTCATTCAAACTTTCAGTTTTTGTCCCACTACTACTCTCTCTCTCTCTCTCCTTTGAAGGTGACTATCATGGGCTCATGGGTCGCCAGATCTAGCCATTGGTGGCGTAGGTGGTAGACTAACTGGTAGTTAATGCTACTGCGAGCTTCCTACCATTGATAATTAACGAGACTTGCACAACAAATTTTATAGGATTACATCTAAATACGCATATTTAACATTGCCTATCAAGGTGAAAGTCCTGAATATGGCTCATCATTATCACTGCATTAAATTAACAAGCTCACTGCAGGTTTCATATAGAATTATAGTAGTAAATAAAACAGATAGAGCCACGGTACAATCCCAGAAGAGCGTAAACACTAGAACAAAATATAGCTTTCCCCTCGCTGATTCACGCCCATATTTTGAATTTCCCTCCGTAAGACTTTGAGATTACAAATAAGTCATCGTTCAACTGCTCTAGCTAAGTAGTTCTGCCAAGATTCTTTGCGATTAAGGGTGTCGTCACCAAGGGGGAATGAATGGAAGGTTGGCAGTGAGTTGACACCACCGTATTTTTCTTTGCCTATCATGTCTATTAACCCACGCACACAGTTAAATCCGCATGTGCCACTAATTTACAACACAAACACATACATGCTTCTCCGAAGAAGTAGTATCCAACGAGATTTATACAGACATTCACACAGCTCTTCCATATCATTGGGCTAATACCGGATTTTTGGGAGGGTAGCGCTCAAAGCACTAAGCTTCTCATGCATATGAATGCTAGTAATGCCCTGATAATTGTTGAAAAGTCCCTCGCTGGCAACTTAGCATCAGCTGCTGCTAATGCAGCATAACCAACCTCAGTCGCGCCAACCTACACTATAATCCTATCTGAGCCCCTCAATTACCAATTTTTATCATGATGCCGATCATTATCCATTGTCACAAAACTATAAGGGCATCGCACAAGTGCGAAAGCAAACCACAACCATAAAACTATCATACACACATTCAGCAGACTGGTATGAAAAAACGAATACCAAAATAAAGACAAAAAAGCATGCGTAACCATGAACAGCCATGAATTAATTTCCGAATGAAAGTCCTACAATTCAGCAATTAATTGTGGTTTCATGGTCCGATTATCAACCGAAATGTAGGGCTCACACCAACCTTAGAATGGTTAGAACTGTGTTGTTTCAATTTTAGCCTCAATTTGGCCTCAAGTACATTTGCGATTGAATCACGGTGAAGCTGTGGTTCCCTTTCTGTGGTGCTGAACATATTACCCTAGATAAAAGTATGAATACAATTTTACACAACATAGAGCCTCAAAATTGGCGGGTGTGGCAATTCTCCCTGTAATTTATGAATAGTCGTGTTAGCAGTCTGAGATCGGCCAGAACGTGGACCCTGAGTAGAATGAATTGTGATCTATCATTAAATAACTTTTTATTATTTAATAAATCTTTTACTAACCATTTGATGCGAGAGACATCCTCTATTCCTCGACCAAAATCAAATCTCAAACACTCTACAGGACTAGGTTTAACGTCCCTTTACTACAAATTTGACGTTTTGCTATCAAAATGAAATAAAATTAGGTGTATACTACAATATATAAATACAATGTACACCTTCTTATTACTCAACATCAAACAGTCATGCTCTATGAATATCTTTGACCTTTAGCATACTAGGAGCTGGCCGCATTAAAATTATGTCTCGCATGTGGCCACAATATGGACAATTACATTAATATTTGCTATGATGCAATTTGCAAAGATTACATCCTACTTTCTTCGTCGTCTTCTCTCCCCTCTATCACTCCCATGGGAAATTTCTGTCTTCTCGCCAAAATTTTCTTTCTTTCCCTCTCTCGCTCTTTCTGTCCAGTGCTTTAACATTCCTGAATGAATGACTAAGGCCTTAAGATCTTAACCTAAGATGAATCTATAAGGAATTAAATGAGGGAGAGTGAGAGGATGAAGGAAGAGATGTTCTTGAAACTTAAGCACTACAAGATGAATGCAAGATAGATGGGTAAAAACGAGCAGTGCAATCAGCGAATGTAAATGTGAGATCACTGTAATTGATAAGGAGCGATTGAAGTGCTTGATTAATCAGTTTGGTTCGTTCTCTCTAAATTCAAGCGAGATGTTTGGCCAAAGGGCCTTTTACTACTATCCTTTCCATGTGGTAAGTCTATCTACAGTCAATAGTAACAAGGGCAGCGTGATGATTGTCTTGCCACTGCAACGGGTGTGGGAATTGTAGACTGGCGCATGGCCCATTAATCAGAATGAAGGGAACAAAGCGAACCTGTCAACTCTGCGATGGGATTTCACACTTGCACTCTTCCATTCCTATTTATATCATAAAAATTGAGCTTGCAAAGACAGGGATGAGGAAAAAACGGGTCTGCCAATCTCATTTGAACTAACTACTTTTATTCCCTTTCCTATATACATATGACAAATGCTACCATCAAGAGGCCCATCATACAGATAAAGACAAGTTCTTATGTTAGCACGTCACTATGTTATTATCATCAAAAAACCAATACTAAATATAACCTATTATTACTATTATCACTTTTCGTTTTAATAAATGAATATTGCACAGACGGAAACTTCATCTCTAGATCATTCAGCTAAAGTCTTTCAACGAAAAAAGTCTGATAACTGACAAAAAAACTAGAAGAAATAAAAAGTCATAATCACACACTGGTAGCGTGCATTTCTTATAAGTTTTACCATTACTCTCTGTGAAATCATGAATTTGAAATGCTGGCTGCGATGCTCACTTCGTGTAAAGCTTCTGTCAGTCACAATAATGGCTGACAAGTGCAACTTTCCTGAAACCTATATCTAGGGGATTTCCACCAACGGGCCTTGGCACTTTTCTCTTAATTCCTGTTTAAAATTTCATGATATTGATCGCATCCAAATACCCCGGATCTTCGAAACGGTAAGCTTGTATAGGAAGGAGAGGGGAAAAAAAACCAATCCACCTATTTTGAAGAATTGCATACACCAAGCTTTGAGCACACGAACAGAAAACGTATTTATAAGTGGATGTACTGAAAAAAGGCCCACATAAATTGTATGTACACATACACAGTAGTATTATTCGCATACATTAGTCAAACAGTCTGTTTCTTTGTCTTGCTTTTCATGTGCGCGCACAGTATACGTATATAAACACGCATACACACTAATATTGTGTATTGCATTTCAACCATTCATTCCAGTCATCCATCCATCCATTTCATGGTGTATATCTTGCTATTATTCACCATTTCTCCTTCATAGATATACACCTAGATCTTAACGAATTCGTTTTCATACTCAGCAGGAGGAAGAGAAGGACTCCGTCATTCATATTTATAAAAATCTTCCTATAGCACTTCTTACCTCTTAGAAAGAAAGACATAAATGGGTTATTATTTGAATGGTGCAAAACAAAAAAAAGGACAAAAAAGAAAAGGAAAAACTATAAGGAAACCGAAAACCATTTTTTTTGTGCTGTTTGTGGCCTGGTGTATCATTTATATATAGTACGATAGCATTATCCACCAGTCAATAAACTCAGTCATTGACCACTCACTCAAAAACTTTGCTTAAATTTGGCAACAATGTGATGCTTCACAACAAAACTGCATACCAGTAATGCAGTGCAGGAGATGACATCCACACCGTTAGTTTCACAATCATCATACCTTTATCCCGCCTATGACAGGGTGAGTCTAAGGATTCTAGCCCTCCACCTTTCTCCCACTAGGTTCCCATCTATCACACACACTAATCTACACTACTAGTCTGATGAACATTAATGACATGCGCTAAAGGTATTCCTGAATTTAGAAATCGACTACCAAGGCAACGCTCTATGATGTCAAATGATTCAGGGAGGGGGTCTGATAAGCATAATGTACAAAAACTTACAACAACGTTATGGTAGGAATTACAGGATTGGATGATGACAGATATAATGCATTTTTTTTTTGTTGCTGTTTTAGGGCCCTTCAAATACAAGGTCATTAGAGCCCCGTCCACAGCATAGTTCTTATGCAAAGATTGCACAGGCACTACACCAATGCGACGATTTTTGGGTATTAGCAGTACCCAGTTTTCGGAAGCGGCCACCCATGTCAGTACAAACTGGGGTTGCGCTGCTTAACTTCAGTAATCAGACGAGAACTGGTGTGTCCAACGCAATAAGCCGCTCCCACAGATATAATGTAGTCGAGATACGAAGGGATAAATACGCCACTCAGATCCACTGCTGCTTTATAGAGCACAGAAAAAAGCATAATAACCATGAACCGGTCTCGACTTTATGCAATAATTCGTTGAAGTTTTTAAAAGCGCTCGCCTTGTCCAGATCGTTAAATCACAATCAAGTTTCTAAGCGCTCTGCAATTTAAGTTGACCGAATTAATCCGGTGGATGGTGCGTTAACAGTACATAGTTGACGTTAACGCTCACCAGAACTCGTTAAAAGAGGAGAGAAGTTAAAACAAACCTCTTTATATGTCACATGAACAGCATCCTGCAGCATATTTCTTTGCAAATTACCAAACTCATCTTAATTGTACCTATAAAACACATAATTAATCTACGAAGTCGAGCAAAGTATTACTAAAATGCATGCCCATACTCATAGTACATATACAAACACAAAACCAGTTGTGGCTTAATGGCGAATGGTGGCTGACAACGGACAATGTCATTCTCTTCACCACCGGATAATTAAATGTTGCTGGAATCATTTTGACTCTAGGTGACAATATAAATATAGCAACAATCCGCGGAGTGCTTTGTACTGTATCTGTGGGCAACAGCTTCAATCAATCTGCACTCTTCCTGTTTATGGCATCCTGGGTAATTGGTCAACGATGAGAAAAACCAGTCACCCTACTGGAGGATGGAAAGAAGAGCAGAGAAAAAACCTTTGCTATGTGCGTGCCGAGAAAATAGCAATGTTAGAGCCACAAAGAACAATCAGTATTTTTATAAACGGGAGGGTGTGGTTCTGCGGTGTGGTTGCAAAGCAGACCAAGCGTGGTCCAGCAACCCCAACAAGGGGTGAGAAAAAAACCCTAGCATAGCTCCTAACATCCAAATCCATATCTATAAATGTTTCATTAATCATAAAATATTGACAGCAGTACTACTAACTTTTCCATTCTCCTCACCTCAGCTATACGAGTATGCAATATGCATATTAAAAATACAAATTTCATTTTTTTACCCCTCTCGTTTTTTACAGAAAATGTAAAAAAAAGTACTTTTTATTAGCATGTAAGAACAATCTAGTAAAAGAAATAGGATTTAGAAATGATGATG
The DNA here is from genome assembly GCA_013389805.1 of Trigoniulus corallinus. Classification (NCBI taxonomy): domain Eukaryota; kingdom Metazoa; phylum Arthropoda; class Diplopoda; order Spirobolida; family Trigoniulidae; genus Trigoniulus; species Trigoniulus corallinus. The sequence continues at coordinate 26,566,755 of JAAFCE010008833.1, read as the reverse complement.
CAACCTGAATTTTGATATCTTTTTGAAAAAATAAATATACACTGTACAGCATATGACGAATTTTAAAAATATATTCTAAGAATAGGATATAAAATAATAAGGATTAATCAAACCCTTTAGGATAGTAAAAACCTTCAAATCCCTAGCTGTCAGTTGCAATGAAGCCCTTAGGCTTAAGCATAATAAATGACAGTTAAGTTGGGACCTCTTTTTAAAAATTACATACTGTGTATTACTATAGCAGCCAAAGTTTATTCTTTGGGCTTGGGATTCTGGTCGACAAACTCATCTTCAACAAAAAAAACTGCATTACAGAGACTTGTTTGAAACTGACGTTTTTATATATCCTTTTCAGGATTTGTACGTTATGTGCTGTGCATGTGCAAGACAGGGAGAGAGAGAAAGAGAGAGAGGGAAAGGAGGAGGAGAGAAAGAGAGAGGCAGACACACAGTTACTTTAAGCCTCTTTGTCAATAGTAGCCTTAAGGTGATGTCATCCCCAATACCTCTTGCTGATAATCACGTCTATTTACATGGAGATAATGGAAAAGCCAACGCGTATGATAACACAAAAACACAGTAATTCGAGAGCCTGTCTTGCCAAAAACAAGATGAAGGGTAATAATGTCTGACAAAAATAATACTCAAATACGAATAAGAGAGAGAGTAAGGAATACTGCAATGTCAACCACTTTTTATCTCTTAGTTGGACACTTAAAAAATCAATAAAGATAACTCTAACAAATGTTAAAAAACAGCTAAATGGAGCACCACTTTAATTTGACACTGTGTCAACGACGTTGAATAACTGCAATCCTTTGATACCCCCCGACTCACCATAATAAGATATATTTACGTCAATTTTCCCAAATAAAATTCCTTGCCCTGAATAAAAGGATTAACCACCACAAGTGTTGCAATATTTTAAATAACAGAGGATATCCCGAATGGCATAGAGCTAACTAATCAGGATAAGTTGCACCATTTTCTTATCCTAACTTTAGATTTCTTCATTAACAGAGACATTGGCTAATAATCAGTAACAGTAGACTTTCTTGACCATTAGTGACCAACTTTGTGTTAATACTTATTAAACATTTACATACAGTTTCATATTTACGATAATGGTTATTATGTACTGCACATCGTAAAAGTATCTCTAAAGTCGGACAATCCACTAAAAAGATACTAGGAAGGGATGAAACATTGAAGTATTAAGTTTAAAACTATGAACTAACGTCATGAAATATTCAATTGGATGGCATAAGATGTCGCTAAATAATAAATGACTTGAGATGCATTGAATCTCACATCCCAGACTCATATTTTATTTATAAAAATGGATACATTGCCATGCTTTCCGTCTCCACTACAAAACCTAATGTGTACATGCTTGTAATTATAAATACAACACAAAGCAACTCCTCTTGCCTGAATTGTAGGCCTATGTCATTTTGACCTCATCTACAGGGTGCATTTCAAGAGCCAGAACCGAACTCATCGGTCAGATCACATTATAAATATGCTTACAATTTGGAATAATTAAAGCAACAAATAGAGCAAAGTCAGGGGCGGATTTCCGAATAAGCTAAAAAGACAATAGCCTAGGACGGCGAAATTCCGAGTCGTAAAATTAAAATATTGGCACCAACTAAAGCAGGGGGCCCCCAAACTACGGCTTGCGAAACATTTTTATGCGGCCCACGGACACATGGGATATACACAAATAGGTATCACTCAGGACAAGTTTATTCGAGATGCTCTTTTTAAAGGTAATACATTGAAGAAAAATTTAGGATGCCAAACTTTCCGAAGGGCCACTTTAGAACACGAAGAAAGCAGATAACAAGGAGCCGCACATAGGATGAAATAATAATAATACCCTTATCCCGCCTGTGGCAGGGTCGGGTCTACGGCTTCTAGTCCTCCCTGCTCCCCTAGCCTCCTTGCTCCCACGTCTGCCTCGGTCTTCCTCTGCCCCCGGTGCTTTCAACCACCTGCATTCCTACGCTTTAGAATACTAATTCTTCAGTCTTTCCTGTAAGGATCCCCACATGCCACGTCCCTATTCTTGGTGGAACTGCTCTGACTGGAAGCACCCCAGCCAGGCGTCTAGAAGCTGCAGGAATATTAGATGAGTTGTCTGGGGGGATTCCGGCCTACCCCACAGAAGGCACTCGATGTATCATCTGCCATGGGAACCGAGGTCTGCACCCGACTGATATTGCAGACGCATGATAACAACGGCCCGGGGCCCGCTCCCTCACCCCCGACCTCCCTCCCCTGCACTGCACGTTGTCTGTTTTCTATTAACATTTGTTTTTCATTTTTCAGTTTTTAATTCGGGGTACCCGTCCCTAGATGGTCCGCAGGAGCTATTTTATTTCCCTCGTCCTCTCCACCTATTGAAAGGCTGGTTGCTTAACAGCCAGCCTCCCTTTTCCATATACTAATGTGACCCTTCTCTCAATGTGACCCTTCTCTCTTGTGCGGCCAAGTTGCGTTGGACACACCAGTTCCCGTTAGATCACTGAAGTTAAGCAGCGCACACCCACGTCAATACCAACTTGGGTGGTTTGTAAAGAACGTTGGGTGCTGCAAATTAACCCTATTCCTCCTCCTTTCACCTACCTCCTCATCTCCTGTGGGCAGCCTCCTAAGGGGTTAACCTGTTATGGCTGCCTGGCTTACACCTCAACCCACAAACAAACAAATCAAAAGGTTTGGGGACCTTTGAACTAAAGGTTGCTTACATTAGTAAAAAAATAAATCTTTTTATTATTACATTGCAAGAAATGTAGGTGGAGGAAAAGTGCCCCAATGAAGATAAATAGGTCAACGATAAATAACCATAGGGGTAGCTGCATTAGGTCGGCAGCCGGCTACGTAAAAATACCGTGTTTACCAGAAGGAAAAAAAATTGATGCCCGACCCTGCCATAGGCAAGGAAAAAGTTAGTAGTTTCGAGTTGCTATAACATATGCCGAAATCTTCCTCTATTTGGAATAATATATGTGGATGTGATGAACCCTGTACAATTTGAGACAATGTAATGTCGTTGTCCCAGATGGCAATAAAGGATGGGACCCTGCCCATGGGAAATTTTTTTCAACCAACGCAACTCTTTTGGTATGAAAGTCACCCTTCGCAGTGCAGGACACATCGTTACTACTATGTATGATCATGACTAATTCCCATTAAATGGAAAATAAACATTACAGTTATCCAGCACCATAATAAAAGCGACCTCAACCAGCATCGATCTAACAACCACATTCTACAGTGGAAACAAGCAGTTATTTTATTTATTACACATTTCACTAGAGACACACCAGGCCACGAGTCCGAAGATGAACGCTGCAGTTCTTTAGCTTTTCTAAAGCAGGTATTTCTAGGATTTAAGCTAGAATTCTTGACATATTTTCAACACTAAAACACCTTTACGAATCCTGAAAATTAAATTACTGCTCCCTAGTAAAATAATAAAAGTGGGAGCAGTAAGGATGGATTGCTGTACACGTTTCTAGTGACTCATATAAAGTCTGAGTTTTGAAGAGCCATATTGTAAATAAAAATCTGCATTTCACGTAGGCACATGTCAATTGTTATTCTTAGAGCAAAATCAATGGAAATGATAGATAGACAACTAAATTTATAATCTAGAAACCTGGGGAGCAAGATTCAATATGACTTCCCCATACAGATTATAAGAAGGTGGAAGAGCTCTTGTCTCGGGGCCTGTTGATCACAATGTTATTATAAAGGGCTTAATAAGTTGAAGGGATTGTTGAAGGGGAAACAAGGAAAAGTATGCCCACCCACACAAAAACCTAGGGATGAGAGATTAGACTAGGGTGACGAATTTGGGATGACAAGTGGCTGACTGAGTTGAATAGCGTGCGTCCTAAATGACATCACGAATAAAAACACCGGAAACAAGGATAACAGATGGATATGGGTGAGAAAACGAGAATAATGATAGTGCAGTTATATGTACTTCATCGTCACGCCCAACATACTGAATATACACATGAACCTAAACTCCAGTTCACATTCTAAGCTACTGTACATTTGATTTTTTTCTTAAATTGTTGGACAAATTCGAGAGTATTTCATGCAATACAGCCTCCTCTCGAACCAAAACAACGCAACGTCTCACCGACCTAAAGTCACAATACAACTACTGTCTTTTATTCATGTCTCAATAATTTACCATGGAAACACTATTATAGCCAACGCTATGCATTCCTATTCAACACCCCGAATTTTCAATTCTTTCATTTCCGCTTTCAACAACTCTTTCCTCACATTCCTCAATTGATATCTCGCTCTTGTCATTCTTGAGGATGACCCTGCTGACAATATTCGAGATCAACCTATAATAAATCGCACTATGTGTTCATTTATAAAGCAATGAACCGTGCATACCATGTAGGTTTACTCACCACAACTCGAGTAACGAAATGTCATATCGAATCAAAGTCTTTGCCACTGAAATATCAATTAGTGGAAATCACATTCCTGAGATGTTTTTCTCAATGGATGCATAACTACAGTAAGTCTAGCGCACAACAAGCGTGTGCCGTAGCTTATTGTAAAATAATATGAAAACCACAGCCCACAGTTGAAACCACGGTGGGCCAGTGAATCCTGTGTTTGCCAAACATAGGTAAATAAATACTCTAATTTTCGAATATGGCAGTGCGACCTTGCTAACTACACAACATCGGGAACGATCCGTAATTTAGCAAAACCGATGCATTATAGAAAAGTTTAGAAAATAACCTACAGTGAATCATCATCATCATCATCATCATACCCTTATCCCGGATGTGGCAGGGTCGGATCTGCAGGTCCACTGAACACGCTGGGAGCGGCGAATTGCGTTGGACACACCAGTTCTCGTCTGATCACGGAAGTTAAGCAGTGCAGCCCCAGTTAATACTGACATGGGTGGCCGCTTGGAAAAACTGGATACTGCTAATACCCAAAAATCGTCGCATTAGTGTAGTGTCTGTGCAGTCTCTGCATAAGAACTATGCTGTTGGCGAGGCTCTAATGACCTTGTAGTTGAAGGGCCCTAAAACACCAACAAACAAACAACTGAACACGCTCTGACTGGGTGCACGCCAGCCAGGCGTCTGGAACCCGCAAGAATATTGGCTGGATTGTCTGTGGGGAATGCTGGCCTACCCCCACTTGTTCCAACATCGCATTAAACAACCAAAATATAACTTTTGGCAGGTAAATTAATGCTTTGTTGGTTATAATATTGCATGGTGTCTGAACTATTGCACAATAACAATAAGAAATCCAATGCACACACATGCAGTTGAAAAAAACCTACAGTGAATAAAAATAGAATTACTGTATATGCATAATCCTGGTAGTTAAGAAAGTACGTAGATTTATACAATAGCGTCCCTCGTAAACGAGGGAGGAAATGATAAATTATGGATAGTGACGGGTTACTTAACGATTCATTATATCGAGGTGGTACTGTAATAAAAGGACAGCGGCTTTCGATGCTTCATTAAAGTCGAAAATAAAAACCCAAAAAAGGTCCCAGGGAAATATTTTTATTTTATAATGCAAGATGCAAAGCAGATGCATTAACGCAAGAAAATATTTTATTCATAGAATAGTTAATTTCACTTTTAAAACCTAAAGCACTATTTTCTATTTGCTTCATAAAGCTGTCAGATTTTATGACAAATGCCACATCATTTATCATAATACTGTAGACATCCAATGCAAACTTAGTAATTATTCTGCCACGAAGCTGTCCAAAACACCTCCAGAATGTCACTCAGCCCATATAATAAATACAGAACCATACCCAACTGCATAAGGTCAGTAGACATTCACATTCATTACATTCGCTAAGATACAACTTGAAATTGAATTACCATGTAAGATGTAGGCGAAAAAAGAAACATGTTCCTATTACCTGATACTAAAGACCAGAAAGTGAGAGAAAAAGAAAAATCTTCGAATCAAATGGGAGTTTTCCATTTTAATACCTTCGTTATGATAATAATGTTCAACTTAAAGGGAAAGTATTGAGGTTGATGGAGATGAATTAAAAGTTTAAATTACTCTACTATTAACTCGTATTTCAGGTGGATAATGCGCAATGTTTCCTGCAATTGTTCGTCATCAAACGTTACATAAAGTCCAAAGAACTGTTCAAAACAATACCTCCAAACTGATCAACAACCAAAATTCACGATATGTCATCTATTCCAACAATTCAGGTAGAAAAATAATTCATTATTGATTCTTGTGACATGTCGGACAACACCAAACGATCACCATAGTAATAATAATTGAAAACTATAGTTTTTGTAGTCAAACAGTGACTTAGAACCTTCACAAAGGGCCCCAAATAATTAGACAAGCGTAGCTAAACTTAGGACAAGGCAACTGCAAAAAAAATAAGCAAAGTAAATATCTGTTATTTATATAAATTATCCACTGTTAATTTACAAAACTCTGTCTACAATACATGAGCAGCAGAAGCATGCCAGCAAGATCAATATCAGAAGCGTTTGATTATTATTTTGAATTTTTCATTCTCTTCCAACTGTTCCCTGTCACTTATCATCTACAAAATTTTCAATGGTTCATTTGAACCTCTCATTTATCTAAAAACGGGTATTGCTTGTCATCTGTTTTCGTGACCCACAAATAGACAATGGTAAACTGTGAGAACAATTTACAGTAATGTCATACAATACATTGTACTTCTGGTAGGCCCATACTTGCCTGAGTTTGAACATGAATTTTTATTTTGTCAACTATCCCCGTAATCCTATAAGGGCAAAAGGATGAGAGAGGAACATGAGCTTCTTGAAGTATAAGAAGGAGATATCAATCCCTCTCTTAAGTCTCTACCTATATTCAGCCCATGAAGTACAAAATATTAGGCAACATTTCTGGGAGATCATTCAGCAGACTGCTCCTTGCTTTTGAAAATGTTCATGCAATGAACTTCAAGAAATCAATTAAATGAGGGAAAAAGAAAGGAAAATAGGGTAAACATAATCATTACATGATGACAGGCAATGGTAGGAAAGAAAGGAGGGGAGAAAATATGGACTCCTAATACAGTTCTCCTCCAACTGAGGCAACTACAACGTCCTATTGCTCCAAAAGCTCTATTAATTGAGCCAAAAATAGGAACGAAGAGGGACAACGACTCTCATTTGTTTTTTCATCAAAGAATAAATGGGACAGGGACTTTGTCGTCTCAAGTCAGAAGTTTCCTTGTTCATCAACGCCATTTAATTCGATTCCCCGATTTGCAATAATTCGACTTTACCCTTGAGGCGAATATGAGTGTCATTAAAACAAAATACCAACATCGGTATCGGCTTCGTTGCTAACGACATTCCCTGAAAGCAAATATTGCACTATATCGAATAATCGAGTTCAACCTAACACTATTAATAATATAGGAAAATTAATTACTAGTTCACATACTAAGGGGAAAATCTCATCATGTCCTCCCCTTGCGAAATCCAATCTCCTCACGAAATCCAGGGTCAGATAACCATTTTGAGGACACACTACTTCGAATACATCACATTTGTTAATTATTCCAACTGGCTGGAGTACTATCTGTAATTCGCTTATTAAAATAATGATGAAAATAGTGTTCAATACGTTTGAAAAGTTGTTTCTTATACTTTCAAGTTCATTAAATTCTTTTTAAAAAACATATGCTCACTGGATATCATCATTACCAAGTTTAAAAATATATATAACCGATTCTTTTGTCATAACACATCAAGATCAATGTAATCATTAAGAACAGGAAGATAAAAAAATAGTAACTCTGACCCACCCCTGAAGCATCTTTTCATTTCCTATGAAGCTTTCGAAAAATCATTCTGAGCGTTATTACATCAAAAAACCACTATAACTTCTACTGCCTACTCTATATACATTATATTTAGACTATTTAATCATCTTATGAATCTATCTTGAGCAGGGCGGGCCTCAGAATGTGGTTATTTCATCCGAATGTCATTCAACAATGATATTATATATCCTTCAGCTACTTAACAGAAGTCAATAATTTTTGGCATCATTAAAGAGTTTTTCCATTTAATAATAAGCAAGACAACGTGATGTAAATATGCAATCCTATCAATCCTTTCTAAGGGTTGCATATAATGCCTCGGGTCCATCCTGGAGAGATTTTTTCTCTTCAAAAGCTTTCCCTTTTCTTAAGAAATCTCAATGGAGAAATTGCAGGTAGTAAATTCTGTGAATTTAATGTTTTTCTCCTCACAATAATTAGAAATGTAAATGTGCAGCCTGTTTATCATGCCGAAGCTGTATCTACTTCAGTCTATTCATATAAGGCATTTGCTTCATGAGGGACAATAGACTAATGTCTTCTATTGAGCCAATGACGAATTGAACTTTGTCTGCCGTGGATTTGTTGTTGTTTGTTGGTGTTTAAGGGCCCTTCAACTACAAGGTCATTAGAGCCCCGTCCACTGCGTAGTTCTAATGCAGGAACTGCACAGACACTACACTAATGCGACGATTTTTGAGAATTAGCGGTACCCAGTTTTCCCAAGCGGCCACCCATGTTAGTAGGCTACTAGCTGGGGTTGGGTTGTTTACCTTCAGCGATCAGACGAGAACTGGTGTGTCCAACGCAATAAGCTGCTCTCGTCTGTCGTGGAGAAGTTCTGCATCAGTTACACCTTAAACAGTTCTCTAACATTTATCACTAGCATCATTTTCAGAATCTTTGGTACGGATACAGATGTTCAGAACCATGGGCTTCTGCGACAAAATTTTCCAAATGAGAACAAAGCTTGGAGACCATTTTCTGGGAGTGGATAGTGTTCCAGGAATCGGATCAATTTGTGTATCCGAAGGCATGCATTTTCCAGCTCAACATCTATTTTATGTTTTTTCTTTAATTTTTTTTTTTTGTGATTCTCGGTGGACGTCCATGTCTAAAGTTATGGAAGATGGAAAGCGCGTTACAAATCGTTCTCAATCAGACAGCAAACTATAGACCTTGGCCAGAGGCCGCTATGCTTACACTGAGCTCAAGACAAGTGCGCTCTACCAACTGAGCTGCAGAGGGCGATTTGTAAAACAAGATAATAGAAACGTGATCTCGGCGAATATTTTTCTTAATACGAAACATTTCTAGCACCTAATGCAGTATTTTGAATGTTTTTCCTTCAATTGTCAAAAATTTGAAACCAGAAACTGAAGAGAGTTAGAAGTAGATAGAAAGTAACTCTCAGACGAAAACAGACTTTAGGAAATCATGCATAACTGGTGCGTAGCTTTAATAGTAGACTTAGAGGGGCCACTGGTACGGCCTACAGTCACATGAAAGATGACGATCAATATTAAAACTACATTTTCAAAATTGTCCCTACTTACCGAATGTCTCATGAAAGTTTAGAAAAGGAAAGAGCATTTTTTCTTCCTTTTTAAAAGAAGGACACAGGGGCAAACTTACTACTGGGCTACACATAGTTTTTCCTAAGAGAAGCGTTGCCTATTTATTCAAATCTGTTCGCCTCACTAAAAGTGGTCGCATCATAAATGCCTACATATATAATCATATATATAGTTTTAGCCATATTCTGAGAAAAAAAAGGTGAGCCGTGTTATTGATTTTATACTAGCATCTTACTATCTTAAAGAAGGTAACAATACATAAATTAAATTTAAGGTGTATCGAAAGATAAAACCATTAAAAACGTTAAAGTAATAGACCAAGCTAACGTCTAACTTCTTATTAAGATGCACATTGTCATTACAGCGTGACAGACTTCATTAGAAGGTTATCATAATTTACAGCATTACTATTATGGATTAGTATTATGTGCATTACAAAGAAAGTGGGAGAGATGAAGTTGAGGAAGCTGTATTAAAGTCAGCTGACTGAAGAACCCATCTACCCTCGAAGCTATGAAGGATGAAAAAAATTTCCTCAAACAAACTTCAAATCAAATGTAGCTCACAAGAGAGAAAGCCTTGATTTCGCATTCAGTGCACATTTCTATCATCGACAAACATCGTTCCACATACAAATCAAGGAAGTAATATTCTGATATTGGCAGCCACACCTGTCCACCACAGCATGCTCCTGCATTTTTTTCTGCTTTATTTACCCGTACACATGCCAATTCCAAACAAGTATAGACTACTGCATAGGCATTGTGAAATTTTCAGTTATATAAACAGGAAAACAAGACTGCAAAAGTCTAATACTGGGCAAGGTGCACACTGTCTGTCTACATTTGAAAAACTGCACTCGCATTGAAAACATTATATGTTATTTTCTAACCTTGTTAATTAAGATCATGAAGGGAAGCGCGCGTCACAAGATTTATATCTTGCAGAAAATGCCAATACGCCTTATTCAACACAAATAATGATGAAATATGCGATGTTTTTCTATTTGCAGTTTGTTGTGTTGTAGTCGACGTCGTCACGATACCAAATAATCATTAGTTAGATGTTGAGACGAAAACGCGATAGCAATGGCTAAATGCAGTACATATATAAAGATTGATAGGGACTCTTGAAAATCATTATATGTAATATACTGTACCTAGGTCCTCCCTATATGCTCTACACGTATACGAGTAACTGCGCAAACCCATGGAAATGGCACAGAAAAATACACCGTTAACAGTGAAGCCTCAAGAGTCTAAATACCTAATTGAAATTCTTTGTCACAAACCACGTCAAAATCTAAAGATGATCTACAACCACGAATAACTACCAGAAAATTACCTTGACGTTATTTAACTATCGTATATTCAAATTAAAGTCCAAATAAAAAGCACTAAATGCGTACTCATGAGCAAAGAAAGAAGAAGATAAATGCCGTGTCAGTAATGAATTAATGCTAGTAGCGAGATGATTCCTCTCCTTGCCTCAAAATAAACTAAATATTGAGTAGTTGCTCGTGTAAGCGAAATGAAAAAATTTAAGCAGTCATAAATTTCGGTTTCTAGTATAATGCATAATAAAGTACAGCAATGAATGTCGGACTGCTAGACACAATAGCCGATACCGTCTTTCGTTGTGACCCATACAAAGAAACAACTGTTCATTTCACACACTTGTCACCTGTTAGACAGTAGCACAGGCTATTTGCACACAACAAGCGATATTCTTCTCCACGCAGAAAAAGTTATTTTACACGCAATAGGCATGTTGCACACTACAAGAGACAACGACTTTACTTCCTGTTCGACATATGGTGCACTTAAGGTTCCTTCTTCTTGTCTTGACGACATCATGCACAAGTTGGGCAAGATCGAAAATGCCAACCATGTACAACTTCAAAGTACAACTTGAGCTACTGAATCAGAATAATTACAGAGCTCATAGAAATGTTTAATCTAATTCAAATCAAAGTATGAAAAAGTTATTATTGTTATTAACTCTAGTGAAACAAAAAGCAACTCGTAACGATTTTCCCGCCTATGGCAGAGTCGGGTACCCTTCTTGTCCCTCTGAATGGAAACACGAATGATGCATTGGACGGCATTTTTCCGCAGCCGGCTGTCTACCAAAGCTACAACATCATCATTATCATCATCCCCTTGTCCCACCCCTAGCAGGGTCGGGTCTGCGGGTCCGCTGAACATACTCTGACTGGGCTCACCCCAGCCAGGCGTCTGGAACCCGCAGGAATATTGGCAAAGTTGTCTGTGGGGGATGCCGGCCTACCCTACGAATTGAGACGATGCAGACGAATTGAAATGTCGACTGTTTACTCAAATTTTCTAGCAATCATCCTTTAGAAAATTGAGTCGATGACCGTTGAAATTCCAAAGATGCAACCACTATGTTTATTTATCGTAGATATAGGGCCTACTGTTTGTTGGGCTCTCCACTGACGCTAGGGAGCGAGCTCCTACACCTGGGAATTTTGCCTCATCTACCCGTTGCATTGTAGAGAGGTACTTTTACGTGCAAATGACATCGTATATTACATGGGACCTCGATTTACTTCTCATCAGACGAAAAGCGCACTCGGGCCTTCTCTCTCGCCTGAAAGAAGCCGCCCCACCACTGGTGTTTTAGGAACCTTCAACTACAAGACCATTAGAGCCCCGTCCGCTGCATAGCTCTAATGCAGAGACTGCAAGGTCTTCTATACTAATGCGACGATTTTTAGGTACTAGCGGTACCCAGTTTTCCCAAGCAACCACCCATGTTGTACTAGCTGGGGTTGCGTTGCTTAACTTCAGTAATCAGACGAGTACTGGTGTGTCCACCGTAATACATCCGCTACCATCCGGCTCTGCCATAGGTGGGAAAAAGGTAACAGAATTGATAATTATGATTGCAGTACTAAGACCAAGAAGTGTCACCACATGTCAGCTCTTAGTTTTTCTTCGGATTCGTGAAAGTCTCAGGGATACTTTGTCCAACACCTCAACATCGAATGATTTCAAAAGAAAGAACGCCTGAAAATTATGAAAATTAATATTTTCCTGTACGTCCTGAATTCCGAGATTATTGGTGATTATTGAATTAATACAAATGCATCTTTGATATCAAGTAACTTAAGATGGAAACAAAAGAGATGGGGAGGGGGAAGAATAAAGAGAAGAAAGTGGAGAGGAAGTTGTCTTTAAAGCTTACATTGATTGCTTCCTGTACCAACAATCAATCGTCACGCAATAACACATCCCAAGTTCAAACTGATACGTTTGAAGAGTAATAGAAGATGTTGCTAGCTTACCCCTCTTTAATTGCCACTATCGAATAACACAAGTGAAATACCAAATTATATCATACAGAGTTGAAACGTTTGCCATCTTCGAACCTGAATAAAGTATGCTCTTCCAAGAGGTTCCAGATAACAACGAATATATCACCAGTGCTGCCAACTTAATCCAATTCGTCATCGATTCGCTAACATTTACTTAGCTTATTATGCGATCGATTGCTCACTTTGCTCCAATTTACTATCAACAATAAATATAGTAGATTGTATAGGGCATGTAGACGCACATGTTTTAAAACTCCGAAGGTGTTTTCACGCATTCAAAAGACCCCACAAGGCAGTTGGAGGAAGGAGGGGGGGGGGGTTACTCCACACTCGCACATAGTACAACAGCGAATGAGATTCAACTTTTTTCGTGAGAACAAGCACTCAAATGTAAGCAAACTTTGGAGGAGCTGGAGTCATCACATATGAACATTTCATAAATTATTTGAATGCAAAAAAAAGAAATTTATATTACTTTTCCCTTTCTTCGACATAGTTATCTAACTCATTTTGCTTCAAAGCAGCACTGGAAATTTAAAAACTCCGCACATTCAACAAAAGTCGCAGAGCGAGAGAGAGACGAAAGAATAATTGAATACGATGCATATTTGATTACTTGTCTGACATGATTATAACTTCTACCTGCAACCAAAATATGGTGCAAACAGGGCTGTCACAGTCTGGCTTATCCACAAAGTCTGAAAACATCGTCAATCACCCATACACCGTTATAACAAGAAATTGAAAATTGGGAGTTAAAATCACATCTCAGAAATAATAACTAGATCTTACGCAACCAATATTATCGCAAGTAATTAACGACTAAAATATCAAGCCAATCAGTCTCACGTGGAATTATAGTTTGCTTCGTGTGACCAGTTGTAGCAAGTTTGCAAGATGACGATACTTTCCTTTTTCATGTCCACTAATCTCTTCTCTAATATGTAACTCTTAAACTACCAGTAATGTGATTAATTCCTAGTCTTATCACGTCACTCCGGTCATGTGCTGCATTACTACTTTTCACAGACCAGTATTTTGATCCTCACGCATAGACTGTCACTACCCTCCCGTCAACTCTGGTACACTTTCTCGAATAGAGAAGTGTTGGCGAATCTGTGTCAGCGAGTCACAAAGTGACCAGAGCATGAATCATATCTAGTCCTGAACCCTTTGTTTTGTGTGACGTTTCTGGCTGGGAGCACCCCAATCATGCACTATTGCATGCCTCCTGGGAAGTTGAAAGTTCATAAATCTGTAGCGCAAGCCATGGCGCACGCATATCCACCTCATTTGGATTTTTCATTCAGCTTTGCATTCAACTTCTTGTGCTTCCTATTCAAAATCTTTAAATTTCAATTAAGAACAAAATTGCATTACTTTTAAGAAATTAAATCTTTTCAATAAAATATAGTGCATGAAAATAAAAACTAAGCTTTAGTAACAATATAAAAAACAATTCATATTATCTAACGGGTCATACTACACTAACGGGTTGGGGAATAAGGAGGCTACTTAGGACCCTTAGGAGGTTGCTCACGGGAGAGGAGGAAGTAGGTGTAGGGAATGTAGGAGAGGGGAAATTTGCGGCACCCAACGTTCTCTACCAACCACCCATGTTGGTACTAACGTGGGTTTGCGCTGTGCGTTCCACTCCCGTCTATCTCCCAGCAGGTCCCCGTCTACCCCCCCCCCCACACGCACACACACTGCCATACCACTATGGGCAACCTGCTCCCACGTCTGCTTTGGTCTACCCCTGCCCCAAGCTCTTCCAAACACATGCATTCCAGAAATGGACCTCCTCCTCCCCTCTTCTAATTACGTAGTACGTCCACCACCCCCAGACTGTCTCCAATGTACTCATTCCTAATTCTATCAGCTCTCAACACCCCACTCATGTACCGCAGCGTTCGCATCTTGGCTACTTGCATTCTATTGACGTGGCTCTTCCTCACTGCCCAACATTTTGATCCACACAGCATAGCTTGAGTACATTATAGGTAACCTGGGAGTGGTGGACATCGTCAAAAATGAGGGAGGAGGAGCTTGTCATGTCCATTTCAGGAATGCAGGTGGTCGGAAGCACCCGGGGCAGGGGTAGACCAAAGCAGACGTAAGAGCAGGCTGCCTGTAGGGGTATGGCAATGTGTGGGGTGGACGGGGACCTGGTGGTAGATGGACGGCAGTGGAGGGCTAGAACCCACAGACCGGAATTTGCCACAGGCGAGATTAGGGTATGATGATGAATATCAACATTTTGATAATATACATTGTTTTTTTTTTATATTGTTACTAAAGTTTAGTATTTATTTTCATGTATATGATAAAAGCATTTCTGGAAATATCAACAAAATTATAGGCGTTTGAAAACTTTTTTTCGTTCACTGTACGTGGTTTTAAAACATCTTTCATCCAGTCGATTTTTCTTTCTCTAATGGATTTTACTTTTGTTTAATAATAACAAATGCTGCACTAATCCCAAGTAATAGTTCTGCATTACCTTCCATGACAAGCAACTAAAACAACTGACGAACCAACGTGGACATTTATAGTTGCTCCAAAATAGCAACTATAAATGCTCATTGTTATATTACAGGGATCATAGGATGTTAGGATATCTACATGCACCACAAACAGAACTTGTGACAGCATGTAATTAAATGGCCGCCAATTAATTAAATAATGATTAAATGGAAACCTCTGCATGCCAATGTAAGGTTATGGATGCTAAAAGTATTGTTACTTGATAAAGACAGCAATCTTTCGGCATCTAAGAGCTAAAAAGCACAATTTATTTACGAAATTAGTCGTCAACATGTTGCTAAAATTAGACTTTCATTAGTAGAAACCGTTATTTTTAGTGTTATCTGTATTTAAAGAATCAGTAGCAATATCATATCAATAACACAGGGCCCTTTTAAGTGTACGGCCTAGGATACCGTTTCGTTCAACAGTAGAGGATTTTTAAAATCCAATTTAAATAGGCCCCAACTAAAATAGTAAGGCAATAATTATTTTTAATTTAAAAATGTAAAACTGAAGCAGAACCATGTGAGCCAGTGCCCCAATAACGTACCTGTTCCCCAAAGCACTACCTGACTGCATTCGTATAAAGGGCAGATACGAGATAATGTTGTCCAGGCCAGTTGTATTGTGTCAAATTCTTTGCATTCCATGTGTACAGTATACCTGCAATGATAACAATTTGCTGAGCCCCAGTTTTAACATGGGACGTCTTCGTCGAATGAATTTCCTTTTTTAGGACCTGGAATGGACCCTGTGTAAGAACTGTGAATTCCGGCAATTACGTTTTCCCATTCGCCCTCCACGTAGATCGGTGAATGGCCTCATCAATGATCCTGTAATAGGTCGACGTACCAAAAACCAATAAAATTGAAAATATCTTCCATAATATTAATAATAATATTTTATGCCTACATGTGCTTATATTGGATTAAATTGCGTGATAACAGAACCTTAAAACTCCTATATTTTTATTAGCAGGGCAATCGACAGCACAAGTACCATTCAGATCCGGTTTTAGGGCACCATCGATGTCCAATCTGGCTGTATCTCAAGTCGCCGTTCCTTATCAGGTAAATGAACTTTAAAAAATTCTTCTATTTAACGATACGGAACTGCATGACAGCAATTGGTACCATACAACTGAAGGGCACCTAACAAATCGAAACTCACGAACCCCACTTTTGCGGTTGGCTGCTCGACAACTACCACTCTCTGCAAAATGAATTTCTTCGCGATTCCGACGTCACACACTCACAGGGATAAATCACGCGTAATACCTTGTTTTTGGCGCGCTCGCTTGCCTATATCACGTGACAATTCCACGTGGTTTCAGTCGTCGCCAAAACATGCATGTGACCAGGTAAAAAAATATGATGCTTGACAACTAAGATGACGGAACAATGGACTCTTAAGGACCCCCTCAACTTTTTACCTTCCATAAACTCATAAGAAAAGATGTCAGTTTCCATCTTGGTCTAATTCACAGGATGACAATGTTGAGATGTTTATTCACTTCGTCACATTCAGCATAATTAAGTGCACAACACAAACAAACCTTGAACAACGTGCAACGATTTGTTGAGAAATATAGAGCTCACGAATTGCAACATATCAAAATGAATTCATATCGATATTAGTGCTGTATACGTTTTGCAGATTTCTCTAAAAACCATACTTCGCAAAGCATTGCGACAATCTACCTGACAGGTAATATATATTTGATGTTTTATCTCGTTTACTAAAATTGTCGCTTCATATTGATGGTGTATGCTACATGCTTTATAATGCATGGTTAGATAATTTTAAATGCAAGGCATGTTGGTTTTCCTCTATACTAATATGGAGCAATTTCAAAATAAATGGCATGTCATACTCGTCAGCATGTCAGAAAATGTTCTTCTAATGTAACCTAGAGCAAGTCTGCCATACAAGTACAGCGAAAAATTTATAATTTTATCAAAGTAGTCTTACTTCTTCGGTCATGCTATAACCTTGTTAGAATTATTATTACATTATTATTATTAATGTTAGAACAACATCGTGCCTGATAATTGATTAACGCAGTTAAGGGATATTTATTATCCTTTATTACCAAAGCAATTAATAAACATACTTCTGCAGTGTTTCTGTTTATCTAACTTTGTAAAGAAGTAACGTCGACGTACAAGCTACTGAAAAGACCGCAAGTACAGTACATTTTTGCATTAAAAGAAGAAATCTGGGTCGTTCGTTAACAGCCGTTTAACTTTCATTATTAGATATTCATTATTTACACCAACGTCTTTATCATTTGCGTTAAAAAATACACGAAAATCCTCAAAATTTGTTATTCATTTGTAGTCAAGCAGAATACCATTTATAGCATTAAATTACTAATTAAGTAGCAACAATCGAGACATTCAGAGTGGCTCAACTCTAAAGCTACAGTATATGTTGACAATGGATACTATATCGTGGTGTCACCACTGTTTAACTTTATGTCAGGTCCTCAGAATTGGTAGTCAGTTACTAAACTTGACAATCAAATCCTAAAAATACTAAACTGAATCAATGCGAATTAATTGTTATTGAAATCCGTGATAACTTTCCCACAGTTTGTACATTCACAAAGTTAAAAAGATCGTTATGGGTTATATTGCAAAGTTACATTATAGTCCATGAAATTAATGGCCTTACTCGCAATACCAGTTCAGAAGTTCATGTGTGTGCATTGGATTTCTTAGTGTTTATTGTGCAATAGGTCACACACCATGCAATGTTATAACCAACAAAGCATTAATTCACCTGCCAAAGTTTCTATTTTGGTTGTATAATGCAATGTTAGACAAGCGGGGTAGGCCGTCATCCACCTCAGACAACCCAGCCAATATTCCTGCAGGTTCCAGACGTTGTTCAGTGTTCAGTGGACCCGCAGACCCGACCAGGCCAGGGGTGGGATGAGGGTATGAAGATGATGACTCGCAATACCAGTTCAGCCTCGCTCCATGCTGCCAGGTTCACTCTTGAGCTCATGGCTAAAATGTAAATTGTTCTCTTATGTTTACTGTTGAGAACTCCAAAGTGTGTAATGTTCAAAACACTTCTAGATATTCATGGCTTATATAGACAGTGTTCTGAGCTTAAAAACAATTTAGCTTTCATACAATGCTCTAGAAAAGCCATCGTGGACAATAAGCAAAGATCGTACCTGCCTGTAATAACCTGGGTCTTGTTTCACGAACACAAGTTTTGTTCAAAGGCTTTCAAATAAGTAAATTGTCCAACGGAATAACTATCTACTCAGCCACAACAGATGCCCCCTTAATTACCATTTTCCATAATAATACTTTAAAAACGGTAAATTAATAATGCCGAATAAAGTAACAAAACATATAATGAGATACCAACAAACGTATGAGAATAATACTAATACCTTATTCAATTTACAAACTTAATACACATTTTATCACGCAACGCACCCTAGGGCTTGCAAACATTCATTAAATTTCAGATAATCGATAGGATATTAGGAATTGATAATTCAGGATAAAGTGAGGAACTAACATTGCATATATAAAGTACTCTTTAAAAATTCATTTGTAAAAGTAACTTTACCTTTTTTATTTACTCAACCTAAAAAGTATAGATAAGCTATGCGAACTATAGACATACTCAAATTCCACATCTAAAGCTCATCCTTTTGCATACATGACATTTTATTAAACGTGAAAATCCCATTAGGATATCACCCCCCCCCCCCCTCCCAAGTTCTCTTGAGGCTCCAAGGTACTAAGCTCTTCAAAGTCCACATTCAAAATCCTAAAAATATCAAACCTACTCTAAAAAGACATAAGATTTTATAGTAGATTTCCGTATGATTAAGCCACAAATACCATTACTACAGATTTGCATGCGACGTGAAACATTACCAAATGTTTTGCATCATTTTGACGCCATTAAAAGTCGCACGAAATGTTTTATTAGGGAGCTTGAGTTACACGTTGCGTACAACGTACACCGACGCAAAGCAGACGAATTCCATACTGCGCAGATGCAACATTCCTAATAGGGGCATGTGCACCTGCGTAGTACGCAATTCGTCTGCTTTACGTCGGTGTAAGTTGAACACCGACGTGTAACTCAAGCTCCCTATTAACTAACGAATATAACAGTAATACTGTATGCCCTAATAAACTGCGCCAGAAATCTCCTATAATACAGGACTACATAACAGGTAACCCTTTCCGTCCACTTCGCAATACTCACATTTGTCCTTAGAACCAGATCTTAAGTACAGTAAAACCTCTCTATGGGTACACCCCTCTAAAGGGTGCACCTCTCATATCGGTACAAATTCATCAGGCACCGATTTTTCGTCCATAGGCTATTACTACCCTCTTATAGGTCCACCCCTCTGATGGGTACGCTTTGGCCGGGTCCCACAGGTGTACCAATTAGAGAGGTTTCACTGTAGTTCTCAATCGCCCTCAACTCTTTCTTGATCCTTCCTGATCTATATCCAAATTCTCGAAACTAATGCCTAAAGTATGGTTTATACCTGATGGGTTTAGAGTCAATTTCTGAGTCCCACAACGCCATTGTAAAGTTATTTGGTCAACTAGCTAGATTGAGATATCCAAGTGTAAAAAGCATTTTATGAGACGGGATACTAAGTTGTAAAGGGAATGAACATTTATTTATGTGTGGGGACTTTAATGATCGTGTAGGAAAGGATAGTCAGGGATATGAGGAGATTCATGGGGGATGGGGATATGAAACAGTCAGTATGGAAGGGCAGATACTTGACTCAGCAAGAGCATATGACCTTCCATTTTCAAATGCGTGGTTTAAGAGCCACGCAAATAGAAAGCAAGTAGCCGAGATGCGAATGGTGCGGTATATGAGCGGGGTGTCGAAAGCTGAAATTAAGCAACGCAATCTCAGAAAATACTATTAGGGTACTGCTATCGTGGTACCGCTAATACCCAAATCTTCGTAACAGTATAGTGTCTGTGCAGACTCTGCATTAGAACTACCCAGTGGACGGGGCTCTTAATAATATAATCAGTTATTTAATGGTACAGTTCGTGATGATAGTTCACAAAGTAGATGCCCACTCAGCGCAGCCAAGTTACGTTGGACACACCAGTTCTCGTGAGTTCACTGAAGTTAAGCAGCGCAAGCCCACGTTAATACCAACATGGGTGGTTCGTAAAGAACGTTGGGTGCCGCAAATTTCTCCTCATCTCCTGCGAGTAGCTTCCTAAGGGTTTGGCCTATTGTGGCTGCTTGGCTTCCTCCCCAACCCGTGAAAACCAATCAGTCAATAGAAATACCTTTTTTTAAAAAATGTTGCATCACAAGTGTATAGCAGTTATTCGATTTATAGAAATTTATAACCATGTGTAATTTAAATGAAAGTCTATTTCGCATTTACTCCCCCTGTTTTGCTTTCGGTGCTCAGTTTCATTATGTGCAAATTTGGTAAGTGTTGAAGCAACTTACCAGTACTTTTTCAAATAAAAAGACTTTCCTATATTGAGAACCCCTTACTTCTCCAAGTGTAGTAAAACCATTCAAAGGCTACATTTCTGTGGAATGTGAATACATTCATGGGGCTAAGAGAACACTCTGTAAAAACGCAAAGAGGATTTTCGTACCAATTACCATTTCAAGTCGACATAATCCTTCTACTCCTCCAAAGGGGCTAGAGGAAGACGTCGGCAACTAGGGGGAATAGTAGGATCAACGCAATCGACGTACATGTGCCTATACGATTATCCTTAGACACTCAAAACGTAATGCAATGAAAAGATCTGTTTGGAAAGTCGTAAACTACAGAAATTCACAGTGCATTGAGGATTGGGTCTCAGTTCAATAAGGTGTTACATATCAACAGCATTTTCTGAAGGATATCGCCTTCTCAGTTAAGCATCATTCTAGTTTCACTGGTCAGCAGAATGCGGACATGTAGACCTGTTGTTTTTTCTTTTTCTTTTTATTAATGAGCCATAAATTGTTATAAATATTTATTTATCTATTTATTTATCTGGTGATTATGTGCGGTGATGTGTAGAGGGGTAGTAGTAAAAATCAGCATACCCTAGAACAGTAATTCTCAACCTTTTTTTCGTCACGGTACACTTTTACTAATTTAAAAATTCGGCGGCTCACTAACAACGACACATTTCGGGGCACACAAACGCCAAAGAAAATATATATAAGTTGTAACCTAACCCTATGCAAAAACTTGCCTGGGTGGCGCTCGGTAACTGCGTCAGTAGTTTTCCGTTCAATTCTGGACCTAGGTGGGTTGACTTTTTTCGGGCGAAAGAGAAGCCCTCAGTGCGCCTTCTTTCGGATGAGAAGTAAAACCGAGGCCCCGTGTGGTGTACGATGGTATCTGCACGTGAAAGAACCTTCTCTATCATGGAACGGGCAGCGGAGCAAAATTCCCAGGTGTAGGATCAGACGAGAAATGGTGTGTCCAACGCAATTCGCCGCTCCCGTTCGGGTGACGGAAGACATGGCACAGGCGGTATGTGGCGCTGTGGAGGTACAGTCACTGCAACTCAATGTAATGTCACTTTCGTCCATAGATGCAACTTTTTAGCAATAGTTGCTCTTATGATGCCGAGTAGTTCGGATGGCGAGAGCATTGTGCGAATGGTGCGAATTGCCTGACAGTTGCATTGAAACTGACATGCTCAGTTGCGACGCAACTCGTTTCCAACCAATTGCCTTTACATTGCGTTGCAGTTTCATTGGTGGGAGAAGTCCAAATCGTTAACATGAGTCAGACTAGCATGCAAGTTGCAGTTGCCTTGCTTCAGTTGCCTTGCTTCAATGCACGAGTTGAGTGAGTCATTCAGTCAGCAGTCTTATTGTGTAAAGTGGTCAGTACTTGTCGGGTCCACAAATCACACGTGGGTGACAAAAGTACCTTCTTGAAGCAGAAAGTTACCTGTATTTTTCTAACCAGTCATTTACAAAAATTTAATTTTTATCAATAAATAAAATCATGATTAAGTTAAGAAACGGTGCTACTACCTAGAATAGTTTAAGTTTAAGAAATTTGGCTCTCAGAAGAAATCTCAATCATTGTATTGTTGGTATTTGGCTCTTTTGACTGATGAGTTTGCCAACCACTGCCATAGAAGATAAAATTTCAATTAATTACCATATATTATTAGTAGGATGAATCTACATTCCGCACTAACTTGAATTACAAATATAATCTATGTTTTTCCTCGTTTGATTGCCGATAGACAGTAAATGCAATTCGCAAAACAGAGTATTCAAGCCTAAAAAAATATTATATTAATATATCCCCTACACCCACACGATACTAAACACATAATGCGATCTGTACATTGCTCATTGTAAAAAATTGGATCGTAATACGAATCGTAATCTCAATTGGGATTTTCTCTCGTATCCAATTACGAATATCTGCTGTAATTCTACTTGCAGAGATGCTATTTTATCTACAGTCCTTTAGTTCTGTTACTAGCATTGAGCTTTGTGATTGGCTAATTAGGCTTACTAGCACACATAAGTACTAGATAGCTACGCGGACATACAACTTCCATGGCTCTGCATAAATGTTACATTAAAAATATATCCTACAGTGAGGCGATTATAGCATTTATTTGAATGAGTGAGTTGCAAAGTGAAAAGTACTACCCCTTGTTGTGTGCTGGATTGTCCCAGGTGGGCATTGAACAAGGGGCAACAGGTGCCACACTTAGAACTCTGTGAATTATTCAAAAATATTAAAGCGTTTTGCAATCTGAATGTTGGATGATGAACACTAATTCGTCAGAAACAACATAAAACACCCAATTATTACAATGATGTGCCAGCGCGCCCTTGTCCAGCTGACTGAATTTGTGACATAGCCGGCATACCCATTGCTATCAAGCTAAGAAAGTAAATATGGATTCAGAGGGTTAGGGTGGGGTACCAGTGCACGCAATGGTCTAGGGGGTCGTATTCCCGAAGAAGTTTGTGAGTCATTGATTTAAACCATCATAAAGCAGTTTCAAAACAACATGTTACCCAATCTTTACCTTTAATTAAAAATAGTCACCAATAATTTTGCTTTCATTTTTAAAAGCAGATTCTCCTCACACAATTTTTGAATGTTTAAAAAACTGATTCAAAAGCCCACACTTCCCATACGGGTAAATTTCTTCAACGTAATTAAATATGTAACCTGTAAGAAACCCGCAAGAATGACTAGCCAGAAACTCCCTCCAAGTGTCCATTACCTTGATGACGAGCAAGTGGAAGTTGCGAGGGTTTCCAATGTAAGGGTTGTCAAAACTCAGTATTTTGTAAACTTTCATAAATAATTAATTAATGATATCACATTCACTGTAAGTATTACATAGAACAAAGCAAAGTACCTTTTTGTACTACTATTCAACATCCAAATTTGTCAGGAAAATCTGGCTATATCTTCTGAGAAAAAAAACTCATGCACTCTCCAAACAGACCATCTGACGTTATTAATTCCTCGAATCTGTAGTAGATGCTGTTATCCTGCCCTGCACAAAGAGGCAATTCAGTTAAGGTGGATAGATTGCTTCAAAAAAATTTTGTTTCCTATTGGACAATACCAAACACAAGTTAAGAGACAAATGTGATGTTTTATTCATGAGACAAACCCGTTCTTTAACGAATTTGACAAAGCTTCAGAGAGCCTTCAATCAACCCCAATCAAACCTAACTGCACTCCAATACATTTAACGAACTGGAAAAATGTTTGCCTCTAATGAGACAACTCGAATGCTTCACGAATTTCTTTGAATAACGGGACAACGGAGTTTTATAAATTGCGACGATGTTGTCGATGGATGCTACGCGTTGCTATCTCATCCGAAATAAAATTAGATGCGTGTTTTCACAATTCCCTCCTGCCATTCAAGCGCCGACAACTCCCATATTTTCAGTCCTAATCAATGAGTATACATAATAATCGGAGAGGGAGGTATGCCTCACTGCACAAGCATCTCACAAAAACTCAAGGGACATCTTGATTTTCGTCCACACCACTTGGAACATGCTTAATGAGCGGTCTAGAAACATTTCACCGTTTCTAGCAATTAGATCCCTGCCAACAATGAATTTGTTTTAGTCACATTATTAAACATAGATATAGCCCCAAGAAGTACTTGTCTAGACAAAGAGGGGCATTCTGATGGGTCAACCTTCCCAAACGTTTGGCGCAGGTGGGAGGGTCATTACTTTACACTACAAACCAGCTTTTCGTCCAGGAGTTTTCCTATGTCAAATCTTCCTTCATCTCTTTCTATCAATGCTAATATCTGCCTTCATATGCTTTTTTCCATTTTTATTTGGCTGTCTCGAACTCTGTTCCAGGTTCGATACTGGATCGAGGAGAGTTGGCTTCTTTCGGGCGAGAGTGAGAGGTCCTGAGTGGGTCTTCCGGCGGATGGGAAGTAAAGCCGTGGACCTGTGGGATATACGATGTCATTTGCAAGTAAAAAAAACCCTCTTTACTATGCAACGGATAGAGGAGGCAAAATTCCCAGGTGTAGAAGCTCGTCCCTTGGCGTCGGTAAATAAGTATAGACCAACGATAAATAAGTATAAGGGTTGAAGCTTTGGTCGGCAGCCGGCTGTGTAAAAATACCGCCCAATAGCTCGCCCATGTGTCTATTCATAGAGACAAAGCAAAGATGGATACTCGGCAGGAAAAGGGCTAGTAGCTGATTTTGATTTGCTACCTTGAACTCATCTGGCCAGACCCAACGGTAGTAGTAGGTGGATTCAGAGTAACTCTCACGTTACATTCGTAAAGCACAGTAGGCCCTACATTAAAATTACCAGGTTATTGCTTCCTTTCGAGGGCATCTTTGAAACACAAACAATGCGGTTTTCCCAAGGAGTATAATGTATTTAATCAACCACATGTTTACGTCTATCACTCCACTCTTTATGTAGGCACATTTTTGATGATGGATGCTAATTCATTTGAATAACCCATTTCAGTTTAGGTTAGGGTCAGTAAGATACCATGAAGTCCAACAACTGTGTAAAAATCCGTTGCTGTACGTCCTTTTTTGGAAAAAAAATAACAAATATGTTCACATTATATTAGCAACCAACTAGAAAAAAAATTACAGAAAGAGGGGAATGTCAGAAGAAATAGCTCTATATACAAAAACTATCACTAAAGATAACAACATCCTAGTTTCATCTCAATACTACAATATCATGTTTGGTGCAAGATGCAGAAAATGGGCTACGAAATCGGTCTACAGCTGACGTTTTCACACGAGCATCAATGTTCGTGTTTTGATTATTCATCTTATAGAAGGTACCTACGAGTGATGATGCCTCGGACGAAACATATAAACACGTCCACGTCCAAGGTTTTTCTCATGATTAATTCCTATTTTTGTTGTATTTGAGCACACCGCGGCTAAAACATGAAAAGCACAGTCGCGTAGAAACTGTGAAATCTGGCCACATGGCACAAGTACAATTATCTTTGTAACAGAATACTGAATATTTAAAACAGCGCACACTACAATTGCAATACAGTATTCAATTTAAAAATCCTATGCTTAAACGTGCAGTTACTATGCAGTTACGATTTATTATTTTCCCACATTTTTGGTCTTTATTTAACTCTTTCCTGCCTACGCCAGGGTCAAGTGAAGCTAAGGCAGAAGAGTTGAAAGTGAAAGACAAGAACGGATAAAAAGAACGACAGTATTTGAAAGGCAGAAGTGGACAAGATGGAAAGACAAATTGGGACATGTGGTCAAGTTAAAAAACCAAAAGGAAAAAGGGAAGGGAAGAAGGATGACATTAGAAACTAATGGGAAAACTGTTTCATGATTGTCAGACAAGGCTGACTGCCGACCTAGTGCCTCCACCCTTTCTATTCCCTCGTACTGAAAGCAGTACTAGTACTGTCAGCAGAAAGGGGCATTTAATAATGCATTGTGACTGCAAAAACCTTAAAATACTGATGGTTATATTTGAATCAGAATTAGATAGTGAATTTTCGAAATCAAAAGTGTAGTGGGTGACCACTACTTGCAGGCACTACGGAGAACACAACTATTTCATAAGATATTGCTTGTAAGATAGATACATCATTTCTTCTCTGAAGACATAAGAGAGCACTATCAACAAATTACTGCAACGACAAACAGCAGTTCATGTTTTCCATCAACTGGACTAGATGGCATCAAAGACAAAGGAGAAAATCAAATTAATCTAGTGTCAAATATTGAAATTATAATATTAGAATCTAGTGATAATTAAAGTATTTTGTACCAATAGCTACAGTGCAAACTGCAGTGAAAAAAATCGCAAATACTTTTCCACATTTTAGGTACGTTGACTGAAACGTCCTGAACAAGTTACATCCCTATAAACGTATTTATTGTGTAGATCTGAATTTCCTTCGAGCTCTATGTTTCATAAACTAAGATTGATTGACATTTAGTGGACGGTTTCCACTCCATCACTAGTTACACATGACATTAATGGCCTCTCCACTCTCAATTCCAAATGCTGCATATTTTAGCTAAGTCTGAAATAGTGCGTTTCTTGTTTTGCAGAATGAGTTACCGCCACCTCTTCCACTGCCGTCCTTACAGCAAACCTTGCAACGTTATCTACATTCCATTAAAGCCGTGGTTCCAAAGGAGAAGTATGAAATCACCAAGACAATCGTGGAAAAGTTTGGTCAACCTGGAGGAGAAGGAGAGTTGCTCCAAAAGAAGTTAATAGAAATTGCATCCACAAAAGACAATTGGGTGAGTCAATACTCTTTGTGGTATTTCTGGGACTGGGATAAAAAACAGTGCAAACCCAATGAAAGAAGAGGTTAAAACGATCTTATTTTGTTGGCTCAATACTTTAAATTTTTAATACATTTTACGAATTCACTTTGAATTGAGTTTAGGCTTTTAAAACAACATGCAAATTATATCTCCAAATGGTTTAAATAAAGGTACTAAGTTTTCGGCCTAAAATTCTGTGGCATAACCAGTGGGTGAGCAACGCGCATCCCTTTCAAATAACTGTAAAGCTAGCCTGTTTATAGCAAGCAGAAGAACGTAATAAAGGGTTGGCAAGTCCATAAATAGCATGATTCAAACTAAATTTTTTAGGACGCTCAGTACAATAAGACATTTCTTGGTATTCCTTAATATTCATTATTCTAATCCGTACAAATTTCAATTAGCTCTTTGAAGGCTTCCAAGAGATTGCATTCATTTTTGAGGGGCATTGTAAGTAAAAATAGGGACCCACGAGCAATGCAATGGATACTTGAAAACAGAAGGTAGATGTCCTGAATTTATGTTGGAAAAAATACAATATTTCAAGAATTAGTAGTCTTTGCAATAAAAATAGACTTGGTCGTTTTCATGAAAGAAATATGATACAAATGCTATTTAGGTCGGAAAACCCAATTAAATATCATTCGTGTACATTTTCTGCTAAGCGTCATACAACAAATACAGTTGGTATTTTAATAACGAAGCTTTCATACGACACTTAAATCAATAAAAATCTTGAATTCAGGAAAGATAATACTTCACAAAGCTAAAAGAGAGGAGACCTGTATGCCGTTTCATCCATTATATACCTCGATATGACTAGAAAGTATATGATCTTTTAAGATTATATTTTTCTTAAGGATTCTACTCTCATTATTCATTCATGATGCATCTATCCAGGACATACATGTATTAATGTCTTCATAAAATGTGGTTTCGTTCATTAATTTTGTTAGTTTAATCCTGTAGCGAGCGTCGTCTCACTCATCATAATGCCTCTCTTACTCTTTACCCCTGACCCTCCCTTTCTTGAGCAACCAAATTTTAATCCTTTGCGCCTCTTTCCCGCGGGATAAACGCAATTTATGGTACTTTTTAATAGCACGTCCATACATACACACGCTACCTAGAGACAAACAAGGATAATGAGGATTACAATAAATTTGCATAACGTCAGCATCCTGCGCCTTCCAAAAGCGCAATATCACAGGCGCTTATAGGTGACGACGGGATGTGTGTGTGCATATATAGTACATACAATTCGCTAAAAGACAAAAAAATGATGAGTATCACGTCCAATGTTGTCGTTTATTACATGTCTGAGAAATAAATTTCTTTTTACTTTCACCTAGTTTCATTTGTTTTTATCTAAACCAAGCTTATTGTTATGCGTGATAACACCGCAGAAGACATCACATTTACGATGCTACGCGTTGAATTTCATTATAAGTTCTTGGCAAAAGAGAAAAAGAGAGAGCACGCTCCATATTTTTTCCTCCCACCCTCTTCTTTTTTGATCAAAATAAATGGTGTCCAGGTTGAATGTTACCGTTTACTGACAAGGTGAAAGGTTATGTTAAGAAAGATTATAAACAGAATGACTCGGTAATGACATGGCAACTTTAATCATGAAGAATACTGACAGTGAAATCATCATATTACCTGTAAAAAAAATTGCCTGTCACTATCGACAAATTACGAAATTTTTGACATCATACTTGCGTCAACTCTCTTGAAGTCTGCCTGTGTAACAAACAGCAAGTGATGTTTTTTAAATGAAACGGCAGGCTTTTTTTGTAAAACGAGAGAGACGTGCTGCTGCATGTTGTTCTAATACGAGATACTATACAAGTCCTTGAACAATATACGACAGGATGCAGCCTATGGCTGACTTAGATACCCAGCTAGCAAAGGTTCAGCATAAATCGAGAAAGAAGTGTAGCGCAGCATTCGCAGCTCAGCCACTTGCATTCTCCTGTCATTGTTCTTCTTCACTCCCCAACGCTTTCAGCCACACACCATAGCTGGCCTAACCACAGTTCTGTAAACTTTACCTTTCAATTCTATTAGGACCCGACAGTCACACTTGCTTGTCTCTACTTCAGCCATCTGCATTGATCCTATGGGTCACGCCTGAGTCTATGTCTCCATTGCTTTGGAATACCGATCCTAAATATCAAAACTCTTGCACCACTGGTATCACCTCACTCCTAGAACAAACCTCACTCCCTTGTCCCTGGCCACTTCAATTGAAAGCTCAGTACTCTGTCTTCCTCATGTTCACCTTCAGGTCTACCTTTTCTAATATGGCTTTCATCTACCACCTTCTTTCCTAAAACGTTCCATACTACCTGTCTAGGGACACTATCACAGGTCTTCTCTAGGTCAACGAATATTGCATGAAGGCTCTATGCAGTGGCGTCACTAGAGGGTGCGGAGGGTGCGGGCCGCACCGGGTGACACTACTCACACCATGATAAATGGGTTGACACCAAAGCAGAAGGAAGTGGCTTTTTTCGGGAGAGGGGGTAACACCATGGTGTCACCGCACCGAGTGACGCCAACCCTAGCGACACCACTGGCTCTATGCTTCTCTATCATCTGTCTTAGAATAAAGCTTGATTCCATTGTAGACCTACTGGACCCACAGACCCGACCCTGCCACAGGCGGGATAAGGGTATGATGATGAATTCAGTACCTTTAATAAACAGTGCGCCGGTTATTAGAGGGCGCTGTTAATTAGAATTAAACGAACCAGTTTTGGGCAAAAATTATGACAAATCGATGGACTGAAAACGGTGAAATGGGTCACAAATGAACCACGCCAACTCTGGATTCAAGCCACAAAGATAATTGTTAATTTAATCACATGCTTGTCCTTTTTTTTTAAATACCTCATCGCACGTAGTTTTCAAACACAATAGTTGGATTGTATTATTTGACTTAATGTAGGCCACTAATCGTTAGCTAAATATCTACCTTAATTGTTCCCATGTTGCAAAAAAAAGTTAATTTAACACAAAAATATTCAGAAGAAACGAGTTAATGGAAGATGTTTTTTCTCGCTCTGTTCTGAAATTAAGTTAATGCTCATCATAACTGTATCAATAATAATGCCATTAGAAATTGAAATCAGTCAGCAACCAAACATTCATTATACTATCCAGGCCTCTGAAATGAAAAATTCATTAGATATGCGTGTATGTGAGTGTGTCACGACTGATCCAGATGCTGCATTTTAGATCACCATGAAAAAAAAAACCTTTCAAAGGAAGTTTGTTAGAATAAAAAATCCATACACCCATTCTGCAGGAGGAGAAAAAATATACTTCCTGAATAAATCTCCAGAGGACACCCATAGAGTGCTATGCTTCGCTGCTGACAAGAAAACTTAAGAGGACAAGGCAACGGGCAATGGTAAATTCATGACGTCACTCGTAACTCAATCAACCATCATGTTCAATTCAGCACACGTAATCTTAGAAAGTGCACGCCATTCTCGTCAAATGTAATTAACAAAATGGAAGGTGGTTAAACATCTAAATGTGTAAGCGCCTTAAATCTTGTATAGTTCTCCCTCCCTCTCGTTACCGGAGCCAAGCACACTCTCCCTCTCCCTCAACTGCCTACTTTGTAAAATTAAAAGTGTGCAGCCGCCAAACGAACCACCACTACTAGACATTTCAGTGACCTGAAGCACTTTATCAGTGCTTCTTTGCAGGTAAATCGCGAGTTTGTGGTTCAACGTATACTCAGAATCAGTAGGAGTCACAATTTCTGCTAATACGTTTCAAACAAATAATATTCTCAGCGTTAGGTAGTTCCATAACAACGTACAGATTCTCCTCTGATAGTCCTTACCCAGATGGTTGGTGTTTGCAATTCTATCATAAGTATCCGAAGATGGAATTTCCTCTTAGCGTCATGATGAGCCTTATGGTGTCTTTAGCAAAGTGCACAAATTGCACGAATTCCCCATGGTTTCTATGACCCTGTCCGATTATTCCTCTGGAGGTTAGTCAACCTAGCTCTTTACGTCTATGATAGGATCGGGCGGTGATGAACGCTGGCATACTGATATCAGTTTGTCAAATCCATTATTTGGAAAAACATGGGGTTTAATCTTATTGCCGAAAATGCTCGAGATGGCGGATCGGGTAGATGAAACCTGTCCTTGGAAAAGTCCCCTTTCATTATTTTTGAGTTGGAGGAGACAGAAGAGATATTACTGTCCCGAGGGTAACGTCTTATTGAAAACCTGACTTTCGATGTTTTTCTACTATGCTGATCAACTGTTACTTATCAGGTATTTGCCCCACTCCCTTAACTATCCATAAAGAAAACGTTCGTTAAACTGCCTACACATCGGGTACCCATTTTGTCCCTCTGAAAGGACATACGGGTGTTCCACTGGACGGTATTTTTCCGCAGTTGACTACTGACCAAAGCTGCAACCCCTATGCTTATATATTATCGTCGGTCCACTGTTTGTTGGGGCTCTCCACTGAGACCAAGGGACAAGCTCCTACACCTGGGAATTTGGCCTCATCTATTCGTTGCACAGTAGAGAGGGTTCTTTTATGCGCAAATGCCATCGTACGCCACACGGGATCTGGGTTTTACTTCTCATCCGAAGGAAGGCGTACTCAGGGGTCTCTCTGTCGCCCGAAAGAAGCCAACCCACCTCGATCCAGTATCGAACCTGGAACTACTGACGCAGCAGTTGAACACGCTACCTTATGCGCCAAAGAGGCGGGTTACCAAATAAAATAGCAAAAAACAAAAAAAATATTGACTAAGCGCAGACTAAATACCGGTATACCGCTGAAATTCACTGGACAGCGTACTGTAAATTCATCGTGTGTGCGTATGGTATAGCAGTACCCATGCCACCTGACAATCGTAAACTCTTTTCGCACACATTTAAATTGGTCAGCGCCACTATTACAATAGTTAATTGCCTTCAAAAGATTGTCCAACCGCACGCAGTCTTATTTTTCTTGCTCTGGAGAGATACCACAAAACGAGCATGCATTTACTGATTTTGAATGGCAACCAACCATGCCCGATTATAGATACTGTACCAGTTTAGGTCATACACAACACGAACACACGCACCCACTATGAATGCCACAGTGACTGGTGCAATCACCATTCGCAAAAAAACTACGGTAATAGAAAAGGGGGATATATGCCAAAGGCAACATTGTAAAAATGGGATTCGGGAATAAAAGTTCCACAAAGGAAAAATCCATTTTAAGTGCGTGAGACAGAAACAGCAGTGAACAAATTGAGGTTTTGTTTCGTGCAATAACAATTTATCATTGTTGAATCACTAGAGAGGATGAGAAAACCTAAAGAGTAGGTTGGTTGCAAAGATAGGTAGGTAGGTTGCCCAAACACAAAAACTGGCAGATTCTCACACATTTCAACATCTGCAACGTATACAGGGTGCCCTTCACCAGAAATAGCAAGCGATATCTATCATACAGTATTTTCAGATTGGTCCCGCCTACTCCTATAGTATCTGAAATTCCACATGGGCCCAAAAAAGACACGAATCATCCATGAAGGAATGAGAGAGGAGGACTTTTATGAGCTTTTCAAAATAACACTTTTGATTAATCATAGGCTCCATGTACCAGACCCGAGACGGCAGCTAGGGTTTTAATTTTTCAATGCATGTTCGATTTTGGCCGAGATGGGATGGGCTTCTTTCGGGCGACAGAACTCCCCAAGTTCTCCGCCTTCTGTTGAATGCGAAATAAAATTGTAGTCCCATGTGGTGGATGTGATGGGTATAACAACCTGGATGTAAAAGACCCTTTTCTACATTTATATGTAGATCAGTGAAATTCCCAGGTATAGGAGCACGGTAAATTATATTTAGAAGTAAAGTTTAAATACCAAAGCAATCTAACGCAATACTTACAAGCATTTACGAAATAGCGTTTGGGTGCAGCTTTCTAAAGCACTAGTGAAATATGGAAACTCCCAAGGGTCTCTGTTAAAGAGCAGTAGGACACCTGGCCCTTTGGTTATGCAATTTCAGGGCATAAAACTTCCTATATTTTTAGACTGTAACGTGAATGGAATCTGAAATAAATTGGGTCACTTGGGTGCTTAGTAACGGATGAAGGTTGCAAATCTCAGGCATTTACTATGTGATCAGCCATCCCAAACATCAACCAGAAAGAAACGATATGGGGATGGTAACATTTTCAGTGTCCACATTATGCTCATGCTGATGCCTACAAGCCACAGAAGCTGTTTAACGGCAGGTCTTTGATGTGACACCTATTACAATATTGGAGAGGTTCAGGTTGTAGCCAACATTACTTTTTCACACTTTTTTGACAATTGAGCGCATAAATAGACGAATCTCATACTATCTCATTTTTTAAACATGAAGTACATATCTTCGATATTATTTGGCTTTTTTAAGCAAATTTCCACCTCCCAACTTTGCCTGAAGGCACCTCCAACAACAGAAAACCAATTTACGAATCTACGAGATCAGCAGTTAGCAAAGGATATAGTTGCGCCCTTAATAGAGAGAGAAAGAGAGGGGATGGAGGGAGAGGATAAAGGGAAGGAGAAATAACGGTTTGGAAGAAGCATCATATGAATCCACAATGATCCGCATTGGCGAGAAATTATCATAACAGAAGAATGGCTCAATACCTCTGGGCCTTTACTTCATTAGGCTTGCAATCATCTGCAGTGCAATTCACGTCAACTATTTCAAAGGAAATTGTAACGAGGAGGAATAGAGGGGAATTACATGCCTTTTATCTAGAGTTCCTTTCCATCAGGACACCAAAACCTCACTCACTCTCTCCTCTTGCAGTACTAAAACCTTCATATGTAATCCAATAAATATGCTTATAATGCGATAACTTCCAAATTATCATGAGTGCAAATAATGATGGTACTGTATCAATATAGGTATATGCAGTAATTAAGAGAGGTGGGCACGAAATCATACGATTCTGCCAAAAAATATATACTGTATATGCAAAATACCGTTATGCTACCCATAATTTAAAATACTGCAAAGACCATCAATAATTTCGCTAATCATAAAATGTGTTCATAAACCAAAATCTGCATTTACAAGTAATGCATTTTGATGTTCCATAATCTATCACCACACGTACAGCGTTTGAAAATGTTAAAACTTTTATGGGTTACAGAGACATAAGTGGTCAGCCTAATTCCCAGAGTGGTCCCACCTTCACTCTAACCTGTGAATTTTCATGGCAACATTTGGAAATGTTTACACTCCTCTTAAACAAGATTTAGTTTATCTGGTTCACACAAATCAATTACGTGACCTGTGAAGTTGGACACCACTACCCGGAAACAGTCTCGGCTTACAGTTGGCATTTACTCTTCAATATAAATAAGGTATCAGAGAATCATAAATTTGTTGCTTTTCTAAAAATCTAAAGAATTGCTTAGCATTCAACCAACCATTACTACGTTTATTTGCATGCTATAGAAACAGGGTAATGCCAATGAACTCTAATCCATAATTGTATCACGATTTATTTCCTTTACATATAATAGTTCATACGGTGACAGTAAGGGCTATCTGACCAAGGACGCAGCAGCTTCAGGCCGATCATTCCATGAAATCCACTCATGCTCAAAATTCAGAAAATATACAAATTATTTTAAATGTCTCAAAAACCATTTGACAGACTTTAGTAAAATATGATATGAAGACAGAAGTAATATACAGCAGCAATTGATACTCTACAAGATGAGAGCAGGACTGTTCAAAACTCACATTGCAAGATAGTGTCGAAAATTAGGCTAACAGGGGATATAGTCACCTCTAACAGAAACACAGGCTCCACAACAAGTCATCATACTGTTTATGACAGCTGAGGAGTCCCTGAGGCAGCTGAAGCCACTCCCCAGCAAAGCAATTCTTAGCTCCTGGATGATTCTGGGAGGTGGTTGGCGAATTGCATTTGACCCTCCAAGTATATCTCAGACATGTTCAGTAGGATCCAGGTCTGGAGATCTAACTGGCCAATTAATCAGCTAAATATCCTCTCTTTGAAGATATAAGATAAGGGGGAAATGATCATTCATTCAAATTGAAGGAGACCACAGCACGGACAGACTCGTATTACTGGTCTTTTTTCCAAGGGTCATTCGGCAATGGAATTCTCTTGGTGTGGATAATGGTAGGAAGTTTCTGCAAGAAGGTGCCATCATAGCAGGTATGCAATATATGGCAGAATAAATGGTATGCTTCAGGTTCCTTGGGGGTTCAATGGGTTAGGAATTAGGAATGACAGTCATTCTCTCCACTGCCAATTTGGCCTATCAGGGCTGCTTGCAGTGTATTCAATTAGAATTAGAAGGTGCACTCGGGGATTCTCTCTCTCCCTCTCTACCGCTACCTATTGCGTTACCGAGACGGGTCGCTTAGCCCTATACATCTTTCACTTAAATTAAGTTTTTCAATCTGGAATGAACAGATAGCCATTCGTTTAAAAAATAATACCTTTGGCCTAATAGCATAAGCTAATCAGATGAGTAACTCAAGAAACAAGAATAAAGATCTGAGCTATCATCCCGCCCTATGTCACTGACGTTAGCTTTACTTTTTGAGTTAAACCTAAATTTAATAAGAATAAATTTATAAGGTTTAAGGGCTTTCCAATGTAGTATGATTTTCTTCTCTTCACGCTTAAACAAGCACAACACCCGTACTAACTACAAGTTTACTCTACTGCCACTTTAATCACTAGTCATTCATCGAAATGCTCTTGAAATCTAATTTAAATTATTTTTTTTAGATCAAAACGGTCAGAGAAACGACCAATTACATGGCAGAGTATTATCTATAATATATACAGTTGTTTAGCATTCTCTATACATGATGGGATATCCAACTTATCTCACTTTTCCCCCTTCCCTTATATTTTTAGAAGATGAATTCAATTCTTATTCATAGTGTGTGTGTGTGCTTGTGTGAAGGGGGAAAAATTCTAGCACTCCCAAAGGAATTACAGAGCGCACGTTATTTCAGCAGATCTAGATGTTGCTTCTACACACTTACCAAAGCATTTCTGCAGAACAGACCATAACATTAATGTTAAGAGAGCCCATTTCTCGGTACAAATGTTTCACTCAGTGCCTAACCAA
The DNA here is from genome assembly GCA_013389805.1 of Trigoniulus corallinus. Taxonomy (NCBI): domain Eukaryota; kingdom Metazoa; phylum Arthropoda; class Diplopoda; order Spirobolida; family Trigoniulidae; genus Trigoniulus; species Trigoniulus corallinus. The sequence continues at coordinate 26,530,463 of JAAFCE010008833.1, read as the reverse complement.
AAGGAAATCCAACATCGTTGAAACTGATGTCAAGGAAGAGACGCCCAATTTCATCTCAAAGCCGATAACGAACATGAAAGCTTACAGACATTTTTTTTGCCTCAAGCAAGAAAAAAAAGTGAGGCTCATCTGCTCCACTTGTGCTGGCTTCAGTACATGTTCTGACTATAAGACGAAAAGTCGTTAAGACAGCTTTTCGGATAGTGATTCCAAGGCGTGTCCCAAGGATTGGAGGTTGTTAGCAGGAAGATGAGTTAAACAAAATAAAATCTCTAAACTCAAGAAATTCGAGCAAATGACTTGAAATAATACTGAAGTTTTCACATATCTACAATAAGTATATAACGAAGCTTGTAGATGTATCTACTAAGTATCCATTATATTGTAGGCTATACAGTATATGCAAAATACGGAAAATTTCAGGGAAAAAAAAATCGCAAATGGAATAACAAGCATCGGGGTACAAAACAATGAAATTCTTTTAACCACCTTACATATTACATTGCGTAAGAGGTGAGTTAAGTAACATAATACGAAATTTACCTGAGAATTTGTCCGGTAAATCTATTTTCGATTAACCAATCTAGTCTTACAAGAAGTCGTAGAAAAATACTCTTCAAAATAAAAACATTTAAATGGAAATAACACCAACAAATTTGACTCAAACTTTCGCGTTCTATTGCATAATAGGCCTATTCCTTCCCGTGCGTGGAACTGATCATTTGGAATTACGGGCTATTCACAAACGTACGTCAAGTTGTTACAACTACAATTTCTAATGAAGTTCAAAGTCAACATTTATGACGTTTAATTGTGTAAAATATTAATAACGTATCATTTATTTTTGGAATGTAATAGTAGAGGGAAATATTTTTAAAATATTAATCAAAACAGGCTACGGATTACTGAGAAAGCTGTGTTAAGGTTGAATGCAAAATATGATCCATCCTTGTTAATGATGTCACTTCCTCTGAAGAGAAAAGAGTGTGGGTAGACACTTAAGTGTTCAGATTTGATGTCTTGTGAAACCGAGTTCACTCCTGGTTAACCTTCCGCCTACAAGGTGGGGGTCTCGGCAGACCCGAGACCTGCAAAATTGTGTCTACACATGTACCACTTTCTCCAATCTTAACCAACCTTTGAGTACCTGTTCTCCCATGTTTTCTTTACCTATCTAGGGAAGTTGGCAGGTCTCCTAAGTAATTAGCATATTTTATTTCTGGTTAAGCAATGCAACCCACGTTAATACCGACATGGGTGGCTGGTCGGAAACACTGGGTACTGAAGCAGACGTGGGAGCAGGATGTCCATAAGGATATGGTAGTGCCTGGGGTGGACAGGTACCTGGTGGGAGATAGGCAGGAGTGAAGAATTAGAACCTGCAGACCCGACCCTGTCATAGGTGGGATAAGGGTATGGTGATGATGATGTCTTGGGTTTCTAGGGTATTATAGAACTTTTTTAGCATGTTTCCAAATTATTTTCATTGCTTAACCTTTATATGGGTGGTATTTAATTCAATATCCATAATAATGCCCTTAATCTTAATATTTCATCCTTTAAAATCAAAGTCTTTTTGGGGTCATAACAGACCCCCACCTTGCAGTGTGTGCCAGAAATCGTCACCTTGTGGACGGATTTGCTTTTGGTGTTTTAGGGCCCATTAACTACAAAGGTCACATTGTGGACGGAAGTGTATTGAAGGTAGAGATGCTATAAGGTGAAATCTTTTCTAAGAGATAAAAGCGTTTACCAAAGATAGCAGCTTGTACTTTCCGTATTCGCCCTAATAATAGACAATAGTATACCTGTCATTAAAGACAAATGGTCGTCGTCATGAGGATCATCAAATCTAATTAGACATTTCTAACACTATTATCGTGTACCTTCGTCTGTCTCTTTGACTCAGTGGATGCGTGCTTCATTGATTCGTGAATGTGTGGTTGCAGGTTCGAGGCGAACCGATTCTTTTAGGGGAGTTACGAACCCCCAGTGTGCCAGCTATTGAAAATACACGCAGGGTTCACTGGGTCGGCTATTCTAATCTGGAACCTAGATAGGAAGTTGATGTCATATCCAATGAGTTACCAATAGCGATCACCTAGTATCTAACCATCGTTCCTAACCCCTTTCTTCCAACGTCAGTGGACGGGGCTCTAATGACCATTGAAGTTGAAGGGCCCTAAAACAAGGAAACACGGGCGGCTGATGGAAAGTCGGCTAATCTTCGTTGTGGGTCAATGTCTTTCCCAGACACCACGTGGCGATTTTGTCACCCACTCATTCTGCAATTACAGCTTACTCCGTGTAGAACTGAGGTGCACACCATACGATACCACATCTACTCTTTCCTGTCTGAAGGAAACTTGCTGTGACTTTCGTTTCACACGAATGCAGTCATCCGCCTTGGTCAGGATCGATCTTGCAAGCATGGACGTACGACAATTAAGTACGCTAACCGCTGAGCCATCGAATAAGCAACCCCCTAACCCTTTTCCCGCCTATGGCAGGGTCGGGTACCCATCTTGTCCTTCTGAATAGATAGAAAGGTGATATATTGGACAGTGTTTTTCCACAGTCGGTTGCCGACCAACGCTGCAGCCCTTACGCTTATTTATCGTCGGTCTACTGTTTGTTGGGGAATTGCACCCACTCTAGGGGGCGAGATCCTATACCTGGAAATTTTGCCTCATCTGCGCGTTGCATAGTAGAGAGGGTTCTATTACGTGCAAATGCCATCGTACACCACACGGGACCTCGGTTTTACTTCTCATCCGAGGGAAAGCGCACTCGAGGGCATCTCTCTCGCCCGAAAGAATTCAACCCACCTCGGTCCAGTATCGACCCTAGAACTACTGACGCAGTTACCGAGCGTACTACCTACTGCGCCACTGAGGTGGAAGCCGGGGAGTCGAACCCCCGTCTCTCGCTCACTAGGCGAAGACACTATATTACCGTGGATCGAGGACCGTACTGAGCTATTGAGATAGACAATATATAATTTATTCGAAAAATATTTGATTAAAATGGGGAGCTTCGTGGTCATTTGCTTGGAGATTAAAACAGTGCAATGAGAACAAATTCAACTCAGCAAAGGGATATACGTCAAATATCTTTGTGGTAGCCCGATAAAAATATACGTTATCAAAGTAAAATTAATTAAATAAAACCTAAAATGGTCTGTTCAGCAAGCTTCGTGAAGCATTTAATTATTCAATTTCCCCCTTCTATTAACACCAGGTCTCCTTCATCCAAATAAAATAACGATGGCATGAAATGTGGGAAATTAACTCATGTTGAAAAGTAGCCAAGGAAACATTGGACAAACAGGGAGAAGGAACCTGTATCGCCTCTAATTCAGAGCTGCTGAAGGAAGGTAATGCTTCAGATTAAAGTTAAGGGCTCAGTCGACAACGTGGGGTGCCAGTTGAAATTTACACAAGTTAAATGTAATAAGATAAAATAAGCGGGATGAAAAACAAAACAGTCCGAATCAGCTACCCGTTTTCCAAGTCAACAACTTTCTAAATAGATTGGTAAAGAGCGACATTTCTACAAATTTGTCTCAGATACACTCGTCCTTAGGCGCATGGAAATTAATTTTGGAAATGGTCAGCCTCAGTGGGGCAGAGGTAGCAAACTCGACTACTGCGTCAGGGATTCCAGGTTCGACACCGGATCGAAGTGGATTGCCTTCTTTCGGGCGAGCGACAGCCTTCCAGTGCACCTTCCGTCGGATGGGAAGTATAGCCTTGCTCTGTGTAGTGTACGATGTCATTTGCAATTAAAAGAACCCTTTCTACTATGCAACGGGTAGATAAGGCAAAATTCCCAGGTATAGGAGCTCTCCCCCTGGCGTCGGTGAAGTGCCCCAACGAACAATAACCCGACAGCAAATAGTATAAGGGCTGCCGCATTAAATCGGCAGCCAGCTGTGTAAAAATACCGTCCAACAGATCGTTCATGTGCCCCAGAGAGACAAAAATGGTTACCCGACCTGCCATAGGTCGGAAAAGTTAGCAGTAGCAGTTTTCTTGATAGATCTACGGACTGTGGTGAAGTTGCCTCGGTGGCTGAGATTGTGAATTGACGGACACGAGTTCATTGTAGAGGTAGATGGATTCTGTTGGACACAAAGGGATTTTTACGTGCGGCTAACATCGTTCGCATCACATGGAATCCCAGCTTTACTTCACATCCAACTTTCCTCTCTCCATCTGTCACAGTCGAATCTGTAATCGTGACAGCCTGTCACTGGAAGACTATGTACATTGCACAAGTTATTTCAAGAATGACTAGTCCCAATTGTGGGAGCAAGTAATACCTGGTGGACAATATATCGGAGTTCAATTCCCAGCTCTGAATTCAACTGCTTATAAAATCTGTCACATTTACAACTGTTGTTTCCGAAATATATTCATAATGATTTGTTATTTTATATTTTCATAAATTGTCCATAAATTAAAATTGAAATGTCGATGCTAATAATTTTTTTATTTTAAATTCTAGGCATGTGAGTGGTGGCTTGATGATATGTATATGAAAAATCGTCAAGCACTCCCCATCAACTCCAACCCTGCCATGATATTTCCAATGCAAAAATTCAACGGGCTGGATGACCTTTTGAGGTATGACTATTATACTGAGTATAGCAGCCTATTAAAACGCTCATTTGCTTATACGCTTTTGCTTACTCGCTTATAAGGGGTTTCCAACAGCCATTTTGCGTACTCTATTCCCAACTGCTGGAATTGGTTTCGTCTAATTTATTTTGGGTCGACCCATCGGCTACGAAGGGCGTTTACCGACGCCAGGGGGTGATCCTACACGATGTTTCCTGTATCAAAAGAAACTTGGATACCTCTAAATGTGGCCGACCTTGAGTATAACTAGGGACAAGATTTTATAAAAATTTGCTTTTTTTTTATATCGGCAACAGTGCAAAAAGCAAATGAGTAACAACGTGAGAATATAATATCGAACTGTGTCGGTTTTCTAAAAAAAAAAATATATAACCCCTGGATGCGGCCAGTATGGGACCTATGATCTCATAAGCCTATCGTAACGTCGGATCTGTGAGGATTCCGCGATTCATCGCTGACTTTGGTCTTCCACTACCCCACCTGCATTCCTCTGAAAGTTCTCATCCCCTTAGCATCAAATTCCCAACCCATCAAAGCCCATTTCCTGAAATATCTTGTTAGGCAAAATATTTCAAAGTCTAACTTTAATTCTTCCAGGAATAGCATACAACCATAGCCAGTCACCTTTAAATGAGAAATTATTATTCGAGGGTATTAGACTTAACTATTTCGAATGTGTGTGTATTGAATTGCTTAGTGCTATTGTGCAATAGATCAGACACCATGCAATATTATAACCAACAAAGTATTAATTTACCTGCCAAAATTTCTATTTTGTTGGTAGAATGCGATGTTGGAACAAGTGGGGTAGGCCGGCATCCCCCACAGACAACCCAGCCAATATTCCTGCGAGTTCCAGACCCCTGGCTGGGGCGCCCCCAGTGAGAACATGTTCAGTGGACCGCAGACCTGACCCTGCCACAGGCGGGATAAGGGTATGATGATGATGAAAGTTAACTATTATTATTTGGTGTCCATTCAGAGGGACAAGATGGGTACCCGACCCTGCCTTAGGCGGGAAAAGGGTTAGGAGTTGCTCTGTACGATACACTTTTTAAGGCCTACCTATCTCATCCGTTCTTAAAGCAATCGTTAATATTTTATTTGCAGACAAGCAGCGCATTTTGTTAACGGAATTTTGGATTTCAAATTTCGTCTAGAAAGGTAATTTCTTTCATTAAGCTTTTAATGTAAACTCCTCTTAAAAGTTTTAATATTTTGTAAGTGATTGAAATTGATAACGAATTGACATTAGTGAAAATGTCTGTCTCGGTGGCTCATTGGGTAGTAAGCGAAGTACAGTAGGACTGATCCTAGGCTATTGGCCGAGGTAGATGGTTTCTTTCGAGCGAGAGGGGAGCCTATAGTGCGCCTGCACGTACATCGACAAAATTTCACGGTGTGGGAGCTCTTCCAACGCGTTCCCTGTTCCAGCATTTTGTGTGCCGGTATGTGCTCCCACTAAGCACCCACTTTGGAGATTATCAGGATTTACCGGGAAAAGTTTTAAAAAATGCTCGTGTCCCTCCTACCCAGTTCGAATTCGACGTTTGATTTATTGTATTAAATCCGAACCCCGTCGCACACACACAACATTCGAAACAGCTTGCTTCTAAGAGGAATGGACCTGACAAAAAAGCAAGGGCGTTACAAATTCAGCTATCAGGCGGGCGAGTGAACACTAGCTAAACCCCGTTGCCGTCATGAGTGGCGCAAGAGGAATTTTTTATCTCTCTAGCCTATCTCAACCCTGTCTGTTCCCTTCGAGAAAGGGAAAACTAAATGACTTAACCGCTCTCAACTGTTCATTAGTTATTTAACCAAGAAGAAAGAGTGGGATCCTAACTAGTATGGTAATAAGCGTCGTGTTAGAAAATTATTGATCATATTTCTGAATTTTAGGATAGTTCATTCAGTGCCCGCCAGTTGCACCTGAGTATGCAATTTCAGTTTAAGCTCGGAAATGATAGTGATGATAATTAAGATCGACCAATGTAAGACATAAAAGACAAGTTGTACATTCTAAGAAGCAGTGTCATCTGAGATATGGAGCTGATAAAGGAGAGACATAAAGCAAGAGAGAGAAAGTGAAATAGAGAAGAGTAGGGGAGATATAATCAGGTTCAGAGGGGAAGGAGCAGTAGGGAGGGGAACATAAAGAGAGAATAGTTGGCAGGAATGATGAGTAGAGAGAATCCATAATGCTTTTAATGATGGCTCACTTTGGAATTAGTACAGTAGCCATAACCTGGCGTTGTCATGGAGACAAGGACCAGAAGGTGGAAATGAGGATGAATGCGAACACGAGAAGCTTGACAATAGGACACGACACTAAAGTATCGTCGATGGTATAGTAGCACTGCTGCTGCTGTGTTGGATTTTATTTCTGTAAACCCGTCACGTTAGTGAAAACTCAATCCTAGTTGACCATCGAGTAGCAGTCATCTTTTAATAAGATTCTAGAAGCGTTACTTTTTATAGTAGGAAGTATACATGTACTTATTTTTAAGATGAATCACACAAAAACTGCTACAAAGCTCTTAGTTTACTCAGTTCTCAAAACTAAATTTCTGATCATAAATTTAACCCCGGAAAATAAATCTAATACTTCAATAATAATACTTCTATTAAAATACGTACACTTCAGAATAATTTAAATTTGTCTAGTTTATCTTTAATTTTTTAAACCATTGCTTTTAATGGGCGGCGGCAGTTTTACTAAGTTAAAGGCTTTGGTACATATTTTTTCGGATAACCCTAAAATATGTTATCATTACCTATTACTCAGATGCCCAGTTAAATCCATTAATTGCAGATTTTGGATCAACAACTGAAAGATCACCTTTACCAAATAAATTTTTATTCTAGTAAAAAATTGCGGGACGGACATGGGTGACTTGTAAGATTAATTTCTCCCGCTTTACACAGTGGACGTATAGGTAGGACACTAAGCTCAATGTGAACAATAAACACTTTTAGCGTAGTTAAGAATATTTCAGGCAGGGTCAGTGAGAGTAACCTGAGGGTTCATAAACGGGAGGGGAAATCAATACAGGTAGGAAGGAACATAAATTAAATTGATACCTTGCTCAGATGATAGCATAGGTTATTACCTGAGCATGCAGAGTAAAGCTCAAGTCCTGAAAGGGAACTTCACTACACCTCAAAGATGTAGAGATTCCATACTGACCTTGACATGACCATGACCAAGGGTTACGCATTGGTTCACAAGAGGCAAAACTGTCCAGTTCATGACTCTCGAGCATCTGAACAAGAAATAAATTAAGTTGCCTAAAATAGATTTATAATTATGTAATTATGACATTTGGAGGTTCGTGAATGACAAAAGAAAAACAACATCAAGTGTTACCTGTAATCTAATAAATCGCAGCTTGATTCAAATGGAGTGATGTTCTTTGACATGATGTTTGTCCTAAGACAGCAGTTTGTATCTGGTAACAGCTAAAAAATTCAAAAAACACTGTTATATATGTTTCAAGCAATTTAAGGTTATTTTTTTACAATGTGTTGAGCTTTTACCAAATGTCTCTATCTACTGCGACAGCCAGGGAAACGCAAAAGCTCCGCCTGATGTTGGTTTTTCCTGTCAACCTAACAGGAGTACTTTTCTATATACTGTACAGTATAGGAAGAACGTCGGAACAACTCGACGATCAACGCACTACCACTCCCCACCCCTTCCCGCCCACCCCTCTTTGAAAATTAAATTTGACATTTAAGTGCTCCATTGACTGACAAGTAAAGTACTTAATCCATTCACGCAAGCCTTTGCTATCACTTTATTCAAGACGATATTTAAAACATGACAGGAATGCATACGCCACTTGCACTCTTCTTTAATTTATAATTGTCAACTTCTTTTCAACTTTCAGTCACAAATAATGACAGATTTTTTCCCCTCATTTATTATGAAAAAACTCGCCGTCCATGTTAACAATTTAAGATAGTTCACCTCTTTTAGATATATTCATATTTTTCATGTTAACAAAACCTAGTAGGGAGTACCATTTATCTAAATTATAGACCTATTTATCTTTCACTTTTTTTCTCGTCAACTATTTAGACAAGAGTTACCACTAGATAAAATCAAAGGTCAACCATTATGCATGGCACAGTATTATAGACTTTTGACAACTTGTCGCATCCCCGGGCCGGGAAAAGATGTACATTTTTACAAAGACGATGGATCTCAAGTCAATCAGCATATATTAGTCATTTATAAGAGAAAGGTAAGCATGAAATTTCTGCACAATTTTCGGAAGCTATGTCATTCATAATCAATTAACTTTTCTGCTTGTTAATTAGATCAGGATGATTTCCGGCATTTTTTGTACGACAACGAAAATTAAACAGCCGTGTGATATTATATTTAAACTTTGTAATCTCAATTGATGTAGAGGAATTAATTTTTATTGCCCACATCATTTTTAAATGAAATTCCATTTTAAATTGATTTATGTTAAGCCATTCAAATTGATTCAAAAGCATCCACTTCTCGTGTATGAGGTCATGCTCTACTTTCCCGACATGACATCTAAAAATTCTTTTAAAGATGTCACTGGCATATACAGCAGTTATATTCTTCTTGCGAACTGTGAATCCTATCGCTCCACTGCCAGATTTAAACCAGATCCTTAGGCAACCCACACTGTTATATCCTTGCTATCTACCTACATAAAAATTTAATCGAACTACCCAGGTAGCATCACAACCATAACACTGCACTACGGCCAGGATCGATCGTGCACAACATGAGCTCAGACAGACAAATAAATTATCGAGCCCGGCTGTGTACAATAATTAAACGTCATATGGGGGGGGGGTCACATAGTTAACATTCCCTCCTATGTGCACTTTCGCTATTAGTAGTTCATCCTGCCCAAGGCTGTGGTGGTTAGTCTGTAGACAATAACCAAGAGCCGATGGTTGATCATGTAAAGTCGACATCTCTATAACACTTAGACAACTTAAGACCAATTTTACTTATCTTCGATAGAAATGTAGTGTTCATCAGACTAATGGCCTCAACCAGGATCGACTTGTACGTTATCGAGGTCTGCGCAAAACTCCTAGCAGTAATTCAAAATGGTTTAAAATAAAAAAATTGCTTAGTGCCGAGAAGTCAAATTCATCAAAACGTTAACTTTAACAAACCATGGTAGTAGTTAAGTTGAGCCTGTTTATCGTGTTTGGTGGTTGAATCGTGGTTGAGCCTGTTTAGGTGCAAGATTACCGTTTTGGTGTTGCCATGTGTAGACAGATCAATTTTGTGGGTGTAGATACTCTTTCTATAATGACATAGGTACATGCAGTATTATTGACAGTCTGACGATAAGAAGTCCTCTAATAAGAGTATCAATAAATGGAAAATGTCATTAAAAATTCTGCATAAACAAAAGTTAAAAATGTTAAAATGAAGACCGGTTCAGGTACCTCACTTGGTAGCATGCTTGTGCCTTGATAGATATGGCGTGCTGGTTCGACCCAAACTATTGCTACTTTTCAAGAATGCCTTTTCTTCAGGAGAAATGCACAGGCTAGTCTTCATGATCCTATGTAGTGTACGCAACGTCATCTGTACATAATAGAACCCTTTCTTTATGAAAACAATTATAGGCAGGTTAAATGTTCTTCCTCCCTCCCAAAGCTAACATTAAATAATAAAATAACACATATATAAGATCACAGGGTAAATTAACATGATGAAATCAAGTCAGTTTTAACAAGCGTAGTTTAAATTTACGAAACACGCATGACACAGCGACTCCAGCATGAGAGGTGAAGAATACATGGTTTTTTTTATTTCTATTTCAAGTTTTACCTCGTTGACGTATTAAAAGGAAAAGAGAAAGTTCCACAAGACTCCATTTTTGCATCTCTGAAAAAAGTGATTGAGTTGGCCGACAAAGAAGGAGATACTGGTGATATCATGGGAATACTTACCGGTGATCAAAGGGACCGGTGGGCGAAAGCAAGATCCAAAATGTTATCAGGTAAGTGAGTGACACGTTATCAAATTTCATACTACATTTTTAATTATTATAATGAGGTATACTGTCCCTACATAAAGTTACCTAAATATCACAATTGTCTAAAATGAAATAAGCGGGAGGAACGGTTTACCTGGTTCAATGCCAGTCTATCACCAGACTGTATGAAAGTGTAGAACAGTTGAGAATTAACAGCCATTTTACCCGAATGGAAAAGTGAAATGTTTAGAAGATATATTTAGAACTTACGACTCAAATATTTACCAGAAGAGGTAAGAAATTTATGGTTAACAAATGCATTTCTAGTAGAAGTTTCAATACAGAAATCTTCGTATTATATGTTCGGAGAAATAAGACTTGTTATTGACAACGAAAAGTAGCATTAAAGCAATATTGGAACGTTAGAGGTGATAAAACTTGTTTTTATACCTCTTCGTTTGTCGATTTTAGTGGCTTTAGCGTTAGGCGAAGTTGGAAGCGGGAAATTTTCTCATTACATCTCTCGCCAATCCCTTCATAAAATATCTACCCTCTTCTTTTAAAATACTGCTACTGGCATCAATAGACAAAGTCACTAAGACATTCGAATAAAAACAGCCATTTTCGACAAGGACAAAAAAAAAGAACTGACAATTCGAAAATATCGACGTATCCTAGCAACCATATATGGGTGTGGCATCAACATCATTTGAAATTTGACCAATCCGTAAGAGATTAAAATAACACCGCCCGATATGGCGTACTGCGGTTTGATGCTTCCACCATGAAAAGTAGTTACATTCCAGGTCCACCCACCGACAATCCAATTGGAGAATAAGGAACGCCCAATATATGTTAAGGAATTCAAGGATGTGATGGTAGGTGTCACATTGTTAAAGTTTTCAGCCCAGGAACTAAAAACTACTCCTTTGACACACAATATTATTTTCACCCCTTTCACTCTATTCTCCTTTTTCTAAGGTTGATGTCAATAATCCACCGCTTCAATAATAATGGCAGACAAAAAGACATCCAAATAGACTTTAGTTATTCGCAAAAGTGGATGCTCTATTTTTAATAGCGGAGCTATACATCCGGTACTAACTAAAGGGCCTTTTATTTACTCAGTGGTCCTTTGCTGCTTTTGTTGATTGATGCTGCTCGGTCGTCTTGATATAATTTCGATGATCAACTATGTCAAGAACAAATAATGTCATTTTCTTAAGTATATTTAAATACAGGCCTAAAATCTTCCAGTTTCTAATTGTTGACGTGTAAAATGCATGTGAAAAAAGCCCCTGCTTAGAAACATAAATAGGCCGTTTCCCCAAAATTTAAGTAGTTTGTCAAGAATTGACCATCTATGGGGCCGCTAACTAATCTAAAATTTAAGTAAAATTGATAAGCATTTCGCAAACAACTTGACAACACTGTATCTATTTGCTCCGAAAACTGTCTATTGATGTCAAGAGGTGAGCTCTCATGCTTGAAATATATGAACAATATATCTCCCTCTTCCTTCCCCCATAAAGAAAATGCTGCCTAGAGCCAACAAAATTCATTTTGCATCTCTGAGTATAGAAATACTGTTTCTATCTTTCCCGCGGCACCTCACATAGGATCGAACCTGCAACCGAATTAGCTCATTCACAATTGGGACCTAGGTTATGCACCTTTTTTTTTTTTTACAGAAGGCACACTTTAGAGCTTTCCATTTCATCAGAGAGGATTGAGACATTTCGTAACTAAATTTTTTTTAAAAAAAACCTCTAACGCGATGGATGTGCGACAACATGAATCATGATGTGTAATCAACAACAGTTTGAGACACAAATCAATGACTGTGTTTGATTTGGCGACCACCAGTGGTGTGTCGACTTGAAAAATACAATGGAGCATGAAATTTGCCTCTTCAATTTCTCTTTGAGGCCTAATACCAATTATTAGATATATCAGACTGAAATAGTTATATGCTCTTCCACAAGGGACCTTTCTAGTTTCTGCCTGCAGGGATTCCAGAATGGGGGAAATAAATACAAAGCAATTGCAGAGCCACGTCATCTCACTTCTCTGCATTACACCTGAGTTTGACAGTGAATGCATTTCCAGGGGGAACTTTTCATCTGACGTCTGGGGAAGGGGTTGCACTTTATTGAATAAAATCGTTCACAGCAGGTATCGCCGACTTAATAAGCATTTAATAAGCCTTTCTCTTCCTGAAAAATAACATCCTCTGGGGTGCAATATAGAGGGTAGCTGGCCTCTTGTAGTGCTCCAGCAGGCCACTAAAATGGTAGGAACAGTAAAATCGAAGAAATTCTAGTTCATACCATAATTTATATCGGTCCGTTACAGAATGTTAACGAAATTTGAAGGCTTGATACTCGGAGCTCCCTAATCATTTGATGAGGAGGAGGACTTACCGAACATCTAAAACTTGAGAACTTTACCGATTGGCATGCAGTGTCAAATTAAGTATTTTAAAGACCAACTTTTGGAGGCTGTAAACGCTCATTTTGTGCACCTTTATGATATTACACTTTATAGAAGTAGAAAGGGGCCTTTATGTGTAGACGAAATTGTGTACATAAAGAAGACGAAGTTCCGTTATTATGGAACCGAACCAGCACACCACCAGCTCTAGGGTCAAGAACCTTATTAACTGAGCTAATTTTCGCACCCTTTCAAAGGGCGCGAAAAAGATAAAGTAATATTGTTTAGGGATAGTAAGGTAGTAAATTATCTATATGTGAAAGATGCTAACTAAAGCAATGAAACGTGGGTAAAGCTTTGTACCATTGGCAATTCTGGTCTCGACTCACCTTCTGTCGTACCACATCACCGCCTGTGCTGGATATCGGACCTTGGTCACATGCACGAACTATGAACGTGTTGCCATCGACACCATCAGCTGTAGATCTCATGGTAAATAATTACTTTCATTTAAAGAAGAGAAAGGTGTCGTCAATGACAGCTGTTTAGTGGACCCCATGTCAATACAAGAACCCTTCAACTTCCGGTAAAAGCATCAAACTAACATTCTATCCGACAGACAATGAGTCCAGACTGCTAGGTTGCAATCGATAATAGGTCTCCAACCTATTATCGTGCCACTGTTAGTTTGTGGGAAATAGTGTTGACATTTACAATACACATGAATGATTTCCCATTAAGTAACTCCCTCTTTTTTGTAGGGGTGAAGTCCCCTTTCTCCCCATCCACAGTACGCTCCTTAACGTCCTTGCAAATAACGATTATCAAACAATACCACTTTTTTATGTAATTTCAATGGAATGACTCAGGAAGTGAATGGATTACGTATAAAACAGCCTTGACATCCTGTATCAGGCGAAAATTAGACAGTTGTTAGCAACGAATGAACACAATGCTTTTTCAACGGGATGAATTAGTGGCAATTTCTTAAGATAACCAATAAATAATGAACTAACTATACTCACCATTTTAATTAGCTTGCTTAACTAAGTTAGAGGGAGCACGTCACACACCTGAATTACATCTGTTGTATAGAAATAGTTAAATTACCAAAATGCGATCTCTCAGTGTGTCCTGTGGAGCGGCGAATTGCGTTGGACACATCAGTTCTCGTCCGATCATTGCAGTTAAGCAACGCAACCCCATTTAGTACTGGCATGGGTGGTCGCTTGGGAAAACTGGGTACTGCTAATGCCCAAAAATCGTCGCAATAGTGTAGTTTTGTGCAGTCTCTGCCTAAGAACTACGCTGTGGACGGGGATCTAATTACCTTGTAGTTGAAGGGCCCTAAAACAACAACAACAACTCAGTGCTTCCCAGAAGCCACAGCCCTGGCCAAGCCTGGCAGCTTGCATACTGACCGACATTTAGTAAATTTTTATATTTGAAACTTCTAGAATTGTTTGGGAATCTCTGAACAACTCACTCAAATGGGCCCAATCCGGGCCTAACGAATTAAATTAGCCCCACTGACTTTAACCAAGCAGATTCGCCTAGACCCGCCCCCTCACCAGAACGGAATTCACACGAGCAATCTCATCCAAACTGACACAGCCCCTAACTGAAGCGAATAGACTTCATCTGAACTGACGCCACCTGGAGTGGTCATACCTCCAAATGATCTAAACAGTTCAAATATTTAACAATGTAAACGACTTGAGATTATGTGTTTTGACGACCGCGCTCCTACTACAAGTAATAAACCTAAAAGGGCCCCGTTGGAATTTACTGAATTTATAGAGCTTAATGACGCAATCCTGAACACTGCAACTGGGGTGTCGGCTTCTATCCGCTTTCTATCAGATGGAAACCGCACCAAAGCCTCGATTCAGATTTTGTGCCCAATGCCACCTGGTCGTTAAAGGACCTAATGCTGAAACACAAGTAGTTGCCTCGTATGGCATGCGGAGATGAACGTTGGTACCGTCAATTCCTAAAAGAGGCATGATCCAGATTTATGCCTATAATTATCACTTAGAAATTCCATCTATAGGCTGAGCAGAGATATATAAGACCCTAGGTAAGAAAACAAAAGGGAGACAAGTGCCACTTATTTATAGGTATAGTAATGCATTATGCACCCACTTTTCTTGCTATGTCATATCATAAATCGAAACCTATATGAGTGTGTAACGTCGATCAAAATTACTGACTATCAACATTAAACAAAATGTACCTAGGGAATACTGTAGGGCCATAATCTGCTTCAATAAAGATTCTTCTCTGCTAATACAGTAAGGAATCACATAGACATTTTTATTGTGTCCTCATAAATGTTTGTACCCAATACTCATAAAAGTATCATTTGTTGTCATAATTCCTATGGGAACCATCGAGAACGGGAATGTTAACTTCCTGCATGGAGTACAATTATCAGAATTGTCCAGAATTGGATAAACATTGACTCAGTACCATCATTATTATTGAAATTGCATAAAGCAATGTATAAAATTTATTACTTTTAAAAATTTTCATGGGCCGTCCTCGGTGGACGTAATAACGTTCATGACGGTAGATAAGCTGATCAAGGCTGGTGGTAGGAAAAATCCCCTTTCTATCATCATCATTCCTAACCATGGTCTTACATTCTATCCAATGAAAAGCCAATTTGGGATTCCCCTATCTTGAAAGAAGCCAAACAAAGGTTTGTTGACCAGGATCAACCTATAATCATGAGCACATTGGCCCAGTACGCTACCACTAATACCCTGTAGATCGAATGGAATGGTTAAGGAATTCAAGGCCAGACTGGCCATCAGAAAAGGGTTGACCATGATAACAAATCCTAAACAAACATGCAGAGAAGAAGAACCATTCTTAGACTACTAATACTAACCCTTTCCCACCTATGACAGGGTCGGGTACCCATCTTTGTCCCTCTAGATGGATACATGGATTATCTGTTGGGCGGTATTTTTACGCAACCGGATGCCGACCAAGGCTACAACCCCTATGCTTATTTATCTTCGGCCTACTGTTCGTTGGGGCACTCCACCGATGCCACAGGCAGCTCGTACACCTGAGAATTTGCCTCATATAGCCGTTGCACACTAGGGAGGGTTCTTTTACATGCAAATGACATCGTACACCCCACGGGGCCACGGCTTTGCTTCCCATCCGAAGGAAGGCGCACTAAAGATCTCTCGCCCAAAAGAAGCCAACCCACCTCGTACCAGGCTCGAACCTAGAACCACTGACTCAGTAATCAAGCATGCTACTTCCTGAACCACCGAGGCGAGTCGATAACTCTTTTACACTGACAAAAGAAAATTCTCACTTTTAGGAGCTCGATTCTCCCCTCAACGTGTTATAATTTTCTAGCGTTCCACTGCAAATCTGCTATTTCGACATAAAGCTGTGGTGTCAAACACGCGGCCCACAAGATCCTAGAACAGTGGTGGCGGACCTTTTTTTGAAGACGGGTCACAATAACACGGAAAAGGAGCAAAAAAGTTGTCCGTGGGTCAGTTGCAATCACTATTTAATTTCATGAATGAAAAATTATTATTAATAATGAATATATTAGTTTATTAAAGCAGCAAATAGAGAACATCATCATAATGCCCTTATCCCGCCTGTGGCAGGGTCGGATCTATGGGCTCTAACCTCCAGGTCCCCGTTCAATCTACACACTGTGATACGATAAACTATGTATGATTCACGTTCGGGTGGGTCACTTAAAATTGCATGGTGGGTCACAGGTTCGCCACCACTGTCCTAGAATAAGGTCCACGACCCGATGTAAAAATCATTTTTCGGTTGCTAAAATGTTTTGGGGGCCCTTTTTGCCTGCGACCCTCAGATTCAAATTAAATTTGGTGACCAGTGTTCATATACGAGTTTGACTTTTCTAACATAAAGGGTTAACTTCATGGATAACACCAGACAGAATCTAACGAAATACTGGAGACATTTATAGTATCAATGAATCCTTGAATGGAAGGGCTATAATTTCCTGGTGACTGAGGTTCACAAATGCCCTTCTTGTGGAAAGAGAGGGGGGTTGGGAAGCAACAAAGTCCATTTTCGTGTTTATGCTGCCATACGTAAAGTAGGCCCTAACCCTTTTAGTGAAAAGTAAGCAAGTCAGTAGATTGCAATTAATATATTAAATTGTTTGAAAACATGCACTTATCTTTCTGAATTACCATATACAGTAATACAAATATCGAATTTTACCTACTTCTTTCAATTCCTGACTATATTATAGAGGTCTGCGGGTTCAATTACGCGTCAAACTTTGAACTATTTATATGCTTGATCTTATTTCCATATCCGACCTCCAATTCTACAAGGAAACAAATTTTGATTAGTACGCAAAGGGGTATGAAGTAGTTAACATCTTTAAATTCTGACAAATACTAAACTCGCTTTCCGTCATTTGCATAATTGAATTATCCTAAGAAACTGCCTACTGAGCCCTCTTATCACTTCAGGACGTTTCATCCTTCTATAAATTGGATTAACGTGCAGGAAAATTTTCCAATAGTGGTCACTCGTGGACCCTTAATACCGTCTCTTAGACAACTAGTTCGACAATCTAAAAGTGACTTCCGGCCATTTTCAAAAGAAATGATGCGACGAACAGGAAACCAATTGGTTGCAAAAACGAGCTTGATATTATACAGAAGATAGCTTGAAGGGGGTACTCATATCGTCATTAAACACGAGAGCCAACTTTGGTAGCTCAATCAATAGTACACTTGATAATTG
The DNA here is from genome assembly GCA_013389805.1 of Trigoniulus corallinus. NCBI lineage: Eukaryota > Metazoa > Arthropoda > Diplopoda > Spirobolida > Trigoniulidae > Trigoniulus > Trigoniulus corallinus. The sequence goes on along the minus strand of JAAFCE010008833.1, from coordinate 26,512,624 downwards.
AATTCAAGGTACGCAGGTTCGCCCCTGGCCGCGGTTCGTAGATTCATTTCTATAAAAGGAAATATTGCAAATGTCCTTTCCTTTGGCAAGTAAAGCTGCAGCATCCCACATCCTGATGCTGTATGCACCACACATTACTTATCAGCTTATTTCTTTGTTTCGTTGGTGATTTAGGGCCCTTCAACTACAATGGTCAATAGAGCCCCTTCCAGTGTGTAGTTCTAATGCAGTCTACACAGACACTACACATTTACTATTTTTGGGGTTTACGGCTGTTGTAGGGCCCTTTAACTACAAGGTCATTAAAGCCCTGTCCACTGCGTAGTTCTAATGCAGAGACTGCACAGACACTACACTAAAGCGACGATTTTTGGGTATAAGAGGTACCAGCTTTGCCAAGCGACCACCCATGTTGATAAGAATACTAGCTGGGTGTGTTGCTTAACTTCAGTGAACTGGTGTGTCCAACGCAATACAGCCGTTCCATCGCTCATCAGTAATTATTCTGACCTTTCAAAGCTCATGAGCTGAACTAATGGGTTGCGCTTTCTCCTAGTGACCCTTCTATTCTTCATAAGTAAAAACGAGGTGCCACTCTTCGGCAGTTAAAGGATCATTTGTTTACTGCGGCCAAAGGGAATTGTGCAATGGAATGGCATCAATTTTTGTCGTGAAAACTCACGTTGGAGAGATGTGAACACACTTAAGAATGCTCCAGAATATAATTTAGTTGCACCCAGGTGCAGATTTCCAAATAGGTTAAAAAGGCTATAGCCTAGGGCGGCAAAATTCTGAGTTGTAAATTTAACAACTCTAAAAACAGTTCTAATAAAATAGTAATAAAAATATTATCTTGACACCCAACGCACCGTAACATTGGCTGATCGTCCCTTATTGGATTTGAGCAATATTTTTAGGGGCAGAACAATTTAACATAGGGTCAGAAAAATCGTAAATCTGCCCCTGGTTGTAAATTTAATTACCGGCACCATGGAGTGAGATCCTATACCTGGTAATTTTGCTAACCTACGTGAAAATAGGCCTATATTGTTTCCAACATAGATGGACATCATAGGGACATCAGTGGCCATCAGGGCTATACCAGTCCTTTCACGCTTATTTAAAGCAAAACTGTCTCCAAAATTACAATCACAGTTTTACATCTCATGTTAGGTACTTTCCTTTTATCTAAAGCCAAGAGTAAAGTGGTCTACCAATTGAGCCTCCAAGGTTGACTGCATGCCAACCTGACATCACAATCCTTTTAGTCATTTCTCACAATCAAGAGCTTGCATCTTTGACCCCAGCACCTGGACGGCGCCTTCAGTAGGCTTCGGAGGTTGTCCTAATGACAGTGGATATTTGAGACTGGAGTTGAAATGGTTGCTAGATATTTGTGATCATGTGAGCTATAAAATAAGAGCATAAACAGTGAACCGAATTTCAGTTTGATAATTTTATGCGTTAGTATCCATTATGTCTAATAATAAAAGGGTTGTTTTCAAGAGGGACATATATTGAACGTTAATATATAATAAAGCTTCAAATGCTTTATTATCGTATTTCAAAGAGAGGGAGGCAGAAGAACTATAGTTAGTTTAAATATAGAAAAGCAGAACGGTAGAATAAAGTTAGAGTCGTGAAGGTCAAATTACATGTTCACTAATTATTACTGAAACTGAATGAACATTTTATAATGACGACAAGTATGTTCAACGGGGATTTATTTTTAGATAAAGTTAATAAAGAAATATTAGATGCCATAGATAGAAGTCTTTTTGTCATCTGTATTGAGGATCCACTTCCTATCAACTTCAACCATCGCATTAACTCTGACATGACACAAAAAAAAATTCGAGATGACATCAACAAAGTGATGCAAATGTTGTATGGAGGAGGATCGAAATTTAACAGTGGCAACAGATGGTTTGATCAAGTACTTCAGGTAAGATATTGTCTTTTAAAATATCAGAGAAGGAGCAGTGTTATTTTCAATCAAATCTGTCGGTTTCCGGTTTCAATTCTAAGTTTATTTACAGCTTATATTTTGCACAGACGGTGTTTGTGGCGCTTGCTACGAACACTCATCAGCAGAAGGAATTGTACTTGTACAACTCTTGGAGCAACTTCTTCAATCATAGTAAGAAATCATATAAGACTATTACTATGTATAACTTCTGCAAAATTCCGGAGTAAAAAACACGAAATTTCATTTTGAATATTTTTTTCTATAAAACTGAACCTCTGTAACATCATCAGCCAAATGTTTTTAGTATAAAAAGCACTTTTATAACCTCTCGGATAATGAGTTGAATTTGCAATTTGTAGCTTATTAATATTGAAAAAAATTTTACCGAAGGATGCTTTCAATTTTTTAATACTAAACTGTCTTACGAATACAGTGATGGCTCACAGAGTCGAAATTTGGTAACCAATCAGTCATTCCCTGAGCCAAGAAGATTGATGTGGAAAGTTACAAATGAACTCAAAGAAGCAATCAAAAAAGCTGCTCACAGTCTGGATAAGTAAGTATGTTTTACAATAATCTGGCATGAAATATTCGTTGCTTAACCTGTTAGATGACTATCCCCGCATGTCGTAAGAGACAATAAAAAGCATTCTGATCGCTCGCCAACAATTCGTCCATGAGGACTGCTATCGTAGGTTGTGTGGGAATGGGAAGGAATGGAGTAGAACTTCGCGTTAAAAGTGATATCGAAATTCCAGAGAATTCACCACCAACAGACTATTTAGCTATACATCAACCCCTAAAGCAATGTTTCCCAAAGAATAATCCAAAAATCCCAAGGAGTATGCCAAATATTTTAGCTAGTGGGAGAAAAAAAAGCATTTGACCAGTAGGGTTTTTTTAGATTTTAAAGTGTATTTTAACGTCTAAGGTTAAAATTCTCTTTTTAATAATACTGACCGCTTAAAATCTAAAGAGCACTTTACATTAAAATATGAGGAAAAAAAAACTATAATGTTTTAGTATTTTGTAGGACCACCTGTTGTATTTATCCCAGTGTTGTTTCAGCTGTAATCTCCAGGTAGGCAGGCAAAGATCACAGCTAGGAGGATCATTGCCTTGGCCAAACACCAGAAGCATGAGGCCCTCTATGATCAGTCAGAGACAAAGGAAGAGGAGGGAGAGGTTTTTAGACTTGCCAAGGCTAGAGACAGGGCGAGTTAAGATATACTCCGAGTCATAACAGTGAAGGATAGCAACGGTAGGGTCCTGCTTCTTCCTTATGAGGGAAAGAGGAGGTGTAAAGAGTGCACACCCTACGTCCTACCACCTCTGGGGGGGGGGGTTCTAGACAGGGGCCTCAGGGGGGTATACAGGGGCCCTTAGGTAGATGAAAGGTCGAAAAGCTGTAGGCCCAAGCAGAGTCCCCATTGAAGTGTGACGTAGCCTAGGGAGCACAAAAATGATAGCTAGTGGAGATAGAATACCGTCTGCATGGCGGGAGAGTTGATAGTGCCACTCTTCAAGGACAAAGATGATGTCCAAAATTATAGTAACGATAGAGGTATTAAGGTATTGAGGCATTCCATGAAGCTGTGGGAGAGAGTAATAGAATGTCATCTCCTGGATAGAACTAGTGCCCGTGGAAATCAGTTCGGGTTCATGCCAAGCAGGTCCACAATGGAACCAATCTTCATTTTGAGGCAGATTATAGAAAACTACAGGTAGCAAAGAAAGATCTCCATGTCATCTTTATCGACTTGGAGAAGGCTTATGACAGTGCTCGACGACAGTTAATTTGGGAGACATGGAGGTTGAGGTACACCAAGATTCAGTACTAAGTCCATACCTTTTCATTCTGGTTATGGACGACCTGTTGACAGGAGTAGGAGAATGGGCCCTTCAGTGCATGGTATTTGCCGACGATATAGAAAAACTTAGCGATTCCAGAGAACAAGTAGAAGTAGAGAAGGGACTAAACGATATTAGAATAACTATAGAAAAGGGAGGGCTAAAGATAAACATGAATAAGACAGAGAATTTAGTTTTCAATTGGGAACGACAGGAAAATAATGGTGATGTACTTTCTAGGGGGAATTAGGAAAAAAGGTACAAGAGGTAAAGTACTTAGGATCAACGTTCCAAAGCAATGGGGATAGAGACTCGGATATGATTCATAGAATTAATGGGGGATGGTTGAAGTGGAGACAAGCAAGTGGAGTCCTGTGTGCTGGACGGTCCCACGCAGTTTGAAAGGGAAGTTTTACAGGACAGTGGTTAGGCCAGCTATGTTGGATGGATCAGAGTGTTGGGCAGTGAGGAAGAGCCACGGAAATAGACTGCAAGTAACCGAGATCCGAATGCTGCGGTATGTAAGCGGGGTGTCAACAGCTGGTAGAGTTTGGGAATGAGTAGCCTATGTTAGAGGTAGGCTAGGGGTGGGGGCATCATGTAAAAATGAGGGAGAGTAGATTGAGGTGGTATGGACACGTAGTAAGAAGAGGGGAGGAGGAGCTCGTTAGGTCCATTACCGGAGCAGGGGCAGGGGGAGACCGAAGAAGATGTATTAGCAAGTTGTCCGTAAGGATATGGTAGTGTGTGGGGTGGACGGTGACCAGGTGGGAGATGGACAGGAGTGAAGGGCTAGAACCCGGAGACCGGACCATGCCACAGGTGGGATAAGGGTATGATGATGATTATACCCTAAACTACACTTTAAATAGAAAAAATCAACATACTGGTCAAATGCTTTTTTTGCTCACTGTAACTATTAATGAATCGTTGGATTATGAGTGTTTACAATGAAATGAGTTCAAAAAGGGGTTACTAGGTAGTTGTAAAAAATTTTCCAAAGTTTAAATTGGTGTCAAGACTTTGGGAAACACTATCCTGAAGCTATTATGCAATCTTGTCCATGACAAAAGCTTTGAAATTCATGGTTATCACATTAGATTGATTCCACGTTAAATTCTTTTTTTCATTTCTCCAAATCTGCAAAAGAAAAGCAAAAATTTATGAAATGGTTATTCCCGTTTGTCTGTCTTTTTCAAATGTCTTTCTAAGATTAGGAGAAGATTTGGATTTTTACATACTCCGTTTCTCTGATTATGGGCGAGATTTTGCCAAAGCCAACGACGCCAGTCCAGATTCTTACATTCAACTGGCCTTACAACTTACTTATTACAAGTAAGTACTAAAATGCATCCTGTAATGGGCTATGGCAGGTTTCACTCACAACATTTCATGATAATGCCCGTTAACATTTTATTTTATTGTTTATGGCATACCTCAACACATTAATATTATATTAGTCTAGAGAAGTAAACAGTTCACTGACAAATGACGTGCTAACCCTATTAGTACTATTTATTATTTTATGGGCCAGTATAATAACCCAGTAATCCACCTAACTGCTCATGCGATGTTCTAGAAAAGGCTATGTGTTGTTTATTACTTTAAATAAGGAAATCAATATATTTTCAATGTACCTTGCGTGCTTGAAGGTTACTTAACTATTATTACTGTATCTCTACTATATCGTCACAATCAACGACCATGATTCTACTCCTTGTCACACCCAATCTGACGGTCAGTATGATCCTCTATACCTCATCAATGTTTACAATGAGTACTTGGCATCATCCTCCCTGAAGAAAGGGAGCCACAGTGGAAGGGAGAGGGGGAAATGACTGACCCTCTCTTCTCATCTATGATTATCATCCAAACACATAAAAGGTCGTTCACTCCCTTCATCATTTTTATGGGTTTTTATCATACAAGTTATTTACATATTTATGACTGACGAGAACACCCTTTAAATAATAAACGCGGGCAGGATGAAAGTTGTCAAAGAGAGCACTATGAAACGTCTTTGTATGTGAAAGAGATCTTCAGTGTAGTTGGCGCTGTAACATTAAGCAAGTGAAAGCAGTCAAAAGAGGAGAATTTACAACAATATTTTACTTTTTATTACACTAACTTTAACCTTCTTTGATTGACAGGGTTCATCGTAAATTAGTAACAACTTACGAGAGTGCGAGCTTAAGAAGGTTTCGGTTAGGACGAGTGGATGTGATACGAGCAGCGACACCAGAAGTACTTAAATGGGTTCGAGCAATGTGTGCAGATGATATCGCAACGGTAAGAACGTCTCTAAAATCTTACATATTTTAAAGTCATCATATTTCTCCGAATGTTATGGTTGACCAAGCACTGACAAAAATTTCATAACTTCAAATGAGGAGGGAAGGGGGGAGCTGAAAAGTTTAAAATATGGCCTGGGGACCCTCGTGGAAAGGTTATATTGTTGAAAAAATTAAGCCCACCTAGGTGGTTGATGAACAAGAATCATAAAGGCCACATCATAACTTTCAAGAATGGAGGGGAAACAATATTAGTACAATAGAAAGAATATGACGGGTGTTAGAGGAAGAATACAATGCACTTGCCCTTACTGAGTCCTTCCCTCTTTACTTTTTCATGATGAGATGTTAATGATGACGTGTGACAAAACGGAAATTGTAATTCTGCAGCTGTCACCTTCACCATGACACTCTTATAGACCCTCCAATGAATTCAAATGAGTCCAAACACTGAAATTCAATATATTTCCATTACTATGACAAAAATTTCATTTATATAGGTCTTGGTGGCCCGAATAATAGGATGTAAACGAGATTATCTCAACCGATATTGAAAAGAAAATGAATGATTTCGCCCATTCCTAGTCTTTTACTACTTATAAAACCTTTAGCGAAAGCACATATCTATTGATTTACACTTTAGTATAAAAAATAACATCGTTATGTGATTACAAACAAATGCACATGCCGTAGTCGTCTACTATATTAAATATATTTTATTAAAAATGTGAATATTATTATAGAGATAAAGAGAGTGGCAACAGACATCGTTAGCTTTTAAGGTTTCCTCGCGCTCCAGCTCTTTTTCTCACACGTATGGGGAGCCTTGATGAAACTGTACCTACCAACATGTATCTTGATTATACAGGATTAGGTGTGGAAAAGTAGATCCCCTAAGGATGTCTTCAATTTCTTACTACAGGCCTTCGTCTCGAAAAGTTCATTTGGGGATAGTTTTGGTCATTTTTTTCATACCCCATCCCATTTTTGCTCAGCATTTATTGTAGAGTGAGTGTGACTCAATCGTCCTAAGACAGCCCTGGTCACATTTTTAGAAAAAGTATGTTATTGATACCGTAACCTTACTTTGTACTTTCTTTACAGGTAAGCCGGTGGCTTATCAATTTACAATCCGATTCATGTTGTCTCTGTTTCAAGCAAATTACGTTTATTAAATGTTAAAAAAATACTTTAATAAGATAGATATTTACCTAATGCCGACTTTTAATTCCTCTTTTATATTTATGATAGGATTCCGAAAAGGTATCTTTGTTTCGCCAAGCCCTTAAAACGCAAACGGAAATTATGGCATATGTAAGTGATGATTATATTTTATTAATATATGAATAAACAATTTTTCATTATCATCCCTACTGAAATTCTAAGTATTTGAGAACCAGTAATTAAACCATGGCTGTGCAAAAGGACTGGGTATCCTGGTTCAAAAGTAAGTAGGTACTCTTTACTTGCTTATTCGTGAGCTGAACATTAAAAAGGATTATAGGATTCTTAAAAGGTAACAAAAATGAATTAATTTACGTAGGAATATCAAAATGCAGTAGTTATAATTTCATTGAAAGTTGAGGAGTCTGTAATTCCATTTGCACAGTCTTGGTTAATCCTATTGAAACAAACTTATGTTTCAACCTACAGTCGCCACCGGACTCCAAGTTTGTTTTGATCTCCTTCACCCATTCATCTAACTCTTTATCATTCCATACCGTAACCAAACCTCCTAACTTGCAACCTCCCTCGCTGTTTTTTCATAATGTGGTGTCCTAGATGCTATCGCCATATATAATACCCGTTTCTTAGAAACGAAATTTTATTGTACTATATCAAGCACTTGTATAGTAACCCCAGGACGAAAGTGAAAATCGTTCAATTCAAATGGGCGATACCGAAAGAAGAAGAATAATAATATACTTTCAGACAAATCACTATTTCGACAAAGTGAGATCTGTTAATTTATGGGCATCCCCTTCCGTTCAGCTTTTCGGCTGCTAGGAAGATTCTAGCAGAAGATACCGGCATCAACAGCTTCGCTTGTGTCTATCAAAACGCTTTAAATAAGGGACATAGTCCCATTTCGTTGGTGCAGTAACATCTTTGAGAAATCAATAGAAAGGAAATATTACGGTAGTCTTGCTAAATGCTTTGCTTTCCAAAATTACTACGGTCACTGAAAGACAGATTCTCCGAAAACGATCTAAATTCAGACAGTAGTAGTCTTGACACAAAACCACATGGAGTCATGGAGCCAAAATGAATAAATGCCCATTTGAAGAAACTAGTTGATTCCGAGAAAAGATCACAGACTAAATCCTTGTACAGACTAATCCAAAATGTTAGTACAGTATATGATATACTGTAAATTGGGCGTCTGGCTATTCGACTAGACAGTTCTCAAGGAAAATATAAATTTCTCTGGTACTTTTACGTAACGAATGAGGGCCCGCCTCGGTGGCGCAGTGGGCAGCATCTGTACGTAAAAGGAACCTCTACTATGCACCGGATAGATGAGACAAAAATTTCCAGGTGTAGGAGGTGTTCGTTGTGGCACTCCACCTGGCGTCGGTGAAGTGCCCCAACGAACAGTAGACCGACGATATATTAAGCATAGCAGCTGCAGTTTTGGTTGGCAACCGGCTGTGGAAAAACACTGTGCAATATATCGCGCTTGTGTCCATTCAGAGGGACATGATGGGTCCTGGACCCTGCCGTAGGTGGGAAAAAGGGTTAGGAGTTGTAATTCCATGAGCCAGTAAACGTAAAATAATCATCGAGTTGTTTATCTATTAAATGGTTACTAGCTTCCCTCCACCACAGACCCTGCCATAGGAGGAGTCTGTAGGAGTAATTACCACATAGCTTAGCTTGAGAGATAACCAAAGAATTAACACAAGGCCCTCTTCTTGGGTAGGGACACCAACTGGTTAGACCTAGAACTAGTTTATTGGATGTAAACTTCAAACGAGAAAGCAGCCTCATGTCAGTGGTCCCCAAATATTATGAAATATTCAGAATCCTTTAGTTAAATCTAGCTAATAATTACAATAGGTCCTCTACTGCCCCTTAGACAATGTCCGTCCTATCTTCAGTGGCTGTATAGAAATGGGCATAGCAATGCAAAAATGCGTCTTCAGTTGCAAAGTTGAATCATGCGTCAGTTGAAATATGCACCCCATTGAGGCCCTGAAGGGGGAGCAATTGGTCCATTGCTCCCCCAACATGGATCCGCCCCTGCCTCACATTCCTTTCAATGAGAAGTAAAGCTACGGCCCAGCGTAGAATAAAATGAATTTGGATCGTCTCCTGGATAGCCCCAAATAGACACTAGAAGGAATGTGTGGGCAAATATATGCTGGCGTTGTGGCATTATTTCAGCCGTTATCGGTCAAACAGATTAGGGATGAGGATGAGACTTGTCATACAACAGAAACTTACGTTTGACTGAATACTGACGCAACTTTTTATCAACAAATCAGAAGATGAGACAGAAGTTGCTTCAATAGGGCGCTGTATAGTGCTGCCACAGTTTCATTTTTTTTCTATGTAACAAATAATCAATACTGTATCTTTAACCTTCCACTATTGAATTCCTTTGAACGAGTGAAGAAATTTAAAATGCCAGTTGTACTCGCTAGACTAGTCCTTTCCAGTTAATCAATCGTTCCCATTAAATCATTCCCATCTAAAAGTTCCTTAATGTATATAATTGCCAAAATATATTTTGGTTGACTGGTCAGTTATTTCCTGCGAAAGAAAAGAAAGTTCTTTTTAAGTCCTTCGCTTCTTACATCATTATCATACCCTTATCACGCCTGTGGCAGGGTTCTAGCACTCCACTCCCGTCTATCACCCACTAGATCCCTGTCCACCTCACACACTACCATATACTTACGGACAACCTGCTCCCACGTCTGCTTTGGTTTCCCCTACCCCGGGTGCTTCCAATCACCTGCATTCCTGAAATGGAACTAACGAGCTCCTCTTTTCCTCTTCTCATTACGTGTCCATACCACCTCAACCCACCCTTCCTCATTTTTCCGCGATGTCCCCCACTTTCAGGCTACCTCTAATATACTCTTTCCTAATTCTATCAGCTCTCGTCATCCCACTCATGTACCGCAGCATTCACATCTCGGCTACTTGCATTCTATTTACGTAGCTCTTCCTCACTGCCCAACACTGATCCATATAGCATATCAGGCCTAACCACTGCCCTGTAAAACTTCTCTTTCAACTTAATTATGACCCTCCTATCACACAGGACTCCACTTCAACCATCCCCCAGTGATTCAATGGGTCACATCAGAGTATCTCCCCATTCATTAGCTATTGCCCTTTTTTTTTACCTCTTCACCCCTAAAAAGTACGTCACCGTTATTTCCCCGTCCTTCCCAATTGAAAGCTAAATTCTCTTCTTTATAGCGGGGAAAAGGACCTAGTTTGGTTTCAGGCTACCATTTCTTCCTCTTCTCATAGTAGGCCTACTTTTAAATCTTGGTAATGTCTAATCAAGAGAATACAACGTTTCTGTCTTTAGAATATCATGGGACAAGGTATAGATAATCATCTACTGGCCCTAAGAGAACTTGCGGCTGAGATGGGCCGTCCCACTCCAGAAATCTACACTGATTATTCTTATAAAACATCTATTCACTTTGTTCTTTCAACAAGTCAGGTACGATTGACTGGAATTTAATGACAATTAACGAAAATCATAAACACCCTAAAAGGGCAGCATAAGTTATTAAACTAACATTATGTTAATTGTTTTTATAATAGGTTCCAATTGCATCCGATTCCTTTATGTGTTATGGACCTGTTGTTCCCAATGGTTACGGTGCATGTTACAATCCTCATGCCAACGACATCATTTTCTGCATATCGTCATTTACTAGTGACGATGATACTAACAGTGAATTGTTTGCCATGAGTTTAGAAAGTACCTTATTGCAAATGAAGGAGCTTATTGAAAAAGCCAAAATGGAAGACTCCAAAGAAAATGTTTAAGTAGTGTAAAACCAGAATAGTTTACCTGCACCATGTTCTGCTGATAACAATTACATAATTCTCTGTTTAAAACTTAAAGATAAGTACATTGAAAGGTAAATATTAGATAACCACATACTGTATCTAAGTTTTGGTAAGATATTAACAGACCTTTCGTAGCTGAAATTTCTAAACGGAGATAAGGCTATTCTGTTGAATAGCACTTCATTGTTTTTGGCTTACTGAAATGTGCAGTTTTTAGATGATTTCATTAATAATACACTTAATTCACTGATGTAATGAATGATTTAACGACAGTACTTAATACTCCCAAACCTTTTTCGTTGTGAATACCACACCTTTTCGACATCGTGTCGAAAAAGAATTATGGCACAACGTTTCATGTTGTACGTACCTTTTGGATTTCCGCTTCCGTTTATTCTACTGTAATCAGATACAGAAATTAAAAGATAAATCATTGTAAATTAAGATTCAGAAAGAGTTAAGAGAACTAAATTATATTTTAAAAATTTCCTGACTATTTTTATTAATAAAAATTATAATATTATTAATGTTTTAATATACATAGAATATATCCTTGTATAGATGACTGCCTATGAATGTTGACACTTTCTGCACGTGAGATGTAAGGCCATAAAGTTGGGTGTCGGTGTTTTTGTTTGTCAAAAATAGTTCTCATTTATTTTTGTACAATTTTTGCGTTTTCAATAACTGTATAAGGCTAAATGTGCAATCAATTGTTAACTCTTAACATATGAATTAATGCTTGAAGTAAGTGTATTACAATAATTCTCTATTTTTACCTTCAGGTAAAATTGTATGTGACATCTAGGCCTTTACGTCTGCGGTAGGAGGTTAAATTTAATGTTGAATTATCGTTGAGATTTTAATGTTTGTTTAAAAATGATGGAGTTTAAAATGCTGTATATATGTTTCATGTAATCTTCATTGTTCCAACTGCAGTCGCATGTACAGTTTGTTTCTGTTGCTTTTATATCGTGTTGAATGTGTTTCTTTTGATTGAGGTAGAAGGTTACCAGGAACGACCGATAACTAAAGTAATAACACTAAACCAAAATAAATATTAGGAAACGTGTAATTAGGCAATACAAAATTATGTATAAATGTAGTAGCTCTTTATAATTATACGGATTAAGTTAATTTCTATAAACATTTTCTGCTTTCATTGTTATATGTTTGGCAGATAGTCATTCCAACGACTTACATGTTGACATGTGTTCAGTTCATAAATGAAAACGCTAAAAAAAAGTTATCAGATCATAAAAATATAAAACTTGTTGTAGTTACTTCTTGTGACTAGTGTAAAGCTTGATGGACAATAAACAATATAAATGGCATGAGAATATTGTGCTTCATTCGTTTGCAGCCAAGACAGTACCTTTGGTTGAAATTCAACTGGAAGGATATCCATGAATTATCCAAATGGTAATACGTCCTAAATAGGATCATTTTAAATAGGACAAACTAAAAAAATTAACTCATTTTTCATTTATTTTTTTATAGTTTTAGCAAGGAAAACTTCTGTTCACTTGCACTAAGGTAAAAGTTTTACACATCAAAGTATCACATACTATATACACATTTGGTAACGATAAATAACTATGATGAACATTGTCTTTCAAGGAAAAAATACTATTATTTTACAAACACACAAAAACACCTTGCAGAAATTGAAATTTATAAGTAAACATTTCAAATACAATAATGATACAACTCTGAAAGTTAGCAAAACAATAATATAATCTAAGTCGCTAGAATTTCCAAAATATAGGTATAATTGCACTTTTAAGGATACATATTTCTTCTTGCACCCACTGTTAGTCAATTCTGTCATCAATCCGGAATATCTAATGTCTGCTGTTCACTACTTATGAATAAACAGTAAAGAGATGACGTTAAAATAAAGATTCAAATCAAGTATTTCATCAGTTAGAGGCACATTCTCTTGCAATACACATTACATTATGAAAATACAACTCAACATCAGGATTTGAAAAAAGAAGATTGATTCACCATTAATAGTAGTGGTCTTTAACACGGTCTTACAGTCAGTATTATTGTCCGATTAATTAATAATAAATTTATTAAATCAATATTAAAATTACCAACTCAATTAGCATCACATAGTCAAGACTCTTGACAATTTTTCTCTAGGCCTATAGTATCATTTACCGTGAAAGCCCACTTTAACGTGGGGCTCATAGACTCACATAGGGTCCGTGCAAGAATTTCTGCAGTCTGACAATATGGAATAAAACGAGAAATCTTAGATCTAGTAATTATTTTTCGGTTTATAGAATATGAATTCATTTTAAACATTTATAAGAACTGAGGAAGAGGTCAATAGAGTCTTATAAGATTTAACAGGGGTTCATATAGCGTAGGCACAACTACAGTGAAAAGAAGGTCATTTGGTTTCTGCAACTTTACTAAAGGAATCAAAATGCTACACACCAGAATGAAAAAGAAAGAGCACAGTGAATAAACTAGACAGAATATTGTAGGCCCTCGTGTTCTAGTAGATTAAAACTACAATCTATTGAATCCACTATAATAAAAAACTAAAGTTGAAAGGTCCCAAATATATTGGCAGACAGCAGTCTAACGATTAGACTCAAGACTTTGAGTGGAAAAAAATTGTGTCAATGGAAGGAGAAGGGCTATGAACCACTGATTAAAGGAATTATGAATTGATAGGAAATAAAATTAATCAAATTCCATGTGAAATCACATACAGCAATAGTGATTTTTTTTAAAAAAAAATGCGAATTTGTGACGCTTAAGAAAGAAATCAAAAATTAAGAGACCTGCAATATATTATACCCTACATATAGCAACTCGTTTAGTAAATCAAGAGATATACTATAATAATAATATTTATAATAAATACATATTTGTTTTAGTACAACTAGTACATAGTTATGAAATTGATTACCATTTATTAATTATAGTCTAAATTGACAGCAAACAACTGAAGGTGGTCGGAGAGCTGGGCAGAAATGAGCTAACCGTGCAGTTATTTACCTTTTAGGGGCAAGCATCACTTTTCTAACAGTAAATTATATTTAAAATGCTCCAAATCGTGGTTATAAAGGGCAGGGATTAACCGATTGATTCCAACAATACCTTAACTACTATCTTAATGACTTGAAATCTCTTAACTGATAATTAATTCACTATATGTCAAATCGAACTACATTGCATATCGTTGTCTCTAATTTATGTTCCACCAGTTCTTATTTATACCAGGGGCTTATAAAATAAACTTCAAACTTCTAATTAGTTAAATTTTATAACTAATGTACTTATATATAGATTAATCTAACAATTGTTAAACAATACTATTGTATGGTAGGTAATCTAGAACGAAAAACAAGTTGTTAAAATGAAGAGTTTTTTTAAAATCCGAGTGAATGTCAAAATTCTACCCACAATAACTTTAACATTGTCAAGATCATATTGTTAAACACAAATTCAGGTTAATAACTAACTAGAGTAGTTTAAAATATATTTTTTTTTTAAACAAGAACATTATTATTACATTGAAAACACCTGATAATCTACCAAAGTGATTCCATTTGTTGATTATGTGCATTTTGAGGAGTAACGAAATAAAATCAATGCAATAACATTGCAGCTAACTTCCATTTCCAAAACTGTGACTCTCTTCAATCCAATAATGAGAAAAATACTGAAAGGGCAATTTAAGAGCATGGTCAGATGAAATTGAGACCATGTTTCACATGCGTGACCAGAAGTCAAAAATTATAACAGGAATTTTTAAACATGGCAATATCTGAGTTGAACACAACCGCCATTAAGAAGCCATTCAAAAAAGAGCGAAATCTTTTAAGCTACGTATCGCGCTACGTAGTGAAGAATACGAAAATTGCTGTTCAAAAAAGCTACGTAGCAACTTCGTAGCGTAGGGATCGAATTCTTTTAAAACTGTAGCCAAAACTTCGTAGTGCAGTTGTAGTGCTACAAACGCTACGCCTTTTCGAGCAGGATTCTTTGCGTAGTGCAACATGGCGGCCCCCACAGAAGATATTGCAATTGAACATGGTGGACTGCAATAGGGTAGTTATTGACAGTACCCAAAAATGAAGCAGAAAAAATAAAAAATTGTATAATTTTCAATTAAAGAAATACTTTCATTTTAAAAACATTAAGAACATCATCATCATACCCTTATCCCGCCTGTGGCAGACTCGGGCCTGAGGGTCCACTGAACATACTCCGACTGGGGTCACCCAAGCCAGGCGTCTGGAACCCATAGGAGTATTGACAAAGTTTGTCTGTGGGGGTGCCAACATTAAGAACATAATATTTTATTAAAGGAATTGAAATAGTTTAGTCCTCTTAAGTGCGTTATATGGCAACATGGAAGCCTCCATCTTTGTAGCGCTACACATGTTGTTCAAATAGCTGCTACAGGTAGTGCGCTACATGAATTTTCATGACGTCACCGTATGCACTACGTATGCGACGCTACAAGTATTTCCGTAGCTTAAAAGATTTCGCTCAAAATGTGCTGCCAAAGTATAATTAACGTCCATACTCGTTATATCTCCAAAACAAGTTAAAATGGCATAGATCAAATCATGATGTCGAAAACGCGTCTCAAAGGAATAAGCATAATAGATAGAAATAAGGTTCGTGCTGGAAATCACCGGACAACACTGGCCGAAGGTCAATTTCCAGACGTCAAGCGGGGAGCTCCTACACCTGAGATTTTTTTCAATCTAAACGTATATTTCCCTCAATGTATGAAAGGGTCCCTTTACAAGCAGTAGACATTGCACACGCCACATGGGGCCACGGCTTTACTTTCTCATCTGACGGAAGGCGCACTTGGAGTTATCTTTTCTCTAAAAAAAAAAACTCGCCCACGAACTCACCAATCAAGCACGCTACTACTTAGACACCGAGGCCGGCTATGAGATGTGGAGTATCGAATTACTGTGTTGTGATAGCAAGAGGTAGGCCTACATGTGCTCCTACTGTTCAATATTTCTCAAAATGTCAGAGGTTACATTAAGTAATAAATCGAAGTCGTCCATTTCATTACACCACACTAGTGAATACTTACGGAATGCAATCGACCAGTCGTACGATAAAATGTGTCCGAGATTAACAAACTGACTAAAAACTTCAAATCTAAAGCCTTCACTTCCCGTCTATGTGCAGCCTGCCTTATGGATAAACTAGTGAAACAGCTTGATATGAAAGTACAGCAGGTGCTTCAATCTATGGCCGAGATTACATCGGATGTGGACAGCTACCAATTTTTAGCCAGAAGTGAGACCATTTAAGGTACGGGTGACCGGTTGCATTTATTATGTATTCGCCAGTCTTGTTTTAGGCTATACACAATGAGCTACTTTAACTTATACTTAATGAGAAATAACTTTTAAGGGCTCTATCTTCCTCACAGTGTCAGAGTTGGACTGGTCCTGGATAGATTTCGTAACTAGGCATTCGTTGTCTGAATCTCTGTTAATATAAGACGCCCCTTTCTAATGGTCCATAAAAAGTCCCTAAACTATTTTAAATAACAGATACCCGTACAAATTTTGAAATTTTGCCGACCTACGCGTATATTGTTCGGCATTGAAAAGGGTTCTTACATGTGCAGGCGACATGGGACCGTGGTTTTGTTGACTATCCGAAAGAAGGTGTACTGACACACCTGTTTCTGTTAGGATGGAACTAGCTGGCGTTCATTCAAGGAAATAAAGGAAGGAACAAGCAAATAAGGAGTGAACCCATGGGTGAAAAAGCCCTAGTCTCTATTGAACAGGCCGTTTGACCACCACTCAAGTGGCCAGAATATTTATAATCAAAGTAAAACAACTCTACTGATGCCTTTAAGTTTCCACATTTTGAATGGCATCACAGAGGCTCTGTAGTGGCCACACGCAGAAAATAATGATATGATGATGATAATGATGAAGGTAATAAATTTTCAACTTATATACATATTCACATCAACATTAACATATTTACTAATTTATAAGAAAATATTCACTCCTCCATATAATTAATATATTGAATACATGCACTAAAATGATCACGTCGCCATTCTTCTGATAGAAAACGTTCCTCCTCTTGTACTTTAATATTTATGGAGTGAACAATAATTAATTAAAACGGTGCGAAAAATATTTCGCGACAGTAGACATATATTTTGAAATATAACAAAGACTGAGGCAGGCAATGGAAGCAAAATGGCCCCTAACCTTTATGACGGCCATTTTCGTCTTATATCAAGAATGGGATTTACACAATGTTCAATCCAATTGGTGGCAACAATGATAAATATATACTTTTTTAAAACTGTAATAATGAATTACTTTGATAGAGACCTTTTCTTTTTAAAATTATTAGCAAATGAGATCATTACGTAGATAGTATCAGAACATATATGCACGTGATTCCAGTAATTTCACAGATAGCACTGTCTATAAAACCACAACAACAAGACCCCTTATTGGAGAACTTAGACACGCTCACTGACCAATTCGGCTGCTGGTGAAATTCTTGAAGTCGGTGAATCCGAACTGTCAAATTTCATGTAAATAGCTTTTCCCACTGGACTTTGTGTAGAATTTACCGCATTTTGACTAAAATAGCCTCCAATTTTTGGTTTAATATGGCGATTGTTCATTTCCATATGCACAATTTTCATGAACTCAATTTGAGCAGCTAATTTTTGAATTTCCTCCTAAGAAGAACACAGAAATACGAGAACGATTTATAATTTTATACAGAAATGAAAGATACTAAACAAGCAAAGTGCAGTATTAAATAATCTATGCAGATATTAAGGGTGGTAGTTCCACTCAGGCCCGGCTCGTGAGTTTCAAACGCCCTAGGCAAGTGGGTCAATCGCCGCCGCCCCCATTAAATTTAATGTAGTTCTAAATTGTCCGAGCACCCCTCACACTCTTGGTATTTGTCCCATTGCCAATGCATTGCTTTGGCTCTGCAACAAGGCGCCTTGAGAAAGCCAACATTTAGAAAATGGCCCCACAAATCAGAGAAGTTTGGGCACCCCAGGACTATGGAATATTTTAAATGACGGATAGACTGTATGGCAGGGAACTACATCTGAAATTTGCCTCCCTAGGCAGCCGCCTAGGTTTGTCTGCCCCATGAGCCGCCTATGGTTCCACTCTTGGGGTCTATGAAGTAGGCCTACTGATACCTGCTGTACCCCAAGTAAAATGACAGGTAATAAATAGAAAATATAAACCGGGTGCAGAAAGGGAGCTCAGACCAGTAATTACCAACGTGAAGCAATTTTAAGTTTAAGGGGGAGGGGCGATTCAAGAATGATTATTTTTTTATATGACTTAATAATATTTTTATTGTCCTTTACAATTTCCTAGCGATTTATTCCTCAGTACATATACTGTCCTACTGTGTTCTGATCAAGTTGTCATTTTGTATTCATCCAGTGAAAGAGTTCACTTTTCGAATAATAAGAAATATCTATATGTTACCATGAGATGCATCAGAATGTTACATGAGCTTAGGAGGGGCATGGCCAGAAAATGGTTAGAAAACGCTGTCCTAGACGATGGCTCTTGACCAAATGCCACAACCCTTTTAGTGGTGTCTTGCGATGTGCAGGAAAACAGTTGACCTCATAATTCTACCCTTTGAAATCCATTCATAATTAGTTGCCCTATTCGGAGAAATTTCTATTTAACAATCCGCAAAACAAGCTAAATCTAAGTGCCTGATGCCCTTTGATGTTGACACTAGTTTGGATTTTACTGCAGAGCATCATAAATGTCAAAGAGTAAATTACAAATCTCTACAGACAGAGAAAAACTTTATATAGGAATTCTTCTAATCGCGTCTAAATGGTTGGATCAGCTGTTTTCTGGTTCGTGAATTGGTTGTCATGGACCCGTGGAACGATCCCAGACGTCCGTGGACGTGAAATCGATTTTCAGTAGTGAAGGCAATTGAAAAGGTCACGTTGTACCAGTAAATGATACGAAATGCTTATCACCCAAAGGAATTCATTTAAAATGCAAGTTGAGTGCCAGTGGATGTGAGCTCATTTATGAGTGAGAAAGACATTTCATGCAGAATAAGGATGCCCAAACATCCCTCATGGTGATTTTGCGCGCCCCCAGCAGACTCGGAAATCAGCTGAAACTTTATCAAATGAGATCGTGACTAAAGTTGTCTAGACTAAAGGATTTTATAAACTAAGTGAGTTAACAATTATTTCAGACTTGTAACGTTATGCGGCTCCCAAACAGGAGGCTTTAATCCCATTCCAATTAATGGTGAGGCTCTCTCTCTCTACTAACAGCTCTAAATCAGCCTGTATTACTTATTTCAAATTCCCTATCAGAAATAATATCCTATGTGAGTTGCTTGCAGCTAAGACGCATGGAAAGTTCCTGGAATTACTTCACCGTCGCTTAACAGGAATGGATAATCCGGATCAACGTTTTTGGGTATATAAATCTCATGGATAAATCGTAATTAGAGTAGTGTTGACAATCAGTAGTAAAAAGTCTGCAGCCTGTATTTTATAACAACTTGTGCAATAAATTTCAGAATATAAGAGGGAGGCACGATATGTGCACGGTGAAGTTGTTGCTAAATAAACTCCTCATCGACTGAAATATGAAAATCTGACTCGATCTCATTCACTTTTTAAAGTTGTTAGAAATAAAAATTGTTATAATTTAGTAATCCTCTTAAAAGTTAAAGGTAGTTTTCGCATAATCATTAAATTATAATCAGAAATGTTTTGCGAACGGTGTTGAATGATCATCATCTACAAATAATTTTAATTAGACCCCAGCTTTCCCTAATTCCTGTTAAACGATGAGATACTTAAGCGTAGGAAGCTTTCCAGTTACCTGAACATCTCAATTTATTGCTAGCTTGTCTTCGTTAATTAAACTTAAAAAAGGACCACTGTGGCGGGGTGGGAAATACCACTTAGAGTGAAAACCATCGTAATAAGGATACTGGCTAGCTGTAGAGCAAACATTGGTTGAAGATTTCTGAAAATCGGAGTAAAAAACTTATTGAAGAATAAGTTAGTAGAACTCAAATTGATCAAACAATAAAACCAAATAATCAGCAATGATAGAAGTGCTGCTGTTTACTTGTATTAAATGGTTTGGACCATAAATAATTGTTTATGGTATCACTTGACAGCATTTGATAGATTTAAGAATCACATGAGGAGTCTATTTCTCCTAACCATATTAATTTTTCACTGCGTGAGAACTTATATTTCAAAGCGTAGAAAGGTAATATTACCTGTATATAGACAGGGGAGGCTCAAACGTCGGTTTTTCTGGCCTCAGACCGAGGTACCGCACTTCTAAACGTCTAAGATTTTTCAATAAAAAATTCCTTTTTTTTGGAAATATTTGGGGTCTCATAACTTTTTCCTCAAGCCCCGCAAAACCTACAACCAGCCCTGGTTATAGAATAACGACGTGAGTGTAATTTGTGATCCTCTCCAAAATTTTATTAAATATATAGGACACTTTCATTCCGCTCAAATGCAAAGCGAACTCTTTCCACATGTTTAAAAGGAAAATGTTATTACTATCAACGAGAACCAATTTGGTAGATGTAATAATCAAGAATTACATCTGAATTCTGCTTAGTAATTTGTGTGAAATAGCATAAAATGCTATATATTACGCCAGATACATGCATTTGTCTCACCTTAAGTTCTTCATTTTCTTGGAAGAGATCAGTTGGTTCTTCGTGAACCAAGCCAATACCATTAAGTGAAAAAGATGCTGTAACACCACGAGCGCGAGCTCGATTATCATATACATCTCCTTGGCCTTTTATTACACGATAAAACTGAAAAAAATAGCATCCAATGCGAGGGTAATAGGCAACATATTGATTGGATCACATTCTCTTCCTAGCGCTTTTTTCCTTCCTCTAATCTCGGTTCCCAATTGACTGTTGAACGGTGTCGACTTCGATCAATCTAAAACTCTACTTAGCTATGAAAACTAAACTGTGACTACCATTTTAAAATTTTATCTTCAACATTTTATTTATACAGCGGAAGGAAATTAAATTAAGGTTGAAATCCATCACAATTGAAAGAAAACGCTTTCATGAAAATTGAAATCAGGAATACGAAACAGTAAACTATGCAAAATGTTATTAACTTTATAAGATTTTTAAAATCAATACAACGAATAATTTGCATCAATAATTACTATATAACGTATATTACACTTACCTTTGGTCCAAATACTAATAAAATGGTGACAGTGGTACTGAGTTGTGTACGTATAAATCCAAAAAAGTACTTTAAATCAGGCGGAGCTTTAGGAAATATGAATAAACTAAAAAACAAAATTAAAATAAAGTGATTAAATTAGGTTTCTTGGTAGTGAAATTAAGAATTATAGAAAATCTTATAAATAAATAAGAGCATTTTGGAAGGTTAAAAAAATTCATAATTTCTACTAAGTTAAATTCTTTTAAATATTTTTGCCATCGTACAATAACTGAGTGAAGATTCAAGTATTTTTTTTTCCAAAAAATAATGTTGGAATATACTTACTGTATGGCAACCATGATGATGTTTACCAATGTAATACTATAAATGGCGTAACTTATATGCTTGGCTTCGTTAAAAAAAGACTCGGCATTTCTGACGGTATAACAAACACGAATTCCCCACAACAAAAATAAAATCTCTCCTGAAATGAATAATGAATATACACAAATGTGTATATCAAAAGATACAACAAAACCTTGTTAAAATGGTCAGAGAGCAGTGATTCTGAGCTAAAATCAATTATGTTCACTCACCAATGGCTAAACTGTGGTCCCACCAGTCATAAGTACATTGCTTTAATTTTAATCCATTATAATCACTTATGTATACGCTATGTGGTGGCGATGACACTGTCCAAGTGCTCAAATAGATCACCATTACTAACAGTATTGGAAACAACCACTGCAGCAATTGCTTGTCGGTTAATTTTATTTTATGAGCAGACTTTACACGATAAGTTAACGAGACCCTAAAATAGTCAGAGGAAATTTTCAAGGATGACAGCAGAGACAGTATTCCACGGTTATAACGAACTCTGGGTCAAGTTTGCACTTTATAACAGTTATTCCCTTTAACTTCGGCCTAATGAGTTCTGAAGATCATTTAACGATGCCAATGGGTAAGCTGCTACATGGCAGATTTAAACGCATATTTTACAGAGTGAAAAACGAATTATTTTATAAGCAGTTTTCTCACTTCCTACTAAAGGCTCACAGATTTGTTTTCCTGTAAAGCTGAATATCACCAGAAAGTAAAATATAATCATCATACCCTTAACCCGCCTGTAGCAGGGTTGGGTCTGCGGGTCCACTGAACTGGGGTCACCCCAGCTAGGCGTCTGGAACTCACAGGAACATTGGCTGGGTTGTCTGTGGGGGGGGGGGGATGCCGGCCTACTTTGCTTGTTCCCACATCGCATTATACAACCAAAATAGAAAATTTGGCAGGTAAATTAATGTGTTGTTGGTTATAATATTGCATGGTGTTTGACCTATTGTACAATAAAAATAAGCAATCCAGTGCACACACACACATGCGAAAGAAAGTAAAATATAATAGTGATTCAAAAAAAAAAAAACTTTTTCACTGGAATTTTAGTTGGGTTAGGGTTTTATTTGCTGTGAAATGTCTTCCAACATTCAAACTTTCATTCGTCATGGATTTTCTAGTATTTTCGCATTACTCCAACATTTGGAATCAGCCCTAAATACTCGTTATAACCGTTGGGCGATTATGATTTATCGGTAGAGTAGTCAACCTTCCTATCTTCTTTCCGACAGGGCCAACAAAAATTATTGAATCTGTTCGTTATATCCCTCGTATTTCGTTATAACCGTGAACTGCTGTCTGTTTCAGCAATTTTACGGTACTGTAGGTTGAATAATTCAATAAGATACCTCCAAGTTTTTAGAAGAAGAGCACTATAAGTAATGCAGAAACCTAAATGTCTGGTCCATTTTGTTGCAATACAACTGTACATATCTAAGACAGGAAATATTGCTGCCATCTACAAAATATCATGAAAAGAACCCTCTCAATTTAGCACAAAAAAATCACACTTCAGTAATAAATAAATAACTTTTTTTTATGTTAATTAGGAACTCTTAAATGTATTACACGTTAGATTACCTCCATGTACATAATAACGGCTCCAACGAGAGTAATACACAAAAAAATGGGACTGGTGACTTTGATAACCTGATTTGAAAAAGTATGAAAGGAATTCACACATACATGTACATCTCAGATTAAAAAAGATCAGAATTTTATTTGCATTTTTCTTGTACCTTAAGTTTTCTATAGTTGTAAACGTAACCCATGAGTAAAATTGTAAGAAGGATGCAAATAACAGATATAGTCAGAAGAGAAATTCTGCAAACGATAATTGCATTTAAATTAAATAAAACACTTGCCCATTTGGGATATCAATTATAATTTGTCTAAAATACCTAAATGGCCAATTATATTCTGCCAAGCATGGAGAACCATCTACACAAGTATCACAGCCTGCAGGGCATCGTTTACAAACAAACAACAATGAATATGTAACGCTGTAATTACGGAAAAATTAATATACATGAGTTTCTGAGATATGAAATCTTTTATGAGCAATAACAACTTTTTATAAATCTATGAAATTAAGCTGCGTACATCAATAATTTAATGGTGCAAAATAAACTACGGGTTAAACATATCACCCTGATTCTCAGTATTAATCATTCAAATTATAAGGTTCTCAGAAAATACGACGGATTGTATGAAAAGTATATCCTGAAATAGACATTTATTAGCCATTATTCATAAAGTACCAATTGAACAACTAAACGACTTAAGGGTTTTCACTCGTTTTTGATAACAAATAAATTAAGATGCCTCCACTGACTACATTGCGCCATAAACTTGAGTTTCTATCCAACAAAATGTTCACATATAGCCCCCAACTTCCAGCCTTCTAATGTTTGATGACGGTCTCCACCTCGTCATTCCACCACCATGTCCGCCTGCCTTAGAATGTACCTCCTACTCTAGCATGGCCTAGAATGGCTTTCTCACATTTTGTAATTTTTCTGGTGACCCTGCCCCACATCGTCCTCCTTCACTGGCTGTATACAGTATATATAAGCTTGTAACTCTCCCCAAGGGCCCTTGAAGTACCCCACCTTCCACCTACTTTTTTTTTTTTTAGAAAAGCTACACTTTAAGATACACCTATGCTTTAAGATATTAATTCCCCTGTTTTTCCTATAAGGGTCCCCACATTCCACGTTCCTAATCTAAGATTAGCCCCTATTCTTTATAAAACTGCTCTGACTGCGGGGCACCCCAGCCAGGTGTCTGTGTGTGGGGGGGGGAAGCCGGCCTACCCCACAGAAGAAACTGGATGCATTATCTGCCACGGGAGCTGACGTCTGCACCTCCGTGATGTTGCGAACGCATGATAACGATGGCCCAGGGCTCGCACGCTCACCCCTGATGACCGCCGGCACTGGGGATTTAATCCCCTGCATCATAGGTTGGGATTTTTTTTTAATTTCTTGAAAAACACTCCCGCCCTAGGGTGGACTTTGGACACATAAGTTAATTCAATTCCTAGAACACTGTCTGAAAACTTTGCCCCACCTCCTCCCCCTAAAAATTTTTATAAAATAACGTTATAGTCTGGAAAGCTGTCCAATGCAGTATTATTATTGCCTAGCCTTAAATAAAATTCTTAGTGATATGCTAAACACAACCCCAAAACGCACTGGCATCTCTAGCACTAGCATCACAAACTTATCAGTTTATGAAAAATTGCCAAATTCCTTCAATATTGCACAATAGGATACCATGACGTATCACAACAGCTAAAGTAACGGTCTAAAACCAGCTACGGGAAGCCTTGAAATCAATTTCTTGTTAGAAACTACTGCTATATGATGTATTTTATGAATCAATTCTGGATTATTGGTGTAATCAATCAACAACAACGGTTGTGCTGTTTTGTTTAGTACATTAAAGTTTTATGTATTTTTTTTCTAGAAAACTGCTGAGATGTCTTAGGCGTTGAATTCCAACTGTAGCACAATATATAGCTCGATATTTCACTACACTGTCACCCTAATTCCGTTTCTAAACAGAATTTATGCAGAGAGTTTATTTATTGACGTCAGGGAAATGAACACTTCCTTCTACGAGAATTGAATGGTATGAAAGGAATTAATCGATCGCAGGGCGCGATAAATATTATAAAGTGATAGTAGATGACCAGGAAACTCACCGATCGGAATTTTTTAAATCTTTAAAATGTGGTAAAAGAGGAATAAATCTTATGGAAAGATTTAATAGACTTTGCACCAAGCATTTTAGTATGAATCAAAATTCAAAATTATTTTGTAATAGAACTTAAAAACGTTTTCCAAAATAGAGAAATTAGGTTACTTTTAGCCAAAGTTCCTGAGGAGTGAATGGTATTTTGGTTAGTATGTATATATAGAGAGGTTACACCGAAGAATACATTTAAAAAGCTAGCTGATGGTCAAGCTCAAACATATTCATAAGACAGATTTTTATCTTTATACGCGTTTCAAATATTTCCGCCAGTCATCATACGTGCAGCCTTTAAAACTATGAAGTGACTTCCATCAATTCCAAGATCAAGAAAACCTCTTGAAATTTCCAATTTGAAGCAATAAAAAATAAACGCGACAGCACTTTTATGTTTCAAGATTTACACTTCTTCCTTTTAAATTAAATGAACAGAAAAGATAACTGTGACATGAATAGTAAACAACGAGTATTTAATTTTCATCACGTTATGCAAGTTTTTTTTACTTGGAGAATTCAAAAAGCTTCCGGTCTGAAGAACACATGGTTTTCAATTGAATTGAGCATCTCATTTATGTCATTATAAATGCCACAACAGTTCCATGCGAAATTTTATTTAAAAACCGAGACAGAAGTAATTTAACCATCTAGTTCCGAGTTTTCTCTTACAAATAAAAGACTTTTTAATGCACAATGGCATTTTCTTGCGGTTGTTTAGAAAACCACAGAAATACCACAAAAAACCCTGGTGCAATTAAAGAGTTTGTTAGGTAAACTTCCATCAGGCAATGAAGCGAATTACAGCTAGTCCATTCATTCATCTTCAAATACCTTTAAACAGTATGTTAAATAATACATAAATTGATTGCTAGTGCCGGCGTCTCATGCTTCAAAGAAGTATACACTTTAAAAAGTTTGATCATATCAACATTTCATAAGCATTTAAATCCCGTTAAAAATACTATTAATATGCACAATTTGTTTTCTTAGGCGCATCTGTACAAGTTCAAAGTAGTATTCAAATGAATGCGTACGAAATATTTCCAATGCCGACGATGCTGCTTATGTTTTGGCAATACCTAGACACATTTCATTTTGAAATGTCTGTTATTATAATTTTAATAAATCCCTGATAAATTCGGTGATATGTAAAAATTGGTATTCTATGAGCCTAAAGTCATTCTTATAAGCTCATATGTGATAACGCAACCATGAATAATTCAAGAAAAAAGAAGTAAGTGAAGTTTACCTGCCACCAGTCATCTTTTCCTTCCATGCATTTTCTACAGAAGTCCCATTAAAAATGGGGTTTTGAGTTGTTGAATAATACCCGTCTTTACATTGACATAAATAAGATCCTCGAGTCCAACCACCCCCAGGAGTAAATATGCACTTCAAAAGAGAAAGAGAAAAAGGAAAAAATATATATATATATATAATGTTATATGACTTCTCCGCCTTCTCTATCGCACAGCTTTGATAAAATGCGAATAATATTGCCGCATACATTAATTTAAGTCAACAAAATTTATCGCCAGCAAGTTGATGATACAACTAAAAATTTCAGGGGCGTGTTGCATTTTACGTGCGTATAAATATGGTTTGCCGTGGAGATTGTTACGTCTTCTATCTCTGCATGTCGTAGGATGTGCCTAAAGAGTTGTTTTTTTTCCGGTCCAGCCAGCAACTAGTGTCTCTGCTGCCTTTCCCCTCTTCATTTTTTACCGTGTCATTATCATTCATGTTTTTAAGCTACCGGTATCTCCTCTTTTAGACCTCCTTTCTGTTATGCATGGATTACTGGATTACTTTCCTGGGTTTGGGAGTAAGCCAAGCAGCCATAACAGGACGAAACCTTAGGAGGGACGTTCTTCTCGAACTCACGGGTACCCGTTTACTCAATCCTGCCATAAGCAGGAAAATGGGATGTGTTAAGCAAGAAAGAAGAGCACGGTGCGGTAAAATACACTTTTTTGTAGTCAGGATGTGCACACAGAGGTGATATCCAAAAAATAATTTTTGGTTCAGGCTAAAGAAAACTGAACGAAAATACAGTATAAATTATTCTTACACTGGAGAGAGGGGGGGGGGTTGAGTAAAAGGGTACTAGAAGAACAAAAATAGCTGTTTCCAATATGCATTTCTATTCTCAGTTGATGAAGTGATATGAACTGGCTCTGTCTTGTTGATTGTGGTTTCATCGCCCTCAACTCCCAGGTAAGGGGATACATTGCTCCCGTTTGACACATGGAAGGACAGAATGTCAATTATTTTCAAAGTACTGGTTACTTTCTAGCATTTTGAACCTTAAAGACAACATGGGTGACTTAATTGCCTTCAGCATCTAAGGCCTTCCATAGCTAAGTCATATTCCAGAATACGATAGGACTTCTCCACCTCCTCTATCACAAAGCTAATGAGCAGGTAACAAACCGTAATAGAGATTCATATATCTGAACAATGATCACATGATACTATATGGTCATAACCAATGTGATCAGATGTCATAGAGGTCAAAATGTTGCCGCCCTTGGTCGTCCACTATGGTCTGGGTTGACTTCATTATTAGAAGAAAGATCTGCATTGTAATGCATCCACCCATAGACCTCCAGTTTCTTCACTCAGTTCCCTCTCAACAAACAATGTCGTAAATCCATTTGTTGACAGGCCGCAGGCCTCGTGAAGCAGACTGTTGTCTATGATGCGCATATTAGCAGGTCTCAACATTTTTGTAGCGAATATTTTACAGACTAATGCGCAATTTTAAACGTCGATGTATCGCGAGATTCTTCAGTGTGTACTCAATTATCACCTGGTTCCTCCAACTTTGAATGCGGTTAGTACTTCCTAATGAAGAAGCGCAATTTGCCATTCGTGGGTTTCTGAAATTTTTATTGTTCCTAGTGTCTCAGTTCAGTGAAGCTAAAAGACTTTCCAAAATTTTTCAAAATGAAAAATCGGACATTTACTCAAATGTAGAACCCTCAAAAGTAATTCCATGTCTTAAAGATATCTCAAGAACCCTTTTGCAATCAACTTAACTGCCATATTAGAGAATTGCAATAGACTTAACAAATAATAATACAACAAAAGAGTTTTGATCAGAATACTTAATATTCTACATAAGATTATGCCTCATTCTTCTACTACCTCTTAAGATAGGACCAAGTACCTCATATTCAGCAGGATCAAGCACAGCCCCCAATACTTTTAAAGTAGTATTCTTATGCACTTAGCTCCACTTCATCATCGTCATTCCTAAATCTTTTCCCCATCTATGACAGGGTCGGGAACCACTTTCTCGTGCTGGTATCGGGAACACACGGGCGATTTACCGTCAGTCTATCTTCTTTACGGGGATAATTTGTTATACGGACGCCAAGGGGACATGCTCCTATACCTGAAAATTTTGCCGATCTAAATATTTTTTGTTGCATCGTACACACCATACAACAGTAGGCGCCTTGGCGAAGCCACCGCGTCAGAATACTATGGGGCTCCATTTCGAAATTACTAAACAATTTCACTGAGCTAATAAACTGAACGAGCATGTCATATCGTTAAATTCCATTTTAACATGTCTAAAAAAACTCTAAAAGACAATTAATACAGTACATCAAAAATTAATATTTGATTTACGAGATTAAAAAAACTTGCTTGAATGCCACAGCCATGCAATTTGGCTGTATGGCACTAAAATCACCAATTTCACAAGAATGCATTTATATCTAGCATGCAATCCGATAATTTCGGTCGATCATAATTTCATTCACTGCGTCACATGATTACATAACTCGGCTTATCACTACGCAATCATCTAAAGAAATAAATCAAATTTTTAATGGAAAACAGATGAAAAAATTTACTTACCTTACTTGTATTGCGATCACATTTATGAGTACCTCGAAATGCAACTATTTCAGACATTGGTATTTCCACATATTCTTCACTCTTATTTTGATCATCGGAGTAGTTCGAGAAATCAATATCACATTGGTTAATATCCAAGCTTGACACATCCACATCAACACTGAATGTCCCAACGGAGCTACAAAAATCAGAGCAAATAATTCACGTGACGAACTTCATAATACTGGTAAGAAATGTACAATAAAACTCTTAATAGGGTTGACAAAACGTCCACCAATACAAAGAACTCTTCTGTGTCTTAAACGTGACTCTGCCCCATCACCTTTGTAGATAGTGATGTAGGGCTAACTTGCACCGAAACTAGGTCCCTGAACTGATAGAATCGCCCAAACAGTGACTTTCCGCAACAAAAACCAATGAATAGGTACTTACATGTTAGCCAGTGTCGATTGAGTGCCAAAAAAGGTTGACGTTTTATGTACAATTAAAGTACATAAAGAACTTCATTGCCGAAGTGCAATGAAGTGTTTATTACTGTCTGAAAAGACCAGAACACCGCCGCTGGTAACGAAGCTAAAGGTTGTTAAAACAACGACTAGTTACTACAGCAATGCTATACAGACTAAAGCAACTCCTATGACAGGGTTGGCCACCCATCTTGTTCCTCTGATTGGACAAAAGGCTATATAGACTAAGAGGAACAAAATTTTCGTCTAGACAAATTTTATGTCTATCGGTTCCATGGCAGAATAATATCTTTCATCATCTTTATCTGACCCTTTTCCGTCTTAGTCAAGCTTGCGCACCAATGAACTCAAGATTGGTCAGGTCCACTATGTTCCTGCATATTTGACAGAGATCACTAAAGGATTTTAGAGTTACTTTAGCAATCGATTAAATAAAAATTGTGATTATTTAATGCTCATGAATTTTACTACTGTCAATCATATTCAGGCGCGGATCCCCCCCCCTAAATTTTGGGTCGACATTGACACTGACAAATGAAAACCCCCCCTGACGAAAATCCTGGATCCGCCAATGCATATCCTTCAGAATCCTTCTTTATCCTTACCTTATTCATTAGGGCCTTACCTTAAATGCGACTAATAAGCATATGTAAAGCGCACTTGGTTGCCATAACGCATGCTCACTACTACCATTGAGGTTGCCTTACGGTAGCATCGTTCTGGAAGGTGATAGATAAGCTTAACAAACCTATTTAATGTTTTAAGGCTAGAGGACCTATCAGTTCAGGAGAACCAAGGAAGCAAGCGGCTTATTGCGTTGGACACACGAAGTTAAGCCCATTGAAGTTAAGCAACGCAACCCCAGCTAGTACTGATACGGGTGGCCGCTTGATAAAACTGGGTACCGCTAATATCCAAAAAAAATCGTCGTATTGGTGGCGCGTCTGTGCAGTCTCTACATTATAACTATGCAGTGGACGGGACTGTAATGGCCTTGTAGTTGAAGGGCCCTAAAACACCAGCAAAACAAAAACCAAGGAGGCAAAGAGTTCAACAA
Source organism: Trigoniulus corallinus (assembly GCA_013389805.1). Lineage (NCBI taxonomy): Eukaryota > Metazoa > Arthropoda > Diplopoda > Spirobolida > Trigoniulidae > Trigoniulus > Trigoniulus corallinus. The sequence continues at coordinate 26,481,693 of JAAFCE010008833.1, read as the reverse complement.
TAGTTTGGGAAAAAAAACATCGGAATAGAAAAGAAGGTAGATTTATGTGACTGGCTGCCGGTCGAAATTCATGTAAGGATATTTAGCCCCGTCATCCTTGAAAGTTTATTTTTATTTCATTACACTAAGCTTATTGCTTCTTTACAAAATTATGCTGAAATAGCTAACAGCTGTTCACTCAATCCGTAACGGGGCCTACATTATTTATATGTGTATACTGTCAAATAAATGATACTGGATACTAATATCTTTAGAACAATAGCCTGATACTGCTATTAGGACGTAAACTGGAATTAAATTAGCGATTTTTCTTGTCCTGACATCATCAAACAAAAGGTAAATTCTGGCTTTCATCTATCCGAAAATGTTACCACCAAAATCTGCAGAAAATTCTCGATGAATAGATTCCATATATTGTGCAATCAACAACAGGTCAGGTTTAGGAACTCATCATTTTGGAAAAGTGAGTTACTGTCCTTAGAAAAAAATAGGCTGACGTTAAATAAGAAGTTGCACCAGTAGGTCTGCAGCTGGCTGGGTAAAAATACCGCCTAACAATTCAGACGTGTATTTCTGGTTCCAGTGAAACAAATGTGTAGCGGACTTCGCCATAGGCAAGAAAATGTTTTGGAATGATGATGAATGCCAGGGAGTGAGCTTCTATACTTCAAGAATTTGCCTTTCACATTTTCGTTTACATACAGGTGATATCTCATCCGACGGAAGTCATCCGCCTCGACGACGATAATATTTCATCTAGTCAAGCACCGCACCACTGAGTTACCCAGGTGGGCAAATTATGTAGAATTACTCGCTATTATTTGCCACCTTAAGTGAAATACTATAATTCAACACACTTCACTGACAACGTACAATGACATTTACAAATTCTTTTAGTAAAAATTTCAAAGAAACGGTAGTGAAATGTAAGTCTTTGTGTTTTTCAGCGAACAGATTAATTCTAAGTGTAGTTCTCCTAACAAAGAAATATTAAAAGTTTTTTTTAAGATAACTACAGCAGAAAATAACATGTTATCTCGTTTCGAAATTTCACAGTACCAGTAAAAAAATCACCAAATCTGTGGGACGCTCCCTTCTACACAATTCTGTTAGGGAGAAGAAAGAGTTTTTCAAACGCAGATAACGTCGTACGCACTTCAAGGAACCGGAGTTCTAGTTTTCAACTGACGAAAGGCATACCGGTATTCACATTTTCGATTTCACGTAAAAAAATCCTCGGCCTTGACAAGGTTTAGGCATACCTTCCATGAGTCCAGAAATCAGACAGCCTCGGTAGATAAGTTGGTAACGTGTCTGATATTTGATCTCATGGGTCTAGGATTTAACCTTGGGATGATGCGAGGTGCTATCTTGGGATGACAGGGAGACCCCAAGTGCGCCTTCTGACAGATTTGAAATCAAGTGTGAGCTCCATATGGTGGGTACGATGTTATCTACAAGTAGGGAAACTCTTTCTTTCACGGAAAACAATATGCGTTCAACATTCGCAATTATAAAAACTCACTCCCTGCTCCGCAAAGTCTTAAGGGTAATTACAAATTAAACATTCTGGTTAAAAATGTAACGTCCCTTATGGGCCGTTTTCTTCTTTTGAAACAATTGCTGCTTTGGGATTTACAGTGCTCCTAGATACACCCATCGACCAAGTTCAGACTCTTTCATGTGCATACTTAAAAAAATTAAAGCTAAATACCAAATTTTAAAACTGTTTTATAAAAGCACAACATATATTTTTGAGAAAAGTAAGGTTGTCTTACTTGTCATTTCCTCTATTGTTATTCGCTGCTATTGTTTTATCTTCTAATGAAACATTGTAGGTCACAATCCAGCGCATGTATTTACACGAAAAATAAGGTGACGTCCAATTTCCTAATGTAGTGTAAGTGTAGTTCATGAACGTCTTGTGATGTGTTGACCTTGAATGGCGCACGGTCCTACCAACTGAGGACGTACTTTCATTGATATTAATAGTCAAATTCAACGGCCCATTTCTCACTTCGTAAGCACTGGCTGTGTAACGATCTTCAATGTGCGGATTTGTTTGATTTGGATGAAATAAAACCATCTTACTGCCACACACTTCTTTAACTGACAATACGATAACTTTCAAAATGTTTGGTACGAAACCTACAAGTTGAATACAAAAAAAACCAACATTCTTCAAGCAACCAAAAAGCTACAAAAGAATTGAATAAATATTGATAGTATTATTCATTCAAGTTGTGGTATTTTCTTTGATTAGACGCGAAACAGTATAACGATCGGGTTAATAATAACAACAATAATAATAATGTTGGTGAAAAACCATTCTCTATCGAAATCACTACAATTGCATTTATACAAAATTATTCTTTGTTGGAAACTATGAAGTGTACGTAAGAGTGCAGTGCAGCGAACTCGATTCAGAAGTCAATCGATTATATGGTTCAACTAATTCAATTGATCAAGCGGCAAAAAAAAGAAGAGTGAAGCTACATATGTGAGGTGAAACTGTCAGTTCGAGAGGAGAGGAGGGGATGGAGAAAGACAATATTGAATGTAGTTTTAGTAAACTGTAGTGTTGCATAATTGCAGCAAGAAAAATATTTTCACGTCATCGAGCTTAATTAACAATCTGCACAAGTCACTCATGTGCGAATTATACAATGTTTTATATCCACTTAGTACTTTTAATGAACACTATTTCATTCAAAGTTCTATTCTACGTAGTACTACATCTGTATTATTGAAAGACCTCAAATAAAGTGGCATGGTGAATGGTTGTATTCTTAAATAATACTCTGCTTTGGGGCCACCGCCACTTCAAAGATGCCGACTACAAATAATACTCACCAGAAATATAATACTGTAATTATTTCACTATAATAGGGTAGAAAGGAGGAATTCCAAGGATTCGTGACTGCTACACCCATGTGGTTGCCCAATCAAACATCTCTTTAATTATTTTAATATTATTAAAAGACAGTTATCGCAATATTACTATATTGATAAATAATCAAAACAATCATCTAAAATAGAGGTATAAAATGTTGTCATCCGCTTGGCACAAAGGGAATTTGCACAAATGTTTTATGTGCTTCAGTATATCATTATGTTTGATTAATTGATAAAGCTCCTGAGGAAGGTTTCATTGAATCACAATACTGTTATTAAAATACTGTCACAATACTGTTATTAAAGACTGCATTATTTCATAATCTAGGTTTTAAACTTCAAATGTCATGGTCCCATGATTGGGGCCTTCGTGAGGCACATCTACTGCATGCTCTCATTTACACGACCATGTTTGTTCTCGCGCGTAGTTGAAGAGCATAGTTTCTCATGGTAATCAATTACATTTAGGGTACTTCCTACATATTCCTGACCTGATTCTTCTTCTGAAAATCCTAATTTCAAACCTCAAAAAAAATTATCATTCAGTAGATCGATAGCAGCCTAAATTCTAGTGACAATTTAATAAAAACATCTATAAATAATGATGATGGCACCCAAGCATCTCAATGGCTCGTAATTTGAATATCCCCGGTGAAGTGATGCATTGATATAATAATAAAGATGTAATGATAGGGGGAGAGCCATTTCAGATCTATTCTAGCCTCAAACTGGTTCCACATTTGGCCTTCAGTGGTGATTGCTGCTGCTTTGTGAGTATCTGTATCGATTGCAAAGTTAATAACAACTGTCGTCATTGTCACATTTATGTAGAATGTGAAATAATTTTGACTAAACACCAACGCTATTTCTAAACTGCTATTGAGGAAGGTTAGTTGGCGCGTTAGTAACTGACACATTTATTTGACGCCCACTCATACGATTTACTTTTTTGTTGAAACTTCAAAACACAACTGAGTCCCAACCTTTGGTGGTTAACCGACTGTCAACTCATTAAAATAAGATGCAGCAAGAAATGTGTCATTTTCTGAAATATAACCTAAACTAGATACATACAACGTTAAATGGTTGCAATAAATTTAGAAATTAAAACAGACAAAGGTAACGGGGGAAATATGGTATTTATGCAGCCGGGAATAATTTTCTTTTCAAAAAAGGGCATTGGTCTTCATCCCCATCTTCCTTCATGAAACTTATTTTTGAGAAGCAAAATATATGATAACAGTATTTTTATGATATTTGTAGTAAGCAAACATAAAAAATAAGCATACGTATTTATATAAAGGACATGAAATTGATCAAACGTCTTCATATTATTATCAATTCTTCTTGTACAACCTCATTTCAATATAAAAGGAATGTTTATGAAATATATTTTTGATGTGTATATTCTTCCTATCTGAAATAACGTTCAATAACATATTAGTGAGACCCATTTTACTCGCAATATCAGAACATCTTTCTATATCAGCGATTTCCATCGACTTACTCTCACTAAAAATGTCAAGTATAAATCTTTGATGACGAGAGGAAACCCTTCCACGCATTTATTTAAAACCATTCATGTAAGCAATATATTGCTGCAAATCCTTTGAAAAACACAAGAGGATAACGTAAATAAATCTTTTCAAAAAAATATGGCTTATTTCATCATTCACGGATGGTTTTTGTAGATGAAAAAGCGATCCTCTGAGTGGAAATTCTGATTTGGTTAATAGAGAGCCCCAAGAGTGGACGTGAAAATAGAGAACATTAAAAATTAAAACTCGCCAGGGAGTAACAAAACCAATCTCTATAGGTCAACTACAATGCGTTCTAATGGAAGACAAACCAATGTCACATTGGAATCCCATCAATTTGGCTTATTTAATTTGTTTGATCATAGTTTTTAACCTTGTTTCTACCACCTTTAATAAAAAAAAAGTTTCACATTTTAGAAAAGTGCACGACACTTACTTCAAATTCATGTATACACGAAACTGGCGGGAGCGGCGAGTTGCGTTGGAAACACCAGTTCTCGTCTGACCACTGAAGTTAAGCAACGCAAGCCCTGTTAGTACTGACATGGGTGGTCGCTCGGGAAAGCTGGGTACTGCTAATACCCAGTAATCGTCGCATTAGTGTAGTGTCTGTGCAGTGTATGCATTAGAACTACGCAGTGGACGGGTCTCTAATGACCTTGTAGTTGACGGGACCTTAAACGTCAACAAACAACAACGAAACTGGCATGTACGCCAAATTGTGGTAGATCCCGTCACATTACATTTGATCATATGAGCTTGATATATACTGTAAAAAAACTTTATCTTTTGACAGTATCGATCAACAACTCAAGTTGCGCGCAACCTTGTTAGATTTCACGTCAGTGAAAAGTTATTATCTAGGTTAATCGTTAACTTAACTACATTTAGAGAAAAACTAGCGTTTTGGATGCCTTACTCTGGGTGGTGGGGAGTATTCATAGATTAGTAATGCTTAGGTCACCTGGACCTCTAAGCAATAAACGACCAAGGATATCATATAAGAGGAAAATGCAACTGGTTTAATAATATTCAAAGGTCAAAAAAGAGATAGTGTTTTCAATAATAACAACGGTAACAAAATTAGGACATTTAACGTCAATCATATAATAAATTTGTTTCTAGGGTATATTTCTTAATACAACCTGCATAAATTCGCGCAATCATTGAAAGAGAGCCAATTGGAATTGGAGCCTCTAATTAGTTAATTAGGAGCAGAAATGATAAGGATGATGTGCATAAATAGGCAATCACACAAAGCACACGTGTCGTGTAACGAAGTATTAGAATCAGCCTACATAAAATCTTTGGACTGTTTTCGTGTCATACTAAGCTCGTTAAAAATAGTAAATCAGACAGTATTACTGAATGAGTGCCCTCTGCTTTTGGGGTATGCATATATCACAATAAACATGCAGGTATTTTTTAATATCCGTCTAAGACTGGAAATTTCGAAACAGGTTAGAAGACAGAAAAAGAGGAAAAAAAGAGGATAGAAGGGAACTCATGCTATAGCCTTTTTATTTGCCTCGACGACATGCAAAACAGACCTTTACCAATATACACTAAAAAATAATTTTACTTCTTTCTTTAACAGTTAACAGTACAAGCTTTAGCGGACAATATGAAGATATGAATATCCCTGCATTCGAAAAAGCTCTACGATAATATAATCAAAGCAAACGACCGTGATAATTTGCATTAAAAAGTAACTCGCTATAAATATGAAATTACAAACTGGGGAGTATAAATTGCAGTTAATTGTAACATAAATATTTTAGTGGACAGCTGCTTGAAAATAATTTATAATATAATAGTTACATTTCAATAAGAAGTCTAGATTAACTGTTGCGTTGGACACACCAGTTCTCGTGAGATCACTGAAGTTAAGCAGCATAAGCCCACGTCAACACCAACTTGGGTGGTTGGTAAAGAACATTGGGTGCTACAAATGAATCCTCTCCTTCGTCTTTTCACCTATCTCCTCATCTCCTGCGGGCAGCCTCCTAAGGGTTCGTCCTGTTATGGCTGCCTGGCTTACTCCCCAACCCGTGAAAGGAATCCGGTAAGCCCTGACGCATCCAGACGTTAACGAAATTTCATTTGTATTTCTCCACATCGCCTCATGCTTGGGGTACACTTTCGTTCCTCTAATTAATGTAATTTATTAATTTTACAGAACTATTGACATTTTCTTAAATGATAACTAAGTTATTTTTAATATAGTCTTAATAATGCCAAATTAACCTGTTCTCAGCTGCTCAATCATTTAATGGTGTTGTACACCCAAATGCGGTATAGACTTGCACATAGGCCATAGACTTTAGAAATCAACTAAAATTTTCACATCCGGTTTATTTGTGGATGGCAGGAGCAGGTAACTGCTGTATGGAAGAGTCGCAAAGTTCCACATGGGTTGCCAAAAATAGGTAAAACTCAATTTTTCCGATTTTGTCTTTTTTTAAAAAGTTTTAGCAGTCCTACATTCTCCACGCAGTCGGTGCATCCCTTCTTATTCCTGTTCTACATCAGACGGTCGGTGAAAAAATTAACATAAAAATTCAGTTGTTGGTTGGCACAGGCTTTGCATGTATGCTGTCAAATCTTTTTCCCGCCAATAGCTTCCCATTATCCATATGATTATGTGGTTTTGTTCCGTTTAAGCGTTAAAGCTAACGCCTAAAGTGTATCCTAGATCTCTAGGGCACAAATCACTGAAAACTGTAGCTGTATATAAATAACCAAAACGTAAAAGAATCCTTAGGTAGTAGTCGTGATTATTTCTTGTAAACCGGTAGTTTAAAACATATGAAATAAACGATCTGGAATACAAAATCCCCATGGCATTTGTTATTATCGCAACATCCCATGAGGGGTGCAAGCCGATGATCTAAACTGAGAAGATTACTCTTTTCTATACAACAGACAATTTCAGGAGTAATTGGAAAACGGTTTCTAAATAACTACCGTAGTCAGAAACCACAATAGCAAAAAAGTTTGTTGCACAAAAAAAGATATTGTTAAAGTCTAATAAAGAAAATTTCTCACGTTTTGCCTTGGTGGTACCATAGTCCTTGATAACTCTACTCACTAAATCCACCTTCTCTTGAATAAGATGAAATCTTCGAGTGCGTATAGGCACAAAAGCAACGTCGGGTTGTTCAGTACAATGTTTGTTATGATTTGAAGTAACGATGTAATTCAATAAATCTTCCATACCAGTTTCATTATTACTTAGCTAAAATGACAAGATATAAAAAAAAATCACCATTTAGTAAATAAATCAAACGCACAATGCTTCTCCTATGTCTTGACTTCACCACAATCTTAAAATAAAATCATATTATAAATCTTGTTAAGAAAATTACTATGGGGTGCATCATTCCATCCTTACTGCACACTCAAACATCACCTGTCAACGTTCAATTAAAATCAAATGAAATACTACCCACGTAGCGTTTTCGCACATGTTGCAAAGAACAGTGGCCGATAAATGGGTTGAAAATATAAAATAAATAAACACTGCGATTAGTTCTCACTGTAGGATAAACATTTTAACGTAAACTAAAATGGTACCAGCTGTTTGTCTCGTTAAGCGTTTGAACTGTAGGCTCATTGGTTGCAGGTTCGATTCGGGTTTAGGCTGATGGCTTCTTTAGAGTGAGAGGGCAGCCCTCAAGTGCTCTTTCCGTCGGATGGGAGGGAAATAAAGGCGTGGTCACATGCATGTTGTTGCAAGCACGTAAAAGACTTTTTTTTTCAAATGGCGTAAAGTATAAGCAGAGCTTGTCCCCAGGAAAAGCACCGACGTTAAATAAGCAGAGGTGGCGGCATTAGATCGGCAATTCCAGTGCCAGATTTACCATTAGGCTGAAGCCTAGGGCCTCAACATTTAGCGGGCTTCAAAACTTAAGAAAAGGGCCTCAAAATTGAAATAACCTAGGGCCTCTCAATATCTAAATCCGGCACTGGGCAATTTACTAAGGAAAAAATACTAACGGAACGAAGTTATCCTGATTCCACCAATGCAATGTCAAAAAAAATTATTCTAACACCCAAAATGTTGATGGCAACGGAAGCGATCTCTCTAGTCCAATGCTTCTGACAGAGGTATGAAACATTCCCAAAAAAACAGCCTACAGTTGAGACTTCTATTCTGCATTGGATTTTTAAAAGGAGTTTACAGAATAATGTACATAAGATTACGAAAAAGCTATATATTTAATTTATTCTATCCAAATTATATGTACCGCAACATTCCCCTGTTCTAGCATTGGTGAACACTCTTTATATTTTGAGCTCGCTGACAAGGAAACGCACATTACGATTAATGAAATTTTCTCTTCCTATCATTTGCCAGCTTAGTTTTTAACTACGAAGAAAGAAATAATAACCGTCGTTTAATTGAATCATCAGATCTAATGTACATGTCTTTCCCTTTTAAATCGTAACGTACGAGAAATCAACTTGAAAGAAACCATTGCGAGCCAATAAGAAATGATTGGAGTACTTTGGTCAAATTAGAGCAAGTAGTGTTTTTATGCGCACTAAACTGAAAACATTCAACGTCCTGCTTTTCATTAGACCCTCGGTGTTTAGACATCTGCCCACTGTAATCTTAAAAAGAAGCAGTGTTCAAGAGTCAATATAATTTATTGCGCGTTGCCAGAGGCGATATATGGGAACAGGGAAATCCTTACTCAAATTCATTTTGGTCTTTTTAACACCTTGGGGTACTGTGTCACACTTTCACACCTGACACCGAACTACTACACCTATGGATCTGCATCAACATGGGAGCGGCGAGTTGCATTGGAAACACCAGTTCTCGCCTGATCACTGAAGCTAAGCAACGCAAGCCCAGTTAGTACTGACATGGTCGCTCGGGAAAGCTGGGTACTGCTAATACCCAATAATCGTCGCATTAGTGAAGTGTCTGTACAGTCTATGCATTAGAACTATGCAGCGGACGAATCTCTAATGACCTTGTAGTTGACGGGACCTTAAACACCAACAAACAACAACAAAAATGCATCAACATGCAAGGGAAGAGAGTAATTCTAACCACTAGCCTGAGGTAATAACCTCATTCAGCACAGCAATGCTTTTCTCTCACAAACATTACCTTTTCCTTAATCACTGTGCAGTAGAGCATCGGGCGTGAAACGACATTATATTTGGCAGTGATGGTGCAACCACCTGCTTTAGGTCAGCATAATATCACAATAAAACTGCAACAAAGTGGTAAACTTTCAAACTACCTATATGCAGAGATATGGTCCTTTTCGAAACGAAAGTCCTACAGGCTTAGAGAACCTCCCTACCGTCTGCAGTTCCTTGGAAGAGCAGTTTTCTTTTAGCTTCTTTTCTGCTTAATTTTGAGGGAAGTCTTCCACACTGCAAATGTAACTGATATATGGTCTGGTAGCATTTTATATAAAATTAAAATATAATAGAAGGTTGCCTATATTGTACCACTCTTTTCATTTTCAATTTTCACTCCTTTAAATATTAACAAATTTCAACAACTGCTTATTTATTCAAGACTACATATATTCATTGAACTAATTTGAATTTTACACCAAAATTGGGCACTAAGAAAGCATAAAAATCTCAATTTTTCTAACTGCTTGCAAATGCTGCAATATAGGAAACTGGTTGCTTATACTGTGCCACCAGCATCCTAATTTGTACCACTTCTGCTCTGCTATTTGGAAGGCCAACTTGTGGACATCAGTGATTGTGAGCCCAAAAAGAAGCTCCTCTAATTTGAAAATATGTTTAATTAGCTGTTCTCGTTGGTGGATTTAGCACTTGAGAGGCCCCAGGAGCAATTCAATTTTGAGGCCTCCCTCTGAATATTTTCACTAGTCCTACTCCCTACACCCACGTTTTTCTTTCTCTGACTGGCGTTATTCAGTTGTCAATTTAATTTTGGGAAATACTATTTGAGAGTTGAATTTTGAGGCCCCTGGCCCTAAAGCCTTAACACCCCTATTAGCTCTAATATTTTTGGAATCTAAATGACGTTTGAAAGTTGGTTTAGGGATACTGAACTGGCGACAGCACTTGTTGAAACCAATGTCTCCAGTTTTGTAAGCAGCAAGTGCTTATTCCATGTCTTCTTTGCCCCAAAATCCGCATTTGTGCTTAGCCATTCTGTAATTCACACTGCATGTGTTAATTATTACCATGGTATATGACAGAAATGTCACAGAATTTTTAAAAAAGATATTAGGAATGGTGAGAAATCATAATATGGACTTATAACATCCGAAGTAATATGATATTGCTTCATTTGCTGACATTAACAGTATAAGAAAAGGCAGATGCATTGCTTTGGAGAGCTCAATTCTTTTCTAAACATTACATTACTATTACTTAAATAATGGTTAGAAGAGGCGAATGTTTACTGAACAAAATCTATTTTTAAAATTACGATCAAAAAGCGGTTCAGCTAATTTTAACGTCCACAAGTAAGAAAACGATTTCTAAGAGGACCATTTGTTTCACTCAAAAGACGTACTATGAGAACCAGGAAACAGAAACAATTTAAAATTGCATGAATTTACACATGTTTAGCTGACAAAGGATTTCATTGGCAAATTGAGGACTTGAAAAAATATAACAGCAGTCTCTTGTTAACTTAAATAATCGTTTCTGGCTCTTATTGCTTTGAAAGAGGTCCAAAAGCATTATAAATCTTACAGAAAGGTCATGGCAACATTTGGTAGTTATTAAGCAGATATCTCTAGTACGAGAACAAACCATATTTTGACCACTTCTTCAAAAATATAATGATTTTTTAATGAAGGTATATAAACGTTTTATAAACTTAAATCAAAAACGGCGCACATATTTAAGTCAGACGTTAGTAACACGGAAATAAATATAGACGTCTGCAAAAAGTGAGGAATTAGTCAAAAAAAGCTAGTAACAGAACTAAATTATTCCCAACGTGTTAGTAATAGCTGCTTACAAGGAATTATCCTATAAAAGCATCCCGATTTTCATCCATCGTAATCCAAACATTTTTATGAGACTTAAGACAGGTTTCCTTCCGTATCAGATTGCTTCATATTTAACCTTAAATGTGATATCAGCTACATTAGGAAGTGGATTACTGAGACAAGTAACTTAAACTGTATAAAATTAATTTGAAAAAAAAAGAAACGCATCACTTCAAAAACATGAAATTGCACATCATGTCCTTATCCTGAATCTGCTAGTTCTCCCCCCTCCCCTCCCAATTCTTTTTGTCCTCCACCACTCCCCAGTCCACCCCACACCTTACCATATAAAGCCATAGTATTTGCTTACATGACTGTCTTTTTTCAAATCTCAAAAAAAATCTGAAATCAGACTTGTTCCTGGAAAATAAAGGCAAAAAACATCGAAAATGTCAAAGGGCCATCACCATTATCTACAACAGTTGAAAAAAAAACATCGCCGGGCTACGCCGAACTCGATTTTGTTAAAAGACTGGAATTACTTATTTCGATTGACCACCATCAAGTCCAAAACTTAACAATGAATCGAGGACATCTGGAACTAATGGTCATATTTGTCAAAGAATAATTTCCTGAAGGATAATTCCTTGAAATCATTGAAAGCCACTTGGCAGTAGCCTGAAGTCAAAGACAGTTACCAAACTAAATTTAAAAGGCGAGAAGAATCTTACCTCAAAAAACTGAGTTTTTGATATAGTTTCACTGTCTGCAATTGCAACACCCGTCCAGAAGATCAGCACCAATACCACGTAAGAGCTGCGAGCATGATCAAGTGAGACGGTCATCTCAAATATGAAGTAATCTGAAAATAGACAATAGAGGCTCATAAAGCCCATTTATAATCAAAAGCCAATCATGCTTAAGTGGGCATTTGCAGCCAGATTAACATTTAATTTCATAGGAGACTAGGAGCACTACGTTTATCACGTAAGGACCAAATCCGAAACGACCCTTAGGTTCAAGAGTTTAGGACTCTGTATTACTTGGACAGTATTAAAGACTGGTAGATGATATCGTATAATCCAACACCCCTTTAAACAAAGATCATTCCAACGACCTCAGTCATGGGCGGTAAGGTATGCGTGTGAGACCATCTGAACTAGGTACGTACTAGAAATGAAACCAGGATTTTTTCAATAAAGATATGATTGATTTTCACTCCAGAAAGCAGCCACAAAAATGAACATTGTTCACACTCATTAAGAAATGAAACTGACTCTCTTTGTGCCTTTACTAATTCGAGGGAGGCAATGAGATACATTAAAGATGAAATTCAGCATCACTGACGTTTTCAAGAGCGTACACAAAAAAATCTGTTTCTTTATGTAACATCTCATTTTTCCCTTCGCTACACTCTTGAATAAAGCAGAGACTGCAAAATGATATCTTCTTTAAGTAAATAAAATGCTACATTAGGGTAAGTATTGATTTATTCTCGTTGATAAATGATTAATCGATCGCTGCAATAGTTTTTGCGACACTTTCTAATCAAGACAATCACTTACAGTAGATAGAAAACTACTAGCATCCACTCCATTTTTTATCTTATCATAAAAAGGTGTCAAACTTATCTTGAGTTCAAATTTGCCCAAGCTCAAGCTTCTATATCCACTTCAGCTAAATGATTGTTTAGTTTGAAAATAATCGATGAAATAAGTTCTTCGCAACTCAGATATAATTTCACTGCATCCAGAAATGTACGCATATGTAATTTTCATTAAAAAATTATGTTTTCAGATGTCTGAAATACATCGACAGTACTTCTGCATGTCTCTGAATTTAATCTGATGTATCCTTGTAATCTAGCTACTGAAACATTTTCATGGATTCCATATGTATCGCATTAAGGAATCTAAACAGAGACCTAAGATCTTTTGTAAACTAGGACAATGGAAAAATTGGCCTCGTGACATTTGAAAATTCAGTAAGCGAAACCATGTTCTCTCTGAACATTCAAATATAACAGTATTTCGACTTTAATATACGACAGGGAGAAAGCTGTACAAAAATCCATCTATACACAAACGTGCAAGCAATTTATAGAAACCTAAAACCTGAATAAATATGACACCCCCTCCTTCAGCACCGTAACGCAATTTTAGGACACGCCATAGTTGAAAAATGACTCTATAATATACCATAATTTATTGAAAGCTCGATGGAAAAATTCGTGACAAACAAACTATCGTATTATTTAAAAAAAAACGCGTATAAGATGTAGACACACTTGGCCACAAACTTTTTCCCATGGGAATCATTATAGACCTCTGATGTGTAAAGGTAGCAAATTACCTTGTAGCAATCTCTAGACATTACTGACTATTAATATAAAGGATGGGGAAAAAAGATTAGAAATGTCAAGAGTAATGGAGCGTTGAGCGACAACTCAAGATCTAGACTAAGTTACTTCATTCTACTTCTAGGCCATGCGAAAATCTACAAATACAGTCGAACTCGGATATAAGAGACACCTTGGGAAATCCAAAATAGTCTCTTATATCCGAGTTTCTCTTATATCCAGGCCATGTAAAAACGACCATATTTTGCAATATGGTATACATTTCTAAATACAGTACTGTAATTCTCAATTTTAATGTTGATTATGCTTCATAACATTCCAAAACAGATTGAAAAATCCAGATTTAAAAACTATACTGTATCATCATCATACCCTTATCCCGCCTGTGGCAGGATTGGGTATGCAGGTTCACTATGCATGCTCTGACTGGGGTGCCCCAGGCTGGCGTCTTTAGCCCACTGGAATATTGGCTGGGTAGTTTTGAGGGGGATGCCAACCTACCCCACTTATTCAAGAATCACATTATACAACCAAAATGGAAATTTGGCATTAAAATTAATGTTTTGTTGGTTATAATAGTGCATGGTGTCTGACCTATTGCACATTAACAATGCACAACAGGGATATTCCAGATGCTGATTAAAAACTACACAGTATATTACAGTATACTGGTATTTATCCATAGGGATATGGTTAATTTGGTTGGTTGGCGTTTTAGGGCCCTTCAACTACAAGGTCATTGAGCCCCGTCCACTGCTTAGGTCTATTGCAGAGACTGCATAAACACTACACTAATGTGACAAATTTTGTGTATTAGTGGTACCCAATTTTTCAAAGCAGTCACCCATACCAGTACTAGCTGGAGTTGCATTGCTTTACTTTAGCGATCAGACAAGAAATGGTGTGTCCAATGCAATAAGCCACTCTAGGGATATGGTGGTGCGTGGTGTGGACAGGGACCTGGTGGGAGATTGACGGGAGTGAAGAGCTACTGTATCACCTGCACACCTGAACCAGCTAAAGGTGGGATAAGGGTATTATGATGATGACTATATATTTAAAAAAATCATTTGAAGAAATCTGTGAATTTGCATTGAACCTGCTTCTTTAAAGCTTTGCTTTCCACCATATGCTCCACATCATAAAATGCCTGTGCAGGACGTCATCTGTCTGCCTTGCATAACATACACTGTTCAGCATGGGTCAATCAGTCTCATTATTCTATTATATCCGAGTGACAAACCAAAATTGTGAAAATGTGCTCTCTCATATATAGGCGAGTTTCTCTTTTATCCAAGTCTCTTATAACCATGTACATTAACACGTAAAGCATAGGACATGCAGATGGGAATTCAAAATGACTCTCTTATAACCGAGATTCTCTTTTATCCGAGTCTCTTATAAGTGAGTTGGACTGTAACCTTTTCGCTAACCGTTGCAGAAAGAGTATCAGAGTATTGCAACTCATAAACATCTTGAAATAAAATATTCCCTTTAATATATTTCCTGAGTTAGCATTCTTTAAGATACTAATTAAAGATAAACGTTTGCTAAATACTGAAGTTGGCCTACAATGGAATTCCTCGAGGTTCTCTACAAGGCGCTAAGGTTTCATATTAAAAGTGATCCTCAGTAAGTTTGTAGCATGTAACGTGCTAGTACAATCGATTTCTTTCAGTAACTACAGTAGCCATTAACGTAAACTAAAACTGTTAAAAGTTAGATCAGGAAAAATTAATTGTTGGATCGCCTAGAGCAGAATTCGCTATTGTGGTGGATATTCCCTAACGGAAGTCGATCAATTAGTCGCGAAATTATATGGAGGAGCTTTAGAAGCTTAGAGAATGCAATGCAGGCCTACTTGCAATATTATTACTAACAGGACGATGTCCTCAATACATTACATCAGGGGTGGGCAATTGTTTTGGCCCAGGAGCCACTTTAGAAGGCCATGGTTAGCAGAGGGCCACACTTTCTAAAACTGATCATACATGCATTTAGTAGTTAACATCACATTTCATTTAATGCAAAGTGTAAACTGCATAAATAATAATAAATAAATAAGCCAAAAACAATAATGGTGCACAGAAAAGGTTTTATTAAAATTGTTTGTGCAAATTGCAAATCATCCAGCTCAATCATTCAGTTCCTGAATTCTTCTGTGGGCCACAGAAAACCGTGTGGCGGGCGGCTTGGTGCCCTCGGGCCATTAATTGCCCACCCCTGCATTACATTATACTGTAGTTCCAGATGGCAGTGGGTTCCATTTTATCATTGCATCCGGAAAGGCGACCATTTATATTAATGCAAACAGTCTTTGGACCCCTTTACAATGAGTACTTTAGTTTAATATTTTCTTACAATGACCACCTGTCTACGTTACAATGACCCTGCAGTTTCACTTTAAAAAGGTTTTTAGGGAATGGTTAAGGCTTAAAACCCTAGATTTTCTCTAGTCTAACCTAGAATGAGTAAAACTATGGAGTAATGTTGGAGTCAAACTAGTTAGTTCGACAGATTATGATAAATTTCCCTCCTACTAATATTTATTTTTGAAAAACTGCGCTATAGTAACAAGAAAAAAACAGCAACAGGTACAGCAATGGATTGTTGAAGTGGAAAACGTGTCCATGGATGTCTTTGACAAAACCCCTCCTGCCGACAACCTGAGTGTCGTTCAATCCTGACTGGGGGAGTTGCTACTGGTCCCTTGTACATAACAGAAAAACATTATATTTCCACATCACGGAACGTCTCAAACTCTGGAAACTCCTCCAAAATGTCACCATAAAATCATCGGCGAAAATTTATTTATAAAACAATAGTGTATTCTTAGATATTTGTTTGTTTGATTCATGGAGGTCAAGAGAAAAACAAAACAAAATCTTTCCACATATCTTGAATATCAAAATTGTAACAACGCCAGTGAAGACTTTCACAATCACAAGATACTGCTATTGAATCTTTTATAAAATATTTGTTGATAAAGAAAAATATCTCAAATATGGGTTTCAATATTTAATAACAGTATGGTGAAACCAGGCAGTCATGTTAAAACTATTTCCCATACTTTTTCGCCCGTCTATCTCCAATGTCCATCGCTAGTCCCAAATGCCTCCTTATCGCCGTCACTTTCTTGTCCATTCTAATTTCCCTCTGGTTTTCTTAACTCGAAAAGTGAACTCATGGGGCCCCCAATCTTGCAATGGCTGTGAAACCCGGGATAGTAAAAGGAAACATATCACAATACAAATTTGGTGTTCTCCAAAGCTGTCTCACTTCACAGGCTTAGTCAATCATATTAATGCTCTAAATGTACAATGCTCTAAATGTATATTGCATTACAAGCAACAGTACAAGCGAATTTGATTTAGAAGTGTTATATTTTTGGCGTGGAAGACCTAGCGTAAAAAATGAAAGAGATTGAGGTAGTATGGGCATGTTAGAAGAGGAGGAGAAAGAGTAGGTTAGCTCCATTACGGGGATACAGGTTATCGGAAGCATCCGGTGTAGAAGATCAAAGCATACAGTATGTGGGAGCAGGCTGTACAGAGAGGTTTGGCAGTGTGTGGGGGGGTGGATGAGGAACCTGATGAGTGATAGGTTGGAATGGAGGGTTGGAAAAAGCGCGCCCCAAATATTTTTAAATCTTCAAAATCCCTTAGGATAAATCTGGCTTGCAATTACAGTAGGTCCTCCACTGCCCCTTGGACAATATCCTATCTTCAGTGGTTTAGCCAACAGCAGATTGGACTTGCACCCCATTGGGCCCCTGACCCTGCCACAGGTGAAACAAGAGTATGATGATGAATTTAAACCACTATAAAATTCGAGAAAAAAGTCTACTCTGTAGACCAAAATCTGTACTCTAAAACCAGCAATTGCTAGGTACAATCGACCCCATTAAAAAAAAGAGGCATCATTATTCATTTTTACACTAATTTTTCCTCTCGAGGCCGTACTCAGGTCTGTGGACCCTTACTTGGGTGTCGACCTGAGGTTGGGAACCACTATTCTAACTAGAGCTCAGTGCAGTATCCCATATGTAAATCTCTTGCCATTTCACACATTATTTTTATCTTACCTAAAGAGTTCACCTGCCGTGTGTGACGTTAATTCCTACTTACCTTTTACAACATAAAAATTCAGACTTCAAAATGTTTTGCACGATATTCGAAAAATAAAACAGTGATAAGACAACAACATTATTGATAAATAAATAAATAAGAGTCTTTAGAAATAAAAGAACTCATAACTCAGCGCTAGCTTTCATGTCAAAAAAGTAAAACATGAAAGCACATTACGAATTGCCCTCAAACTGTATTTCCTGTCGTTACCTCTACTGGATGGAAGCCAGTATTTACTTCATATTGAGTTGTTACTTGGTGCGTAAATACGACAGGGTATATAAATATTTAACTACTTCTATAGTGTTTCCACTATAGCATACATAATTTATCACCTAATTAATAATATGTGAACTTTGGTGCGGTGGAAATTTCCATTCTTGATCGGTAGCAAAATAGAGACACCGTCACACAACACGTCAGGACAAGTATCTACTGTATTGGCGACTGCTAAACTAGTTTTACAGTATAAATTTAACATACAGTATAAACGTCACAGGAAACCTTACAACCTAATGAAAAATGAGAAAATTGAACTCTAAATGAAACGAATGTCTACTGTACATCAAACCTAACGAGGAACCAAATACAGTAGTCACTCAGATCAGATTCATGAATAATTATCTATCCTTTGTATATTTCACATCTACAATAAACGGTGGAGGAAATTGAATTGGAATATGACTCCTATTAAAAGTCACTACCGATTACGCTTAATATACCAAAAAAAAAAAAAAAAAAAAGAAGATACCAAATGCAACAATAGTCATGTATTATGCACTAGGTGGCATGCAATAAATGTAGGATATACGTCACACTGCCTATATCCGGAAGAAAATGGCTGTTGACACCAACTCAAATTGTCTAAATACTTTCGGCGGTATTAGGTTTCATCATACACTCTTTCAATAACATTTCCCCCTAAATGTGTTAAATACAAAATTGTGGTAAAATGATATTTAAATTCGCTATAGTGCTCCATGAAACAATGCACACATTACTAATGAACAAAATCCATTCAGGAAAAAAGTATTGCAGAAAGTCAACTTAAATTTCTGCAACTGTAATAACTTTTTACTATTTTATACTGTAGCAATGAGCTTCTGTTTAAATGAAACAGAAAAAAAATTTTCTGAGTATCGGAAACTGTAAAATAAACAAAAACAGCAACGAAGATCAACGTTAAACTATCAATCTTTTGGGCGAGAAAGGTCCCGAGTGCGCCTTCCGTTGGGTGGGAATTAAAGCCGTGGTCCTATTTGCACATAAAAGAACTCTCTCTACTATGCAACGAGTAGATGATGCAAAACTCCCTGGCGTCGGTGCAGGGGCGGATCCAGAGGGGGAGCAATGCAGCAATTGCTCCTCAACTGCCCTCAATGTCTCAATGGGGCACAACTGGTGAGGCATTTTTGCATTGCTATCCCCATTTCTATACCTTCAGCCCAACCACTGCAGTCCAATCTGCAGTTGGTTAAACCACTGAAGATAGGACATTGTCTAAGGGGCAGTATAGGACCTGTTGTAATTGCTAGCTAGATTTATACTAAAGGATTCTGAATATTTAAAAATATTTGGTCGCACTGTTTTTGAAGTGCTCCCCCTCTGATCCACCCCTCGATCCGCCACTGCGTTGGTGGAGTACCCCAACGAACAGTAGGCCGATGATAAATAAGCGTAGAGTTGTCGATCTGGTCGGCAGCGGCTGAGTAAAAATACCGCAAAAAAACAGATTACCCATGTGTCCATCCAGAAGGACGAAAACAGCCAAAAATAGTCAACAATGAACAAGCCAACATTGAGAAAAGGCGCCGCCAATCGCAAAAGTTTGGGAACCCCGGCTCTAGTACATCATAATAGGGATGTGACATAATGTAGGTAAATTGACTATAATTTCAAGTCCAACTAGAGGATCACACTTGCGTGGTTGACAGCCATTTAGATATTAATTTATTAAACTATGAAGTTCATTTGAGGTACAGTATGTGAGATAGGACGGATCTGACGAAAAGATAAACATCCACGTTCTTGAAACTTCTAGAAATTGTTAGCAAAGCGCTTGTCAAAGAAGTTCAGACATGCTCTCACATGGCTCTATTTAAACTACTGATTTGAAACAATTTTCAGAACTAAAATAGACTATGAAATTCCGATTTCAAGTGCCAAAAGCGTTAGCCCACTCAAGTCAAATAGAACTACACCGAGAAGGGAGCCTACTGTACTTCACTCACAAAAAACACTAGAAATGAGAAAAACATACTCAGACATTGACAGTGGTAGGACAGGAGTTTAAATTATGGGCGAAATACTGGAAAGAAAAATTTTAAAAGGATTGGATGCCGACTTGATATCACAACTACTGTATTCTCCTTACGATCGATCTCATACAACAGCCCCCTAACATTTTTTTCAGACTGAGGTAGGACCTGCTCAGACGGTGGTTTTTTGGGAGTCTCAGACCGCCACCCTGCTCTCGGAGACGCTTTCGCACTTTCAAATTTTTACGAATATTTGGTAATGGAATTTTTGATGCTTCAAAGATGTATTGATTTTTCCGAGACCCTGAAAATCCTCCAGCCCGCTCTGGATAAAGGCCAAGTGCTACCAATATGGAAAAAAAGAATTAATGGATGGCCATTGTGGATTTCACTATAAATTTGAAAAAGTAATTGAATCGCACTATCCTCAGCAAGGGGTTAATAAGATAATTCTATCGCTGTTCATGAAATCGGTATAAGGACAGTAATAAATAATTACACGTCACTAAAAGGAAAAGTCAGACATGACATTAAATGCCATAAGAGCACTCGCACTGTCGTCACAACCATATAACTAAAGACTAGGAGTAGCGTACATTATACTGCAATACATTATCAGATGAGAAAATATTCAATAAAACATTGTCGAGGAAACGCTGTCACACTGCCTTTCCTCTACTCTAGACTACAACCTCGCAGTTGGCTTGTCAGTCTCTTGAGTGTCATTAGCACTGAACTACCATACAATCAAAACTATTCCCAAATCTCTTTTGTCACACAGGTTTGTAACAATAGTCTATAATTTTTTGTTGGACTGTGAGTCCCCTATCACATATTTTAAAACTGATTATTATACCTGATTGAGGCCCTTCTAAAATAGTACATGATAGAAATGCCTACACTAGATCAGAGGGGTTAACCAACACATTGCACCCAAATCTTGGGTATCCCAACGGATTAATGCAATAGGTTTCTTATTGTACAGTTGCACTCTATCTTCTCTATCTCTCGGAAATATATTCTAAAGAAAATTTCAATTTCAAACATGTAATCAATTAAGATTACGATCAAGAACTAAATATAATAGCACTAAATCTTATAGGAATGTATTGCTAACTGCAAAAACAGGTGATTTAGTTTTGTTCACTTTAATATCAATCTTACACTATCCACTGACAACAGAAGACCTGTACCAATAAGTAGAAGGCAAGTTCTGTTGATTAAATGCCTGGAGACTGTAGGATCAACCCTGGTTGAATTAGGTATTTCTTGGGACGAAAAAGAGAGAGAACTCTGCCTTACATCAGACTACAAGAAAGCCCCCTTTCATTGTGGTGCACAAACCCCTTCTCTACGGAACGATGTAAGTTGGTAAAGTCAATGTCTAGAAGTGCCACCTCGTTTATAGCTTCTAGAGCAGTGTTTTTCAACCAGGGTTCCGCGGAACATAAGGGTTCCGTGAGGTCCGCCCAAGGGTTCCGCCAATGGCAAGGTAAAATACACAAGAGAAGTGAAAACACAAGAAACGAGAACGACTTTTGTCTGTCGGAGATGAACTTCGAGTGTCAATCTCAAACATTGGGCCACAAACTGCTTATGCTAACACACACACACACACACCTGTATCAATTAATGTTTTTTTCTGTCACTGTATGGGGTTCCGCGAAAGGTCTAAATGTTCCAAAGGGTTCCGCGAAAGGTCTAAATGTTCCAAAGGGTTCCGCGAAAGGTCTAAATGTTCCAAAGGGTTCCGCGATAGGTCTAAATGTTCCAGAGGGTTCCACAAGAAGTCTAAATGTTCCAAAGGGTTCCACAAGAAGTCTAAATCCTCCAAAGAGTTCCGTTCCAATAAAAACGTTGAAAAACACTGTTCTAGAGAATGAAATAATAAGGCCCGGTGCACACATCCGATTTTTGTTCGTGCGGGTGCCGCAGGGACACCGCAGCGGCGCTGCAGCAATTCAATGCACACATGCGGTGAAACGTCGCCAGTACACATTTGGCAACTGTCCAGAAGGCGTGCCGTGCCCCTGTTACCTACCAAATCGCAAAACTAAAGCCCGCCACACACGATCAGTTTGGTGTGTCAGTTCGGTGTGTGCACATCGATGTGTTCAATTTGGTGTGAAGGAATTAATTGCCCACACACGATCAGTTTGGTGTGTCACGTACTTATGTTCCTTTTCGTTAAACGTCATGTGACGTCATTTGATTGTCCGCATCAACCAGTAATTCTACCGTTACCATGGTGCAATTTTTTAATGATGACGCTTATCCATATTTGGGCATGCGCAGAACAAAAAAAGTGAACAACTGATGTGAGCAACCCCACACACGCTCAATTCGGATTGACGTCAGTCCGAATTGACACACCGATGAGATAAAATTTCTTCACACCGTCAGTTAAAATTTTTGGTGTGAGCAAAAACTTTTTTTGCACACACACGTCAGTTCGGTGTGTACACATCGATGTGTTCAATTTGGTGTGAAGTAAAGGCCGCCACACACGATCAGTTTGGTGTGTCAATTCGGTGTGCACACACCAAACTGTCCTTTTCCCGCCTATGACATGGTGTGGTACCCATCTTGTCCCTCTGAATGAACACAAGTTGCAACCCCTATGCTTGCTTATCGTCGGTCTACTGTTCGTTGGGCCAGGGGGCGAGCTCCTGCACCTGGAAATTTTGCCTCATCTACCCGTTGCATAGTAGAGAGGGTTCTTTGACGTGCAGATACCATCGTACACCATACGGGACCTCGGTTTTACTTCTCATCCTAAGGAAGGCGTGCTCGGGGCCTCTCTTTCTCGCCCGAAAGAGTCCAACCCACCTCGGTCCACTATCGAACCTAGAACTACTGGCACAGTTACTGAGCACGGTACCCCCTACGCCACCGAGGTGGAATTCCTTTTTTTTACGGAAGGCTCCGCAAAATATTTTTGAATTGAGCTCGCACCGGCACTGACTGGCAGTATATAAATAGGAATAGCAAATGCAAAAATGCTTCATCAATTGCGAAGTTGAATCGTGCATCAGTTGAAATATGTGCCGCATTGAGGGACTGAGTGGGGAGCAAGTGCTGCATTGCTCCCCCCGGATCCACCTCTGCTTGGCTGAAATGAGTTTGACACTCCTGATGTACACCATGGACACCGAGGAATACAGATTAGCTTGTCTTCCAGCGGGGTGTAGGCTGCTTCTCGCACCTTAAGGTCAGAAAAATAAAGGACGTTTAGCAACAGCTTTCAAAGTAGCAATTCACAATATTTCTGTTGGAATTTTGGCTATATACAATTTGTAGTGTAGAAAGGATTTCTTTATGTGTAAGTGGCAACTGTGATTTTAGTTTTACTCCAAAAGCTTCAAGCAAGATAGAACTGCACTCCTTATGACCTAACTACATAAACATTACTAACCACTAAGCTACTCGATCCAATACAGAACAATGTGACCTGCATTCAGGAGAAGGACCACCATAGATCACAAAAGCTGCACCTACATAAAAGTTATATATTTCACTAAGAAACACAATGGCATGCACCAGATTTTTATTACCCTCAAGTCAGTCCTTTGAATACGGTAGTCTTGTGTCGTCGGAACAATGAGAGCCAAATTCGTAACATGGCAATAAAAAAACAAGGCTCTGTTCGGTTCTGTTTCAGAACATCTAGTTACGCTTCTCAGCACATTAAAAAGTAAATTGCATCGTTTGGAGTAAAATTCTTTGCTGTTTTATTACCTTTGGAATTGGTTCAGGCATGAATTTCAAATCGACTACATAAAGGTTATCGCAAAACGTTTCGTATCAGTAAGAATTTCAGTTAGTCGAGGATCAATTAAACACCATAAGAGAAAATATTTTTATGGCAGAGTCAAAAAATTATCACAAGTGAAGAACATAGTGTCCCAGGAATATGTAGTAAGATTTTATCAAAAACAGTCAAGTGATATTTTAACGGACGAGTCAGATGGCTTGGACACCGATTTGACGAGACTACATATAACCTAGACGTTAACGAACATTTTAAGACATTAATAAAAGAAACATCAGAATCCTGTTTAGGATCTTAAAAAAGATCTAGTGTAAGTACAGAAGAAAACTGAATTGTAAACCGCTAAACAAAGTGCAGACTCTTCCAAATAAATGTGTTTACATCATTTCGCTTCTCCGAACGTTATTATTATGTTTCTTCAATTCAATACATCCGATCAGGAGAGTGTTTCATCAAGAACACCATGTCAGCTCTTAAACACATTATCAGAAGAAATAAGCTCAATCTTTTCTTATACCCTACTTTGATTGGTGCGTAAATAATTACTTTATCATATGAATACCTTACATTAACATTATAAACAAGTGAAAATATCGAAAAGAAATTATAAGATATCTGTAGAAAAACATTTTTCAAACTCTTAAAAGTCAATTATCCCATTCAAAGAGCGAATAACGGGTTATTTTACTTAATATTTTTCACCATCTCAAGAGACAGCTTTTATAGACATTGTTATTCAGTTTGGAAAGCATAGTCTATACTAATGCTTTACAAATTGAAATGAGAAACAGAAGGGGGCATAAGACAGCGGTAACAAGACCATCATTTCTCCACGGGCCTGGAGTGGAACTCTGTCTATAAATCAGACGGATAGTCAAATAATCCAGTGTAATTTAAACTTTGCAGAATCGAAAATCGGAGTAGGAATGTCGAATGTGGAGACTAAAAGGCCTATCAGGGCAACATTTTGTTCTTAACTTCCCGTATCGAATTTTCACTCCCATCTTGCCTTTTCATTCTGTCCCTTTCTGTCTTTCTTCTTTCAGTGTTTTTCTGCTTCACAATTCCGAACTAACTGGTACCCTACTCTGCCCTCGGCATCAAAACGCCATCAAAAGGCAGCCTGCGCCTGCCTGAATTCCTCACACCAGTTTTATACAGTAATATGCATCAGTTCCATAACGAGGGTATAATGCGCCTGTAGCAAGTGTCTAACTCACGCCTCCCCGAAACCAAATAATGACAAAAACAATTGAAAATTTTAATGTAGCAAGTTAAATTTCACTAAATGCAATGTGACAGTCGGTGTTGATTGCAACTCTCAACCAGGTCGGTATCCTTTGTTTTGTGCCCCAAACCCATGCCCTCGTTACAGCACTGATATGCATAATATAACACATATAATAGATATTATCACAGACCTAATATTGATTTTCTGAGTTTGATTCGAAATCTTGGGATGAAGAATGCTCAAAACATTAAACAATTGTTTGATCCACAGTCATGGAAACAGAAATAGAAATTTTTCACTGACATTTAGAAATAGTATATCATAACTGATAAATTGGAAAAGATTCCACACTGCTGCATTACACTCGGTTGCAGTTGCAGTATGTCAGCACCCGCAGCACCGTTAAATTTTAAATTCATGATCAATAAATAACCTTTCCGACCTCTCATAATTTTTGAAAGAGAAAGCCATCGTTTAAGTTTGTCCGTGAGTTCCTTTCTCCTATTCTCTTTCCCTCTCTTTTACTCACTTTTGTCCCTTTCCTATCCTGCCGGCGACTTATACGCCTATTCTCGCCTGTTTCTGCTCTGACATCCCGAATTCATGAGTACCAAACCCTGCCATAGCAGGATATAGTGAGATTGATTCCTTACTGCAGTCCTTGTAATTTGCTAATTCAACGTAAGATGACAAACATTTCCTACGTCTTAATATAACTCTTGGAGAAAAATTTTATTATCTGAAACAATTCGAGCCTTAGCTCACACCCTGTGTATACCCCATGCATCTCACTACAATCAAATTACTGAAAAATGGTCGGGGTGGAAAACCTACCTTTCACAGAGGTTTACATTCGCATTATGTCATAAAATGCAACTCTGGGAATAAGAATGGGCGGTGTAAAATGTTAATACACTTGACATATTAAAATTTTGGTAATGCTGCAGTTTCATTTTGAGGGCAAGAAAACTACTTTATTTCATGACCACTAGGGAACATTATTAGTGCAAAGTAACGACTTCCACGACTTTAACTTCATGGGACTCTATTGCCATTTAAAGTACTTCTTTTTTCAATTTAGAGCAATAAAAGTCATCACTATCACACTTTCTGTATTCGTTTCAATTTCCAACGCTAAGGCGAATAGCATACGTAGAAATGAAGAACTTACGCTTACAGCAGGAAGTCTTCTTCCTTTTCCATTAGACAGCTAAAGTATTGCTATTGGGAATTAGAGGTACCCTTACTAGTTTAGCCCTTGCGGTCAATACATCACTGTTACTAACTTTCGGTCAGACAGACAGCCTGGAATCATAGTGAGTCAAGATAATTTACCCTAGTCCTCCACTTGATAGATGACTGGCTTGGGCTTCAGCCTGAGTTGTCGGCGACAAGGCATCTTCAATTTCCCCAAGTTGCGAATCTAGAGCTATCAGATATGGTGGGGTAGATCAGCCTTTGGTCAATTTGCTTCACCGTTAACAGCTCGCATTCCTCCTTCCTCTACCTTATTCTTGTTACTGTCAATCCCCAAGCAGGCACTAGAACTCTTAAGTCTTAACGATTTTATAGCATACCAACGTACCAAAAATAATTGCATTTCTTTTGACGAACACTACCACTGGGAGAGAACCCTGAGTTGGATATCGCATCTCTTCTGGGGACTAAATTCTACGTAATTTTGGTTTTCCCACTTGAGTAGACTACCTTGTGTGGGTTCTGAAGTGAGATACAAGGCCAACCGCCTACTGTATTCCTGAATATTGTAAAAAACTACTAAAGGAACTTTTAGCAGGTAGGAGATCTGGTACAAAGCAAATGCTTGGCTCACTGCCTCAGTTAGACACCTCATTTATCAGGAATTATTAAAATTGGGGAGAATTTTTTTGAAAAATAATTTTATGCATTGCCACAGACCATTTAAGGGGACTTTAAGTGTTAAATTCTCCTTTGATCACTACCCTTCATCACGATTGACTAATATTGCATCTCTCGATCGATAAGAATCGAACCTGGACACCATGCGCTCACGAATGAATGAGAAATAATGCTTAAAAATCGACCTATACAGTATGATCGATATAAACTGTGTAGCAGCTCGATTAATGAAACCGTGAACATTATCCGCAGATCGCATATAAATCAGGATCTGCAAAATGGATAGCATGAGCGGATAAGTAACAATCAATTTAAAATGGATTGATTTTGACGTAAACAAAATGGATATCCTTGCCTAAAAATAACTCAACTAGGGAATTAAAATGGCAAGCAAATGATAATGGATACAACGTACAATAATCTCAATAAAAACACGAACCAAACCAAATATAACTTGTTGCTATTTAAATCTAAGCATCTCTGTCGTCTTCTGGTTATCTTTATTATTACATAAATAGGCATAATACGATGACCAAATACCAAATCCAGTTAATGTGCCTTTAGCTATGAATGTCTGCGTCAATTCCTAAATGAAATGATAAAGATGTATCCATTTTATAGCATCGAAAGATATCCATAAATGTTACTTAGATTTATCTTGGATCATTTGATTATAATTTCAGGTCTATTTCTCTGTCGCCACTTATTGATGCCAGGAGGGAATGCCAGCTCCAAACCCCGAAAAATTTGATAATAAATTTACTCCATTCCCAAAAGGTTCCTTTACGCAGTCCCGTAACGAGGGTATGAATCGACTGTGGCAAGTGTCTAGCTTGCGCCTCCCCGTAACCCAATAATGATAAAAAAATTAAAAATTTCAATGTAACAAGTTCAATTTTACTAAATGCAATTGTGACAGTCGGTGTTGATTAGAATGATCAAGTAAAAAAAACCACGAGCAACTCTCAACCGGGTCGCTATCCTGTGTTTAGTGCCCCAAACCCAGTTATGCCCGTGGCGGGTGCCTTTTTCGCCACACCCTCGCTACGGCACTGCCTTTACGTGCGGGTGATAACGTACACATTACGCGAAATTACAGCTTCATTTTTCATCCAACGGAAGGCACACTTGAGACTTCCTCTGGCCAGAAAGAAACTATCCATCTCGGCCAGGATCGAACCTACAGTTCTCGACTCATGGGAAATGTTACTCTAAAGCCTAGTTCCCTGGCACGCGACACCGACGAGAATAGCGCTTGAGCAGACATTATAATTATGACGTAAACCACAGGCGCTAACAGAAATTGCGCTTGGTTTGCTTCCCTGGCATGAGCGAATTCATGTAAGCGATTAATAGTTTTGAATATGAACGTTTGGTGGGGCAAAAACTGAAAAAAATAAATAAACCAATGAAAAGTAAACAGAAGACTATTTAAAAATTCAAACAGCCAATCAAATTCGAGCGACACATTCCATTGACAAATGCAGTTAACTAATGCCTGGTTCCGTATACCCACGCGCTAACGCTATTACCATTGTAACAGACGACACAGCACACAAAATGGTGACGTCACACTGCTACTTGGGGTGCCGCAGAGCAGCTATGCATGACGGTAGTTGAGTTGACCAGTGGTCAACTTACATAGCGTCCCGCACGTCACGCTGCGTTCTGATTGGCTGGCGGTTGAGCTGTCTGCTTGAAATATGGCGGAGGAAATATGGCGTGCGGTGACTCCAAATAAAGCGCTGCACTTAAGGAATTGCGCTGGCGGTCCTTCATAATGCGCTAGCACAAAACGTCATCAAGATGTCATCAGTGGCAACGTGATTAGCATTGAAGCGTGGTGATACGGAACTAGGCATAACTCTCAACTCCACTTCACCATTGATTTCGTGCTTACTTTACAGAATGGTAGTGTAACTACGTCATCAGTTTATGTGGATTGTCGTCTGCTAGCGCGCTATTCTCGTCGGTGTCGCATGCCAGGGAACCAGGCTTAAGATGAAAGGGTTCTTTTGGTGAAAGTGATTCGACACATTTGCACATTAAAGAAGATGGTGAATGCCAAAGTATTACACGATTACTAAAAAATGTTATTAAACGCATATTGCTTTCAAGAATCTGAAATTATTAGAGCAACGTGTAAATTGCTTTTCTTTGCATGTGCTGCTGTCAGACTATGCATAAAATTGTAGATAGTAAATACCTGCTTGCTAAAATATTCACATTATCTCCTGATATGTTTGTTTATGAATGCTCGCTGTAAAAGAAACTTAATAAACTGTCGGCAGTATGATTGTGAATATTTAGATATTTTACTATGTGTCTCAAATGCATTCATTCAAACTGTTATTCAAAGACAACATGTACAACTGTTAAAAAGTGAATGCCAAGTGCTTGTGAGAAAATATTGATCGCACGACATCAACGATAATTGTTCAAGACGACGCATGCCGGCTTTTATCCAATTATACAATCAGACCATATAAAATTGTTAAAACAGCACAACTGGATTCAATGCAACAGCATCAAATGCAATGTAATATGTTGACGAACGCGCTACTCTGTCCCCAAGAATAAATCAATATTGTAACAGAAGAGGTGTGACTAACAGGCAGATAAGAATCAAAGTTGACCATCAACTTCCTGCCACATATATGTTGAGTGCACCAACATTATAACAAACAAGACACTATTTTCTGTTAGAGCCCTTGCGGTCTGTTAACGTAAAAACATCAGTAATTGACAAAGGGCCGCCCAACAATGATCATAGTTTGAGACAATCTCTAAGTAGGGCCAAGAAAAGGGAAGGAGTATCTGCCTAGGTCCAGCACAGGGATGCAGTTTATCAGAAGCAGATGGAAGTAAAGGTTAGCCAAAGCAAACGTTACAACCTGGGATTCATGGGGACCTGGTGAGAAATTGGAGATAATGAAGAGCCGGAATCTTTATCATGAGCTCACCAAAAGGTAGAGATTATAGACCGACGCAATGAACAACTTTCTTGAACGGATAAATAGGTGTAGGTCTACGAATTTCCCAAGGTGCGTGAGTTTGCTCCCTTAAATATATCGCCCTATGTCCATTCAGAGGGACAGGATGGGTACCCGACCCTGCCATAGGCGGGAAAAGGGTTAGAAGTTTTTTTTTTTTACTTCTTATAGTAATTTGCAGCAAACCATTCATCATCATCATACCCTTATCCCGCTTGCAGCAAGGTCGGGTCTACCGGGTTTGCAGCAAACAATTAGAGCGTTTAAGTCACTTTGATAACAGCGCAGAAAATGATCACTAAGAAATCCTAAGATTTTAAGACATAATACAGGGCTAAAAAGATGGGCAGATGTCTATGTAAGAATGGCACAAGATATCAACCTGAAAATTTCAACAAATACATAACCGACATGCTGTGTCACATACAATACTGCCTTCAGTATTGCTCGTTTATCTCTGACAGTAGGGAAAAATAACAGCTGTTTTCAAAGTTGCCAACTTGGAAAACCGTCAATTCTAACTAACCACAAATAACAAGCTAGCCTTTGAACGTTCAGCAATATTCTTAGTTAGGACCTCATACTATAATTTCTAAAGTTTTGAAATTATGGTAGAAAAATTACATCTTACAGTTTATATATACTAAAAAAAAGCACTTTATAGAACGATCTGATGAATGAAAATCAGAAACTCCAAGAAACTGATATGACATTTTTTTTCAGCGACCTTTTACAGATATAGGAAGATGTAAGATGTCGCCAGATGACCTTGAAAATGAACTTCTTCTCAGAACGGAACCATTTCCAACAGTGCTATACAGTAGATGGAGATAAAAAAATAATGCTCTCTACATCTGTCTTCAATTTTACAATAGCTTCAATCTTGAAACGTATCGCAGACTACTCATGCGCTATTCAGGAAGTCTTATACAAGGTTTCTCGTTTAAAAACATTTGATATTAGAGAACAATTTATAGTTGTTGTTATCCTTAATTCAACAGACTATAATGAACTGACTTCAAGTTGCCATAGTAATGTTGAAAATAACTACCCGGTCCATTAAACCTTCGAAATCATTATCATCATACCCTTATCCCGCCTGTGACGGTTGGATTTGCGGGTTTTAACTCTCCACTCTCGCCTATCTCCCACCAGGTACTCGTCCACCACACACACACTACCATATTCTTATGGACAACTTGTTCCCACGTCTGCTTCTAGCTCCTCCTGCCCCGGGTGCTTCCAACCACCTGCATTCCTGAAATGGATCTAACTAGCGTCTCCTCCTCTCTTCTCATTATGTGTCCATACCACCTCAATCTACTCTCCCTCATTTATTTCGCGATGTCCCCCACCCCCTAGGCTACCTCAATTATACTCATTCCTAATTCTATCAGCTCTTGATGCCCTAGCTTTAGCGGCATAGGTACTGATGAGGTGTAGCCTGGGGGATGCCGGCCAACCCCGCAGAAGACACACGTTGCATTATCTGCTATGGGAGCAGAGGTCTGCATCCCCGTAACATTGTGGACGCATAATAACGACGCCCACCCGCTCGGTCACCCCTGACGGCCGTCGGTACTGGGGTTTTAATTCCCCTACACAGTACGTTGGAAGTTATTTTGAATTTTGCCTCATATAGGTACAAATTTTGAATTCCCTATCCGCAGTCCCCACCCACCACGGAGCCCAAAACGGGTAAGTCCATTCAGGTCGCCAGGGTTGCTCAGACAGGTAACCGTCAGAACCATGACCACCAAGTACAAGGACCAATAGGCATCAGGGGCTGGCCATGTCATCTCTGAAAGTAACCCTAAGGGGTGAAAACGCCCCCTCCAGCCAATTGATCAGACCGGGTATCCGTCTGACCGTCCGTTTTCCACTTGAGGCCGTGGACAAGGTGGCGTGTTGGAGACCAACCCAACCCCTCGACGTGTCGGAGCCGTCAGTGCAGGACGAATCAGAGACGTCGTGGTGGATGCACCCCTTCAACCACCAGGATCCATTTTCCCCAGGGAGTCGGGTCTCCAAGCACAGCAAACATGTGGGTAGGGCGATCACGTCAATTTGGCGCATGACAATTTGGCGTACATACAAATTTGGCGTACATACCGATCTCTTGGGTGCACACATTTGTTCAAAATTGCAACTGTCATAACCAGTGGCAGATCCAGGATATTCGTCGGGGGGGGGGGGGTTAGCTAGTACAGGGGGGTTGAGCTAAACCTCACATATTATGCAAATATAAGTTTATTGCAACCCCAAAAACCCCATCCTAGATCCACGCGTTGGCATAAGTCATTGCAACGGTCCCGTATAACAGTTGGGTTTGTTTGTGTTTTAGGGCCCATCGACTTCAAAGGTCATTAGGGCCCTATAACACAGTTATGGTAGGCATTCATTGTTCTATTGCCGTAACCTTGCAATGACTGTTGAAATATGTTGTTATGACCGTTGCAATTTTGAACAAATTTGGCCACCCAAGAGATCGGTATGTATGCCAAATTGTCATGCGCCAAGTTGACGTAGACCCGTGGGTAGGAGTTTCTTACGGTCGCCTCCCAGAAGAGCCTACGTCGACTAGGTCCAATTATAATGTTCCAGGTTGGCCTTCCCTGGGTCTGTCCGGTTTAGTCGCCTTTTACGACATGCATGGGAGAAGGTGCCGTGTGCCTGTTCTACCCCGGGCGCACACGGGTGATTAAACCTTCGAAATAACTAGTGTAATTTCATAGTATGCAGTATGGATAATTCTAATACAACTTTATAAGCTAGTTTTCAATAGACTCATAATATCCTGTACCATCCCATTTCAAAGATCGAAATCCATCTCCTACGTTACCGGGAAAATTTTTCAACAATAAAGCGTAGACTGACTACTCATATAGGCCTACTCATCTTCAAATTGTGGTTATATCTAATCCAAGT
Source organism: Trigoniulus corallinus (assembly GCA_013389805.1). NCBI lineage: Eukaryota > Metazoa > Arthropoda > Diplopoda > Spirobolida > Trigoniulidae > Trigoniulus > Trigoniulus corallinus. The sequence goes on along the minus strand of JAAFCE010008833.1, from coordinate 26,448,764 downwards.
ATTCAAGGAAGGCATCTTTTACACACAGGATCTATACAGGGTCCCTTATGACTTTTATTTTGCATACTAATAAAGGTGATTACGACAAACGCGACCACTGAGCTTCATGACCTCTGCCTGCCAAAATGCTGCTATGCTAAGAGAGCAATTACAAAGTCATTGAAGCAAGACCAAAAACAAATGTGAGGTTTCACCTAAACGCGCAAAGAGACGTGTGGTTTTATTATCTATTTGGCAGTTTCATCTAACAGGCTAAAAACATAAGTATATGAAAGATGCCTTAAAAGTTGAAATGCAGTTCAGCTACGTATGCAAGTCACCTGAAAATACATGCCCTTATCCCGCCTGGGGTAGGGTCGGGTCTGCGGGTTCTAGCCCTCCACTCTCCCCATCTCCCACCTGGTCCAGGTCCACCCCACACACTACCATACCCTTACGGTCCACCGGCTCCCACGTCTGCTTTGATCTCCCCCTGCTCCGGATGCTTCCAACCACTTACATTCTTGTAATGGACTTAACAAGCTCCTAGTCCCCCTTCGCATTACGTGTCCATACCATCTCGATCTACTCTCCCTCATTTTTTCCGCGATGTCCCCGACCTTCAGGCTACCTCTAGTACAGTATACTCATTTCTAATTCCATCATACACCACAGCATTCGCATCTCGGCTACTTGCATAGCTGGCCTAACCACTACTCTGAAAAAAAATTCACTTTCAACTTGATTAGGACCCACCTATCACACAGGGCTACACTTGCCTGTCTCCATTTCAACCATCCACCCATGGAATTTAGTGGTGCTTCCGAGTTTATTGGGTATCAAAGGAGCCTTGTTGAAAAATAAGTTTTGTTTTATACTATGTCCCAGGTGTCAGTAAACACTAAAATAGATACCTCCTATTAGAATTCATTATACATAGTGATCAACGTTGCACAATTTCCGCAATATAAATTCATAATTAATGGCTTAGGTGAACATTTCATTTATAAACAACTATAAGAGTATCCAAAAGGTAGGCGGCACGTAACTAACACATTAGTTAGTATTTGGATTCAAAAGATTCCGCTATAGATTACAGAAAAGAAAGAGAAATTTCATAAGCCATAAGCTGCATTATGCTTGTTGCTTTTCTTCCATTTTGAATAATGCTTTTCGGTCTTCACAAATGGAATTTAAACACGTCAAATAGCTTTTATATCTCGTATATAAGATGATTTTTTTTTAAAAAAAAGGGGGGGGAACTAGGTGACTAGGTTAAGCGGGGAAATTACAATTACTCACTCCAGTCACGAAGTTGGTTGAGTAATGCATGTAATGACAGAAAGGATGACAACTTCGACATTTCAACAAATATTCAACATTATTCGAAATACAGGAAGAGGCTCTTATTGAGATTTGAAGGCAAGCGCTGAAGACCCTAGAACCGGTCCATTTGGTACAGCTACTAAAGTACAGATAATCTCCCTTCGTGCAACCAACAATTCATCCAACTCACAAGATAATATAATTTTGAGGTCAGTTAGACCTCTCGAGGCCCGTTCAAACGAATTTAATTAAAAAAAAATCATGTATGTAAGATCTTCAGACGACTTTCAGATGAACTAGACTAAATAAAAAGCGGCAAATTGCGTTGGACACACCAGTTCTAGTCTGATCACTGAAGTTAAACAGCACAACTCCAGCTAGTACTGACATGAGTGGCCACTTGGGAAAACTGGGTACTGCTGATACCCAAAAATCGTTGCATTAGTGTAGTGTCTGTGCAGTCTCTGCATGAGAACTATGCAGTGGACGGGGCTCTAGTGACGTTGTAGTTGAAGGGCCCTAAAACACGAACAAGCAACAACAACAATAGACTAAATAAACTAACATTTTCGGGTATACGTTTTGGTGCCAAATTTCAAAACTGTAAGTATCTAAAGTGCGAGTGCTACGCCTTAAAAAAAAAAAAAAAAAACACTGGTAAATCATCCTTCAGCGGATTTCTTATAAAAAAAATATCAATATATGCAGGTGGCTTTCCGTTGTGTGGAAACCTTAACTGACAACTCTAGGTAACGGGAGATAAACATTTATAAAGAAAGTTAAAAGTCTATTCGTATGATTATAACTTAAGTTAAACCTTACAACGAATGTCTTAAACATGTTTGACGTCTTTTGCTTCATAAATAAATATTTGAAGACGAACGGTTCAATACATCCAATTTTCAATGTATGGTATTCTGGTTATTGGTATTATCATTTTGATAACTTTTGACTGACCAACGCTGATATAAATTGAAGGAGATGATGCAAAAGCGATTGGTTAAGACCGACGTCTTTTATATCATGCTCTCTGAAATTTTTACAAAAACAAACAATAACGCTTGTCATCTATAACATTTCAAACGCGAATAACCGGAATGTTGTCGATGCATATGGCAGACAACTCAACCGATTTCTATATTCAGCAAACAAAGCAAGAAAACATGAGAAGCATTCCGATAATTCTTCAGTTATTTCCCTAAGAAATCAAACACAAATTTGCTATTGGCGTGTTGTTTTATTTAACAGTAGGTTCCAACTGCTCACTAAACAGAATCTACAGGAATAACTTCGTCAGCTGGGTCTACGTCAATTTGGCGCATGGCAATTTGGCGTATATACAAATTTGGCGTACATAAACTTTGGCGTATGACAATTTGGCGAACATACAAATTTGGCGTACGTCAAATTGGCGTACATACCGATCTCTTGGGTGCCCAAATTTGTTCAAAATTGCAACGGTCATAACAACATATTTCAACAGTCATAACAGTCATTGGAAGGTAACAGAACAATGAATGCCTACCATAACTGTGTTATAGGGCCCTAATGACCTTTGAAGTCGATGGGCCCTAAAACACAAACCCAACCATCTAGGATGGGGTTTTTGGGGTTGCAACCCCCCCTATGCACATATAAACTTATATGCGCATAATATGTGAGGTTTGTTTAGCTCAACCCCCCCCCCCCCCGTGACGAAAATCCTGGATCCACCACTGGTTATAACAGTTGCAATTTTGAACAAATATGTGCACTCAAGATATCGGTATATACGCCAAATTGTCGTACGCCAAATTGACTACGCCAAATCGTCATGCGCCAAATTGACGTGATCCCTCGTCAGCTAAGGTCTTTGAAGATGGATAGGTCAACTCAACACACCCGAGGCGGTTAACTATTCAAATTTGGTTCACGAATTCCTTAGTTTACATAAAGAGCTAAATATATAGATTGACAGTGAGATTAGCACTGCCATTGTGATCTGGATGCTGTACATAGGCGAAAGAGCGAAGAGACCAATTGTGAGGCTCTTGAGTGGAGCAACAAGATATAAAGTCCGGAATGTGTATACAGAGGGCAACTTAAGAAATGAAAGCCAAAGATGAGTGGATGAGTTGGTATAGACATGGTTAGATCCATCATAACATTGTAAGCAGACATAAAGGCAACAACAAAAAGCAACTCCTAACCCTTTTCCCGCCTATGGCAGGGTCGGGTACCCATTTGTCCCTCTGAATGGACACAGGGTGATATATTGGTCACAATTTTTTCTGCAGCCGGTTGCCGGCTGCAGAAAAAACCTCATTTATCGTCGGTCTAGTGTTCGTTGGGGAATGCTGCCGACGCCAGGGGGCGAGCTCCTACACCTGGAAATTTTGCCTCATCTACCCGTTGCGTAGTAGAGAGGGTTCTTTTACGTGCAAGTGCCATCGTACACCCACACGGGACGGGTCTACGTCAATTTGGCGCATGACAATTTGGCGTAGTCAATTTGGCGTATGACAATTTGGCGTACATACAAATTTGGCGTATGACAATTTGGCGCATATATAATTTGGCGTACATACAAATTTGGCGTACGTCAATTTGGCGTACATACTCTTGGGTGCTCAAATTTGTTCAAAATTGCAACGGTCATAACAACATTAAAACACAAACAAACCCAACTGTGTTATTCGGGACCGTTGCAATGACTGTTATGACCACGCGCGGATCTAGGATGGGGTTTTGGGGTTGCAACCCCTCCCATGCACACATAAACTTATATTTGCCTAATAAGTGAGGTTTAGCTCAACCCCCCCCCCCCGTATTAGCTAAACTCTTCCCCGACGAAAATCCTGGATCTGCCACTGGTTATGACAGTTGCAGTTTTGAACACATGTGTGCACCCAAGAGATCGGTATGTACGCCAAATTGTCATACGCCAAATTTTCCGTACGCCAAATTGTCATACGCCGAATGTGTATGTACGCCAAATTGTCGTACGCCAAATTGACTACGCCAAATTGTCATGCGCCAAATTGACGTGATCCCACACGGGACCTCGGTTTTACTTCTCATCCGAAAGAAGGCTTCTCTCTCGCCCGAAAGCAGCCGACCCACCACGGTCCAGTATCGAACCTAGAACTACTGGCGTAGTTGCCGAGCGTGCTAACCACTACGCCACCGCGGCGGGGTAAGCAAGCATAAAGGCATGATATTGAAAAATGGAAAGCTAGCAATTGCAGCCCTCAACCTTGCAGTCCATGATGATAATTATAATTGCTTTCAACTTCTAATTAATAACTAAATAATCATTTTGGTCTCACTTCAGGGCGGGAAGTCAATTTGCGATATACTCCCATCGCCAGAAAATAAAATTATCCTGTAAATCCTATAAAAATAAACCTTGAGTGTGAACATTGGCAGTGATGTGGTGTTTATTATTTCGCCCAAGATTTCATACCACGCACGTACAATTACAATTTCTCTCATTGTCAAAATGTTTGACATGGGCATGAAACATGACGGGAGACACGATATGAGAATGACATTACACCGTTTAATGTCTTGATTCTTCTCTATAGGCCCTCTCTCTATGTTCTCCTCAAACTGTCACCATCTTGTTTGTCTACTATCAGATAGTAATCCCTTAAGGCTTTCGTTGACGTCAATAAAATAAGCAGGTTTCTATAATCAATTCTAGGCGTTGGGAGCCTTTTCCCGGACCCGAAAATGACTATCCGTGAACACAGAAACTATTTTCGAAATTAACGAAAAATGAAAGGACACATGATCTTTAAATTTCTTCAGCGTAGCTGCAGAATGGATGAATAAGAAAGTCTAACGAAAGTTCGACGCCATGGGACCCATTTCTTTATCCATCTGAGGGCTCAAAAATCGCAAATCACTTCCTGTCATCGTAAAGTTTTACACCGCCTAAGTGCTTTAAAATAATTCTTCTCTCCCTTTAAATTCTCGGTTGTATTGACAACGGCAGCATGAATGAAAAAACTAACTTATGATCACTTTATGGGAAAACTTCATAGGTGCTCTTCCAGCGCGCTACAAAGTGCAGTTTCTTGAGAGACGAGAGAAAACTTGTAAAATTATTTGAAAAAGTTGATCATGTCGAAAGTGTTGGGTTTACTGCAGCTGTGAGCAGTAATATTTCATTCGTTAAAATCAAAAGCAACAAAAAACTACAAACAACAACTATGCAGCATATATTCAAGAGCTACTATTTGATGATAGTTGATGTCCTACGAAGTAATCAAGATACTGCTTTAGGATTTAACCTGAATCGCGTCAATTGGCACTACCCCGAAAAACTAGCCACAACGACCCACCAATTTACTGTAAAGTTAAATCATGCAATTAACTATCGTCTACAAGTCTTTTGGAATGGCATACACATTCAGTTGTCTTATATCTAAGCCTTTCTCGGATAGAAATCTCATCTTTAGTCGAATTTGGCCTATAAACTAACATCGCCTTAACTAATGAGTAGTGAACTTATGTAACTGAACTCGACAGACAAGTACGTTCTACAAAGTACGTCAGAATGCTCTAAAATCCTGACGTGCATAAAGGACGGCATAATTTCCTAAAAAGGAAATGGATAATCTTAAAATATAAGGGTACCTAAACTATCTCAAGTATTTGTAAGGTTCATACTAAAATTCCACTCCTTCCACCTCGAAGAAAACTTCTTGTCCCCCAAATCAGAGCCGTCGGTAAGTGTAGGTGCTGAAATGTTGTACAAAAAGAAAATCTAAACCTGAAATTCAATGTTACGACCTTTCTTTTTGTATAGACAGCAAGTGAGGAATATAAAATAAGGACTAGTAAATAAAAATGCTGAAAACAACGTAATAAAAATAGATAACTACCAAGAGAAGCCATACTTTCTTCGAGTAAATTCTTAAACTACAAACGTCTTTTTTTTTAACATCAGAAGCAGGCTCGTATCAGCTAGTCTTTGAAAGTCAATTTTAAATTATTTTAAATGGGAACCTATTTCAGTACAATTTACAAAATTTGGAATGCTGCGAAATGTATTTAAATGATTCGTTACTTCCTTTCATAGCTCTCTCTACTCTTGAATATTCAATTCCTGAAACCACATGAAGAAGAAATGTGCTGCGTGTATCGAAGTAGGGCCTAACAATTAGAAGTAGCAATTTTTCAATGGGCATAGGTCCTGCATAAACTCTTCTCCATGGATTCAATTCTGGTTCAGGTTATCAGTTTTCGATTAATATTCAAGTTGCTACCTCCTAAATTTCATACACATACAAGGGCTATTTTTTTCAAGGTCCGATCGGTTGCAAAATGAAAACCACAGTTAAAATTCAGTGTTTCATTTGGAACATTTAGGTACACGTTCCAGCTATTTCTCACATAGTCACCTCTCTGACTGAGACATTTGTCATAGCGTGGTAACAACTTTCCTATACCCTCGTCATAGAAGGTAGCCGCCAGTTCTTTCAGCCATGTCTGTACACTTGTCTGCAGCTCGTCTGAGTCAAACTTCTGTCCTCCTAGCCAGAGTTTCATGTTAGCAAACTTCTGTCCTCCTAGCTAGTGTTTCAACACCCACCATACAGCCTGGACTTGATTCCCTCCGACTTCCATCTCTTTGCTAACATGAAACACTAGCTAGGAGGACAAAGTTTGACTTAGACGAGCTGCAGACCAGTGTAGCCTACAGAGTTGGCTGAAAGGACTGGCGAATACCTTCTATGACGAGGGTATAGGAAAGTTGCTACCACGCTGTGACAAATGTCTCAGGCGGAGAGGTGACTAGGTCGAGAAATGTGTACCTAAATGTTCCAAATAAAACACTTTGGATTTTCACTCTGGTTTCCATTTTGCAAACGATCGGACCTTGAAAAAAAAAACAACCCTCGTACATTTACCGGTTTCAATGCACTTCACATACCCGAGCCGTTGTTGGTGTTTTTTTAGGGCCCTTCAACTACAAAGGTTATTAGAGCCCAGTCCACAGCATAGTTCTGATGCAGAGACTGCACAGACACTACACTAATGCGAAGATTTTTGGGTATTAGCAGTACTACGCGTGTTCTTGCCCACTGCCATTGTCATCCAATCCCACTTCTTATAGTCTCTTAAACACTGCCCATCACTGATCTATAAAGCATCGATGGCCGAACCACTGTCCTGTGGAATTTTCCCTAACGTTTCAGTACAACGTTCCTATCACATAAAGCTCCATATGCCTGTTTCCAGTTCATCCACCCGACACTGAGTATATGGATAACATTGGAACCCATTTCGCCTTTACTATATGACCGGTGTAAATAGTGGAAACACTGGATGAAGACAAAATCATCCAAATTATTAAAAAAGAGTTCAGTTCAAATTACGTAGATATATCAATCCGAACTGCTTGTTCGACATCTTTTCATTATTATGCAATCTACTGTTTGCTCCTCATTACGATTTTGGACAATAATATCGTTGTTATGCGGAACGTTGCTAATAACATGGTTGAAGGCCACTCGGCTATAATGGTCTTCAGGGAAACGATATTTTCAGAGATTCTGCATTGTATGAGCTTGAGAATTAAATTGAACATTATTCTCGTATCTCCGTGCCGGCGGTAGGTAATTCAATTAATGCTCGGAGACCTGTGAAATCTAGTCTGTGCAACAACGCTCACTCTCCATAACTCCAGGAATATGCTCTAAATAGCAGGTCTCTCTTGCCACCTGAAACCTCCAATTTATTTTCCATTCCCCGTCACTTCCAGAGGAAAAGGAGACCAACTGTGCGAGAGTAGTATATAAGATGAAAACAAGTCGAGATCACATATTACATACCCTTTAACCTACGCTTAATACTACAGTCTCGGTTTTCGAATTAGGTAATAGTAATCCATTTTCAATTAAGGCAGCGAAATGTTAAACCTCGCGAAAGAATAATTCATTATTTTTAATATTTTAAATACCTTTAGTTAGCCTATCTTTGACAGAACACATAAATATATAACTATAGCAGCATAACTGAGCTACAAGTGCAAGAGCACGCACTTTTCATAAACTGGGGTAAGAAATTTCAAATTGATAACTAACTGTTAACAAATGGACGTTTCGTACTTGCCGACCTTCAGCGTGCAGACCACTTCACTTCTAAAACTAGTTTATAATTATAAAATTTTGCTGCAGTGCGACCTACCTTATGTTTCCTATGTCATTTCACGTTTTAATGTCCTTCCACACTATTAATCACAAGATTTTAATGAACGTAATCCAATCGCTTGAATGACACACCTCAAGACCTCTAAGATCATCTCCGGTTGAATTGTTAGATGATATTTCAGTATTTATCATCAAATAAGACAACAAATGAGTGAGTTGGAAACCTATCCGAGATACGGAACGAGAAGGAGCGATTGGTTGTCTCAAAATGATTTGAAAAATAAGAATTCCAACGTAAGTTAAAATTAATAGTTTTACCTTAACAAATCTATAGTTATAACTAATATTAATACCTAGTTATATTAGTGATGCAATAAATACAGTGCTGTCGTTGCTATAGTAACAGTAGCTTACTTTATCTTCCTGAGAAAAGAAAAAAATGATAACGCGTTAATTGGGCAACTATCATAAAAATATCTAGCAGGATACAGCCATAAATATGTGGTATGCACATTATATAAATATCGAACCGTTTCCATCGTTAAAATAAAAGCTCTTCCAAGCATCAACTAGGCAGATGTTTTCATTCTTTTATGACATAGTATAAAGGTAGCCGGTTCATTTGCATTAACTGCAACAAAATAGTCAAATGTTAACAACAGGTTCGGAGGCCCAGTTTTCAATAACCTCAATGTAAATAACTATAACATCAATTGACAGTAACGAATATATTTTATATGACATCATTGATAAACATGAAAATAAAAGGGCGCCAGTTAATTTCGCTATCATTTACTTATATTAAAGAGTATGAAAGGTGAAATACTAAACCTTGGGATCTTAACCTTAGTACACAAAAACTCTCGACACATTGGAGTGAGTGATATAATTGAATTATGTTGATAAAGAAGCAGATGTAGCGACTAAAATTTTACGTAGAATACCTATGACGAATGAAAGCATTTAAAACTCATCAAATTAGTTACTGTATTAATTATACCGGAAATGGGTATTATCAGGAGTTAATACATGAAAAGAAAATGTAAATTAGTTAGCTATCAAATTGAGCAAACTTCCCAATGACTGTCGTCAGTCGTGAGGAGAAAAAAAACTAAACCAAAATATTATTTCTGTCATGAAGATATAAACGGGAAATGGACTTTATAAATGGACGTTATTTACTTTGGGTCCAAAATAATAGGCCTACAGTATAACCATTATTATAGAATCAAAATATGTATAATCACGATTTGGATTATCACTGATTTATTACGAATATCCTAATTATCATAATGGTAAACAAACGTAAATTAATTAGCATTCTAACTAATAAATTCTGATCAATGATAAAACTGAGATTTTGAAATTGTCCAAACAGTATACAATCATGAGAATAGTTGTTTTGAACAAGAACACTACCACAACTACTACATACGATCGATTTTCAAAAGTGACTTACCTTCTTGAGTATATAAATATCAATTGTTGTACCATCGCCAAATTTATAAAAAAAAATATAAGGGCACCAAAGTGAACCGGCTGGGATAGGAATGTATTATTATAATCTACTGTACATGAAATTCACGGTGACAATTTAAATTCCATTTGGCACGATATCCTTCATCCCAAAATATCATTTTATGTTCGAATACAACGCACGAGTTTGCTTTTCTCGTCCATTGCTAAGATTTTTTTCAGTATACTGACATAAAACGCTTTACAAATACACAGCATCATTGTTGATGTAATCAGTTTAAAGAAAAAGATGAATATGCCATTCGTTGAAATAATAAAATAGTTCATGAAATAGTAGACATGAGAGAGAAAACGACGACCACCATCCAAAGACTTCTACCACAATACATAGCGGTTTGACAAATAGACGCTACTGCACTCCAGCGTCGAACGGCTACAAAAGGTTCTTAGATTGATGATAAGACTTTCGATCGTATGCCGATTTCATCTTCAATTATCATATCTTAGATTAATTAATTTATTGCAGTTTTTGGCAAGCAACTGATATTCAGAGTGGCATTTACGTTAATTATAACAGTTTCCAAATAATATTTTATCGAACTTTTGGAACATCCCATGCGCAACATGACGCCATGTTGCTAAAGAACCATCTCCCGAGCGACGCCTGACAAAGCATCAAAGCACCTTTAATGATGACAGCAGTGGCACAATGGTATTTTTCATAGTAAGGCTCGATTGCCAAACTCACAATATTTTCGGAATGTGTTGTTGTTCTTTGTTTCTGATTTACACATCAGTCGTATAAATACGATTTTAAATAAAAACATTTATATGTGCGATAAGGAATTCGGCGCTCTGCAACTTCCATGTCTTCATAAGTTAACATGTCAAAAAATGAAATACAATATTCATTACTATGCCTCCAGAGTCCTTAATGTTAATGTCAACATGTACATAAAACATTAAAAGTAAGCTCAACTTGCTAAATGTCAAGATTTCAATACTGAATAAACTTCACGGAATCATGGGCCTATTTTCCTGAAGCTGGATGAACTCCAAAATATGTCGGTAACATCATCATACTCTTGTCTCGCCAATAGCAAAGTTGGGTCTCCCGCCTGTCTCTCATCAGATCCCCATCAGCCTCATACACTACCATGTCTCTTCGTACATCCTACTTCCACGTCTGCCTTGGTCTTCCTAACCCGGCTGCTTCTAGCAATCAGCACTACCGTAATAGGCCGCACCAGCTCCTCCTCCCCTCTTTTTATAACATGCCCATACCACCTCAATCTATTTTCTCTAATTTTTTTCCATCATGCCTCCCGCTCCGAAATGCAACACTTTGAAACCAAACTACAACACCAAATTCGCTTGTTTTTAACGCAAAACGCATTTAGAGCCTTAATTTGAGTGAGTAATCTTGTGAGAAGAGACAGTTTTGAAAAACACCAAATTTAGAGTATGACATTTCTCTCGCATTTTCCACCATGCAATCTCTAATATACTCATTCCTAATTCTATCTGCTCTCGACACCCCATCCATGTAACTTACTGCATCCAGGGACGGCGCTATATTTTGTGGGGCCCTGTGCAAACTAATGGTGCGGGGCCCCTGCAAAATAATGAAGCGGGACTCTTCTATAAATTGGTTCATTAATCCGACTGCGCGGGGCCCTGTGCCATCGCACAGTTCGCACACCCATCACGCCGGCCCTGACTGCATCATGCGCACTTCTGCCACCCTCATTTCACACACATCACGACTTGCCCTTCAACGGAAATCATACTTCAGGCTTCAATCTCGACCACAAAAAAGACACCCGTCTTGGCCAAGATAGTATCCTCAACCATGGGAAACCGCCGTGGTAGATGGGGAAAACATTGGCCATGGAAGACCTCTCTTTCAAAATACGACTCCCAACCCTTTTCCCGTCAATGGCAGGGTCGAGACCCACTTGTCCCTCTGAATGGGTACAAGGGTGATATACTGGACAGTGATTTTCCGCAGCCGGTTGCCGACTAAAGTTGCAACCACTATGCTTATTTATCGTCCGTCTAGGACGAGGGAACAGGGAGCGAGCTCCAACACCTGGAAATTTTGCCTGACCTACCCGTTGTATAGAAGAGAGCGTTCGTTTACGAGCAAATGCTATCGTACGCCACAAAGCACCGCAGTTTTACTTCTCATCCGAAGGAAGCAGTGGTGGATCCAGGGGCGGATCAGGGGGGAGCACTTCATAAAACGGGAGCCCCAAATATTTTTAACCTTTAGAATAAATCTATCTAGCAATTACGATAGACCCTCTACTGCCCCTTAGACAATGTCCAAACTTCAGTGGTTTAGCCAACTGCAAATTAGCCTGCAACTGTTGGATTGGCAGTGTAGATGAAGGCTGATTTGGAGTAATCCCGTAAGTGGCTTGAATGT
>JAAFCE010008833.1:26323759-26431410 GCA_013389805.1 Trigoniulus corallinus | reverse complement strand
TCCTGTAGAGTGTAATGACGTCATGCACGTAGTGCGATGACACTACAGCAGTATAGGAATGGCGAAAGCAATGCGAAAATGGCTCATCAGTTGAAACATGCGCCGCATTGAGGTGCTGAGGGGGGAGCAACCGCTGCATTGCTCCCCCCTCCTGGATCCGTCCCTGGAAGGTAGATGCACTCAAAAATTCTCCCTCGCCCCAAATAAGCCACCCCCACCTCGGTTCATTATCCAACTTAGAATCACTGACGTGGTTACCGAGCTACTCACTGCGCCACCGAGGCGGGTCACAACATCTCTCCTTCACTGGTAGCTCTGTAGCAGCACCATCAACCCCTCTTGTCGTGTCACTCGGAACACTTGATGTCCGCCGCGTCAAGATATTCTACATAAGAGGAAAAAATTGCATCGACCGGGAATCGAACCCGGGCCGCCCGCGTGGCAGGCGAGCATTCTACCACTGAACCACCGATGCTGAACACGTTCCCTCTATGAATCTGAAGATTGCATATTTTATCGCAGAGGTTTAATTACTGTACCTTCTTATTTTTTGTTTCCTCTTTCAAGTATAACCTGTTTTAGCTAAAAAAAACTATTACAAAATTGATGTAGGCTGACATACCTGTGGAGAACATTAATCAAGTTAACAGAAGAAATTCAGTATCACCTTAGATGCGTAGGCCACGTAATCAAGCATCATTCTTAAGTCTTTTTCTGTCTATGACAGGGTCGGGTGCCGTGGTAGCAGGAATACACAGGTGAGCTATTGGACGGCATTCTTGGCAAAATTCCTTCTTACCGGTATACAGTATATCGTCGAACTATCTTTTTCCTTGGAATAATTCCTTTTATCAACTTCTGCCCTTTGAACTTTCTTATTCCACGTGTAGTAGAGAAACCAGTATCGTGCTGGACTACTGAGCCAGTGGTTCAATGTTTCGATACTGGATCGAGGAGGGTTGGCTTCTTTCTGGCGATAGGTGTCCGGAGGGCACCTTCCGTCGGATGTGAAGTAAAGTTGTGTCCACGTGTAGTGTGTATGATGCCACTTGCACGTAAAAGGACCCACTCTACATGTAACGAGTAGATCGACAAAATTCCTATAGGTGTAGGAACTTGACCCTAGGGTCGGTTGAGGAAAAAATGCCCCAATGAGGAAAAATAAGCATAGGGGTCGTAGCATTAGATTGGCAACCAGCGTCCCATGTGTCCCAAGTAGCTATTCATGGCCATTCTGCCATAAGCGGTAAAAGGGGTTAGTAGTTGTTGCTGTAGACATGTAGATAGAATGTTGCATTTCAGAGTTCTGTGTTTATCTTAGTACTCCTTGCAGCCTCTTTCTATAAATCTTAGTCCTGACCTCATTCACATATTAATTTTGACTCCTACATATATAATTACGTCAATGTTTAACGGAAATAATCATTCAATGTGCTAGAATATTGAAAATAACAGCGAGAGTCTGGTCTGGATTTCCGCTGGAATTTCTGTCGAAAAAAAGATCAGTATGTAGAATAATCCTGTAGACTCTTTGAATATCTAAATGCCAACCTGATTATAACCAGAACTTCGTGCTTTGACTTAATCCTTTCTTTGTATATATGTTTTATGGTAAGTGTTCTGTTGAGCCTTGTCTCGCTGCCAATAAGCCCGTGTTATTCTTCATGGAATTCTGCCAACGTCCTCTTGATAAGGTTTCAGCCCCCTATTCCAAAGCCTGAAATACTTGTATGGTTAACAAAAATGTATCTTTTAACATGAAGAAACCATAACTAAAGTGATTTAATGCAGATACTGCAGGTCTCAATAAAGTTAAAGGATAATTTCTACAGGTCAGTTGTTGTTGTTGTTTGTTGGAGTTTAAGGTCCCGTCAACTACGAGGTCATTAGAGACCCGTCCACTGTATAGTTCTAATGCGTGGACTGCACAGACACTACACTAATGCGACGATTATTGGATATTAGCAGTACCCAGCTTTCCCGAGCGACCACCCATGTCAGTACTAACTGGGCTTGCGTTGCTGAACTTCAAGTGATCAGACGAGAACTGGTGTGTCCAACGCAACTCGCCGCTCCCCTACAGGTCAGTGGTTAAGCCAGCTATGCTGTATAGATCAGTGTTGGGCAGTACGAAAGAGGCATGAGGACAGAATGCAAGTAGCTGAAATGCGAATGTAGATAGAATTAGGGGAGGGTATAATTAAGGGTAGCTTGGGCGTGGGAGGCACCACTGAAATGATGAGAGAGAACAGATTGAGGAGCTGGTTAGGTCCATTACAGTGATGCAGGTTCTTGGAAACACCTAGGGCAGGGGAAGATAATAGCAGACGTGGGAGCAAGATGTACGAAGATATATGTATAAGTGTGTGGGGTGGATGGAGATCTGGTGGAATAGGCGGGAGTTAAAGGCTAGAACCCGCAGACCCGACCCGGTTGTAGACTGGATAAGGGGACGATGATGATGACTGTATGTTACTTACAAGAGGACCTCCAAATGAGGTCTGACGGAATTTTTCAACATAATACCTTATTTGATTAGTAACCATGGTGAAATATTAATGGCTATGATACAATATTAAATTAAGAGGACATTCAGACCGCTGAATAATCACTGTCTCAATTTGTAACTGATAATAAAATCCTTGTCCATTCAACAGTCAAAAATCTTATTTATCCCCTTAACGAATATCTGATTTTGCTTGACTTTCAACGATATCTGGAAGGGCAAATTCTTTTGTTTCATATGTAATATTTATTACTTAATATGTCCGTTATATTATTTTCTACATCTAATTTTAATAAAGTGTCGATCTAAAGAATCATATGGATGTTTCAAAAGCATTTCTCTGGAGAAAGAAGCTTCACTATCAGCTGTAGTGTGTCTAAGGTTTGAGATTAAGGTTGGTTGTAGGTTCGTTCCTGATCGAGACGATCCACTTCTTTTGAACCCTGAAAGCCCCAAGTAGTTCCTAGTCAGGTCGACATCATTCGGAACCACTTAAGGACCTGTGGTTTCCAAATATTACACCCTGTTAAGAATCAGGTTACAGGAGGTCTTCAATCTGAACTCTAACAAACCTGTTTTTAAAATTGAGCGTTTCGACCATCAGCTAGAGTTGCCATTTATTGATAAGATCATTCTTCGGTAGACGTGACTTGACTATGGATCCGCGGCATTCCGCAACAAAGTCGTCTCTAGGAAGCATAGTGGGGGTATTCAGTAGTTACCAAACGGAGTCAGCGTTGCATTGGGAGGAAATTTCAAAATGCTTTTTCGCCACCTACACAGTGAGAATCATTTCATCCCCCTCTTCGCAGTTTACTCCTTTTACTCGACAATCGACAATCCTGTATCGTTAGCAAAATTGATCGGGTGTTCGCCTACTTCGACTTTTGGTTCACAGCTTCAATTCCAGTCAGCGGCGGGTGTTAGCAAACTCATACACCTAGGGACATCGCCAGTCTACACACATATTTTACTACATGTATAAAGAGTTCTTATAAAGTGCAGGTGACATACAGGAGCTCGTTAGGTCCACTATGGGAATACAGGTTTTTGCAAATTTCCGGAGAAGGGAAAGACCAAGGCAGACGTGGGACCAGGTTCTACGAAAGGATATGGTAGTGGGTAGGGCTGACGGGGACCTGATGGGATATAGGCGGGAGTGAAGGGCTGGAACCCGCAAACCCGACCCTGCCTCAAGCGAGATAAGGGTATGACGATGCATAATGATGATAACGTACGTGCAGGTGACATAAGGTAAATAATTGTCGAACAATTTCAGTACCTGAGGAAGACCATCCATTAGTATGGCGCCCTCTTGGGGAGGGGGGGGGGGGGTTGGTAGTAAAAAATCTTATGAAAAATTTAAAACTGCGCATATATTATCGTAAATAATTACTGTACGATCACAAATTTCCGGAACGGCAGGGAATTGTTTCGCTTTAGCCACGTACACCACACGGAACCTCAGTTTTACTTCTCATCCTAAAGAAGGGGCCCTCGGGGCTTCTCTCTCGCCCGAAAGAAGCCAACCCATCTAGATCCAGTAGCAAACCTGGAATCACACGGGGCCCGACTTTATCTCCCATCCAGTGAAGACTCGTCAGGAGTTTCTCTGTTGCCCGACAGAAACCATTATCTACAACTAGAATCAAACATGTGATCATGAGCTTAAGTTAAACGAGCTATCACTGAGTCAATGCTGGAGATTGCCTCTCCCTACCGTCAACTGACACTGAATAAATCAATAAAAATTCAACACATATTGTAAGTGGGCTGCGAACCACGAATATACCAATATACCTACCTACAGTGGAACTTCCGAGGTTGGGGCCTGCGTTAAAGTGGTTGTCAGTTCAAGGTGTGAGGATTTTGACACTTGTGAAATGTGTGTGCAACAATCAGCTTCAAATCTACCGGTAATTGCATCATTATTATTATGATAATGACAAAGGAAACATTAGTGTTTGTTGTCATAGGCGACGTGTTGCTAACAGATGACCAACTGTGACCGTGTGGTTGTCACTAAGCAAACATACAAAGTATGTTTGTTTAGTGCCAATCGGCTTTCCGTCAAAAAAAAAAATCATTTCTGAAATGAAAATTGGTACATTGTCGGATAAAGTTTTTTCAAAAAAATTGTTTCTCACCATTATTTTACTGTTGTCTTATATTTATTTACACTGTGGTGCTGCTAACAACTTCTTCCTAATCACTTTTAACAAAAAACGTGAAAACTAATGAAATTCATGACTGTTTGCGTCTAATGTCATAACAATAGACAAATATTTACAGAAACGCAACAAAAATATTTGGAAAAACAATCCATACTAACCCCTTCTGTAAGTGTGAATACATGTATGATGAAAGTAAAAAAGAGTTCTTCTGTATCATCAGTTTGTATTAAAATTGAAAGTGGTATTCACCTTTTCACCTGAATTATACGGCAAATCTCATTATAACCTAGAGCATATTTCATAGTTCCAGTTAAATTATAATCATATTTCACAATTAAATCAAATTTTAATTTTCACACATCTCAGGTGAGAAAATTATCAGTAGTTTACTGAAATACAAGTCACCTTTTCAGTGTGCTACGTGCTTGACTCGTGAGCCCTGAGAGATCTTAGTACGAGCCTGGCAGACGTGAGTGGCTTTTTTCCTTCGGGGTCAGAAGGCTAGGACATAAAGCCTTGGTCCTGCGTGAGATGTATGATGTCACCACTGAGCAAAAAAACAACCCTATCTACGTGGAGTAAAATAAATATGTAAATCCGCAAAATCTCTTTATTTAGGAAATAGCCTCCTGGTCTCGGTAAAAGGAATTTTTCCCCACAAAGAAGACAGGCCTGATGATTAATAAACAGCAACATTAAGTGGGGAATCTACTCTTTGCCATAGACGGGGAAAAGAGTTAGGAAAGATGCAGACCTACTTGCATGCACAAAGTTATGCAATATGAGTAACTTTACGCTGAAAAATATGAAGATATAATGAGCAGCTTAATTTTAATGTTAAATTTCTTCATCATCAAGGTCGGAAATTTAAACTGAAAACCTCAGCTGCTAATAAAATTTAAAAATATATTTGCTAGGTTTTTAGATTCATTTTCCACTTGAAAAACCATATACAGTACAAAAGATATTTGTAGTAATGCTACTTGTGGCTAGCGCGTTATTGTTGAGAGAATAAAGTGCTACTTTCACTACATTTCACTTTCAATTTAATTAAAACTTTAGTTTCATCTTAAATACTCAACGGGATGCTGCTAGAATAATTTTTACTGTAGGATTATCCTAAGATATTCACATTTAGTGGCTTACCACAGCTACTGGTTTTAACTAAATATATTCAGCTCTTTTAATTTCTTAAAAGATGAAAAGTTTACATCTTGATCATTATTACTCTGTTATGGCGGGGTTGTTGGCTTATTTGCATATTTTCCGACGCCAGGGCCTCGGCTCCTGTAACCGGAAATTTTGCAAATCTATATGTACATTTTACTCTTTTTCTGGTGACATCATACAACTATGCAGTCCCATGACTACTCCCACACGTCACGTTGGAAGGTGCGCTTGGGGTTCGTCCAGGATCGAACTTACAACCACGGACTCATACGTCAAGCACGCTACTATCGAGTCACCCTTATGGTAGATCGAGTTTCCAACACCAAGCACACAAAACTCCTTCCTGTTTAATTATTTTCTAGGCACCACTTGAATTTTAATTACCACTCGCAGGAAAGTCACCTCTCCCTTAATTTTTGAAGACCTTTCGCAGATGCTAGCTCATGGCCAGTGGGGAGCCAAGAGGCTTACCAACAAAAAGCATAATGTTAAAAACAGACGTCATATTACGTTTTATTTTTCCAATTCGCTATATTTTAACAAAGAAAGCATGTTTAATAATATTTCGCATCTTGAATACATTACTTATTTGCCAAAAATAATTAAATTACATACTACGCCTGATTACCTGAACCAGGGTATTTAAAATAAATTCAGATACTGGACATGCTTGACATCAAATTTTCATATTTGGCAAAGATGCAGTGACCACTAAATAAGAATGAAAATAATCGGGGAACATTTAGGCTGTGGCGTTGATAATATATACAGAAAACGTAAACAAAACTTATGAACCCCAAAGAGAAGATATGGGGCCAGTAACTGACGGGAGGATATCTTCAGGATCCTGGCCTACAAAGCTTGATGCTAAGGAGGTGGTGAGAATACCTACGCAGTGCTCATTTGCCAAGTCTGAGATATGATGAAGTACAATTCTTCAAAATCATCATGTCAGATATAAAATTACCTGACAACAATAAATACCACGAACAGATAAATAAAATGCACCTTTTTGTGTTCTGGAAGACTGGAATTTGGACGTGCTAAACAGCAACATCATCCCGGATAAGTAGTGTCCTGAATAGGAATGTGCCCATTATTTTCCACATAAAAAAAGGTTTCAAATGCAGGTGGCATCGAACATATGCTTCAAGCTAAATGCCTACTTTACTTCAGATCTGAAAAACAGGATACATTCTGACAAAAATATAATGCAAACTTCAAACAGGTTCGAACCCTCATACTCTTAGTTCAATATGTAAGGGCTAAAATAGACTATTAAAGCATCAATCGTTGGTCAAACACGTCCGATATGCTGAACAATATGTTCGGTAACGAATTTATAAAAAATACATAATTATTGAGAAACTGTAAAAACACTAATAACTAACCTTCAATATCTCATTTGCATATGTTAATACACTCTGCATCAACACTGAGGCACTTTATAAAAGATCTCAATATGAAATTCCGCTATAATTCCAACTGAGGTAGTTTTGCATTTTACGTTTCCGAAATTACTGTATTTAATGACATAATAATAACAACATGAGCTGCTGCTGTAGGAATTTCAATTTACCATACAATGTTAATGATGAAATTCCTACCAGTGATATACAGTAGACTACGACGATAGCCAGGACGGGCTATGATGTGAAACAACGGATATAAGTAAAAAAATGCATTTGACTATTCCTTTGTGTAAAATAGATGTGAAAAACTGCGTTGCACCGAGCAAACATAACATTCGCCATGGCTTAAAGCAGAAGAAGACGAGAGCATTTTAAAAAAATTCCCATTCGGAATTTCGCGAAAGCCCCAAATTTCCACGCTGTAAGTACAGAAACGAAAATTATACAGCAATTCACTTAAAACAGGGGTGTCAAACTGGTGGCCCGCGTTGTGTTTTTATGCCCCACAAAGTCTTCATCATCATACCCTTATCACGCCCGTGGCAGGGTCGGTTCTACGGCTTCTGACCCTCCACTCCCACTAACTCCCCATCCACTCCACACACTATCATATCCCCTCATACAACCTGCTCCCACGTCTGCTTTGGTCTTTTCTGCTACGGGTCCTTCCAACAACCTGCATCCCTGTGATGGACCTAACCAGCTCCTCCTCTTCTCCTCCCATGCCCATCCACCTAAATCTGTTATCTATCTTTTCCGCTATGTCCCTCAGTCCAAAAATACCCTGAATGTACTCATTCCTAATTCTATCAGCTCTCGATATCCCACCCATATTCTACAACATGCGGGGAGCGGCTTATTGCGTTGGACACACCAGTTCTCGTCTGATCACTGAAAGTAAGCAACGCAACCCCAGTTAGTACTGATATGGGTGGCCGCTTGGGAAAACTGGGTACTGCTAATACCCAACAATCGTCACACTAGTGTAGTGTCTGTGCAGTCTCTGTATCAAATATGCTGTGGATGGGGCTCTAATGACCTTGTAGTTGAAGGGCCCTAAACACCAACAAATACAACATGCGCATTTCAGCTACTCTCATTCCATTACAATGGCTCTTCCGTACTGCCCTGTATAACCTGGCTCGAAAAATATAGGCAAACGACAGGAAGTGACTGGCAAACAAGTGCAATAACCTGTAGCAATTAAAATTTAATGGTTAATATAATCTCTGTTATGCATTAACATCAATCAATAAATTATATCAATAATTCTATGTACCAGCACGTACATTATTACTTCCATGGGCGTCCGTAGAAAATTTTCCAGGTGAGGAGAAAGCTTGGAGACAATGCTCCAGGAATCAATGAACATGTGTATCCAAAAGTGTACATTCTTCTTGCACAATTTCTATTATAAGCCCTTTTGCGTTTTTTGCGATCGGAGGGGGAGTGTCCAGTTTACCTCCGTTTCGGAAGCCCATGATTACTTCTGCAAATTTTCGTTTGAGTATTTACAAGCTATACATTTTCTCTAACTGAATTATAGCTTCTCGATAATGAAAAACATTGATTTTCAGTTTAATTTTGTTGCTAATTTGATATTTCTTTAAATAAAGATTAAAAAATGACGAACAATACACAGTACATACTTGTCGCGCGGCCTGCTTCAATTCTACATATGAAAATGTTCTGTGGAAGGAATAAGCTTGACACCCCTGACTGTCGTGATGCTGTTTTCTGATGCGTTTGTTTTCAACTTCTTGGACAAATTTAACAACTTCAGTGAAATGGATTCTGCAACAAGTGAGAGACAAGTGCGAGGTTGGACTGGCCCATCGGGGAAAGCCCGGTACCCCGGGTGGGCCGCACTAAGTCAAGTAATATCTTTCATCATAACCCTTTTACTGTCTATGGTTAATCCAACGGAATGAGTTATAACCATAGACTACTGTATATTCTTTCGCAGCTTGAAGTTTCAAGAATGAATAAAATTGACTTACTTGGTCGGTTACTCAAATTCTTGTTTCATTTTTTTTTATTTTAAAAAATCTAAATACGAATAAGACTTCAATAACTCATAGATGACCTTGGCAAATATGCTTTTTTTCAAATGAAAGGATATGAATAATATAAATGCAGTAGTCATTATATTTGGAGAAATGAAACGTATTTTTGGTGACATGTGTTGCCAATCACACATACACAAATAAAAACGATAAAGCACTCTGAAAAAGCAATGCACCCGTATGGCATCATCTCTTAATAGTAGAAATATTCATTTTTATGAAGAAATATTAATTATTCCAACATATTCTGAAGCGTTAAACCATTTTTGCACAAATATACAACAACAAAAACAATAACAATCTGAAACTATTAGAGACTGATGACGCCTCGTTTTTACTTAACTGAAATCTACTACTTACGGCGCTGTTGACAAACAAGATATGTATATATATCTTGCGTAAATATATAAATTTTCATGAATCCTGCATGTTTTTTTTCTTGACTCGTTGCTTCATGAACTATTTTTCCTCAAAAACCAATAACTGATTTTGGCGGAACAGTTTTACATAGTGAGATTGGCAGCTACACTATAGTACAGTATTTATATCAGTGGCTTGAAATGAAATCCCTCGGTGCAAGTTACCATCAGCTGTTTCCTTTTTTTCTGTTGAGTTCGTCATCAGCTAACGATTGCCACTTATCTCGGTTACACTGAACTCCTTCCAAGAGTGGAGCCAATTCAGGACAGATTCTGGCAAAAGCCTGTGAAGAAAAAATGATATCTAGTAATTGATAACTAACCAAAGATATAGTTATCACGATGCAACAATCTGAAATTTGACAGTAAAACTCGCTGAAAATCAATACACGCATTACCAATTCTTACCTCCTTGAGACTAACATCGGTGCAAAAACACCTCAATAGTTGAATTTTTGAAGTGTTCGTGTTGCTCAAGATCAAGATAGGTATTCAAAATAGATATTCGATTTACGTGGCTATCTAATGTTAGTTTGCCTGATCCGAAAGCCTACTGTTTGTTGTTGTTTGTTGGTCATTAGAGAGCCCCGTCCACAGCAGAGACTGCACAGATACTACTGCGCAGCACCCAGCTTTCCCAAGCGGCCACCCATGTCAGTACTAACTGGGGGTGCGCTGCTTAACTTCAGTGATCAGACGAGAACTGGTGTGTCCAACGCAATTCGCCGCTCACCCGAAAGCCTACACCAAAAAAAATCATTTCCGTGAAGACAAATTGCCTTGGTAGCTTGGTAGCTTAGTAGTAGCGTCTTGACCTTCGAGTTGCAGGTTCAATCCTGATCAAGGCGAATTGTATACTTTGGATGAGAACGAGACTTCAAGTGCGCCTTCTTACGTTGCCTCCCTCTCGGTCGTCATAACCTCACTAGATAATAATAATATTACCGAAACACTAGAGCCAACAACGGCCTGAGATGTTAATAAATAAATATTTACTTCTGTAGTGCTTGAATAAATAATTCAAGAGAATACGGTGCAAGGCTTTACTTTGCAAGTCAATGAGCTTCCCGACAGAAAAAATTATGGACTTTGAAAGAACTACCTCTGCTTATGAATAAATAATATCCGTTTATAGTAAGGCTCAGTGGATGAGTGCTTGAATCGAGAGTCCAACATTGCAGGTACGATCCATGAGAACTAGGCCTCGTGCTCAGAGGGGTTTCAGACTATCAAATTTCTAAGGGACTTTTATAATAGAATTTTTGAATTTCAGAGATGTATTGATTTTCCCAAGGCCCCACAAAACCTCTAGCAGGCCCCTGAGCGATTCAACATCTCTCGGAAGAGAAGAAGCCGTAAGTGCGCTTTCCATCAGACGGAAAGAAGAGTTTTGGTCCTGTGTGATGTGTACGAGGTCACCTGCAGGTACAAGAGCCCAGCATGTCAAAGTTCCCGGGTTTCTTTTAAACACAGGGGACATTGTGCACACCAAATGGAAGGATGTTCCTCCTCACCTGAAAGAAATGATAGCCTATGATCGTATCTGCGATTCACGAGTTCAATTGTTCAACACGCCACTAATATAAGAGCCAGAAGTTAAAAATTTCCATGAAAGCAAATGTGAATACTGGTAACATTCAAATCTACGAGTCTTCAAGCCCCCTCTCATAACTGCTTCATTATATAGAGCTCAAAATGCAGACTAAACAGGCAGAAAAACTCATAATGAACTCTCTAGAGTAAATATCATTCAATATTAATCACATTTACATTAACAAATAATATATAGCCGACATATAACTATTAAAAATGACTACATTAGGTGAGCAGTTTTGAAATAATTAACCAATGGTTTTAATGACTTCAAAGCACGACGTAGATTGCTAGCACTCTTCCAAAAAGTCATAAACATTGTTAGTACTTTACAGTAGCAGATTTAGACTTGAAAATTATTACGTTCACAAATCACGTTTTAGAGTTGGACGTCACATTACAAATGGCTTTTTGACCATAAGGTGAATCTTGAAGTCACCCCACTACAAGCTCCAGATTTCCAGATTTAACTGTAGATATAAATTATGGCCACACTTTCATCTGAAGTTTTCTCAGCTTAAGATGAAAATAAACAAGATGAGATGCTTATAATTGTTATCTGGAGATTTAACACTTAATCTCGCAGTCCGAAAATGAGTAACGCAATTATAGATTTTGGCGTGCCCCAAGAAATGTTAACCTGGTGGTCACTGTCAGAAGATAGAGGACGGGGCACTCAACAAGTGCGCTTTTTGCTTGACAGGAAAATAAAAACATGTACTCTGTGATTGCACATTGTCATTTAAAAACAAACGAGGCCTTTCTAACGCACATCGGTAATTTCCCCGTTGTCGGATATCGGCCTTACTTTGAGTTTTGTTTGTGGCAGTTGAGTTTTCTTTGCCTTTAGCAAGAAATTAATGACTTTAGTAAGATTTGTGCCTGACTATATCGAGCTCAAGAGGAAGGTACGTTGCAAATTTAACTACTGAGGTCGGAACTTCTTTTATTAATGATTTTCTAAATAATGGATAGGTGCAAATTTATTTTCCATACCTTCTACTAATAGTGCAATCAGGAATCTCTACTTGAATCGCACAAAATTTTGAAGCAAGCATTGCATGAAAGGCAACTTTTTATCAATGAATTTGGTCTGAAAGGTATATTCAGTTGTGATTAGATAAGGCAATCGACATGTTATTCACGACAGCAAGAGAAATTTGCATTATCAAGTCCTCATATTGCCAAGGGAAAATATCAACAATGCGCTACAACGAAAATGTCATCAGTCTAGCATCCTAATTTCCTTAATTTTCTTTATTCATCGGTGAAATATCAAAGGCCACGAACATACAACCATACAACAAAGAGCGAGCGTGTCACTATGTCGCATACAGGAGGAAATGCAGCAAGTGAAATGGACCACCTGTCCATCTCCAGTCTACAACCTACGTTAAATTTAGACAGGATATAGGATTGAGATTTAACTATTTAATTTTTAAATAAAAAGATCGAGATTATTAATATCTTTTAATCAAAATAACACTTATGTTGTTAGTGAGGCTGCCTCCTGTTGAAATATTATAAAGCATTAATTTACCTGCCAAAAATTACTATTGTGGTTGTGTGGTGCGGTGTTGGAACAGTGGGGTAGGCCGGCATCCCCCACAGACAATTCAGCCAACATTTCCAGCGGGCTCCAGATGCCCGGCTGGGGTGCCTCCAGTCAGAGCGTGTTCATTGGACCCGCAGATCCGACCCTGCCACAGGCGGAATAACGGTATGATGATGATGTGTTAGTGAGCTTATCATCATTCCTAACTCCTTTCCCGTCTATGGCAAAGTGGAGTATCAACCATTTGATCCGTTGCAATCGGGAACACGGGGGTGAAGTGTTACTTCTTTTAAGGCCGGCCGCCCACGGCAATCTAATGCTACAATAAAACCCATTCTATACCAAACCCATCCTTAATGACTTCTTTCTGATGAGAGGGAAAGCCCCTAATTAGTTAAAGCCACTGCAGTCGAAATAAAGCCGCGGCCCTTATGGGTGCAGGAGAGCTACTGAATGCACAAGAACTCTCTGGATCCTGATGGCGTATAATCGAGATAAGATTGTTGATTAAATATTTGGTCCAGTGATTTACAGGCCAATGAAGGCAGGTTGGTGCAATGAAGTGGTCAATCATTAAAGACTCATGTGGCAAATGCTATACTGAAGGATGCACACACTTTCTTGGACCTTATAGTAATTTTTGTGATGTGGAGTCAAAGTGGGGACCTATGAAGACTATTAAGAGTACAAACTCGATAAAACCCTTGGAAAGACTATTGCTTTGTACTATCAGATGAAATTGCATTTGGCAAGTAATTTCCTCCTTTGTTTACAGTTACTTGACAAGAACAAGTAGTCTAAAACTGGCTAACATGTCTAAATTAACAGTGTTTAAAATAAGGGTAACAATAGGGTCTGAACGATATGTGTGTCATCATTATCATCATCATAGTCAGAACAGAATTACATTATATAATTTAAATTTGGTTGTTCGACGTTCTCGGGAGCAAATGGTATCCCATATATATGGATGCTACCTTGTATACGACACAAGAAATACTAGATCCCTTTCCTCCGCCATCGTACAGAAAATCACTGTTCTCGGACAGAAGTGAACTTGCGTACTTTAACCTAAAAGACAAGTTCGTTCTACCAGCTCAGCTAACTACTTGGCTGAAGAGCAAGTAGATGTAATAATGAGTTTTAGTCCAAATATAATCTGACAAATAACTATAAAATATCAGGGTGACCGCCCTTCTACTCGATCTGGTTTTTCAGTTATTTAGACTACGGCCTGGGGAGGGGCAAATAGGTGTCTCATGAGACAAGAATTTCGCTGGCTTTATTTATTTATCGTCGGCCACTCAATTACTATAATATACCGACACAGAGTACGCAAAGCCAGTGCGCAGCCAACTGAGTCACCGAAGCCCAGGGCTTACAGAATATTAGCCCTACAAACGGCAAATCTTACTTGAGTACCAAACGTCGTCTTGACCATAGTTTATAGCGCGCAACTTCAAAATAGCACACGAAATTACTGCTATTCAATACAGTGGAAGCTTTATGGGACTCGAAGAAATAAATGCTTTTAGAAGGGACCCAATAAGGACAATACTAAATTTTAAAAACGCAGCCCAAAAACCAAACAAAAAAACATGAGACACACGTCTAAAATACGCGCACACAAAAAACATCTTATTTCATGAGTGACAGTCACTTTCAATCAATTTCATAACTTTAAAGCTAAGAGTCTAAAATGGTGCTTATGTCAATTCGTATTTCCTGCAGCACATATAACATTTTTTACAATATCCTTAAGCACTCCATTTTTTACGAGATTGCAAGAAAAGTAAAATAATCTACTAATGATCCGTCAACAAACGCAAACATGAATTGTATATATAGTAGTCAGATCGAAAGCAATTTTAGAGGAACATTGTTGTCACGTTAAAAAAAAAAAGCCTTTCTAAGTTCATTGTAACGTGGTCGGCCGATAAAAACGGAAAAAAACTTCATCAGCACCAGGTTCAAAAGTCTTATTAAAATGGTATGATGCTTGTGTGTGTTTTTTTTTATAGTTTTAATGATGCATTTCAGGCCCTACTTTCTATATAACACCTAACGTTACCTTCCCCAGTTTTGGTTTTCACGGTCTGCGGTCGGCAATCTGTTCTTGGAGCAGCCGAATGGCCCACAATGATTAGAACATCCATCCAGAGTTTGGTATGGGGTAACTGACAGGAGCTTCTATGACATTAAATGAGCAGTCATTTAAGCAAAAATGTTCAAACAGGAAAATATGGCGACTATATAAGTATTAGAAAAAAATTATAAGGACTTCTTAGCTAGCCCGTCATGCCCCCTGTTCCCCTACGAGTGCTGCAACAATCCAATGCACACACATGCCATGAAATGTCGCCAGCACACATTTGGTAACAGTGAATAATGGATGCTAATCACAGAAGGCGTTCACTTTTTACCTAAGGAACCCCACTTGCGATATCAACAAATGTGAGCAGCACTCAATAGGTGAAGAGGTACTACGTGATCGGATGCGTGTGTGTGGCGCCGTTAGGGTGCTGGAGGGATCGGTGCCGCAGCGGCGCCGGAGGTACGTGTGCCCTACACCGTGTGCCATGCCGTAATTACGATAACGCAACGGCGCCGCACGAGTAAAAAAAGCCCGGCCTTAAAGTGCACATTCCGTCATACAGAATTAAAAGTCGTGGTTTCGTGTTTGGGTGTGAGATGCCACCTGCCCGCCGCGGTTCACAAAAACGTGAACACCCCTATAGGATATAATGAGGATCTCAAGATTAATGAATGAACTTTCAACGAAATGATGGAGCTATAACCTCATAACATTTTCGGAAAAGAGAAATAGCTAGTCTCAATTTCGTGGTTATTATTTTTGTATTGCATAAAGTACGTTTTAATCAAAAGGGAGTGCCCATGTTAGTGTGATCCCACATATCCGTATCTAAGTGACTGATTATGAGCCATTATTTATGCAATATATCAGATCTTATTCTGATATTCAATCATTTTTTCAATACTACCATCAACGAGAGATGAAAACCTCAACAACAACTAAAAAAAATTATATTTGATATGTTCGGTACATAACAGCGAATACAGTGCACAACAGCAAACGTACCATAGCATCAGAATAAATAGCTTAATATTTAATAGCAGATTTATTATGCGCAGAAGGGCAGAAAAAATTGTCAGCGAACTACTCTGGCAAACTGCCCATCCTCATGATTATGACGATGATGATGATGATGATGATGAATATATATACACTTCGTACTTACGTCAATAGTGCAAGATGATATATCCTCTCCAGAGATATAATGGCTATTTATTGCGAAAGGTCTGAAAATCAGTGTGGTCGCATTTGCTAATCACCTCTTTCAAAAGACATTCCTCTCCGAATCGTGTGTGTCCCAAACTAATGAAATATATGGGGTCGATCACGAGAATAGAAAAAGCTAAGTATAAACAACTACTCGATAGTAATTTGGGAATAGTAATTGACAGAATTTGTAATTACAAGTTTGAAGCTCTTATTATTGAACTGCGCGATTTCGTCTCCCAAAAAAAGCAAATTTCAAAATCTAAAATTCACACTGAATTTAGAATTTTTTGAACTAGTTTTAATAGAGACTCAGTCCTAAGAAGAGTTGAGTTGTTTATTAGACTATTTTATGAAAGATTCCAAGTTCTGAAGGTTCCCTTTTGGAGAAATGGGGAAGGAGAGGTCCTACATGTGGGGATTTTGACACGTATATCTACGTGTAGAAAGAAATGTGTTACTAGAGGATGGCAATCATCTACGAAGGACAACATTTGCATTTCTTAATCGTAGATACACAAAATTAAGGATTTCTCTAGCTGTAAATAAACCGCTAGCCAAGCCCAGGATAGAACCTTTGCACTATTAGTTATAGCTGCTTATATAGAGTATGAAATTGCAGAACTTCCCAGTAATAAACATATGTTTTTATGGAACTCCAGACAAGGCTATTTCAGTTATAGGGCACCCACTTTTTATTTTTTGGGTGCGCGTCGTGTATATTCAGAGCTTCGTTTGAGAGCCTGTAGGATGTACGAGAAACTTTGCATGCGCTTGGGTTCTTATAAATCGTCCTCGTATTTAAAGTTGTCCAGTTAGCTTTACAGTACCACGAAGAAAGAGGTGTGAATTCATAAACCCCAAAAAATTGAATTGCTGCATCTTCTGATGGAGATATTCATTTGAGAGAACTTTCCTCAGTTATATCTTATATTGTATCAAATATAAACTCATACTTGGTCTGGCTTGAACCTAGACCTTCCAGAGCAAAAGGGAGCGGCGAATTGCGTTGGACACACCAGTGATCACTGAAGTTAAGCAGCGCAACTCCAGCTAGTACTGACATGGGTAGCCGCTTGGGAAAACTGGGTACTGCTAATACCCAACAATCGTCGCACTAGTGTAGTGTCTGTGCAGTCTCTGTATCAAATATGCTGTGGACGGGGCTCTAATGACCCTGTAGTTGAAGGGCCCTAAAACACCAACAAACCACAACCAGAGCAAAAACACGACTGAAACTAGCAGAAAGATATTTGCTAGTCTTTGCATCGTGAAATGTGTTTTAGTTTGAGGACTAGAGGTTAAAGTTCTGATGGTCTTAGTCGTCATTCATTATTCACAGCACTTGAGTACAAACCAAGAAACGCACAAATAAATGCCCTACATGAAATGTCTAGTAAAAACTGACTTCAAAATCCATCAAAATCATAAATGATAAAGAATAGCTAACTTTTCCTTAATAATTGTGACATGTTCTTCTATATTAAAAAACAATGCATGTACACGAGATATCACTGTAACGTCAATCTTTCAACTACTATAACGTGACAGTAACTCGCATGAAACAAGATATCCAGACAGCACAAAATCGAAAACAGTAAAAATTCTGACACTAAACGATTACATTACGTAAAGCCATAAACATCATAAAAGAAATAAATAATTTTATAAGCGTACATACCTCGTATACAGGTAGACAAATTGAATCAATAAACCCAACTTGCATGGCTGGAAGTAAGTCCTTTTTGTCTCGATTCATCATATCCTTAAAATATATTAAAACAAATTAAATGAAGCAAATTTTAAAATGTTACTCAAATAGTTAACATATTTGACAAACATATAAAACGCCCATTCTTTCCCGAAAAAAATGACTTCTATGCGGAAGTACGCCATCTATGACATATATGGTGATGGACATTTCTAACTAAGTCATTTTTCTCGCGGCGATACAGCTGTCCATGTTTGAGAGGAAATAGAGACTCATTCTGGCTGATGGAATGATAAGGTCGGGCTTGTTGATGACCCTATTGTACTCCTTAAAGCAGGGCTGCCAAACATGCGGCCCTCACAATCGATATCATGTCGTATACATATGCAGTCTGCTACTCGGAGGCGTAACGAAAGGGGGGCAGTTGCCCCCGGCGTAGTTGGAATGGGGTACTTTGATTAAAACTATTGTTAAATGCAATTTGGACAATTGTCATGCCAAATAAATTCTATACCGTAAGGCCGGGCCTCTTGGTACATTTAAAAACAAATTACAAAAATATAAAAAAAGGTCAACACTGCATGGCCCTCATGACAACGCAATGTTACCGGTGTGGTCCTAAGGGTACCCCAAGTTGACATGCTTTAAAGAATTTACGGTCTGTTGTTCCTCAGGTGAAATTGGACATGCCAACAATAATGAGAAGGGTGAAATGAACTTTTTAATTTGTAACATTTATTTTTGTTCATATTCTTTTCTAATCAAGAGTTGTCCAAAATAAAGTATTGGGTTTTAATTCCACTTTTAAATTTATGCAATATCGGTCATTTTTCTTGTTCGCATGTTTTACTACACAAACTGTTGTCTTTAATTTTCGTTCCTAAAATTATGGTGCTTCATATGCCCAGGCGTTTTGTTAGGTTGATTCAAATACGATAATTTAAATGTGACTCTGATCTAAATTTTTTCTTCATGATCTAGTGATGACATATCCTCAACAACGTGTACAAGGCTATACGACAACGTTAACCAAATTGAGAGAGCAAATCTTTCTTTCGCTCATGTTTTTTGGTAGCAATAGATTATGCACCATTTTGAAATGACGGATACACTCTCACGCCCATTCATTTCCTGAAGAAGAAAACCAAGGTCTGGAGTAGGTACCACCAAGATTCTACCATTTTCTTAAAGCCTATACTGTATAGTAGCAAAAAAAATCAATAATTCAACACCATTTATTGACTCAATTTGGTTATGTATATCTAAATCAATGTTTCTTCTTTAGCTAAAATGGGTCCGACATCGTCACCTAAAAGGCGAAAGGATTAAATAGATGTCAGCCAAGTTTCAAGATGAGTTTAGTAAAAATTGAACAAATTATTAAATGTCGGCCTATTGCAGTTGATAAGTTGCCTGGGCCTTTCGAAGTTGGCAACATCGCAGCAGTGGCGCAGAATAGGAATCTAAAAATAATTTTTTAATTCTGCTAATAATCGCAGTAAATTAAAAACTCTGGTCTTAAATTACCAGTTGAAAACAATAATTTTACACTCCATAATCTCGTGTATATATATCTATCTTGTCTAAAATAATAAACGAAGGATAACTTGAAACTTAAGAACATTCGCTTCAATCAACTATCTAAGCAACATAGTTATAAATAATTACCTTCATTTTTCAATGTCAGAATAAAGAAACTAATGTCATAATGCATCATAATTATATTTCTTTTAAAATTGGATCATTGCAAAGTTTTATTAAACTGCCATTCAATATATTATAAATGTACATTTCAAATCATTTTAAGTTTGATTCTTACTCTTTTTGAGAAACCTGAATGGGTGCTTTCTTTCTAAATGTAGAATTTGAATTTAGGAGGAGAGCCTGACAAAGGAATTCGTTCCATCCATAGGATCGACCATTTTTTTTAAAACCGGTCAGTCAGTCGCAAAATTTGCAATCTAGCGTGAAAAAAATGGCCATTTATCATCCCAACACGATGTGATTTTATTTCAAATATAGGAGAGTCATATGTAGAAGTCTAGATAACAGATACATCCAAGTCTCTTCTTTGTTGCCATTGATGTATTTCTACTCCAGGGAAATATTTTTTTACATGGCCTTCACTGCATTTGTAGAAACAGATTAAAGCGAGAACTCCATAAAAACAGTATTAAAAACTTAAAAAACTTCATACGTAGCTAATCTTGACTAAACATTGTGTCTGCATTGTAGTTGATTAAAAGAAATTTAATATCGTTTTTATTATGAAAACCCTGCAGCAATGGGATAGCTAGAACTTCGGTCTCTCTTTCGTTCAAATTATTTCAAGATGTGCTTCTACATTCTACTTTCAGTTACAGAAGTCCTCAGAGAGTCCGGATCAAAAATTCTGGGAATCTATAGCTGCCTGACGGTGTAATAGAGATCGATTAAAATTCAACATGCTGCTGTTACATAACAGAAGTAGCGTCTTGAACTTTAACCGTCCGTGGGAGGAGTCCTAAATATATACAATCAGAATTTGAAGATGAACAACTGGTTTCAATTTCATTAATTCCATAGGCTTAACAGTAAATCTGCTTGGAAGACTTGGATTTTGATGAAGGATCAAAAATTTCTAATGGAGTAGAAATTTAAAAAAAAAATGACATTATTCTTAAACCATAATACTTATTTTCTTTCAAATATTTTATAGTAGTGCCTATTATTCCTTAAATTCTAAGTATCAGAAAAGACCGGTCTATTATTTTTTCCAAATGTTGACATTTCTGATTGTTGTCTCAACTGTAAACGTGAAAGCTGAAGTGCGATATCGAAAACTGCGATAAAAATTATCCATTCTACTCTAATACCTAAGAAGTGCAACTCGTAAATTGAAATCAAGCAAAGAACATTATAAAAACAATTGGATTTTGTGGAATTCACAGTGGTTTCAGGCAGATTAAAGCAGACGTTGAAAGAGAATGCTATCATCCCGAAAAAAAATCTTTAAACGTACAGTATGACATCAATAACTATTCAGATATTTCTTTAGAATCATAAGTAATTAAAGGAAGAAATGAGACTCTACATCAGTACAATGATTTTCCTAGACTATAGGTAAAAGATTGCAATCGGGTGACATGCGTTAAATTTTTTATAGTAAATTCAACAAAGAAACGCTCTACTTGAGGGTACTAACTTCTTGACATTTCCATTGATAGTGGCTACTATTTTTCCATTAGCTTAATGCCGAGATTAAAAGGGTTTACTTTTCGACGTACACAGTTTGCTCTACTTATTCACTTCGGCATTTTTCACAAAATTCGTCTATAATATTGATTATTATAGCAGGCAATGCTCCATTTTTCGAGAGGATACACCACTTGAAACTGAGGAGAGAGCTAATTATTTATAGACAACGCTAGTTAATTAAAAGATAAAACTGTCTTATAGAGGCATAAATAAAGTGAATAAATCAGAAGATAGTTTTTGTCGACATTTAAAAAAAAAAACTGCAGCTCCTACTTAAGAAAATAACTGGCAATCAAATCAAATACGATATCAAGTACAACATACTGGAAGGGAAAGGTTGATTGAAAAGCTTAGAATTGAATATGAAGTTTCTTAATCTCAAAAGTCTATTCTGCGCGAATCTAAATGCATAAATCTACTAATCGATATATGAATACATACAACCAACAGAAATTCAATGCATTTTTATGCATTCAATTATAATCACAATGAGACACGAATAAGGGAGCTTTCATGTCAGTTTTTACATGGTTGAATACCGGTAGAAAAATGCGTTTTTTTTCTTTTTCTTGGCAAATTTCATTTTTTTTAATAATAGATTCCTGGTTAAATAACCGAAAGAACAGTTTTCACAGCGTATGCAAACGTTTACGAAATGTTTACACTACTTCTGCCATTGTAGCACTCACAATTTACCGGTAATCCAATGCGAGATTCATTCAATAGCAACTACAGACATCCCAACAAATACACGATATTCATATCAAATTTCATCAATGTTGACATTTCGCTAACATTTAGTCTGTATATAATAATATTGCTGGAATAATTTATAATGTTTAAACTACGTCAAAAAAGGGAAAAACTAAACTTGCCCAAGGACAAATATTCCAACGCTACCGATAATATAAAGTGGAAAATGTTTACAGAGGTAATACTCGTGCATGACCACTGCCAGGGTGTTATGACTTTATCACGCTACACAACTGATCGTTCTTCTTCACTAACCACTCATTTAAATGGCTATAAAGAGTAACGGTACACAACATCCCCATATACCGTATTTTTACTCACGTTATCCCAAATTTTTATTTTACAGCCAAACGCGCATTGATAAATTTCGAGCAACCCCAAGCTGATTACAAGAAATAAAAATGTTACCCACGTGATCCTTTTATTACGTCAAAAGATCACCAAATTGCAAAATTACATGGGCACCTAGGCAAAAAAACAAAAAGGGAATACTCCATCACACAATTTAGTTCTTTGATCCCACTAGATCAGATGGTCTCCCAAACTTAATGGGCAACGGACCCCTTTGCGTAGCAATCACATGACCATGGACCCCTCACGACACCACCATTGTTGTTCTTTTTCATTTGCCATGGACCACCAGGGACCGTAGGATCACTTTTGAAACCCTTCACTAGCTGGAATGTGTGTTCCTCAAGTGCCCTTAGCATTGGTAATTTTATTTTTTCACTACGCCACCGACAGTTGCTATTTTGCCTCAGTGGCTCTAGGTTCGATAATGGAGCGAGGTGGCTTCTTTCGGCGAGAGAGCACGTCTCATGTGGTCAACCGAGGTCTCCTGTGGGGCAATATGGCATTTCCACGCAAAGGAACCCTCTCTACTATGCAACGGGTAAATTTCCAGGTGTAGGAGCTCGTCCCCTGGTGTCGGTGAAGCGCCCCAACTAAAAGTAGACCGACGATAAGTAAGCATAGTGGTTGCAGCTTTGGTCGGCAACCAACTGCGGAAAAACCCTGTCCAATATATCGCCCTTGCATCCATTCAGAGGAACAAGATGGGTACCCGATCCTGCTTAGGAGTTGCTGCTTTGTTATTTTACCTCTGTTTATATGAAAAATATTAGGATGTAGCATTTACAGCTGTAATTATTTTTGAACAGTGAGCGAGAGATGGTAACAGCCTCATAACGATGGTGGTGCGGAATCACAAGAGGCACCTCTCAAGTTATGCGTTGGTTACCACTGTATATTCATGGGCGCACAACCAAACAGTATTTTTTACGTAAATACGAAATTTGCAAGCGTTATATGCGTGAAAATATGGTATACACAGAAAAAAGTTAACAGTAATACGTCGGGAAGGGTTACAAAGTGACCACCGCACAACAACAACTAGACAACAAAAAGACTTTTAGGATCAGAGCCGACTGATTGCTAAATAATAACATGGAACTTCTTTACTGGTCCTGTGACCTAAAAGGCACAAGTAGTGGCGCCCTGACAACATTACAGATGTAGGACTAGGACTTTTCCCTTGAACTACCAGAACTTTTTATAAAAATGGAAAAAAATGGGAAAAAATGTGGAAATTTTCACATAGCCAACCTCTCCCCCGTTTGGGATTGATACTTGTCACTTGATAGAAATCTAACGCCTGTCTGCCAGTTCCAATTAGGTCATTTACCGATAATTAATTGAACAACGTTACCGGTCTACACGTTTATTTTCCTTCGTGTAGAAAGGCTACGTCGTAAACGCCATACGAAACTACTACAAGCTTGACTCCTCATGTGACTGATGATTCGTTTGGAGTTTCCTTGTCGCCCGAAGGAAATCGCCCACACTGATCAGGACGAACAACGTATATCATACTTTAAGACTAGGCAGGCTTTTGTGGTAGGGGATAGAGAAATGGCCCTCACAAAACTATCTGATAGGAAGCAATTCCATGGGTTCTGTGGTTTCGCAAGTCTTACGATGAAGCCTTCATGAAGCCACACAAAATTGCCTTTAGACAATATACAACCTCCCGCCTACACACTTTGCAATTTAGTGCCTAATTATATGCTGCCGTTTTACGCTGCGTTCTTCTGTTAGTTCTGTAGAACAAGCACCCAAGTTTACATCCTCACAACACTGATGCCCTTTTTGGGGTGACAATTTTAAGACTCGCTTCAATCCAATGGTCATTATGGAGAATTACGACTCAGTATATAAGAAACTAGCATATTCACTTCAACTCAAACATTTCCCTTTTGTTTACAAGTTCATGGCATTTGTGACTAGTCGAAAAACGACAGAAGCAATGTAAACATTACTACAGAAAAGACTTAAAGTGAAAGATTGCATCAGTGGCATTCCATAATCATTAATTTGAGTTTAACGATATTGAAAATATTTCTTTTTTATAATAAAAATATTTTTGAGGAAAAAAAGTTAAATAAAAATGTAGGAGCTAAAATTTAATGCTCAATTTTAATCTGGAATTGTTCAGGAAAGTTAAAAAAAAACTGCTATTTACAGAGCTATGCGAGGAACCGATAAGTTTAGACCAGATAAAGAATCCTACTGAGAAATAAGCCACAGAAGTATACCTAATTTTGGAACAAATACGAGCTTAGTCAGTCTTAGGTTTCAATTTAAAAAAATAAGAATTGGATAATCATAATACTACATTTCGTCCTTTCTCCCTCCAACGAGAGTAGGCAAGTGCAATGAAAACTACTCAAAACGTTGATAAGCATTAGCAGTCTTTACATCCAATAATTTCACAATATAGCAATGTAATTACTTAGCAAATATGAATCTAACATTCCATAATCCTGAATGCATTAAGAGGCAATTAACATGGACGCCCTTTTGGCCGTGGCAAGTCACGTAAAACCATCATTGGGCACCTGGTACACGAGTTCCGTTCCTCTCGTTTCCCTAAATCACTGGCTAGGGATGGAAGTACTAATGATATTTCAAGGGAGCGGATGTATTCCGTTGGACACACCATTCTCGTCTGATCACTGATGTTAAACGACGCAACCCCAGCTAGTACTAGCATGGGTGGCCACTTGGGAACACTGGGTACTGCTAATATTTCGCACTTTCGTGTGCAGCATTTATGCATAAATGCAACAACTGTATCCGGCTCTAAAACAAGTTATTCTTACAATGTCCAACCATTATGTATGGAACTGAATTTTCAAGTGTAGCACGCACAGTAATAAAATATAACGTTAGCATTTTTAAATTCCTTAAATGGTAAATTAATGCATCATTCGCACCTGAAAGTAAGTACTCTACATTCAAAATAACCAAGATACTATAGATAATGATTGGAACCTAGCCAGAGTAGATAAGAAACTCAAAATCACGGGATTTATGTTACGTTTTCGAGAATAAACACGCACCAGTGGCATGCTTTTGATGATAAATATTTGTACGGCAGTCAAAAACTCTAGGACAAAGGAAAAGCCTGCTCAATTAACCTTTATATAACCTTAAAAGCGTCTGGATTCTGTAGGAATATTTCAATGCTTTCTCATTCAGTTAACGTGGTGTCTTCATAAAACTGAAATACACTTTATAATGTTGACTAACAATACTGCCTTGGACCATGTTGAACAGCAATCCACAAAAAACCAATGTCATTTCCATCCCTAATTTACACAATAATTGCAATCAAAAAGTTCACTGGTAGTAATATGTTATTGAGTAAAACTACTATTATGCTATAAACAAATTAAATAGGTTATGTAGTGCATAAAAAATTTCTTTACTCACAATCGGTATAATTTTCAGTTCCTCTTTCTCTATATCCCCTTGTTGAAAAAATTCATTTGCAACTAATTCAGCAACCTATTAAATACATAAATTAAGGATACTAATTAGGCACCGACTTTTACATCATTTTACTTATGTACTACTCAAAACTTACAGCTTTTTGTATTTCCCACGGCTTCGTTATAGCTGCAATATCACACGCCGTCATAAGCATTCCTCTAATTCATTAAAAACCATAATCCGATCAGCTTTTACTTGTTTTTGTCGCTAAGCAAATTTCACACATTAAAGAAATGAAGAATTTACCTCAGTACTTCACGGTGTTCTTCAGCATGCCAATCATATGTTTTATTACTAACTAAATTAAAAAACGTGCCTCGCTTCCTAAAGGGAAAATAAACACCTTATACTAAACTTATTCAAAATAAGTCTAATGTTATTTAGCTATACCATACAATCGAAAAATACCTAAAATAAACCGCTAAATCTGTGGCTATAATTGCGTCTTCCAAAACTTTGATAACCCGAGTATATTCCTCAGGAGACATATGGCATAAAATTTGGTTACCCTAAAAATATTATAATTTAAGCATTACATGCATCGACCTTCCCGGAGAGGCAAAATATATTATTGACAAATTCATCCTTACCTGGCTATTTAGGATCATTACACACTGATCAAAATGATGGTGTTCCATAGTGGACGTTGAATACAGCTGTGCCAAAGGAGATGATACCCTAAATAACAGGAAAGAATCTAGAACCACGGTATAGGTTGGTTAAAAAATTGGATTTATCAATCTACAATAATAAAACATTAAAGCTAAATAAAGAGGTATTTGCATTCCAATGTTCGAACATGTAACGTTTGGAATACTAAAATGAAAGAAGATTCCCCTCCCTCATTTAAGAAACTTAAGTTTCGACCGATTTAAATGAATCCTAATACTCTCTAATGCCTTTAGTCATATTGTGACCTGCTGAGAAATTTACACTGGAATCGAGGAAAGAGAAATCTGCAAACTGGTGTATCGCATCGACATTCCTGGAAATCACATAACTATACCTACTTGATTTGAAATGTGTTGTTTGTTCCTCGATGATCCAAATCATGGCATAGACAAGCGACTAGCAATGCCAAGCATTCAAGATCTCCAAGAACTCGCCACAACTGAGAAACCTTCATAAAGGTATTAAAATAATGTATTTAAATCTTGAAAACTATGATGCAAGTGTAATTTTGAGTTATTTAGTAGAGAGACACACACCGTTATAATGGAGAACATAACCTGAGCAACATTAAAAGCATGCCTCCAATTATGGTATGTTACTTGGCGATAATTTTTTTTAACACTCAGTAACCATCGACACAACACCTATAAAATGAATCTTAGTTATCAGACTATAAGTAAAAAAAAAATAAATACTACTATAAAAATGAACCATTTCTACCTCTTTATTGATATGAAACCGCGACATAAGATCCAAATCTATGAACATTCGCAAACACGCTATTAGTGTATCATCGTCATCCAATGCAAAATCATTGAAATTAAGATCATGGAGATGAAATGCTTGAGCTGATGGAATTCGTCTATTCTGAATGTGAACAGAAAAGAAAATCGTTTTAATATCCTACAAACGGAGCAACGTACTGGTCGCCTTCACACTTAAGCATCACTTTACAATGCTATGATGACAGTGTTGAATTTTAGTATTCATAATTCATTATGAGAGTTTATTACTTTTATGGATGTCTTTTTTCAATCTCGAGCCGGCAGAACAAACGATGTCGTTAAAAGGCTGTGTCATTTTTTAAATGTCCTTTTATATATTAAGTAATAACTTTTAAGTACACTACCTCCACTTTAAAATTCAATTTTCTTTAGTGTATCTAAACAACAGCACGGTAAAAAATTTTCTGTTTATATTGACGATGGATTCGCAAATATATGT
Organism: Trigoniulus corallinus; assembly: GCA_013389805.1. Lineage (NCBI taxonomy): Eukaryota > Metazoa > Arthropoda > Diplopoda > Spirobolida > Trigoniulidae > Trigoniulus > Trigoniulus corallinus. The sequence goes on along the minus strand of JAAFCE010008833.1, from coordinate 26,403,783 downwards.
GTAACATTTATATGATTAATATTATAATAATAGCATCCAAGACTCCTGCTACTAAATTCAAATTCGATTCAATATTGTTGGATTGTACGAAAGCGTTATTGATTGCTTACACATACAGAAGATTGGAATTGATCTTAAACAAATGACCATACACAGTAGTTCGACATTTTGCCTTTCCTGTCTACACTGCCAATGTATTAATAATATTTGAAACCAATACTTTCATAAGCTGCAGATAAAAGGGGCCTTTTAAATGAAAATTCTACACCGACAGACATCAGTTTTTGCAATAAAATCCACGCTTCCAGTAAGGTAGTTGAGCTCATAATAATCATGCTTGGAAGCTACAGGTCGAACAAATGGCTTTTATTGTAAATAAATAAAATCGGTATTTACTATTTTAAGATTACCTCAGTAGTTCGATTACACAATCAACTACCGTTAATTCTTAATGAAACTGTGTAACCAAACTTCGTTATTATATTTTTTGAGCTTGTATCTGTCTCTATTCTTTGGACAAAAACTTTTAAATGCTACAGGGTTTCTACAAAACTATCAAATAATTCAGGGAGAAATGATAAAAAAATGAGTGAAATCCTGTCCATTTTTATTCCATTCAAATGACAATTCCCTAAAGTGAAAATAAAAGGTCTAGAAGACGGTGAAAGTAGTAGTACTACAATCTTGTCGTGTAGACACAATCCCATAAAACCCAACTTCAGCGATTGCATGAAAAAATCACCGGGGAACTATACCCAAAATTAGGATTTTAACTTTAAAACTAGATAGCAAAATGGTAAACTAATCACCACACATTATAGTTCACATACTCCTACGAAAAAAAAAACGTTTTTTTAAAAAATTGCATCATCGGATTAAGTGTAATCAATTACATGACAGAATGGGCCTTCTCAATTGAACAGGATATGCTAAGGACAAAAATTGAAAGCGGGGAGGCGGGGGGGGGGGGAAGGGGGGAATTGCGTAACATTCTTGGAGGTAACTTCTTTATCATACTGTGCTTCAACTGCTAAATACATCCTTAACGAGATATAATTATAGATCCCGTTCATCAAAAAACAAAGGTGAACTCTGGTTTTTGAAAAGAGACCCATATAAAAATGATTACCATGTACATAGTCGGGGTCGAGTAAGGGTCGGAAATGTCAATACCAATCAACACGAAGCCTGATAAGCAACTCCTAACCCTTTTCCCGCCTATGGCAGGGGGGGGGGGGGGGGGGTCGGGTACCCATCTTGTCCCTCTGAATGAACACAAGGGTGATATATTGGACATTGTTTTTCCTCAGCCGGTTGTCGACCAAAGCTGCAACCCCTATGCCTACAAACGTAGTAGAAGAGGGTTCTTGTACGTGCAAATGCCTCGGTTTTACTTCTCATCCGAAAGAAGCCAACTCACCTCTCTCCAGATCGAACCCAGAACTACTGACGCAGTTACTAAGCGCGCCTGCCTAATAAGTGAAAGAATAATCCATTGCTTGGCAATCGCGTTGCCAGCAGCAGAACAATCAGAAGAAACAAATTGCCATTATCGGCTGAAAGGTCATTTCTACTTGCATCAAGACTGCGGGCTTTTAATAAAGATGCAACCGTAGATTGAGAACAATCAGAATGATAATACAAACGCATCCGTTAATGATGTTTATTGGAGAATATTTCATAAAACTTGCATCAAAGGAAGTGCAAAGTACAACCAGTAGTGTCTATAACTGAGTTAATATAGTAAAAAATCTGATCTATTCGGTTGGTAAGTAACGTGGAATGTAACGCAATTAGTAAAAAGAAGAGTGATGTTTAAAATTCAACACTTATAAAAATAACAGACGAAATAGAGGATATTTCTGATCGGGCTTTGTTATGTGTTTCTTTCTAAGATACACTTTAAATAAACAACTGAATCTATACTGTACCTTAAGCTTCTGAGCTTCCTCGAGCGGCGCTGAAGCATGATAAGAGAGCACTTCTAATGTAACCCTTTGTTTAGCCATAGCTTTTATCGCTTTTTCATACATGTGAGTGTTATGAATACCGATACCGCAAAATATTGCAAAAGCCTGAAACAGTGAATAAAAAACCCAAATTTGATTCAAAATTGTTGTTACCATAAGGGATAATTGAATATTTACTAACAACTGGACACCCTGACAGTGATCAAACGACCATTTCAAAAAATGCTATCGCTACTTTATTAATAATGTAATATATTTCTACTACAGAAGAGAAATTTGGCGATAGTAAAAAAACTTAAACGAGTCAATAAATGGTGTACAAGTCAGTACTCAAATAATTCTAAGGGGATGCTTTTCTTTAAAAAAAAAATGAAGTAATAAAAGACCACTCTACCTCTAAAAAGTTTTCGTCATTTTTTGTATAAGGCATATTTCCTATTTTATTCAATAACTGAATTACACCAATTATCCGTCCACTTGCATTCTTTATAGGCATGCAAAGTATACTCTTGGTCCGAAACCACGTGCCTTCATCTGCCTAAACAAGGAATAAAGTCACTATAACAACAAATCACCATGGTAACAACCCAGATCAAAAAATACGGTTGTCGAGGAAGAAAATTCCGTAAAAGCAACTTGACATTTTGGGCAACAAACTGCAGTTAGTTACTATGGCAACAAACGTTAAGGCATATTGAAAGAAAAAAGCCATCATCACTCGGATCTGTTGAACTCGGATAACAAAAAAATAAATGCAATAGTGATGAAGACGGGAGTCTTAGACAGTATTTTTACAGGATTTGAGCTGAATGTAATTACCCATTAAATTTACCATTTCATCTCAGTCTTTCATATCGCTTATTACTATACTCACTTCCAATTATATCATTATAATGCTAGCTGATGCAGTTTCTTATACAGGGTGAGTAAAACTTAACTGGAGCCTTGGACATTCACATCTAGAATTGTACAAACATGGCATGGTAGGGGGTTGTAGGGTGAAGTAGGAGTAAATTAAAGTTCTCATTCATGTTTCAAACTACAAATATTAAAAATACATTCAATGAAAATTCATTGAATTCAAAAATAATACATGAACTCACTAGAACTATAAACGAATGCCTTCTACAAGGATAAGTATGAAATCGGCAGATGACCTAAATGGACAGTCTGACATATGATACAAATCCTCTGCCATTTTATGACGTTACTTATTCAAATGCTCAAAAAATGGGACAAACCCGTGCCATAGTAAGTTTTGATATAAATGCTTTATTCTACAAGAGAAATTTATTTCGATATGAAAATTAACGCTTTTTAAAACTCAATTTCAGACTAAACCACGGTTATGAAAATGGACAACAACTATTTCTACTTAACAAATATGTGCAGTATTTTATAAAAAATAGTCTCAATTGATGATAACTAAACAAGACTCCATAAAAATGGAACAAATATTTAGTTAGTAAATACTCAAGAGGCTCAGAACGTGAGTGATAAAAGGAATTTGATCCATCTTTCCCATTTTAATCAAACTATATTTCGTTACTTTCAAGCAATTTTGCAACATTAAAGGGATAGTGTGCTATGGATTCATTTATATCCCAAGAATATGATCTGCCTACATACTTGAAAGGGTACTTCAAGATCACATCACTATGATTATTACTGTGACTACAAAGGTAGGAAGATAGCGATGGTTCCGTTTCCTTTTCCTCAGTTACATCACGCTTTAATCTCTATAATTGCACTTTATACTGCGTTTATTTTCACAAAAAAAGCTTATCACTAATTAATGACAGAAACCCATTAGAATCATCCTTGTTTTTCAGACCGTTTCTCAAAAAAATGAGGAAATACGTCGAAAAGTATCCTATTACTCACAGGTTGTTAAGAAAATACGTAATATTTTACATGTGCCAACAACATTAGGGGGTTCATGGCATTTAATGAACCAGAAAACAACTCCTAGGTTTTGTGAACGTAAATATTCCCTGCGACTCCTAAAATGCAGTGAAGTTTTGGAAATTATTTAACACCACCTTAGGGTACCTACGCATTCATGTAAACCTCTGCTCGGCGTACGCACTTCACAATAGCGGCCCGGAAATCAAAATCACCACGCTGTATAACAGCGTTCCATTTCCGCACCCAACTTGGTAACTGTGGGATTCCTTTAAATCCTTTAACTTGATCGATCGGATTGGTCCACTAAGTTGTCGTCTGAGAGTCAATTGGGTCGTTATTGAAAAAATTAATACAAAATAATAAAGAATTGCACCAAGTACAGTACTAATTTTTTGGAGATTCTTTATTATTTTTAAAAGAAATGATCCGTATATTTCTTTTGTTCGTTGCTTTTCTAATGGCTTTGGACGTTTTTGTAAATTTTCCCATCGAATTCAATCTCCTATCCATCCCAGACCCTAGTTTAATTTCCAAAGGGGTCCACAATATTCTTCATCTACCATCCGAGTGACAGGGCATTTGGGCTGAATCATTACTGAATAAATTGTCGACATAGACCAAGTGGTCTATTAGGAATTTTGTCGACACGTATATTTCATTCAAGTATAAAATCTCGTTTACATTTAAGTGACGTCCTACCCATGAAAGGGATCACGTCTTTAGATTGGTGAGGGTGCAGATCTGCATAGCAGACAATGGCGTCCCGTTTCGGTAATGTGCCTCAAAATGTATCCCAAGCCAAGGAAGCAATTGTATAAAGCTAACTACATTTTCCTCAGACACAAGTACCTGAATTAAAGTAAAGAAATACAAGAAATTACTTACACTTGGATCGAATCTATCATCTTTATAGGCGTCAGGAATATTTATGGTCTGTCATAAAAAAAAACAAGTTCTGATACATAGTGTTCACATGTTTACATCCAAAATTTTGGCAAAATTTATGGCATAAACAAAAAGTTTTTCAAATATTTTCGATTTAAGCAGATGCAGCTGTAGTGTTAATTAGATATGATGTCTTAAATCTGCGTAATCAATATCGCCGATGGAGCTTAAAGTAATCTACAGCTACGTTTCCGGTGCTTAGAATCAATAAACAATTTCTCTAAATGAAAATTTAATCTTAATATATAAATGATAGTTACCTCACCGGTGGTAGCCACTAGACCTGTAATTCCAATATTTATCGGAAAACGACTCTCAAATGGACTGAAATTTATATCAGAAATATTTATTAAAATACAACATTCACAACTTCCAATTTTCCCCCCTCATATAATTTTAGGTTCACTTTTATTATGTAATCTGAATTGCAAATGATTAATACATACCTAGATCTTGACTCTGAATCACAACGTTTCAAATCACTCACTTCCAAATCAAATACCCTTGAAAAAGATCCCTATAACGCATAATTTTCATGTAATTATCATTTTTTGAGCATGTAGAATCTCAATTAGTGAAACGTTAGCTGGTAGCTCGAAATTGTCGATTTCGATTTTTGTTCTCGCCATGATTCAATAAATAACCGCAAAATATACCTCACAGTAAAATTATCCTAACAATTCTCTTTTTTAACATAGTAAATTTCTTTCCAGCTGCAAACCACAGTGCCAGCCTAAGTAAAATATACAAAGCACTCCTCAGGGTAACACTTTTAAATGGATAATGGCTCAAACAGCCTTCACCGTCATGTTTGCATATAAAACTAATAATTTATGCGGAAATTGCTGCTATTCTGCGCGTTCTCTTTGCAGTTTCCATATAAGACATTCATCAGTAGCAACCGAAATTTGCCTGGCTGGGTTGAGTCGTTAACGTTTCACCTTTAAATTTTTCAAAAATCATCATGCCTTAGAAGCTTCATGAACAAGTAAAACTTGACATCGTTCACACTGCAATAACGATTGTAGATGCGTCATTATCCTATACACTACTTGTTCAATTGTACTTTGTTCTTCAAAAACCATTCTAGCTAGATCTAACAGCACCTATAATGCAAACACAAAACAACAGAATGATAAGTTACTTAAGAAAAAAAAACCGCACTGGAAAAAAAAAACTGTTGCTGCTTTAGAAACCTGTCAAAATGTTCTCTTCCCCATAAAGTGCAAAATTATTCAATAAATGGTTAAAAAAATCAATTCAATTTCATTCTATGCCAGTGACAGCTTTGAAAAGTAGTATATGAGTAGAATCCGGTGTTCAATCAACGGGAGACGGGGTTGACAGGATATAAACCCCTGGATTAAGAGGGGCGCCAACTGAAAGAAAGTCTAACTTCCCCTCTGCAACAACAATGCAATGTAACATGAATGGAGTGACGACTGCAACGAATTTAAATAACCTAATGGAGGTAGTAGTCTGGTATGTGAAGACAACGTGATAACCTTGAAAAAGATTTTAGGTCAATAGAATGTCAACAATTTCTCCCGCTGATGCCAAAATCTACTGCAAAAACTGATGAAAGGCAGATAGAAAAGAAATAAGCTACCCTCCCCGTTCAAACAAAAATTATGAGTAGAAATATCACGGATGAAGAATGTGGATGAAGTCAGTTTTTAGATATGGCACTGGAATAGGCGCAACGGCGACACAGTATGTCGGCATTACCAATTGGTCGATCGTGCTACAGCAGACAAACTCTTTTAACTCAAATAAACAATGTATGATAACTAACAATCCGATATTATAAAGCAGATGGCCACCCTCATCGCATATTTATACAATGCCCTTTCAAATATTTTTATATCCCTAAATCATCCATATAATAACAACCACCTCGTCAATTAAAGAAAGTCGCCCGTTGGCATGTCAACCAGGTTCTACCTACATCAGTTACTTAACCAGCAACTGAATAATCTATGTCACGATCACTCCGTCTGTCTGGATTATCTTTCATTTTTAATCCTGTAGCTTAAGAGATTTCTGAAACATTAATGACATTTTGTATTGACTTTCATGTCTCAATTTTAGTCACACATGAATAACAACATTCCTATTGTCATTTAAATCTACAGTATATGAATTTGGGAGAATAACCTGAAAAACCTGAAAGAAACCCCAAGATCTTGTCAAACCTGAAAGATCTTGTCTCCCCATTTAGGAAACTGAACTGGCGTCACCTGTGGCTAGCACAGACTGCGTGTAGAAATTAACGCATGCAAAAATTGAATTTTCGTAAACGTTTCTCCAACGCCTTCCAGTTCCAGTGTCCCGAGTGCATGCACCTTGCCAAAGCGTTAAAGGAATTAGAATTTCTTATGACAATCGAAGAAAGGCATAACTATTTACCTGGTTTCTTTTGTTTTCTAACTGAGATTTTTCATACAGCTGTGCGTTTCTAATTCCAATACCGCAAAACTTCAGATAAGACTCAAAAACCTGTAAGGATTAATTTGTCATAAATTATGGAGGGAATTACGGCGGTTATTTAACATCAAAACCAAAATAACGTTTACCAACCTTTTCGTCGTTGGCATCAAATGTTTGTTCTGTTCGATTAACAATCTTATTGATTATTTGGGCCACTCCAATAACTTCTCCGAAACTATCTTTTATCGGCATACATAATACACTTTTAGTTCGGTAGCCAGTTTTCTGATCAATATAGCGGTTGAACCTGCTGTCCTGGACAAAAATCACTGTATAAGGACAACGTCATAAAACATGAAATTAAAATTCATCTACATGGTTCTATTATGGAGGACCACTATAAATCATAACACAATGGTAAACTAGTAGAGACCAACCACAGAAATGGTGAATATGGTCATAAATGCTCTTTCTAAAAAGCCAAGCTCACACTTCTAGCACTTACCTCGTACGCATCAGGAGTATTAACAGGTTGTCCCGTTGCTGCAACATAGCCAGCAATGCCAGTCCCCCAAGGGACTCGGATATCGTCATTATTATTCATTTGTTGAATTGTTGATTCACAACTCACATCGAATAAGGTACTAACTAAACAGCGATCAGGACTGCCTTTCTCTCCTTGCACCAGAAACAGGGAACAACGGTCAGCATTTATCAAGATGCTAACGTTCTGCAGGATTTTGTGACAAAGACTTCTCACGTCCAAATCATCGCAAATATCTTTCACCAGTTCAAATATCAATTCCCGTTCATCTAAAGCTACAAATAGATAATCATAATATGTTCAAGAAAAGTAGTGGCATGTCAAATGACAAAAGAAAGTCTATATTAACACAAATTTTTAATGGGGAACGTGTTTTGTCTTCTTACCAACTGAAAAATTTTTTAAATGTAACTGAAACTAAACAACAGTGCACCAAAATAAAATCTTACTGAATAACTATTTTCAAAATATACACATATCTAATTTTCGTACAGTTACTATGCAAAGAGTTACAGAGATGCAATAAACAAAAGTGGTAAGGCAGCTGTTGAGTGCATAGAACTATTAAGGCAAGGGCAAAATATGTTGGATACATGCCATGTCGAGCCAATAAGGCAGTAGGGTGCACATTTTCAAGAAGGAAGGTTAGTGTTTAACAGTGCAGAAAGTTGACATAGGCCTAGTTGGAACACGTCTGGATTAAAATGGCGGTGACATGTGATACATCTATGACGATATCTTTGCTAGAAAAACTGAAGTTTCATGCGTCTCAGGAACATTTAGATACACCTCGACATAAATTGTTGGTTTTCTCTTTAGTAGATGTGTCGAAGTTCAAAATGTATATAGAAATGCAGTCGTAATTCATTACTAGAACTGATGTAATCAATTCCAGCAAAACAACCGCTCGTATATCAGATTCTGCACTTAGACAACCACACAGTAAGAGCCAACATCTAAGGATATTCTCCAACAACACTCAAGTATAAATGTTTTGACGTCACCCACCCCGAAATATAAAAATAGGTACTAAATTTCCATGTATCTGACTCATTTGTTTTCGAAAATAAAGCTGTGCGTTAGATGTAACCACATCCCCATTATAATTTGCGATACTATAAAATTTTCATGAGGCAAATTGATGCCCTAATAAACTGTCACTACCTTTCAACTCCATCTTACTCCTCCGATGAACTTTTGGTACGTTGTAAGCAACATCACAATTAACAGTAGGGCTAAGGAAAGTGGGGGTTCCATCGATGGTAGTGACGATAGGTTTGAGCAGGCCACCACGTTCGAATTCATGGGCTGAAACTTTACGTACAGGTGTAGTAGAGCCGGAATTAGATTTGGATGGCCCGTTTGATGGACTTGCCAATCCATATTCTTGCCATAAACTTGGTGGAATGGCGTGTGATATAAGCCAACTGTCCACCATCTGTCTGGTTGCTTTTCTAAAGGAAAACAAAGTTTTTATCAAAGTTAATATTGGAACTTCATCGCATCGAGGAACAACCACCATATTTGACTAAAGCGTAGCTTCCGTTCATGCTGCCATTTGGAAGAGCATGTGCCAAATAATTACTTACTGATACTGGTAGGTAACAAACCATCAGAATGAAGTTCACAAAGAAGTAATTTATTCAAAAGGTGAACCACCAAGTGTCATTGCAGCATATTACATACAGTAAATTGTATGAAGTGCTTTTAACCGATTTTAGTCGGTTATTTTATAGCTATGCTGAGGCTACAAACTCATTTACATTTACAACTGGTCAACTAGTCTGAGTCTCACAGGATTCAATGCGCGTAATTCATGAAACATAAAAACCTGTTAAATTATTCAAGGCATTTTTATAAACTGTCTTGCACTTTTCGGATACCGACTTTTAAGAAAGACTGAATATTTCGGTTGAAAGATGTATTCAATGTGTGAAATGAGCATGGTACGAGATAGGCAGCATCATGATTCCTAACCTGATAAAATTGTCATTAGAAGGAATAATTGATAAGAGACAATCTTAATTTTTATGTTTAGAATTGCAAGCTAGTTTACTTATTGATGTTCTGCAGATGTTACTATTGTAAAATTCATGGTCATGATCTACATAATTTTAAAAATTTTATCAACAAAGAGATGCAACAAATCACATTCATATTATTAAATTATGGAACTCAGAATTACGAATATCACTCAAAGCATTTCACGCTTCTGTTGGAAATAAAATATTTAGACAAATTAACTCTAAATTCTTAGTCATTCACCGCTGCAGTGCTTTCAAGTGCAAAAATGCTTTCAAGAGTGAAACTGTACAATATAGCCACTTTCAAACACAAAACTGTAGAGAACTCCGCAGAAATTATAAATTATGCTGCAGAATTTGAGATTTCACATCCAACGGTCTGTGAAGAATTCTCTACTTGTTATATAACATTCCAAAGAGACATTCCACCCAACATTAGATTAGGATGTGAATGAAGATGTGCTTAGTTATATTACAACGTATATTATTTTTTTTAATAGTACTTACTCTGAGCATTAGTAAACGCAAAATTACTGCTCATATATAGAACTTCAAACATGAAAATTAACTACTCGTTCCAACAAGACTATTTCTTTAATGACAATGACGCACATTTGTAGAATAATGAATTTCCGGGTGGACTCCGGGGTAGCATAGAGGCCCATAGGAGGGGACTAAAAGGATTAGAGCATTTGATAGTCAGCCAGTCATGTAAATTGTAAAGTCGTGAGGTCCCCTCTTCTTTACGCTACCTTTATCATTCTTTTCTCCTCAAATTGTATGTTCTTCCTACCTAACTTGTCGGTTCATAGTTCCCTTCCGTTTTGTGCTTGATCATCCTGAACTAGTGGGCACTGACCTTGTAGGTGGGAAATTGGTGCGTCAAAGAATAAGAAGTACAATGAACCACAATTATCAAGTTATTTCACTCTTATAAGCTTCATATGAATAGCACCTATGCAATTTGGCATTACAACTCCAACCATGACCATACTGTAGTTCTTCCCTGTTGACAAATACTAAAAAACATTCATATTAACTATGTTCAAAAATCTTTTGCACCTCACAACATGATTTAAGAAAGTCAAGGCTACAACAAACTAGCAAATCTATCCCTGCGGTAATTTCAAGAAAGAAATTTCCATTCTTTTGACAAATTACTATTTCCGTAGCACACTACAGAAGGCAGAAACTACAGTATAAGTAAAGTGAACCCTATAAATAACAACAACTGGCATTTGACAAATGTGAGCTTGTAAACACTGAGGATGAGTGTAAGAAGTCAGGGTCCTGGAGAAGTACTTCGTAACAAAAAAAACTGTCTCATATGAGGACTGTCTCCTTAATACCCTGAGAAGTGTAAAAAAAAAAGTTTAGCAAATTATGCGAGAAATACTGTATGTACCAACAACTCGATCTGCAAGCATTTCTATCCAAATTACCTAAGGGATAGGGTACGACGTTCCCACTCGCCATAGTTTCTGGATATAGCCTCTATTATAGCACCGTAGTCTGACACCGCAGTGGATGACAGTGAAACAGAACAATTAGACATTTAAGTGAAATTAAAAATCTGCAATTACAGAAATACCAGGGTGCAGACCCGACTATGTATAGCGGGGATCAATAAATTACATAATATTTATCACAATCCCCCCCTCCTAATTTTCCGTTATTATTAATCGGGGATAACGAGAAGAGGTGAAACAGCGAGGCTCAGTGTACCTCGCATCATCATCATCATCATCCTATAACCCTCATCCCGCCTGTGGCAGGGTCGGGTCTGCGGGTTATTGCCCTCTACTCCCGCCTATCTCCCACCAGGTGCCCGTCCACCCCACACACTAGCATATTCTTACGGACAACTTGCTCCCACGTCTGCTTCTGGCTCCCCCTGCCCCGGGTGCTTCCAACCACCTGCATTCATGAAATGGACCTAACGAGCGCCTCCTCCTCTCTTCTCATTACGTGTCCATACCACCTCAATCTCCTCTCCCTCATTTCTTCCGCGATGTCACCAACCCCCACGTAGCCTCTATATACTCATTCCTAACTATCAGCTTTTGACACCCCACTCCTGTACTGCAGCATTAGCATCTCGGCATTAGCCGAGCATTAGCATCGTCGGCAAATACCACACACAGAGGGGTCCATTCTGATACTCCCGGCCGCAACTCGTCTATAGCCATAATGAAAACGTATGGACTCAATGCTGACCTTTCTGTACGCCAATCTTCCCTGGGAAGCCTCCAGTATTTCATCACGGTGTCCTTACCCTGGCTATGGAACAATCGTATATATCCTGAACTATTCGAATAAACCCTTCTTATACCCCCTTTTTTGTAATACCTCCCAAACTACCTGTCGTGGAACACTGTCATAGGCCTTCTCCATGTCCCTAAAGATGTCATGCAGATCTTTCTTTGCTGCCCTATACTCTTCTATCATCAGCCTCAGAATGAAGATTGGTTCCATTGTGGACCTACTTAGCATGAATTTTCGTTCGTTCGTTGGTGTTTAAGGTCCCGTCAACTACAAGGTCATTAGAGACCCGTCCACTGCATAGTTCTAATGCATAGACTGCACAGACACTACACTAATGCGACGATTAGTGGGTATTAGCAGTACCCAGCTTTCCCGAGCGACCACCCATGTCAGTACTAACTGGGCTTGTGTTGCTTAACTTCAGTGATCAGACGAGAACTGGTGTGTCCAATGCAACTCGCCGCTCCCACTTAGCATGAACCCAAACTCATTTCCACGGACCTTTGCCCTTGAAGAATGATACTATCTAACTCTCACACCATGCAGAAGGCATTCTATCTCCACTAGTCTCCTCCGTCACTCTGTCCACCACCCCAGAAGAAGTAGGATGGGTGTCAATGTCGTCCTCTCCCATTGCAGCATTCAAGAGGTTGTGGAAATACTCTTTCCACCCTCCTCTTTATGTTAGACGGGGAAAACTTGACCCTCCTTTTGCTATCCTTCACTGTTATGGCTTGGGGTATATCTTCAGCTGCCCTATCTCAAGCCTTGGCCAGTTCAAATACCTCTCTCTCCCCCTTCCTTTGTCTCTAACTGATCATAGTAGGCCTTATACTTCTGGTGTTTGGCCAAGGCAATGATCCTCCTAGCTGTGGTCTTGGCCTGCCTATGTTGTATTTTAGACTCCTGGTCCCCAATCTCCATTCACCTGCGGAAAGCAGCCTTTTGTTGCTTGATAGCTGCTTCTACCTCGTCATTCCACCACCACGTCAGCCTGCCCTGGAATGTACCTCTTACTTTAGCATGACCTAAAATGGCTTCACCACATTTTCTAATTTTTCTGGCAACCCTGTCCCACATGGCATTAGCTGTCACTTTCAAATCATAGTCTACCTGCCTGTGTACTTGCCTGCCGCTTTCCCTAGGATTTCTAACATAGTAACCTATTGCCACATTCTTTCTGAAAATTTTCACAGGGGATTGCCTGGCAATCACAAACCTCTTCTCTGTTGCCCTCTGACCATGAAGAAATCTATCTGTGACCTCCCTTGTGGCGACTGGAATGTGATCAGGTGCTGTTCCCTCTTCCTAAACCACGTGTTTGACAATGCAAGACCATGTGCTTGCTCTTCCTAAATAAAGAATTGACTACCCTTCAATACTGACTGTTCCATACACTCATTCCCCATGAACCTCCTCGTATCCCTGACCCATTAAAGTCCCCACTAATAAATAAACGTTCATTCCCGTCACACTGTCTTACCTGAAAAACTAGTGAGTGCAAGGTGGCAGAGGCCAATGTGACATGTTGGGGACTAAGGGTTGCAACCCCACCCCTCAAAGTGGTGGAGCTGTCCCGTCTGCGTGGGGCGGCCCAGAGACGTCGCAGGGGATGGTGCCGCCTCAACTATCAGGATCATCTTTCCCTAGGGATTCGGGTCTCCACACACGGTAAACACGTGGGTATGCGTTTTTTAGTTCACCTCCCAGAGGTGCCTACATTAACCAGTCGCCTTTTACGACATCCACTGGGGGAAGGTGCCATGTGCCTATTTTACCCCGGGCACGCACGAATGGCTCGATTTAGCAGGCGTTTGAGAATTAACGATGGCACCACAACAGCTGACTATTCCTACGTATTGTGGTTTTTTTCGTCTACCTTCTTTTTCTCAAGTAGAAAGGGAGTTTTCATAAGTAGATAAGTAGGTTGCCTGCCTTGGTAGCTCACCGAATGTTGTATTTGACAAACTCATTATTCAAGGGTGTGATTCCCGCAAAAGTGAATATTTTCTTTCGGGCGAGAGAGAGGACTACATTTAAACCGAGGCCAGTTTCAGAACATGAAAGGGCATAATGCAATCAAGACGACTTTAGTATAAACAATAAGATATGTCATTAAGGTGGAGAAATTGTGGACAAAGTTCCACCTCTGACTTAGTATTATCTTATGCAGAATGAATACTGCAATATATTGTAAGACGAATTGCGGTCAATATTTTTTACCACGAGTCAACACAATTTGTGCCCTCGCCCATGGAGAGGTTCTATCATGTTTTTAGCACATGGTAAAGTGGTAGTAGGTGTCCAGTCAAATTACAACATCAAATGTATAATTATGTCATGTTCAGCAACGTTGCAACATTTATGTAGCCTTCTTGCCCACCTATCCGCATATGTAAGCCTGTAAATTTTTCTGAATGTCGGCGAACTTATAAGTTCGGAAATGTGCTGCGAATTGAAATAAAATTCACGAAATACTAGTCTACAAAACATTAATTTAACAGGTTTAGTAACAATATTAATAAAAATGACATGCCAGACTTAATTTAAGCGTGACCATCATAACCAAATGATTGGTACGTTTTTAAAACACTACTGAGAATGTTTCATAAATGTTTATCACTTAACGTCGGTTATCACTTAGTCACTTAGTCATACATCTTACATATATGGTCATACGAATTTCTTATCCAATACATAGTGCGCTTGAGGCTTGACTTGACTCCTGCTCAAAAAGAAATATCCCAACTCCGTCGGAAACCTGTAAAACCTGAGTCAAGTACACTAGAAGTTCAGCTACTGAGACAGGAATTTTACAACCAGGACTAAAATTATTGCTCATCAACGAAACTGAGTTGTCCAGATGGCATTATTTTTAGCAATACAGTGATACCTTGACTTACGAATCTCTCTGCATACGAACTTTTTTCACATCTAATTTTGACCTCGACATACGAACCACAACGCTATGCACTTGCATACTAAAGCTCTTCTTGGCAGGTGTTCGAAGTTATCACTGTCACAGAATTAACCCTCGGGGAATTCAGGAAGAACCACTTCAATATTCTATGGGAAATGTTCCTGTAAGAACTCTAAAATCAGCCTGGAAAACATTATGGCCCGACTGTGTCTGAGGAGCTGCATTGGAAGGACATGCAAGTGAAATTGACACTGCAGGTACAGAACGTTAGATAGGTTTTTAAAACTGTCTTCGCCAAAGAAACAGAAGGAAGCCACTGATGACAGAATTCTTTTTCAATTTAATTTCAAATCTATGTATACCTAAAAATGCTCCTTCTCACTCCTGTTCCACGTCTTTGCAGTTTCCTTATTTAGTTGAGAGAAGTTATTTTTATTTTTGGAATTTTATTTAAATTTTAATCTGAGAACAGATTAATTGATTTCCCATAAGAAGTAATGGGAAATTGGGTTGCGAGACACGAACCACAGTCTGGAACGAATTAAGTTCGTAGTCGATATACCGCTGTACAATTCTGCTCATTTTGCTCAATGAAGTTCAAGTTCAATCACCTAAATTCACGAACTTGTTTGTATTAGTTTTCAGTTCAGTAAACGACAACAACCAAACGCTTGCTCGTTTTTATTATTTGATCAATGAAAGGAATAAATACACCATCTCTTTCTCCATGAGTTGGTTGGTTACAGGGTTATTTTGAGTCTAACTATCAACTGTAAGACGTCATTTGAGGGCGAGCACCTCACAACCAGGGAAGTTTGTTGATTATGCAGTTTTCCTATAAGACAGACTGCTTGAAGTGTAATGCAAACCTTGGATCACTATGCTATCTACCACTCATTTACTTCAAGATCCACGAACTCCAAGAGCAACCTCACGTAGGATCGACCCTACATTTAGACATACACGAGTCAAGCACATTATATGTGAGTTATTGAAGCTAACTAATTGGGTATTTATAATCCTAATAACAATCACTTTAAAGGGCTCGTAAATTCCGGGTCGGCCTACGGTACTGGTGTCTCTGATAAGGCATGATATTTGACGTCTGCCAATCAGCTCTTAAGTTTATTGACCTTAGGACCGCTTACATACATTCGGAATGAGGATGCTTCTGCGTCTCGACGGTATTAAAAAAATCAAATAGTTTGACGTCAAAACGTTTTAAAAATGTGTGGATGATTTCTATTTCATAATATCTCCTATGCAATTAGTAAGCTAATAGTCTACTGCTAATTGCTGCTAATTGATGATTGGTTGCCTCGATCATGCCCGATGCAGATCGTTTGTTTCCGACAAGAACGATATCTCAAGAGCGCCTTTGACTGTCTTAATGTGGTTCAGGACGTTCGTCCCTGACCTCGGTAAGAGAAATTGACGATATGCCGTTTACATTCAAATATTGTTCAACACTTCATCCACTTGTTTCCGAAGTGGTACACAACCTGCTATAAGCGGAAAAGGAATTAAGTATGATTACGACTGTTTATATTTAAGAAGGCAACGTCTCCGCGTAGAAAGGGTCTTTTACATGCAGATGGCATCTTATACACTCCAGAATCAAATCTGATAACACTAAAGTCGAGAGCTAAGCATGCTACTAGTTGAGCTACAGACAGAAACGGCAGACGATTCACATTTAAGCATCTGTGGTGGAGAGGGTAATTTTAAAAAATGCGACTGGTTTAAAATTGACGAACAAGAGTTAAAAACCTACACTGTCTAGGTCAAAGAAGTCAAACAGAGATTTTGAATGTTAGTCCCTGGATTCGACTGAGCTAGTAACCGTCTACAATTACCTTAAATATATTGAGAATTGATTTCACGAGTGTAAAAGCCTAGAAAAGTGTTAAATGGCATATCATATGCTTGAAGAAGTTTTCTTTTAAAAATGCACCACTCCTAGTTTAACGAGGGAGCGACGAATTGCGTTGGCCACACCAGTTCTCGTCTAATCACTGAAGTTAAGCAGCGCAATCCCAGCTAGTACTGACATGGGTGGTCGCTTGCGAAAGCTGGGTACTGCTAATATCCAAAAATCGTCGCATTAGTGTAGTGTCTGTGCAGTCTCTGCAAAAGAACTACGCTGCGGACGGGGCTCTAATGACCTTGGAGTTGAAGGGCCCTAAAACACCAACAAACAACAACAAAAAACTAGTTTAAAGATTTTTTTTTAATCAACAAGTTTGTTATTTTTTCGCCAAGGGTTGCACACAGACCTCCTCCGGCTCCAGTGACTACGGACTGTCGTAATGAAGTATGGATCGGCTAGTCCGTCACTACTTGTATAAGAACATGCAAATTAAGCAAGCAGCCAGGTGTTTACTGTAGAGTACCTTAACCCAGATCCACCTGTCGTCCTCGTGACACATCCTATTAGCATAGTCAAAGTACAGAAAAATGCACGTATAAAGGTTAAAGATTCCTGGAAAAAAACCGTTTGCCATTTCTCTTTCAAGTCGTACCTACGCAGTGTATCACCATGACGAGTTATATCAGGTGGTCTTTTACTAACTTTGAGTAATTAACTAAAACTCCTGCCAAACCAAGAAGACAGTCAATGCATTGACAGCAAATGTCAAATGAAGAAATGTCTGATGCAGAATATATTAACATAAATCACATAACGGCATTCGCTTGCACTTGCGGCGGCCAAGACTAGGCAATGTGTGATTAGCACATTTTCAGTTAAGCTTTAATGAAACATTTTTTCTAACGCCACAACACTCAACTGCAAGACAACTGTCATTACATAACCAGGATTATTATCACATCAGTCGCCAGTTACGTCAGAATATTTTGCAGACTTGCAAAAATGATAGAGCATTAGAATTTTGATAATAACGTCACAACTCTACACCATCGTTTTAATAATTAAATTCGTGATTAAGGGTAGCCTTTAAAAGTTGTACGGTCAAATCGTGCAAAGAGAAGAGGATGAAAGGAAGCTATGCAGAGATAGCCATCACTATAACAAAATGTTAAGAGGTCGTACAATAATTAATGCTGAAGTTTCATTAAAAAGCCCCGTGAGTTTTATATTATACCAATTTAAGGTTACGAAATTTTGAAATCCAGTCAGGGCAATGTAAAGGTAATGGATATTACGTACAAGTAAGAAAGAGAGATTAAAATAATGGCCGTACGGAAATTAGAGGGGAGGAAAAAGGATACTTAAATGCTAATCCACGGTGCCAACACTACAGAAAAATATATGGGGGAGGTGACGGTTGTAAATTATACTCCACTGTAGTTGAATACAATAGGAAACACCATGAACTCGTCAACCACTTACGTGCATACTTCATGTCACCTTCAGGGGCGGATCCAGAGGCAGATCGGGGGAGCACTTCAACAAATATGCACCCCCAATATTAAAATATCCAGAATCCCTTAGTATAAATCTAGTTAGCAATTACAATAGGTCCTCTACTGCACCTTAGACAATGTCCTATCTTCAGTGGTTTAGCCAACTGCAGATTGGACTGGGAGTATAGAAACAGGAATGGCAAATGCAAAAATGCATTATCAGTTGCAAAGGTGAATCCTGCACCTGTGGAAATATGCGCCCCAGTGAGGCACTGAGGGGGAGCAATTGCTGCATTGCTCCCCCCCCCACTTGTATCCGCCCCTGGTCACCTCTATTATTCCAAAGGATTGAAATACTGGTTTGCCCTTATTAGTCACGAGGTAGTAGGGAACCTTGAATTGAACTGTTCGTATGAAAGTAATAAGTAGAATCGTGGCCATTATCTATCGTATATGCACTTCAACATGAGATCTCATGCCACAAATGAAACTAAACACGTGAAGAAATTGCGACGAAATCGTGTGGCCATGGTCGTGATTTACGCCCTGTGGGAAGTTGACCTTAGTTGTTAGAAAACTGCCTCTTATAGTACATGATAATTGAATTACGTTTCTTGTGCAATAGTTCAATGAAAAATGAAATCGGTTTGATAAATCACTTCAGTCTTATTCCTTATTCTTGGGATAACAAAACTACGACTTGAAAATATTAAGAGCGACAAAAGATTAGAAATTCAAATAATAACTTAATAATACCCTACGTCATTCATCACAATGACCTACATGGTCCTACAACGTAGTATGGGGAAACGTTGGAAGGGGACGGGGCCAAACTCTCACTTTAATAGAATAATAAAAAAATGCAGTAATAATCATCATCATCTCACCCTTATCCCGCCTGAGGCAGGGTAGGGTCTTATTATAATAATAAATTTTCAATTCAATACGCAACCCTGATAACCGAAACCAGTATTTTTCGTAGTGCCAGACATTTTTCTCGTTACTCCAGGACCCTCGTAAGGGCCCTCAAAGTTGGAATTTCTAGAGCTAGAGAAGTTTACGTGTATCACGACAAAACACTCTTGCACTGAGCTTTCTTCTCCACAAACCCACATTCTGCCTACAATATAGCCGGGCATTGACGAAGTAGAGATGATTAATAGAAATAGCCGAGGAGGATAATAAGGTGAAAAGAAAGATAAAGGTGATGGAGGAATGTACAATCAGGGAGTGCTTCAGCAGAGTGCATACCATCTAATTTCAAAATGACATATTTTTGAACCATCTTTCGGAAGTTACTGTACGTTTCATATTATGGGATTTGCTCTTACTTTGTAACTGACACTCATGGTAGCACTTCTTTAATCTGTCTGTCTGCTGTCATCGTTTCAATTAGTTATTGTCACTACACCATCAATATAAACGATTTTTGAAGCCTATCAGGTCAGGGTTGGGTCTAGCCCATTTTGACCTCAGACATGAAAGCATTGAGGAGCTAGTATTTTCAGAGATTTTTTTAACTTCTTGTGCCTGACACACAAAGGCAGCAAAAATGAAGGAGAATTTCTAATCTTTACTCAATAAATAAAACATCGCGTAATTGGATATGGATGGAACTTCAACCAGCGGACTCAAAAACAAACTCTTCTTTTAAAAAAAATATGTAAGAGTGGTGTTATAACTGCTGTATTATGGGTCTGGGAAATTTTTCATATAAATATCCTGGTTCATAGGTGCAAGAAAGCTGCAATGGCGGTCAGATTAGGAGAGGGGTTTGCAATTATCTTCTAATAATGAAATTATATACTGTAGGCGTTTCATTAAATCGATCGCGTAAACAAAAATCATTCAAAAAATTGATGACAGCGTAACCGTTATGACAAAGTTTAAAGTACAATTTGTTTGCCACGCTTCAACCATTCATCCACTAATTTTTGAAACAAAATATAGACAGGAAATGTCTTATAAAGAATATGGTATGGTATGTCTTGAAGTGGGTTGTGGATATGCTAGGTCACCATAACAGGCATTAAGCCCAGCAGAGGTGGCCCGCAGGAGAGGGGATGATGAAAGTTGCGGAGGGAAGGGAATGCACTGCAATGTACAGCGATAATATAACATCACCCATCATTACAATTGCTTGAAATTTACTATAGAAGGGTTGGGGAAATGCAGATCCACTACAACTGAGCCAAGGACCCACCCGAGGTTGAATGCAGAAACCACCAACCCATATGAACCATAGAAACCATATGAAAACTTTCCTCCCACGATATGCTATTCACGAATTAAAGAATACCGTAAATAATAACGAAATTATGATTTCATAAGGAAAATAATTATAAGAGCAGTGTTGATCAGTAATGTAAGATCATTGATTATTTATGGTTAAATTTCAGTTAAAAGGCAAAACTGATTACTCACCTGACAAAATAATCATGAGCAAATTCAGGATGATCGTCGAGCCAAGCAGCCACTCGTGCATATTCCTCATTGTACGACAGTACACCATTGTTTTTCAGCGTTGAACAGGAAGATGAATTCAAATTGTCTGTTGGACTTGTATTCATGGCCACCAAGGCCAAGTCATCTTCTCTAGGGCACCAACCTATGAAATGATTCCTTCATGCAATGAGTGCAACAAAGTATGATCCCGGTAACACAATACAATACAATTTGGCAATTTTAAAAACTAGAGTCCTGAAGTCTCTAAATTATCCTTCCGTGCTCTCACAAGCCATAGTACACATGCACCAATGTAATTTCAATACAATAACTGTGTATCTTCCGTAATATTTCATGTCATTTATAAATTATAGGCACTTCTCTACACAACATAACGATTATCTGACACAACTGCTAGGGTTGTCATTTTCTAACACAAAGAAAACGCATATGCTAATAATAAAAATTTTTTAACTAGTGAAAGGACGAGAGGAAGAACTTAAAATGAAAATGTGGGGGGAAAAAAGTCAGCAGAAAATATAAACTACCAAGCAAGACAAGAATAGCTTTTGGCAGAATTTCAAAGTTAACATTACATATGTTTGTTGCCTTAAAGAAGTCAGTCAGTTAGCCTGTCCTGAGAAAAATGCTATTTAAATCAAGAAACGAACTACATCTACAACGGAGAAAAGTTGGTCAAAAAACAAGAGCATTAATAAGAATTTTATACTGCACTTACGAGAAACAGTTTCAATGATGTTTTTAAGATTAAAATACATTTTCAAGTTTTTCCCTCAAACTACACGTCTAATGAAAGATATTTTTAACATATATTTAGATATGACTATATACAAACTCACAAATTTCATTGTAGTAAAAAATAAGTTATTACTGATGTAAATACAAGTCAGTTCATTCATTACCTTCAAAAATTTAAATGTACTACAAAGTCAGTAGAGTATGTATCATCTGGAATCCACGAAAATGCGTTGTAATGTAGTCACATTACTACTACTAGGCATCCTACAAAATTCTTATAAGTCACTGCCGATAGCAATTCTTCATAAAACGTGCGTCTTAACAATAACAGTTTTAAACTAACTTGGAACTTCAATTACTCATGGTACCAGTAATCCAAATACCGACTTGCGCAGTTAATGAAATAATACTACAAATTTCAAACAAGATATATGTAATACGTTATCTTGAATGTAACTTTATCGTACGCATTCGTCACTTGGTGGAATGTGATGCTCATAATACGTTTCACAAGTACATCAATATAAAACACGATCAAAGTCTAGTTCAGAAATGATTATTCAGAAATCATCCTTTCCAATTAATTAAATAATTTCTTTTACTCTTTCAACTAACACTTTTTAAATCATAACGTGTAATAAGGAACGGGTCCAAATTCTATATTAAAATTCAGACTTCGTATAATATAGCTAATCTATAATACGACTTATATTACGTACTGTATTATCAAGAACTTTTGTAAAATACGTAATATACCATAACCCATTATAACCATCATATCCTTATCCTACCTGTGGCAAGGTTACTTTGCGAGTTCTAGCACTCCACTCCTGCCTATCTCCAATTAAGTCCCCACTAGATCCCTCTCACTCTGCGTTGGCCTTCCCCTGCCCCGGGTCCTCTAATAACCTGCATGCTCGTCTTTTTATTTCGATGGAGTTTTGGGGTCTTTCAACTATAATGGTTATTAGAGCACGTCCACTGCGTAGTTCTAGTGCAGAGTCTGCACAGACACTACGCTGTTACGACGACTTGGGTATTAGCAGTACCCAGTATTCCCAAATGGTCACCTATTCCAGTACTAGCTGGGGTTGCGTTGCTTAACTTCAGTGATCAGATGAGAACTGGTGCGTCCAACGTAATACAGACGCTCCGCAACCTCGTGATGGGCCTAACCAGCTCTACCTCCCTCTCTTCTCACCACATGTCAATACCACCTTAATCTACTCGGGAGCGGCGAGTTGCGTTGGACACACCAGTTCTCGTCTGATCACTGAAGTTAAGCAACGCAAGCCCAGTTAGTACTGAGGGTGCATGGGAGAGTACATGGGTGGTCGCTCGGGAAAGCTGGGTACTGCTAATACCCAATAATCGTCGCATTAGTGTAGTGTCTGTGCAGTCTCTGCATCAGAACTATACAGTGGACGGGTCTCTAATGACCTCGTAGTTGACGGGACCTTAAACTCCAACAAACAAACAAACAATTAATCTACTCTCTTCTTTTCTGCGCTGTCCCCCATTCCCAAGCTACCACTAATCTACTAATTCCTAATTTATCTGCGCAATATATTATAATAAATTATCAAAATTTAGACTTATTAAACAAGTTTCTGAAATTAATTAAGTAGTAAAAAATGCCTTTCAGCAAACTGAAGGAAGTTGAGTAACAGAATTCTGTTGACAAGCAGATTACAAAAATATCAGAAGATAACTCTCCGGGTAATTTATCCTAATACGTCTAATAATTATTACGTAGGAGCAAACAAACAACTTTCACTGCTTACAATCCACAAGATGAACTTGTCATATGAATCATGAATATGATCATTTACTTTCCTTTTCATCGCATTATGAATAGCACTTGTAGCACAATTTCTTGGCTTTGTAACAACAAGTAGTCGGAAAAGATAACGACATAAGATGCAAGGCATAAGCCCTAATTCTAATCTTAATGGCATAGTGCATTTCAAGCTCTTTTATAACCAGCAAAAAATGCTATTATTTACAACACACTAGGATTTAAAAGTTGATACTGTCGGTCATATGAAACTATAAAGCAATTCTCTAAAAGCGATACGTTAAGCATGTAAATAGAGACTTCCTTCTCCTTTTCAAAATACAAATGCACAAAGCATTAATATGCGCAAGGAGTGCGTTATGAATAGCTAAATGAATGAAAAAAATTAATACAGAATACTTGGACTGCATGAATAGAAGTGAGATTCTCAACTATTCTAACCAACTAAACTTTAGATATTTATTTAAACATATGCAAATTCATTTCTCTCAAATCTAAGATGAACTGGTATTTCAGCATCTATCTTAATCGAGTCATAAATTTATGAAATTATTCTATATCTTTTTCTAGCCTGCATTCTCAAAACTACTTCTTAAAATCAATATGACAAACCTTTCATCTTCTCTATTTCGAAAGTAGAGGTGCAGGGAACTGCTAAGTTCTTAACCAAACATCAGCAGAGCTCATGAAATAAGTAAAAGGACACATACAGTATTTACAAGTTTTCCTTTGCATACCACACTTCTTTTTCCTTTCCTAAATTATGTTCAAGGCTGCAGCACGTTGAGGATGGAACACCCAAAAAAGCGTTACGAAAATCATGTTTTACAGAATACAACCTATATGTCGACATTCCTATTGAGGACCATTTAAATTAATGAATTAACCAAATAGCTGTCATCTGTCAATGGTCAATCAGTCTGCTTTAGCGTTAACAATGTAGGCCTAGGTATTTCTAAAAGTCTAAAAATTGTAGCAAATTAAAAACAATGTTGGAGAGTCAAACATTAAAGGGCTCTCACAAAAAAAGGTGCGTAGTAAGCAGTTTGGGTGATATTCAAGTAAGAAAATAATCATCTCTTTCACATATGCCTATAATCAGTGGGGCAACAAAGAATTGCTGAGATCAAATGTCAACCTCTGAATTAGCAGTCATGAACTATTTTTGGATTTCTAATAACGGTGATAAAGTTTTCAGACAGACGCTAGTAAATAAAGACGTATAAGAAAAACAACATGAAACGAAATTGGTAATTACCTGGGCGCCGATATGGGCTCCATACGACAGGAGGAACAATTTTTAGAGGGGCGGCCAGCTTGACAGTTGAGAAAGGCGCTGGAATATGCAAAAAAATATCATATCAATTATGCTCATAACTTTATAAATACACACTTACAGTGACAGACAGTATGGTATTCGTAACATATGACGGCAAGAATTGACTTATGTAAAGAAATTTCGTGCGAATTACACCCCAATGTGACGTCAAGCGATTGTACCTGACCCTGCTTTGTTAAAGTGAACAAAACAAGTTTCCAGTAGAGAAAACAAAGTATT
Source organism: Trigoniulus corallinus (assembly GCA_013389805.1). Taxonomy (NCBI): domain Eukaryota; kingdom Metazoa; phylum Arthropoda; class Diplopoda; order Spirobolida; family Trigoniulidae; genus Trigoniulus; species Trigoniulus corallinus. Next base: position 26,378,851 of record JAAFCE010008833.1, on the reverse strand, counting down.
AAATAATGTAACAGTGACTGTTTTAATGTCAACAGCTTGGCATACAAAACATGTATTATAATGGCGTTATATTTAAAACTGGAAGGCAGAAAAACAGAAAATATTTTTCTAGATTATGGTAAACAGTGCACAATTTTTTGCCAGTCATATTTAATTGTTTACATCCACGATATTTCCAATGTGCCCCTGACGACATACACAACATTAATGACATTTGTAATGGAAATTTTTAAAAATTCTGACAATGGAACTTGTGTTCTAATGACAACTTCAAAACACTTTCTCAGAGGTCCAGAAATATGTCATACGTTCATCATTACACGTCTAGCAGTACTAAAGGACACCAAAGGATGCTAACAAGGATAAAATCGAAAAAAACTGTCCGTAGATTTCGGGTTATTCTTTTCAAGGTCAAATTTGAAATATTTCATATTATTTTATATTGTATAGGAACCTTACAGCGCTTTTTAGTAGTTTACGTAGTGTCGAAGACGTGATAGCCAACGCAGATGTAGCCGACAATGTTTCTTACAAACGCAATTATAATTACAGCCTAATCATCACTTTGCTTTTTATATCCTAACCCTGATGAAGTGCTGGAGTCAATTCCACCTCACTTCCTTCCTGTGACCCTGTGAGCGTTCTAGGTCATAGTTGTCTAATCAATAGTCCCCCTACACTCAACAAATGCCGCCAATAATTATCATAAAAATGTTACGGTCATTGGATGGTTTTCAAAACACATTTAAACTTATGCACTTATAGCAGAATGAAAATAAGAGGAGTGCGTCGAAAATTAAAAGTCGCCATCTGTCATTTTAAAGCTAAGTGCACTTAAAGTTTAACATCTCAAGTAGCAAAAGTCAAATGACGCGATGCTATTTTGTCCAAGCAGGTCTTACAAAAATTTGTTTATATGCAAGTTCAATTGCAAGTATTGTAAGTCGAAGTGCATCACATGAGGCTCACACCAACAAAGCAGAGTAGAAACGACATAACCTAACGGAATGTCGATTTATTTTGATTGGTACTAATCGTCACCTTGTTTTACGGTTGGCTAAGCAATGTGCATCATTTGCCACCAATTAGCTTTCGAAAACATAGCAGCAGCTAATATTAAAACAGTCCTTCCACTTGAACTTTTATATTTAAGACATAGATCGGGTGTATAATTCAGTTTATTATCAAATAACAGACGATCACCTGATGATAATATTCACAATAATTGTGAATCAGGAAAAACGTTAATGCTTTTAATACACTTCATTAGTAAACAATTCGCGCAATGCATTTGCTAGCACATCAAAACAAAATTAATTGCCCATCAAGATTTTTCCTGAAAGTTCTTCATTCTGACTTATGAAGAAATTATTTAATTAAGTCACCTTATTTCCTACTAGTTATTTTCCACTATATTAAATACTGTAAGCTCACTAATCCTCGACATTAACTAACATACGTAAGATCGGAATGCTGACAATTGTGAAATACGTAGTATATCGGATCAAAAGTGTCTTACTTTGGGAACAATTTCACAATACAGGCACTCATCGCTTGAAATGATTATACCTGGTAAATGTCATCTGTTAAATGTTGTTTGCTTTAAGTTTAAATGCTATATTTGCACTAAAGCTCTAATAACTAGACATGCATGTAGTTTTGTAAAAGCTGGTGAACTTATGTCCAATGGATTCAAACGTACTCAGATCAGGATGGCAAGTTTCAATGTAGCATTTTACTTGAAACTAGTGGACGTTGATAATAACACTTAAAAGGTGAGAAAGAAATAATTCAATAACATAGTTGGCTTCGCAACATTTGAAATACTGTATGCTCGGTCACGAGCCTCGCTTTATCAGCAAATATATACTGTAACTATTGCATGTAGAGAAGAAGTCTAAATTGCGATTTTAGAGCCTTGAGGCTCAGTCATCCCAAGGCTGTCCACATCCCTATTCTTTCCATAAACCAGTTCACCTCATCCATCATCATATTAAAGTGCTCCAAATTCCATTCCATTTTCGGATCTACCCAAGACCAGACAAGTAGTCTGATTAAAAACATTGGATATTAAATTCTTTCAGGATCTTCAATGAATCAATCGGAGCTGAGACATCAAGTTGGTAATTAGTCACGTTTTCATTCATGAGAAGATTCAAATACTTAATACCGTGCTAGGAACAGTTACAAACATACTTATCAGTTTACTCACCCCTGACATCAACTTAAGACTCCAAAACTACCATTTCAGGTAAAACTATCCAAGATGTTTAAAAAAAAATAATGTGACGAATACGTCAGAAGAGGAAATTTTGAATGTATGACTACGTAAGCAGCTATAACAGTTGAACACAGGTACGATCTAAACACTTTTTTCTAACCAGGTGGCTTCGATGACTAGTTGGCGCTTATACATTAGCCACTCTAATGTCACAGATGTTTTTACTTCTAGGGAATATAAATTGTTTATGACATATATTGTGTGGGATATTATAATAAAACTCAATGAAACCATGATATCTAAGTACATCATTACTACTAAACTGCTGCTACAGAGATAAGAAAATTGGATATGGACGATGTACTACTGATCGTTCACGTCTCACCTACAGCAAATTTAGGTGCCATTGACTGAAAGAAAAACAATGTAGAAAAAATTACTTTGGCACGAGTGGCATCTTTGTATGATGTTAGCTATACCATACATGAGATACCAACAGTGGTGTAGCCACGAGGGGGGGGGGGGTTAACCCCCCCTTGGGCCTCGAATATAACGAAGAGGTATACACCCTATCGAGTCATATCCCCCCCCCCTCAGAAAATCCTGGTTCATGCTATCGACAGTCATATCCCCCCCCCCTTCAGAAAATCCTGGCTACGCCACTGGATACCAAGTATTACACTACAATGGGCCATGTGAATAAAAAAAATAAAGTCTTACAAAGTATTAAGTATAAGTTTAAGCATTTACTTGAAGGAAAAAGTACAAGTAAAAGTAAAGGCTTAAACTGGTATGAATAACCTTTTACTTTTACTTTGCAGTAAAAACTAATACACTCTAAGTTAAAGCTTTAAAAAAAATGGCGGATGGAGACGAAAAGCAACGCATTTTCATCAGGTAGAGGAGAATCAAAACAAACTTGGGACTAGTTTGGAGCTAGGCAGGGGTGGAGAGCTAGAACCAAGGGTGGATCAGAGGAGAAAACTTCAAAATGTGTGACCCAAATATTTTTAAATATTCAGAATCCCTTGGTATACATCTAGCTAGCAATTGTAATAGGACCTCTGCTGCCTCTCCGACAGTGTCCTATCTCAGTGGTTTAGCATAGTGGTTCTGAAAGCGTGTTTCTTGAAACCACTTCGTGTTCCGCAAGAAAAAAAAAAATTAAATGCACAAATAAAGGTGTTGGAGAAAATCGATACAATTTAAAATAATTTTTGGATAGGATTCCAATCAGCAAACGCAAATGACAAAGTTGTTCGTTTTATAGTTACATAAAGTGGCAGTAAGTACCGGAACGAATATGTTAAAGGTAGTTTGGCGGTGGGAGACATCGCCGAAAAGATGAGAGAGAATAGGTTGAGGTGGTATGGGCATGTGGTGAGGATGAGAGAGGAGGAACTTACTAGGCTCATTATGGGACTGCGGGTAATTGGGGGCACCAGGAGTAGAGGAAGGCCAAAACGGACGTGGAAGCAGGTGGTGCAAAGGGACATGGAGGCATGCGGGGTGGAAGGGGACCTGGTGGTGGATAGGCGGGAGTGGAGGATTGGAACCCGCAGACCCGACCCCACCTCGGGCGGGATAAGGGTGTGATGATGGTGATGAAAGTGGTAGTAAGTACCAAGTGTAGAAAGGGTACAACCAGCTTTAAAGCTTATGTAAGTGTTCTGTGAAGTAAAATGTCACAGTTTAGTGTTCCCTGAGAACCACTGGTTTAGCACACTGGATTGGACAGTAACTGTTGGACTGGCAGTATAGAAATGGGGATTGCAATGGGAAAATGCATCATCAGATGCAAAATTGAATAATGCATCAGATGAAATATGTGCCCCATTGAGGCATGGAGGGGGAGCAATTGCTGCATTGCTCCTCCTGGATCTGCCTCTGGCTAGAACCCGCTGACCCGATCCTGCCACAGGCGGGATAAGGATATGATGATGATAAATCCTAAGAGATTAAGTTGTGTGGGACACCAAATGCATGAAACAGGCATATATGAATGTTCAGCACAATGGGTTTTGGGTTGCTAATGACTGGAAAGGCTATTTACACAAAAGGTTGGCTGCCTATGGTCGAAAGATTTCAGTAGAGCAATTGGTAAAGACCATCTATGGGCCGTCATGCATCAAGAAATATGATAGCTTCAGAAATACATGCATGTGAATAGTGCACACATCCTTTTTCTTCACTTCTATATTGATTACTTGTCGTTTCAAGTTGCTCCCTCACCAGCTTGTTCACTTTGAAGTATTTACTGAAATTAATCAGTAAATACTTGCTTTTATTCATACCATTTTAAGTATTTACTAGAAAAATTAAGTATTAACTTTTGGACAAGTATTTACTTTTACTTTTTACTTTAAGTAGAAGCAAAAACTTACTTCTTTATTCATATCAAATGTGCAAAACTATCAGTAAAAGCATTTACTTCTCTTTATTCATATGGGCCAATATCATCATTATGCTGTCATTTTCCAGACACATCTCCATAACGTATTGAACGACTCATCCTTCCTTCATATGACAAGTCAAAGTCAGTCATCTGATGCCCCCTACTCCCATCGCCACACACACTTCCACATTCCTATTTCTATCATTAAAATTCTACTGTATCCACCATTACCTAGCTCAATTTAAATGATTTGTCAAAGTGTTCCACAATCAGTTTTAGTGTCCAAAATGATAACCCACTTGTCAAGGTACGCAGCTCTATGTTATGTTCTACTTTACACTAACGGATTGTGGAGTAAGCCAAGCAGCCATAACAGGCCGAACCCTTAGGAAGCTGCTCATGGGAGATGAGGAGGTCGGTGTAGAGGACGTAGGAGAGCGGATATTTGCAGCGCCCAACGTTCTCTACCAACCACCCATGTTGGTAGTAACTTGGGTTTGCGTTACTTAACTTCAGTGATCTCACGAGAACTGGTGTCCAACGCAACTTGGCCGCACACGGGTCTAACTACAGCTTTCATCCAATAGGAATAAAAGAATGGCTCAGTAGTGGTGAGCACTAGTTTACTAAACGCAAATGAACCTTGAAAACCCAAAGTGGCCACGTTCTAGTATTATTTATTCTTCTTATGCTAAAGGGTTGGGGAGTTAACCGAGGAGCCATAACAAGCCGAACCCTAAGGAGACTGCTCAAGGGATAGGAGGTAGGAGTAGGGAATGTAGGAGAGGGGAAATTAGCAGCACCCAACGTTCATTGCCAACCACCCATGTTGGTAGTAACTTGGGTTTGCGTTGCTTAACTTCAGTGATCTGACGAGAACTAGTGTGTTCAACGCAACTCAGCCGCTCTTAGTAAAAGGCAGTTTAATCAAAACGACAAACTGACTACAAATTACTGTTCTGAGAACTACTTATCAAAGGCAGGTGGAGAGTTCATTTGTCGGGAATTCTACCACTACACACTAGTGTTCTTTACACAGGTTTCTTTTACCAACATGTGACATTGTATACATACGCAGGCCGCGGTTTTACTCTGTCCCTTGTAATTTTATAATATTCTCTCGACAGTCATTCCAACTATTTAATCTCTAAATTGTGTTGGTTCAAGATTTCCATGAATTAGGACAATTTCAATCAATAATCATTTGTCAAAATTACCTAACTATCCTTCAACTGTCTTAAATCATCTTTCATTGTGTTCCGCACAATCTCAGTTTCTATGTCTTTACAAGTCTATCAGGCATGCAGCTGCAAGTTTGAATAACTTTTAACAAATATAAGTCAGTGATTGCACAATTTGCAATTTAACACTAACAGAATTTAAAAAATTTAATACTGTATACTACAGTGTTAAACAGTCTAAACCTCTGATTAGTTTAACACAGGCTCTAGTTCGTGTTACACAATGACAATCTTAACAATGTAAGTGATATATTAGCCAAAAATCAAATTTCAAACATGCAACATTGTCCTCTTACAAAGACCTTGATTTTACGAACGGCTGATTGTTGAGGAGATCACATTTAATTTTGCTACTTAATCAGCAATTTTATCAACTATTAAAGCAATTGATCGAGATAACTCATCCCTTCTACGCAAGTTGAAATCACTTCATTTTGTTGTCTAGCAAAGATCGTAAAAGTTTTTTAAACACATTATGGTGTTTCATATATAAGTAACACGTGGGCAGGCAAAACAAACTTCAGAAGTAAGTCATAGATAGTATGGTCATCATCTGCAAATGACATTCAAAAATTAAAATAACGTACTGTAGGTCCCTGTGATATTTGAGGGATGTCAGAATACCATGCCCTTCCAACCTATAACATCCCGTCCAATATGGTGGAAATATCATAAATGATTAGAATCGACGTTGAAAAACTAATAAGAACGCTTCCAGTATACATTTCCTGATAACTACCCAATGGTAAGAGATGGATCAATCTTACTGACCAGAGTAGTGTTTTATACGTACGAAATCATTTACCAGCCATGTGATCTTTCTACAAGGGGATTAAATCCCCAGGTACAGGAGCTCGTTTCACAGACGTTCGAAATTTACATTCACTGATAAGACAGGCCGGTGGTATGTAATACACCAAAGCAATTGACCTCACTCAAAGTACGCAGAGTCCCCCGTGATCGAAGTCGACGGTTTCTCTCTGGTAAGGAAGAGCCACAAGGGCGGATCCAGGGGGAGCAATGCAGCAATTGCTCCCCCCTTCAGTGCCTCAATGGGGCGCATATTTCAACTGATGCATGATTCAACTTTGCAACTAATGAGGCATTTTTGCGTTGCTAGCTTCATTTCTACACTGCCAGTCCAATAGCTGCAGTCCAATCTGCAGTTGGGTAAACCACTGAAGATGAGATATCGTCTTAGGGGCAGTAAAGGACCTATCGTCACTGCTAGCTAGAATTATACTAAGGGATTCTGAATTTTTTAAAGCATTTGGGGCGCTCTTCTTTTTGAAGTGCTTCCCCTTGATCCGCTTCTGTATCCTCCCTTGAGGACCCATAATGTGCCCTTTCTGATATAGAAGAGGCAAGAGCCATGATGTTGTCTGTGTGGGCATTTGCTGCCTGTTTGCTCATCGGCTTGAATCGGGCTATGTGCCCAAGTGGCAGCAAGTATGGAGGCGTACCAATTTAATGGGGCCAATTGGGAGTATTTTAACTTATCTAGAATACCAGTTAAATGATTTTTATACCATTGTTAATGCTATAGTATTGGGGAGTCTTGGCAACAATTCCTAGCAATTTTAGAAGAGGGCGCACGACTAGCTGTCTACACTAAGACTAAAAGGAATAATATTATTCCACAATGGTATACTAAAGATGTGATGGTACCTTTGCGAAACCAACGGAGAGCTAGGAATTTTAATAGGGGAGGGAGGGATGCCTATAGAAAGGTGGTGTATAAGGAGGCCCATAAAAAGGTTAAAGTAGTTATAAAGAAAGACCGCTGCTGTATATGATACTACTAATTTGCTTATTTAAATCTTTCTTCCTTCAACAGGATTTTGAAAACATACTGTATGGCAACTTCTTAGTACAGGACTTATTTTCGTTGGAATACAATGTTGCACCTTAAGTCATACGATAAGACCCACAAAACAGTATTTATTCGCCACTGATGAAGTGTTATAAATTATAGATTTATAGCCATCAACTTCAAGGGAAAGAAAAATCTCTTAGAGATACTTTCGGTGGCGATTAACATTCGTAAATGAAATCACGACGTACTAGACCCCAACAATGATACATACAGTACATGTAACATTGCATTTTTATGATAGGAATAACTGCCGACTTCGGTCGGACGGAGGCAAACCTGCATACTTCGCATCAATTCAGATTTCGAGGGCAGTTTCATTGGGAAAATGTGTTCTTTCTCAGAAACAGGTAGTATGAGCTAAGGCTAGTTGGGTTGATACAATTATTGTATTGTTGCCTCTTGATTATCCCAAGACAGCATTCTGACATAAAAGCTGTTTCATTCCATCTATTTCCGCATACAAAACACACAATTTAACTTTCGATTATTTATAGTATAGACAACGGTTACTGGGAAATAACAGGCGTATACTATATAGTACATAACCGTGATATACACTTGCCTGACTGTCTGAGGAATATCCTTGGGAGCAAAATGCACGATTTCACAGTACAACATATCTAGTATGTCGATAGATGCGAATGTAAAATTGAGTTATGCAATACACTTTCTATCTGAGAACATGACATTTACTGTTCCTAAAATGTAGTTAACATTGATTGATGACGCCGCTCCAGTGGATAAACAGAAACGTCTTTAAATGTGTATAAAGTTGGATAACATATAGTGGCTGTTGTTATTAATTCACGATGAAAGTTGCTAAAATTACATTAGTATGTGCAGTAGAGCAAGTGACTGCCAAATATAATATTACCTCTAAATATACTCTGAATAAAAAAATACATCACTTGAACATGAATTGTAGCTGATGTGCATGTTGAGATGCAAGGCAGACCACGTGAGCCGCGCCAAAGACATCTTTGAATCTAAAACTGAATGACTATAATCATTCAATGAATAGTCATTCAAAAACCGCCTTCATTTAATCTCCCCTCACTTTCTTAAGAAATGAATTCAGCTGAAGAAGAAATATCACAAGCACAAGACGGGTACCCAGGGATTAAGGGATGGGTACCGACCCAGGGTCCTCTGATTCGGACACAAGGGTGATATATTGGTCATAGTTCTTCTGCAGCCGGTTGCCGACCAAAGCTACAACCCCTATGCTTATTTATCGTCGGTCTACTATTCATTTTTGGGAAATTCCACCGACGCCAGGGGGCAAACTCCTACACCTGGAAACTTGGCCTCTTCTACCCGCTGCGCAGTAGAGAGGGTTCCTTTACGTGCAAGTGACCTCGCACACCAACACGGGACCTACTTACTTCTCATCCGAATGGAGGCGCACGTGCGGCCTATCTCTCACCCGAAAGAAGCCAACCCACCTCGGTCCAGTATCGAACCTAGAACTACTGACACAGTTGCCGAGCGTGCTAACCACTATGCCACCGAGGCGGGTTGAAGAAGAAATAGCACAAACGAGAAAAATAAAAATCAAAGAACAACAATGGAGAAAGAAACGATCAGCAATTGAACGACAAAGGCAGAAGAAGACGGATACCGGGCACACACTGGTGAAACGTTGGGCACTAGTTTTTACACAATTAACTGCCGACCTTATGTCAAAATCCATTCAACGGCCTCCTTTAATGCTTTGTTGGTTATAATATTGCATGGTGTCTGACCTATTGCACAATAACAATAAACAACAGGGATAATCCAGACCGCATGCGGTTCTGCATAATGACCTTGTAGTTGAAGGCCCCTAAGACAACAACAAATACGTGAAATGTCTTCAAGAAATACAAGATGGAAATTCACTTTTTCTGCTGTTAATTTTTTGATTAAAGTGACAATTCATATATCGAAGCTTAAGACAGAAAAGTTGTATCCCCTTAAAATAGGTTAACAACTCATTTCAGAGGACTCCTTTTCAGAAAAGTGATATAAAGTCATGCATTGTGAACTACCCACTATCTATAACTTTCAAATACAAACTACTGTACAACAATTCACTTCCTTTTACTAACCAAAGAATAAAAGCTGTAGGCACCAATAAGATACCACAAGCGCCCCCTCCATTGGAGGGTACGCTACATCTGCCGAGCCCTGGTCTAGTCACTATAAAAATATGTATATATCTACACAGTGACCTATTTTGTATTTACTGAAAGCAGTAAAGCTATAGAAAGGCAAAATAGGCGATTGCTAGGATTTAAGGGTTTGTGATAGAAATGCAGCAAATAAACGATGATGTACAACACAATCACTGGTCAGCATTACTTCAGGACTAAATTGCATTTTAAGACCATCCTAAAATAGATCATAATCTCCAAATGTGTGCGTCTACGTCTTATTTTGCATCCTTAGACTCGTATAAATATTGTGCATTATTCCAGGGGTTGGCCACCAAAATATATACGCGTGTTATTTAACAAGTTGACAGATTACAAAAGAGATACTGTACTTCGAAGTCAAAAAAAAAGCACGGAATGTTTCTTTTCTAGGATAGGCCTTCAACGGCTGGTCGTAACGACGTAATCACTTAATACCTACTAACACTTTACCCTTTTCCCGCAATGGCAGGGTCGGCTGCTACAACCCCTATGCTTATTTATCGTCGGTCTACTGTTCCTTAAGGCACTCCACCGACACCAAGGGGGAGCTCCTACACCCGGAAATTTTGTCTCTTCTGCCGGTTGCATTGTAGAGGGTTCTTTTACGTGCAAGCGACATTGTACACTATATGGGACCACGGTTTTACGTCTCCCCCGACGGAAGGCGCACTCGGGGACTCTCTCTCTCGCCCGAAAGAAGCCAACCCACCTCGATCCAGTATCGAACCTAGAGCCACTGATGCTACCTCTTGTGCCACCGAAGCAGGTCCGAATTGTTACAAGTTACAGTAGGCATACATTAAACACATACACAAAATCACAGTACACTTTAAAAGCAATGTGTGCACTCCGAATTAAAAAGTTTTTCGTAAAATAAAAGAAAACTAAAGCTACAACGCCATCGTAGCGATTTGACTTTAATGGCCGTCAAAATATTCTGCATGAATATCAAATCACAACTGCAATGACCAAGGTTGTTGCCAAATTCAAAAATGCTCATCATGCTTCCATTCTTTGCTAGCTAATAAGCTCTGTTTCTTTGCAAAACCAAGTGCAGTTCCTTCTTTAACTACGGAAAATTCCAAGCCATTCGGTAATTAATAGTTAAGTCTGATTTAAGTGGTTAAGTGAAAATTAGCATGCATTTCATGAAACGCCTAAGGCAAGGCGGAATTACTTAGCAAATTTCAGTTAAGCACAGTCGATAAAAGGATCTCACTTCATGACTCTAAATACATGCATACTGTATGTGGCCAATGCATATAAGAATACTTTCAGCACAAGAAATTTTATTCCCCACAGACGCCGGATGTAATAATTTATTTAATGACCAACTAAACCAAGGTAACAAAGCTAGAGTTTTTATAAAGTGATTTCACAGGAATCTTAGCACCTAGAGCCCCACGACCTACTTTGACACATTTAAAAAAAACTTCACAGGGTAATCCAGAGTACACCAGCCCCATTAACAATTTCCTTGAAGGAGATGGAGGCCCACTAACGTGGTGTAAAGTACCGATTTTATTTAGGTCTGTATTTCAAATGCACAAATACTTTCCAAATTATTTTTAAAAGCCGCATGCTGTTAGGTTTCTCACATGAACAGTCTAGTACACAATACTACAACTGTATAATAACTACATATCCCACACAACGTTCTAAATTGCATTAAAACATGACACTAAATTGAAGGAGCAATCATTAAATGTTTGAATTCGCTCAGCCCTGAATTAACAACTAACTGGAAAATTTTACCGGCAATACTCGTCCAGACGGTTGTGATGTATCCAGAAAGTTCCTAATTTAAGTAGTTGTCCGACAAAAGCCCTCGTCGAAAGAGTATTACGCTTTTATGTGACAAAATTCATGATTATCACGAATCGCACTTGTAGGTCATGAGATCACAATGTTCTCCCCTTCTCATCTCAAGGTTGTAGGCACTTCGTCATTCATGCTGAGCTACATCGCAGCTTATTTTCAATCAACTTTCGTATCCTTACAGCGTAACAACAACATACAGTAATGTACTCTATATCTGGCAATCCTATTGATAACAATTCAAAGAAGGGAAGACTGAAATGCAGGGCTGAGCACTCGTGCATCCGAGATATTCAGTCAGAAATAGGAAGATGATCTGGCCGCAACAAAAACATTTAAGGAGTGGGGGGGGAAGAAAAAATAAACGCTGAGGAAGATCAGAAATTGACAGCACGGCAGGTGTAAGAAGAATATGAAGACTGGAAACATGATCTCATTAGCTACTTCTATTGACAATGCAGGGGTATAGTAGTTTGGGTTATTAAGTTCAAGGTGAAGAGCTCCTACACCTAGAAATTTTCCTATTTCTCCTCTTTTACAGGGAGCTACAGTTATACTTCCTATTCCCTCTCGTCAAAAAGACGCTAGCTAGCTACTTCGGCCAGGATCGAACTTGCAACCAGATTTTCACGATAGTGGCATAGTGAGTACAGTATAATGGATCTGAATATTTTATCCTGAAATCAACTGGGATACGTAATGTAATAACGTAATACCGTGAGTTCCGAGTTTTTTTAATTAGCACTATTCTTACTTCGTTGCAACATTAAAAGTTTAAACGTTGCAACAAAATTATGACTGACCGACCTTGGTAGGTCGATTGGCAGAAGACGTTTGCCTCTTTAGCTCTAAGTACCTAGGTTCACCTCTGAGTAAGGTCGGATAAGGTGTCACCAAAATGTTTCTTTCATCACAAAAATGTCTACTGCTCTCACTCTACGGATGAGTTCTGATCAAAAAACACACTACACGCCTAATTCCAATGTTCGCATTCCATTGCCGGGTATCCTAGGGTCTAACTTCCACTTCTCTACTCTCACAATGCCCTCTGCATTAATGAGATCAATCTTGGTGGCCTTCCGCATCAGTATCTCAAATATTGAATGCCTCCGATGTTAGCGCTTACTGCTGACGTAGCACATCCAGTTGATTCAATTTGCATTGACCCAAATCAGTGGTCGGGGGCAAAAGAATGGTGTTGATAAATACTGATACGCGTTAAAAACTTGTCTCCATTCTTGTTTTCAGTCAAGACAGGACTGCGCCTACGAATTCCATTTTCAAATATTCGGTGTTCCTTACTATGTCCTTACCCAACCAATACTATTACATTTCTCGCTTATTTCACTTGCTTTCCCATAATGGATCTAACTAATTTAACCATTAGAACAGTGGTGCCCAACGTTGGTCGCAAGCCCCACAAGGGGGCAATTCAAGAATCAATTTTTTTGTATCACTTAATATTTTTATTTACAAGCTCCCAGTGATTTCTTCCTCAGTACATCTACTGTTCCACTGTATCCTGAACAAGTTGTCATTTTGCCTTATCCAGCCAAGAAGAGTTCACTTTTTGAATAATAAGATACTGTATATCTATAATAACCATGGAGGCATCGGAATTTTAGAGGAGCTTAGGTGGGGTATGGCCAAAAAAAAAAAAAAGGGAAACATTGCCTTAGATGACGAAAAGAAATTGAGAAATTACGAATATTGCCCATTCACCTTAGTCTTGCATGTCACATCTGATAAATTCACATTAATTGAAACTTCCTAATCGCTGCAATTAACTATCAAGTGCGCCCTCTCTTACTGCTCTTTCCCATCCTACTGCAGTGCTTTAAGGGACCATCTATTTTCAATTTGACAATCTTTATCCTTGACTAAACTTGTCAAGTTTGTCAACTTATAGGTCAATTTATTGTCCTTCACTTGAGATGGTGGACACCATTGTTAGTCTGTAACTTAACATGTCAGGAAATACAGTTAGATTTTAAAGGCCGGTGGTGCGCATGCGTTTGTTAAGGATCAACTTAAACAGTCTAAATACCATTTCAAAAATACAGTAGAGTTTGGCTATAGCGAACCCGTTAATAACGAACTCTTGGTTATAACGTACTGTATTTCAACAATGAAAGTTTCCTAGTGAAATCTTTCCCAATGAAATCTTTCACCCATTAACCGTTTTTAGTACATTTTCATGGTTCGTTATAACCAAACTTCACTATACTTTTTTCTTACTGCGTTCATACTTTAGTTAAATTTTATACCGTTGATTATAATGTATAAATACAATTGTTGTGATCACCGCGAGATAAATATTAAAAAATTATATTAACGCAGCAAACATCGCCTCTACATCCTAAGCATGAAGGGGTAAAGTTATATACAGTACCGGAGAAATGAGACCAGTTGAGGCAATGGAGGGTAACGTCAAAAAAAAAGACAAGATAGTTGGTAGGTCAACTTAAAGTTTTTCAAACAATTGTTATGAAACAAACGAGGGCCCCATTGATGAAGTTTCCTTTTGAGGTAAAAAAAAATGACCAGGGACATTTTTCCTTTTTTAAAGACAGGCTGCTGAATGGTGAAAAATCGTAACGCATTACCATTTCTTGTGCAGTGCCAGGTGACGCACATTCAGGTTCACAAGTAGGAATGATGAACAGAGGCAGCGCGGGCCCTGTTCCAAATACTGATGCGGGAGCCTTTTCTTATATGAAAGGTACTTAGAAAAATTGCACCTCAGAAAGGGCCCCGCGCATTCAGAGAGTGCGCGGTGCCCTCTCACAGTTCGCACACTCATCACGCCGGCTTTGAACAGAGGTGAGTGGTTATGACATAATGCTACCACTTGAGCTACATTTTTTAAAACTTATGCAGCTTCCAAAATAATTTTTGTTTTCTGTTTGGCAGTTGGTTTAGAAATTATAGTAATCCCTGTTTACAATTTGCAGTGAGCTCAAAACGCAAGATGATGCCTGATCCTCTCTTGCCATCAGCAATACCAACATTGCACAATTGCGTGTCAACAAGAATTAAGTATGTTTTGCACTGCATGCTAAATCAAAGTCGGCCACAAAGTAAAAGTTGTCGCCTGGTACAACACTCACTAGACACGCTATTAGTTACCGTGTACATCATGCCACACTGTTTTCAAGCGTGAGGAATGCATGAAAGTATTTCTCCTTACACATAATTCTTAAATTAAAACGGATAGTCGTGAAAGGGGCAAACAGAAATTAATTTGGGAGATTCACAAAGGTGGTAGCTCCATGAGAAGGTGGCGGATTTAGTCGAATATCCGCTTCCCTAAGATGATCTCTCAGTCATAACCGTTTCATCAATGTCAAAGATAAGAAGTTCAGTACAATTATTCGGAATTGTGGTATAAAACAGTAAGGATCAATAGCTACAAGAAAATGAATGTATAGAAAGTATTCTTACACAGTTTGTGAGAATTATCCTGCTCCATTTGCAAAAATATGAGTTCAGCAGTTGTCTCAATGGTGACTTTACAAAACACTGATTATTTACTGATAGTGTAGCGACATTTATTGACTTTCCTCATAAATATTTGAGGTTTCGTATAACGTTTTATCCTCATTTAAAATATTAATATCCCTGCAAAACTAGAATCAAATTGCAATTATTTACGAAAGTGTTTTAACTTGTAAAAACATCGAATTTGTCAACAGCAGACAGATCGGAACAACCAAATACATTTTTTCAACACCGTTCAACTAAAATTATCTCTTCTATGCTTTCTGGAAACATCTACGTTCAAAACTTTTAAAAAACAATTGAGTTGACGTCACCAACAAAAACATCCAGTCTTGATCTTCAGATTCTGCATAATGGTGTTTACATTTAAACCACACTGGACTGGATTAGACAGCAGAGCTATTTGAAACACTCCCAAAATGATGTTATTAAATTAATAACCTCTTATGTGAGACTCGAGTAACATTGAAACTGACCGAGGTCAAGATTTTAATTCTAAATGAAGTGTCAAGTCCTTGGATGCAGACCAGTTCGCCCAAGGACAGTCAGTTTAGTTTTTTCCTTCATCAAAAACAATGGTGAAACGCGGAGTTACCCGCTATACTCTACGAAAGAGTTCTTCAATTTCAAAAACATTTAATTTTTCTACAATAATATAAGCCTCCTAAGTATATCTTTAAATTTAATATTCAGATTCATCAAGAAATTCACATCCTTGAAAGACTACCGGTCGGTCTGTTTTCCCCAAAATGAAATGTAGGAAAAAAAATCAATCGGACAAGTAAATATTCCAACTAAAATCGCATTCCTTGCAGTGGATTGGTTGTTACTCATTTCGCACACAGCAAGTTCCTTCCATGATCAGTCTGAGGTCACAAAGGGTGACAATGTACGTCAATTCCAAAAAATTTTCTAGAAATGTGGAAGCAGCGCAGTAACCGATGATGTTTCAAGGTAAGCAATATGTAGAAAAAAAAAATCCAGTTTAATTTATTATGGTCTCCTTTCAAGGATGTCTATACGAATAAAAGGGATGTAGTCTTGTGCAACAAACATTTTATCACAAAACAATGTTATCTAAAATTGTGGATTTTAGACACCTCAACACTGAATGTAATGCACTTACCTAAAATAATTAAAACATAACTTTGCAGCATTATACTGTATTTATGTCCTTGACCATAAGAGGGACCAGCTGTAGCAGACAATTATGGCCGACACTAAACGACTAATTCAAAGCATGTAAATACTATCATATTACATTAAGCTAACTAAAATTAATAATGGGACTTCTTTTTTCATCTTCACCAATTTTGAAATAGGAACATAGGAGTAAGAAGAAATAAACACACGGTAACAAAAAAAGTTGGACAAATGAGAAATGAATAAAAGACTAACAAGAGAAGGTAGACACGGGAAATTGTTGTGATGACAACACTACAAGTCTTTTCGTCGTGTGGTCCCTTGCGGAATAAGTTAGAGGGATGCTGCTAAATAGAGCTCCATTACATCAAAGGAATCCTTCAGATAGTTATCATTGACTTTTCGGTTGCCAACAATGATAGGCACTTCATTGAACTCAAATTTTGTTGCAAAATTTCAGTCTGCATCAAAAGTTAGCTTTCAGGAAGCCGCATACTGAAAGTAGTTTTATAAGCCCCACTGAAGTTCAGTGGAATAACTTTTAGTAGACTTCTGTAGCTCAATTGACTAAATGTACTTGGCTTAAGCTCAAACTGGCTGTTGGCGACGGCTGCATAAGAGGAGAACGTCTATGGGTGTTCGACTGTTCGGTCATGAACACTTGTATAGTCTAGTCAGGATTTGAAGAAAATCCTTATTAATTAGCTATATATTTCTTTAAAAATTTCGAAAAAAAAAGTCTTCGTTCACTTCCGTACCTCTTGGTATAAATGTGTAAAGATATCATGGCTTTTGTACAGTACATGCTGACTGGGTTGGATTCAGGTTTTGTGGTGACAAAGTTATTCAACTTCGGAGAAGGCGTGAGCATTTTTTGTTCACCTTACAAACTAAGGGGAGCCGTTGTTAATCACTAGGATTATTATCATTATTCACTTAATGCAAAATTTCAAACAATGCTTAGGGACTTATCAACTTTGGGTCTCAGTATAAAGAAACTGAACTCAGAGCGTTGCAACAGTCTGACAAAGGATTCTGTAAGGCATAAATTAGAATGGTTATATTAGCTTTCATTCACCTCTCCGTGTAACAACTACTGCTATAGGCTAAGTTGCATTGAACACACCAGTTCACGTCATATCACTGAAGTTAAGCAATGCAGCCCAAGTTAGTACCAACGTGGGTGGCTGGCTGAACATTGGGTGCTGCTAATTTCCCCTCTCCTACATTCCCCACTACCTCCCTCTGTCCACAGGGGAGATGCTTCCACAAGGTTCGGCCCGTTACAGCTGCTTGGCTTTCCCAGCTATGGCAAAGTCGGCGGCCTCTCGTCCAAAATTCTGTAGTCGAGCACGTTACATGTGCGCAGAGGCAGCTTTATTCGCCACTCCGTTTAGACATGATTTAGATTTGACATTAAAGAATTTTACCAGACACACCAATATTACAATTAATATTTACACCCTTAAATAGGAAACTCAACAAGAATAAAGGATCATAACATTGAGTACAGTACTAGAGAAAACTATCAGTAAAATTATCAGAAATAACTCGTACTTACATCAAATGAGAGGAGTTAACACTCAACGATGACATGAATTTAATATTTAACAAGGTTGTTCACAGCAAGAAGTAATTTCCAAAGTCACAGTTAGTGATATCAGGAGACGACAAAGTGTTCATGAAAAAGACCTGAAAGTTAAAATACTTTCTTAAAATAACATTTTTTATATATACTATATTCAATTCAGATCTTCAACCATCTAATAAGCTGCAATTCAGCTCATTTCTCGCCTAGGAAACAATACCATTATGAAAATTTATTACAGGGCTATATTTCTTGGTACCAGTGGAGTCATAATCTTACAATCGGTGTATATTTTCATACAATGTGGGACAACCTATGCACAATCGACTGAACTGATCACGTCACCGAAAGTGTTTTAATCTGTTGAGTAGGGGCTGGCTGATGCGATAAATACTCAGTTATCACAAGGGGGCAATCTTCTAGAGAGGTGGATTACCATTACAATGAATATCTCAGATTGCGAAACGTGTCGCGTAATAAATACAATTCGGGCGCCAAGTAAATATCTATAAAACAATCCTTGTGGATTTAAAACTCTAAAAACTCCATGTTGAAATCGACAGGAGCAGTAGGATCATATTAAAACGCCTTACAACTCAGAATGATCCGCACTCCTATTTAACAGAATAAAAAAAAAATCACAATTTTCAAATAACCAAAATTCTATTATGCGACAAAATTATTCAATCAACATCCCACATTGAAACTATACTGTTTAAAATTCGGATTTGGGTAATTTGCTCAAAAGTATGCTGTCACTCGTAACACATCACGAGGGATATGAAACCGCTGCCCGTTTACATTCCAATTACTGACCTACTGTACGTGAGCAATAGAAACCTTTAGCTGGTTAGGTGCAGTACTCTCCTGTCAGTCAAAATCTCCTTCGGTATCAGAAAACCGATAGCCTCTGGGTAGTGACCATTTCTGACCTTGACCAAATTCACCATTTAAATGAACGAAAACGTGACAATTTTAACAAAAACCCCTCTGTTTCGGTTTTTCATAACCAGATTGCCATGCCTTTCCAATTCACAAACCCTCCTTTATTTAATCGGTGTACATTTTTCTTTAGACTGTCATGAATTACACATCCGAAATTCAGCGCCCGCTTCTGTTCCGCAAGATAAATGAAACGACGGCCTGCACATTTAACCTTCATACCCTGACAGTTGGTCGGTCGTCTGTAGCGTATCTATGGCAACGATACAGATGCCAGTTGAGATTACAATCGAGTACCGTCTGTCAGTTTACGGAGGACTTTCATACATTTTTTCCAGAACCTGATTACAGCCGGTTTGGTAATAGCCAACTACCATCTAGACACCTTATTAATTTGGCTCCCTTATTAGCCGTCCCTCAACTCTCAAACCCTGTAATCAATTACTATAAGAACGATCCTCTTACTACCTTCCACTTACCACCAAACTAGTAATTCCCGGTTCCGATCCGGGTCCCATACACCAACGGCGATAAAAATACTAATCTTAAAGTATTGCATTAATCTGCTTGTCTCAGTGGCTCAATAGCCCTTGACCTTGAGTGACTGCTTTAATGCAGGGATCCTCACACTGGTACATGCCCGATCTTAGCACACTGATCAAGAATCCACTGCTAATCCCACGTATTTAAAATGAGGTTAATGAAGTCAATATTTCGAAAGGTGACGATACCACTTGGGTTCATTATAAAGAAGAATTTCATTTATCAGCAGTGATGAAAGTGTTGCTAATGAGGTAATCCTAAAGTCATGTGGCGCGAATTGGACAGCGCTAGTTCACCTCAGTATAATTTTGACATTTCATTTTAAAAAATATTTTTTTTAATCAGTGTCGTCGGTTTCTTCTTTTCAAATAACATTATACGGACCGCTTAGCACCATTATTATCTAACATGACCTCATAAACTATTTCAAATCACTGCGAAGGTTAACATGCTGTTTCGTCATAGCTTCTTAACAATATCAATTACACTGAAAGCAGAAGACTGTCGCCCTAAAATCCTCCAGAAATTACCTCTTTGTATGTACAGTAGGCAGGAAGTCTATCGTTCTGATGCAACACGTTGAAAAGATATATTACAATATACAGTAAGAAGTAGTGTAAAATGTCGAGCAAATGAGACGAGTCTGCCTTAAAACCGGGCTAGGTATTCAACCACTAGTAAAATAGCGGCGGCTGCAATTCTGTCTGAGGTACCGTTATGAGTAGAGCATTTAAAGAAAAGCCCAAGTACAGTATAATCAGTATGTGATCATAAAATCTGAAATAGTCTCTTTGAGGATTGTCTTACAAGACAAAGTATTATGAATCTCAGTTAAGACTGTAGTGTTTGAAAGAAATGAACGTGGTCTCGCCTCATAACAAGAGTGAACCTCTCAACCTCCGCAAGGAAACAACTGTGATGCACAACTCCTAGTTTGACCTTTTATAAGTTCCTCTCCTTTACACAGATATGGGTTGTCTAGGAACATCTGGAGCACGCCGGTTCCAGTTCATTGTTCAAACGACACAAATGTAGTGATTTCATACGTGCAACCTTAGTTACAGGAAATGGCTTATATCTGATATGAGGCAGAAGCATATATTCAAGAGATAAAAAAACTCTGAGAAAGGTGTCGTGCATAGTATGAGGTTTTTCAAAGGTAGTCAAGAGTTCATTAGCATATATACAGTATAGACGGAGGGAATAAAAAAAGATACGGTTCAATGTTCGTTGAACTTCTGAAACAGTTCATACTGTACACGTTCCTTCCGGAATGTTTCAATTGCAACGGTGAGGTATTTATGAAACTATACGGTAGATTGGTGATAGGGATTGCAACAACAGTTCAAAACTAATAAATACCGGTAAATGCTAATTAATGCTAAGAGTCCGGTGGAAGTTTGAGGTAGTTAGAGGTAGGCCTACGGCACTGGTCTTCAATCTTTGTCGACTCACGGAACACTTAGAATTATAAGGTTTTCCCGGGGCTGCTGAGAACGAATCTGCAGTCCACACATGAAGCTTCAGATTAATTTTCAAATACTGTATAGCTAAATGTTTCTTGAATATTTTTTTGAGTTAATAAACACTAGCCAACTAGTGTGAGTGCTTTATAATTCTTTTTCGAATTTTTATTTTGACTCGCGGTACCCCCAGAGATATACTGTGGCACCCTGCGGTTTCAGGGGACACAATTTGAAGACCACTGACCTACAGTAGGCCCTATATAATTCAGGTTTCCGCGCAGATACCCCAAATGTTTGAATGATGGCTTATGAGACCCACACATAGATAAAGCAGGTTCATACTTATCAGAGCTTGTAACCCGCGCTGGTAAGTTTACCGGAATGAATATTTACTCTAGTTCTTGCTGGCTGGTTGAGGCTACGTACAGTAAAACCCAAAGCACAAATGGACAGCGAGGCTTTAATTTCGTCCGTTTATAATAAAATATACAAAAAGAGACAAGTACCAAAGCAAAGCAACTCTTAACCCTTTTCCGCCTATGGCAGGGTCTGGTGCCCATCTTGGCCCTTTGAATGGAAACAAGGGTAATATACTGGACGGTATTTTTCCATTGTCGGCTGCAGACCAATACTTATTTATCGTCAGTCAACTGTTTGTGGGGGATCACTCCACCGACGCGATGCCAGGGGTCGAGCCCCTAACCTGGAAATTTCGCTTCATCTACCTGTCGCATATTAAAGTGGATTCTTTTACCTGCAAATGCCATCGTACACCACACGGAACCTTAGTTTTAAATCTTATACAAAGGCGAATGAACTCGGGATCTCTCTCTCACCCGAAAGAAGCCAGCCCACCTCGATCTAGAATTGAACCTGGAACCGCTGACGCAGTAAGAACATGGGACTGTCAAGAACAATATCTTCAGATAAGGGCGACATCTTCCGAACAACAGGCTGGTTTTAGTCGCTTTTACACGAGTTCTTTGCGTCCATCACTCAACGCTGAACGGCGTACACTATCGACGACTGTTGGCACCTGCTTTCTTTATGTTTGTACCCTTATGTTATGAGTTAATCCATTACCGGCGGAAAATCCCGTCGAGTGAGAAGCAAAACCTTAACCCCTGGGTGACCCGGCCCAATGCCAACTTCGGTAGGAAACGATAATGGTCGCATTACCCCCACGTATTACTAGTCGTTGGATGTGCTTCTCTTGCTGACTAGAATGAGGAAATACGGGCAAGAAAGTTAACCTCACTCACTGGATCGCTAATAGATGGGCATTTATTCTACTCCTGGGATTACAACATTGCTTTACTTATACCCCTCCATCCATATGCCGTTCGAACGGATATGGTTGATTTATTGTTGTTTTAGGATGATTTATTGCTGTTACAATGATTTTTGGGTATCCGCAATGAATCCAGTGTTCCCAAGCGGTCACCCATGTTAGTACCAACTGGGGTTGCGTTGTTTAACTTCAGAGGTCAGGGGAGAACTGGTGTGTCCAACGCAATACAGACGCTCCTCGTTTGAACAGGAGCAATACAGTGTTGGCACTACAAATGTATGACATCACCCTGCAAGTTAAAGGAATCTGAATCAAAATGAAAAACTATGTAGGTGAAGGCGGTCGTCCCCTAGAAATTGTGAATGGCCTTAAAGGATATAACAGTTGCAAACTGTATTTACATTGTTATTTTACGTTTTATACATGAAAAAAGTTAGCTAGTAACTTGGTAATGCATTTAACAGATTTGGTTATACTGTAGTGTTGCTTTCTTCAGATTTCGCGTGAGGTAGCAATCTTCCGATGAGTGATTATTCACAGTTGCTACAACGCACCTTTCCACACCTATTATACTGTACGTCAACAGACTTAGTACTAGCAACATTTCTCATGCAATAAACAAATGCACAAATTGGCAAAGTGATTCAATTTCTACTTTGCTAACATCTTCTCAACGCAATTAAGAGCATCATTATTTCTTGTACTAGGCGGGAGTAACTACAGTATGACTCTTCTTGGTCTGCTTCACGGATATGAGTGGTCGGACGGTACATCCGTGGAAACCGACCTCACGAAGGGTTTATTCGAATAGTTCAGAATATGTATGATGGCTCCATAGCACGGCTTTGGGGAAATACTGGTGACTTCTCAGTGAAGGGTGAGGTACACAAAGGTTCAGAACTAAGTCCGTACCTTTTCATTCTAGTTATGGACGAGCTGCAGCCGGGAGTAGGTATTTTGGAAAACTTTGTGGCTCCGGAGAACAAGTAGAGAAAGGTCTAAACCAGTGGTGGCGAACCTGTGACCCACCGTGCAATTTAAAGTGACCCGAGCGTGAATCATAACTAGTTTATCGTCACATAGTGGACGGGAACCTGGTGGGAGGTAGGCGGGAGTGGAGGGCTAGAACCCGTAGACCCGACCCTGCCACAGGCAGGATAAGGGTATTATGGTGATGTGCCCTATTTACTACTTTAATAAACTAATTTAATCAAATTATTAATAATATTTTTTTTTTATTCATACAATTAAATAGTGCTTGCACCTGACCCGCGGACAACTTTTTGTTTTTTTTTCTTGTTATTGTGACCCGTCTTCAAAAAAGGTTCGCCACCACTTGTCTAAACGACCGTAGAGAGTGTTCGGCAGTGAGGAAGAGCCACGTAAATAGAATGAAAGTAGCCGGGATGCGAATGTTGCAGTATATGAGCGGGGTGTTCAGAGCTGATAGGGTTAGGAATGAGTATATTAGCGGTAGCCTGAGGGTGGGGAACATGGCGGAAAAAATGAGGGAGAATAGGTTGAGGTGATATGGACACGTAACGAGAAGAGAGGAGGAAGAGCTCGTTAGGTCCATTTCAGGAATGCAATGCCAGGGGGGGGGGGGCGAGCTCCTACACCTGGAAAATTTTGCTCCATCTGCCCATTATACAGTAGAGATGATTCTTTTATGTGCAAATGCCATCGTACACCACACGGGACTTCGGTTTTACTTCTCATCCGAGGCCTCTCCCTCTCGCAGAGAAGCCACTACCCACTACGCCACCGAGGCGGGTCTAGACTTAATCATTAATACTCACTACGATATAAAAGACAAATGAAGAAAAGAGGAATGAAATAATTTTCTAGAAACCTGTCGCTGTTGTGTTTAAATGAGTCTACAATGGTGTGAAATATTTCGGACGATATCTAGTAAAAATTGCGAATCTCAGTCTACCCCAGTAAGAGACCTTGAGCGCCGTGTGGATGTCTGATAGTTTTTTCCTTCAACACAACCTTCAATACTTAAGAAAAAAATTCTTATACATATTTCGAAAAATAATATGATGATGCCTTTGTGCAGTAAATGGCGCCGACAACTTGTTTACCATACCTCGAAACGCTCATGAATGAAAATATTTAAAAATGTGGAAGGGGGAAGGGAGAAAGCTAAACAACTATTTAACATCTAAAATTCTAAAGTTATAACAACAGAAAAGCAAGACCAGAAAATTCCTTTCCTGAGTTGTTGGCTCTCTTTTTTATCGGTCACGGGATGTTGGGTTTCCTCCATACATTTAATCGCACAAAGCGTTGTAGGATACTAGGCCGTAAAATGTCCTTGAAACCTTCAGACACAGACTAGCGTTAACTTTTATAAAATATCAAATCCTTGAATCTTATAAATTTCAAAACCGCCAGACAGTATTATTAACGTTTTACATATTATAATCCATACAATTACCAACCGGCAGACACCAGTGGAATAATTTATTAAAAGCAATATATCAGTTTCATTTTCAAAGTAGGCCCTACCATTGCAATCAACAGGAAATACTGTACAATAAATACAAACTTCTTTCTCGAATTTGTAGGAGAAATTTTTTTTCAAGTAGTTATTAATATTCTAAATCAAAATTTCTTCACTTGATTATCATCAGTTTATAACCATTATTTTTGACACGAATTTATATTTAAAATAATTCTTGTTTCGAAACCTTGACGCTTCCCGCCAATACAGTATACAGTAGTCACACAACTAGTAAGCGACCTCGTTTAAAAGTGTCTTTTGAAAAGTAATGAGTGGGCCTAACTGGGGTCAGAATGTTATTTCGGATACATGGACAAAAAGCCCTACCAATTTGAGACTTGCAGTAACAATTAATGGTTACCAGTTTGAAAAGATTTTTCCAAACGCTCCAATTCCATTATTTGACTAGTCCAAGGCCAGGTTGATGAAAAGCCAATCTAAGACATCAGGACCTCAAAACAAAAGAAACCTTGAGTTCTCTCTCTCCTTTGAATTGCATACGTGCACTTCAATTCTCTGAATTAGTTGGTCAACAATTCAGCCTTCCGCTTTATTCCTCGCTGTTTTCAATCTGCGCCTATCAGGAACATAACTATTTATCTCTTTTCTGATTTCCTTGAGATAAAAAAAAATTACAAAATGTAGTATGGCACATTATACAATAAATCTATCTAAACTGACTCCACATGCTGAACAACAGCGCAGTTTTTTGAACCATATATAAAATGTCTAATGTCAATTCCTTCCTCCAAATATTGCAGTTAACAGTACCCTAGCATTTAAGAAAAATCTAATCAATACAATAGTTCAGACAGGAAGCCAATTAACGCCGTTTTCTTTTGGTAACGACGGAAATGAGTCAATAGATCGATAAATCCCTATCTAAAATATAGCGTGTCTCATGCGGTTGAAACAAGAGGTTGATGCTGTCCTACGTGGCACAAAGAATCCTCATGTGCCTTACACACACCGTACATATTTCATTCACAATTGAAGGAATGTGCAATAAAAAAAAGTCTATTAAACTTAAAGCTAATGCTATTAACACATTCATTTGACCTATGAACGTCGAACTGCTGTCATTACCATTTAGCGCATAGGCCTACATCATTACGAGCAGTCTGCCGAATATCCCAATTCAGACGTCACATCAAGCGACGACATTACTAACATAATTTACACTATTCTAATGCATTCTAGGATATGGTGACAACTGCTGTCTGGCACCATTCATTAATCTCTTGCAGCAATATCACTTGAGGAGAAATGATAAAAATATCAATATTTACCGCGGTGTTCTTATATATATATTCAAGTTACTCTTAACTTTTAATCGTTACATTACTAAAGAAGAAATGCACTGGGGTACAATTATTACCAGGCTTCACTCCTTCCATGAGTAGTTAATAAGTTAATTCCCTACTACCTCATTATTAAGCAGCGTCCCATCTGTGCCATAGCAGTGCAAACAGATGAAAACAACCATACTAATAGCACCAATTATCCACCCTTCCCTGTGCTTCATATAATTTCTATCACACAAATTACAGTATATGATACTAGACAATATAAATTTAGCTCCCAGATATTATTATAGACTTGGCTTGTAGGGCTGCTAATGCGATTCATCATCAATCAGTTCAGATAGTTGAAGTCTCAAATTAACTCGTTCACAACTGTCACGAGAAGTTTAAAACTTTCAATTAACTCACACATCACGTCTCTATATCTGACAGAGCAACTACTCATTATGCCAAACTTTAAAACAAGTGTTACAATTGAACTTCCGGGATTTTATTAAGAGTAATAATAATATTATAAAATATAGAACAAGAAAATTACGGTTGGGCAAGGCCAAATCTTTAAAGCATAATTCGATGCTAAAATAAAAACTCTTAAGAATTACGAACTGATCAATCACTAGCCAATCGAGAAAAATCATTCCACTATCTTGTGACGACAAAAATATCCCACCACATCTACATGACCTTTACAGACTGAAAATGAGAGCATACGATGCTTCTAAATAAGATGATAAACATCTGAACTGTTAATATTACATTTTTATCGGCAATGCAATGATACCTATCAAAAATAGACAACTACAGGTCAATCAACCGGTTTACATTCTTTACAAATGCACTTCACTTTCCCTATGGAATGGACGATAAAATGACACACTCTAAGCAAGCAGTTATCTGATAACAAGGAGCTAGCACCGTTTACTGGGCAGTAATAGCTTAATAATGGCTATTTGTTGTGCATATACATCTAGTAATAGGTGGGTGAACATGTATATATTTACTCATGTTGCGAACATTTATCGCAACTTTAATGCTGCATAAATAGTACATCGTTATAATATCCAATTGACCTGTTATTCATCTAACTCTGCACAGATACAGTACATAAAGCATAACTCCTTATTACAGGGGATTTTCAATTTCCGCGCCAACAATTTACCATGGAGGTCGATATTTTTAATGTAAATCAAGCAATTAGACATCCGCCTTTGAAATTCGTGCAACATGTACACACAATTATAGAGATCTAGAGACAATCGCCTTCACGTTATGGTGTCAAGTATTCTTACTTCAGTGACCGAAATAGAGCCAAGTCGATCACTTAAAATTTTGCTCTGCATTTTGGATCAAATCTGTGGCAATTTATATAACGGACAGCAGACTCTTAAAATGTAGTCAATGAAGATTAGGAAACATTAGTTGTATATTAAGTTAGATGCACAAGAAAATGTGGGTAATTTAAAAAATGTAATATCCAAGATTTCAATCTATCATCGTCAATCACTTTCATACTTCAAACCTCCCTTTGCCAAGAGTAAAGATTTATAACACTACTATTTAGTTACTTCGAAAGAATATTGAATAACAAAAATCTGATCGATTTGGACTGTTCTCGATTTTGCAGCTTTACGAAATTCGCGACTAACCATCACAGTCATAAATCCTTGTCTTACACTACAGACAGTGTACCTGTAACACGATTAAAAACTTTCAAAAAGATCATTTAGTCCACCTGTTATTTATTGTTAAACACCACCTCAAATTAAGCCCTACAGCAATACTGAAGGAAAAAGGTCATTTATAACAACAAACATGTCAGTTTTCTTGAAAAAAAAAACGAAAGGTGGTAATATACGTTTCATATTACATTTCATAATTTAAAAACCATACAAGGTGATTTTTGTCACAAGAACCTGTTTCTAAGAATCTATTTGAACTCATTGAACAATGACTTAGTCAACTACCCAAACTTTCCAATTGCAGCACGACAACAGTATGTGGAGATATTTTTTTATTCGGTGCCTGCCGCTTAATTGAATCAAAATAGTCAGAACCAATTCATTTCCATAGATTGCAATGTCATTTTCATCGCATATGAGAGTCAGAAGATATACGAGTCAGGAATGTGCATGCACTGTTAAGTAAGCGAAGACGTGGCTTGTAGACAAATCCTACAGTGAAGCAGAGCAGTGTAATGGGGCAGCGACAAAGCCTGTCACTAGTGGAAAAATTTCAGAACTCAAAGAATATGATGCACAAAACTTGAATCTCTTTTCGCAACGCAAGGATACCCAAACATAAGAAATGTCGTGTGATTTGCCGGGCCATTGGGGGGGGGGGGGGGGCAGAAGACCATCTCTTTGCTGCTCACTCAATCCCTCACACAAAATGCTTGATGCTGCACATCACTCCGTGTTCAACACAGGCTCCTTGACTGCTTAGAGGTACGGAGAGGAGATCTTGAAGCTTTATCTGAGACTTTTCAGAAGTGTAATTGGCTTTCAGTTCCTTTTTGTTTTGGATGACACTGTTTTTTCACATAGGACGCAAATGGTGGATGAATACACATAGGTTCCCAAACTTATTTGTTCTACTGCCCCCTTTACAGGAAAAAAATTACTCAGCGTCCCCCACCCATGGAAATTAACTTCAAGTGAACAGGTAGAAAGATATAGTCAAACATTTGTGTTCTTGTAAAAAAGACACTTGAAATCAGCCAGCCTTCCGAAGTAGGAGGCTCTGGGTAAGTACAATTTGGGAAGCTCAGTCGTTCATCTTCCTGGGTATGGCATAGCAGCCATCAGTGTTTTATTACAAATTATATTTTATAGGTGAAGCATGTATGGATAGTTTTTATTTTCTCTTTATTCATGTTTTTACCACCCTCATTTTAACAAAACGCCCCAAAATGCACCCGAGGCTACTATTGCCCCTCTTGATCAAACCACTGCCCCCTAGGGGGGCGATATCGCCCACGTTGGGAATCACTGCACTACACTATTGCGACGATGTTTGGGTATTAGCAGTACCCAGTGTACTATAGTCATGTCAGTACTAGCTGGGGTTGCGTTGCTTAACTTCAGTGATCAGACGAGAACTTGTGTGTCCAACACAATTTGCCGCTCCCATAGCAGCTTTGGTCGGCACCCAGCTGTGGAAAAACACTGTCCAATATATCGCCATTGTGTCCATTCAACCCTGCCATAGGTGGGGAAAGGGTTAGGAGTTGCGTTTTTGCTATCCGGTGGGTTTTGAGACATTTTAATACATGTGTTTATTCTCTTAATTTTGAACATGAGTGTAATATCTGGCGTAATAGCTCCCACGTTGAAGACGTAAAGCATTAATAAAATAGTTTATCTCATTCTCCTTTATCAACATCCATATATTGATTACACGCGATTTCAGGGCTTCCCAGTTCTTCTACGGATAGGTATCACTTCACACTATATTTTTAACGAAACCACGCTCATATTACTTGCACTTGAGTTGTGTTGCAATTGAGTGAGTAGTGACCTCAACTCAAGAATTTATTACCAGTTTTAACAATTAGGATTATTTAAAAAAAAACAGCATGCCATGAAAGTTATAGATTCAGAATTCCTTTCAAACTTGATGTATGTCTGATAGTGTTACGCTTGACAAATAATGAAGTTCACCAGCTGATGAGAAGATTAAATATTTATTTGCACTGAGCTGTATAACTTAGAAGTGCAATTTACTACGAGTACTTCATTACTTGTGAAGTTCATAATTGCGAGACGTATTTATAGCATGGTCAGATTAAACCGGACTAAGGTCTTGACATTAAGGTCTTAATTTTTCCAAAGGAAATCTTACAACTTTACATTGCATAAATACTGTGAAATCTTTTGCTGCACTCATGACGCCATATGTAACAAACAAACAGAAACACATGTTCCCTAAAACAGTATACTGCTTTCATCATCATCTCACCCTTATCCCGCCTGTGGCATGGTCGGGTCTGCAGGTTCTTATCCTTCACTGCCGCCTATTCTCCACCAGGCCCCCTCCACCCCGCCGTCTCCATATCCCGTTGTACCACTTGGTCCTACGTCCGCTTTGCTCTTCCTCTACTGGTGCCCCTAATCACCTGCAATTCCATAATTCCTCCTCATCACATGCCCCTATCACCTCAACCTATTTTCTCTCATCTTTTCTGTGATGTTTCCCCATCCCAGGCCACCTGTAATATGATCGTTTCGCATTCTGTCGGCTCGCGACACCCACTCATGTAGCGCAGCATTTGCATCTCAGCCACTTGCATTTTCCAGTCATGGTTCTTCCTAACTGCCCAAGGGAGCGGATTATTGCGTTGACCTGCTTGGGGGTGTATGCACTTATGAGGTGGAGCCCTACACCCTACCACACTACTGTAACTAACATTATCATGCTTTTAATTCTCTTAATTGCAGTGATCCCCTGCTATAGTATACTGCTTTGGCCTAACACCCCATAATAGTAGTCATATAAATGTACATTTATCACATCTCCCATAAGAGACTGGAGATAAAAGCACAGTGGATCGGCCTGCAACATATTCCTGAGACCACAGCGAGTTTGAAATATGAAAATTATTTTAGTTATTTAAGATGTAAAAAGAAGCGAAGTGGGCGATTTAATGCATTCTTATCGTCGACGGCCTTCAATACAATGAACCTGCGACGTTAGCTTTAGTCCAGGAAATACAACAGTAAATATGTGTTGTAATCACTAGGATACAGGCTTTAATGATGTCCATTTCGCCATCAACTGGCTTCCGTGTTAAACTTTGCAATAACTCCATTATCCAAGTCTAACAAAAAATTATCTGATATTTTACAATTTCTGGGTCATAGTCAATTAACGTCAGGTACGTATCTTAGCCCTCATTCTTGTTATATCATGCCTAATGAAATGCTAAAAATTTTCAGAAGCTCAACGCAAATTAATATTTAATATTACAAATTGAGCCTTCAACAGAGGTTATGTCGATAAGCAACATTTCATCACTACCAGTGAGGCGGATGTACCTTCATATAAGGCGTAATGCCAAAAAAACATTCTTGTTATCGTGTGCGCCCGTCGTGTTAGTTGAAAGGTATAAAAAAAATCTAAACAGGAAATGCAGCACAAACAATAACGAGAGTGCATTACTCTCTCTATATGAGAATATCCTAGAAGAGAATGTGATTAAAAACTAAACTGAGTGTTTTTTTACCAACGACAACGAAGGTCTGGATGTCTTTACATATGGGCGGCATATAATTCACAATATTAATTTGGTAGTTTGAGCTCAATATTTTAATATACCTGTATCTATTTAAAAAGCAGTTACAGCAATGTATGCTAAGAAATAATACAATACCTTGGCCTCTCCAAATCTCCATGACCAAGTTACAAACTTAAGTGTCCACCTATAACCACACAAGGATATTCTATAAGCGAAGGACTTTAAATTATCCACAGGGCCATAGAATTTTAGCAAGTCACACCTGAATTTGAACTCGCCTAGTTCTTCAATCAAGATTCGTTATGTATCTCTTGTATCATTCTTAACAACCTACTTGCTGTAGCAGGCAATCAAAATGATAACATCATTATAGATAACAACGGTTCATTTACTAAAACACCGTTCGCTGCCCATTAACAATAAAGCAACCTGTTGAGTAGTTGTTAAAACTTATATACGCTGTGCGAGTAAATCCAATCAAACCTTTTAGGATACTAGATGCTCATGTCCAGATGCACTGTGTGTGGAAAAGGATCAAGATCAACGAACCAGACCTAGACTAAACTTAAATACAAAAACTGTTCTTCTGCAGTCATAGCATTCTTGGTGGCCAACTGAGATTGTACCCGGCCTCAAAAACAGCGTGGCAAAGAAATACAAAGGTCGTGATACGTGATTACGGTTTAGATCTAATTTTCAAGTGCCACTTCACACAAAACCTCATTTTCATGTCAAAATAAAATCAGTGCAGCTACACATGTGCACATAAATTGTACAGGAAAACTTACAGGTGTCTAGTACCATGACTGCTTAACATGAAATGGGAAAAATGAAGCCAATATATCTGATTTAAATGTATATAAGTAGATATTTAAAGTTCACACCTTCTTGGAGATATTTAACTTGGATAAAACATTACTGAACAAAGTGACCCACTTAAGGAAAGTGAAAAAAAAACTGCACAAAAAATAATACAGTAGTTACTATAATGGATTTATTAATGCAATGAAGAACTCACTGTTACTTCCGGTTCTAATTCACATAGAAAGAACCTATCTATCATAACACAAAAACTGACAGAATATATTGATGCACAGACTTTTTATTCCTTCTGGTGCAAGTTCGATCCTAATTAATAGTTAAAACAAAATAAAAAAAGTACGCTTGTATGGCAGTCAACACTACTTGCTTAATTTCTCACCTACATTCCAGAATGTAGGAGCCGGCCCTTCCTTCACTTAGATAAATGCGTACATTTGACGTAACCACCTATTATATTCGTAGGACTATTTAGTCCATTCTGGAATCTTTCTTATCGTTTAGCTTAGTCACTTGAATGTTAAATGTCGTCATTAATGAGCTTTACTCCACCTCTGCCGGCTATCGAATGATTCCGAGAAGCTAGCATACTGGGTATTTAGTTGCTTCAATGTGTGTCACTAAAAGGTGAGGAAGCCAATTAAAACTCAAAACACCTATTGTTTAACGGCCTCAAATATACGGACGAGCAGTAAAAGCCATCAAAAATGCATCTACAATAGTCTCAAAATGATCATGTACGGGGATCCCCAGTATCTATTATTCTCGTATCATATTGTTATGGTGAACAACGCGGAATTAAAATCAAAAGTGCAACACAAATGGTTTTCTAATGCAAGACCAAAGAAAAATTTCTCCAAGCGAATTTTTTTCTGCAACCAAATAGTGGGGTGACTCGGATAGTTATTATTTCATCGTTAGACAAATGATATTTTTAATGATCACATAAACAGGCCGCCGTACACTTCTTACCTACAGGGTACACACCAACCAGATTACAGATATCACCTCACAAAGTACATTTCGGAAAATGTCCTTTAATATTAAATGGCAAAAAATTAAGCTTAGTACAGTTTTTGTGGCTCATTTAAAAAAGTGAGGATGGTCATTATATGGATAGATCCTGAAGGGTATAAAAATTACCACAAGACATAAACAGCAATTTGTGGAAAGAAAGCATGAAATCAAGAATAGAAAAAAACTGATAATTTTTTATCCAACAAGTTATTCATGTGAAGGAGCTGTATTTCGAGGAAATCCGATCAACTCCAACAAGTAACAGAACAGATTTTAGCAAACAGATAGCTCCTTAAAATTAATGTCTTTATCAAGAAATTGCCGACGTTTCCGTCAAAGGTAAAGGGATAAAACAACAGCATATCGATTGAGCTGCCGCTATCAATAAGTCTGTTATGCATCTGTTTTGCAATGTCCCAAGATCGTTTCTCAGAACTTCGTCACCCCGGTATCTATATCAAGCTAGCAAGTACAACCTCATCGCCTTGTCACCCGACTTTCAAAAATTTAAGTACAGTATTTTACTGCTTGTCGTACCTCACTGACGCGAATTTTTGTTTCATCGGTGATCAACAACTGGAAAAAATACCTGTCATTAAACAAGTTAGGTCTAGAATATTCCAGATATACAATCCTCTGTGCTGCGTAAAGAGGATGCCATGATAATGCCGTTTTAGTCAGAACGGTGATTATATAATTTCCATTCCATGAAAAAACATACAAACACAGCAATT
The DNA here is from genome assembly GCA_013389805.1 of Trigoniulus corallinus. Lineage (NCBI taxonomy): Eukaryota > Metazoa > Arthropoda > Diplopoda > Spirobolida > Trigoniulidae > Trigoniulus > Trigoniulus corallinus. Next base: position 26,345,033 of record JAAFCE010008833.1, on the reverse strand, counting down.
TTACAGCCTATTTTCGGTATGCAAAAACATATCGTCTTGTCTAATACAGGACATATAGATTTAGCCAAATGAATCATATAACTTCCCACCTCTTCAACTTCTAAATTCTTTGTGAGAATGGTTCGAGCCACCTCTGGGTAACTGCCGTCAATGTGCCTACACCACAATGCGACCATACGGTTTCAGTCTGTTAATACTCGAAAGAACGGACACCCCAAGACAAATTCAAACCTGTACCATCCTTGTGCTAGAAGTTGACACCGAACATAACACTATATTTACAATGTCAATCATTGGCACAAAACAACGTCAGTATTTAAACGACTAATTTATATACCTCCCCATCATAACAAATTAATTACTGAAATGGCGGACTGTTCCAGTTAACTGCTGTGAGCTTATAAACAGGTAATTGCAAATCCTACTAGCTTCAATATAATTTGGAACGTAATAAGTTATCAATAAAGGAAGTGAGTTTTATCCTGGGATCGTATTCATGTCTCCTTACGTTCATATACAGTATATTTATTACACGCAGCAAGCAAATTTTCATAAACGATAGGTCATAAAATCTTCATATCTCGCACTTGTAACTAGTAAGAAAAAGTATAGTCTCCCTACTTCAGTTAAAACGAAGTGCAGTATCTATTTCATTTTAAATGTCGCAAATATTCCAAGTATTATTTCAACTGGACGTGGCCAGATTGTACCAGCATATTACAGAATACAATAACTACACTAAGAAAACAAATTTAACGATCATCACCTGAACATGTAGTGAGAACTAACAAAACCTATCCATAAATTAGTGTCTGTAACCTAATTTAATCGGGCTGCGATTAAACACATCACAGTGTCGAAATGGAGAATTAAATTAAGTACTTTATATGAACTTCCATAATCCAAGGGAGCCCACTCATCTGGCACATCCGTTGGCACCCTAGACACCCGTCTCGGTGGAGCAGTGGGCGCCACGCTCGGTAACTGCGTCAGTAGTTCTAGGTTCTATACTGGACCGAAGTGGACTGGCCTCTTTCTGGCGAAAGAGAGGATCCCAGTGCGCCTTCTTGCAGATGAGAAGTAAAACCGAGGTCCTGTGTGGTGTACGACGGCATTTGCAAGTCAAAGAACCCACTTTACTATGCAACGGATAGTTTTCAGATGTAGGGGCTCGCGTCGGTGAAATGCTCCAATGAACAGTAGACGAACGATAAATAAGTATAGGGGGTCATAGTTTTGGTGGGCAACCGGCTGTGGAAAAACACTGTCCAATATATGGCCCTTGTGTCCAGTCAGAGGGACAAGATGGGTACCCGGCACTGCCATAGGCGGGAAAGTGGTTAATGTTGCTTTACTTTGGTACTGGAGAAAATAAATTCATGAGATTCAGTGCAATTTGCCAGAATCCTATGTGAGAAATACCAGTTGTTAAAGTGCTGGAAATTGTGCATTTGCATTCAAATTTACAGATCCGGCTCCTATCCAGCACATATCGAATTGACCCCTTGCATTCTGGATTAGTAGATATATAAATAACTAAAATCGGAGAGTACCCACCCAGGTGCCAACTTAAAGTTCAGCTTCACTAGCCACTTCCTATCTGTCAAGAGAAGTTATCACACCTATTTCTCTACCAAAGTGACGTCGGACCTCTAGTTTCAGCACTCTACTTCAAAGAAGTTAAAAGAATTCTAATTTTAAAACACTTAGATACTTTATCACAGATTACGAATAGATTTTCAGTTTTTGTCTCAGAACCTTTACCTCAGACGTTATTCAACACCTAGATTTGTTGGCGAAATTATTCAACGAAACAATCCAGTTACACATTTATTACAAGGAAAATTAATTAGTTGAAAGAAATTTCTCACTTTCTGTTTCATTTTTAAACTCGTAGGAATACCTTTAACAAAGCAAAGATGCCTTTTCATGTAGTTTTTAAAACGGTAAGTCTTTTCAAATATAAAAACTCGGTTTAGAGGAGACCTTACGAATATAATAGGTATAAAACATTAGATCGACAATTGGTTTACGCAGGCGGTTCTTAACCTACAATAAGTGTGGGTGGCATAACTCGTATCCCATCCAACAATACCTCGCTTGTTTACGTGAGTAGACGCGCGTGATAACATTATCAATTGTTAAGGAAAATGTTGATTCGTTATCGATTTATCGACCTATTTTGTCGTAAAGTTCACTGTAACAAACAAATAGTGAAAAATTAATATTGACAGGATATCTGTGATTTTGAATTTGTGCCTGAATATTAAATAGTGCTACGTTAAATTTATAAACGAAATCTTGACAACTTACCGAAAGACTGAAATTGTAATAGTTTATAAGTGTTTTTTTAGTCAAGCGTGTCGGAGAAAATGGCTATCACCGCTTTTATGACTCTGATTATAGTTAATGAATTGTAGGGAACAACATCTACAACTTACTAGTATGTGTTAGTTTTGTTGAGTTAAATATCACAGTTGAAAAGCCGAAAACGAGGAACAACTTGAATCCTCTACCCATGACAGCTCCGTGAATTCAGCAAATGAGATTCTTAATCGTCTTGCTAATATATAAGAAGCAATGACAATATTAAAAACTTGAGAAAACTTACCTCAATAAAATGTATAACCTGAGAGCTCTGGGTCAATTATCCACACAAAAACACTGACAGGAAGTTGAAAACTTAAAAATATACGTGGCCAACAATACAGCCTAAATGATACTGGATTACCACCATGCGTGAGAGCGAGTCAATGCATTTACGTGAACTCTGAATACAAATACATCCAAACACGTTATAAACGTCTTTACATTCAAGTTTTTACAATACAGTATCTACGTACAGCCCAATAACTAGCTAGAAACGAATGAGTATTAATCAATACATGGACAACACTCGAGGGCTCTTGAAAATCAACATTACGTAATGTACACCAAGCCTTCCAAAAGAGGTTTTTTAAAACGCGAATACGCAGAGTGAGGAGAGTTCCAAAGAAAATGAGCAACAAAAAAAAGTGCAGCTCAATTCTACCAACCGAACTCCAGCATTGCCTAATAACTTTGCTTTTCACAGAGTTCAGCTACCACACGTCGGTTTTCACCGCTTTGCCTTACTCACTGTTTGCAAAAACACTCGGCATCTTGCCATGGGAGGTTAATGGTAAAATACTCCGTATTCAACGCGCTATGAAGAAGATAAATGAATGAACAGACCAATTTGCTACATAATCTGAAACTTACTTTAAATTGAGGACAACATTAAATTCTTTTTTGGCGTGGTTACGATAATCAGCCATGATCTCTCCGTTTTAGAATATCTCGGCGTTCGATAGAAGGCGTCGTAAGGAGCAGGGGGGTCATTCACAAAACTTGCGTCTACAACTTTCGAAAGAAGAATAAACTTTGTTCAGTGAAATAATATTTCAGTATGAGTTGAGTTTCAAGTAACTACTAAAGTGAAATAAATCATTTCAATTAAACTAATGTATAAATGACGATAATGAGACATCGTGTATTATATATGGCGGATGGATTTTGGCTGTTCCATAAATTGTGTCATGACTAAAGTTAGAGCTGTTGGTTATGATGTTTTTTAATATTTTAATCGTGTAAGTGAATTGATAAAAAAAGAGGCGGGAGGGAATTCACAATATTTTGCAACCAACTGGTTTAGGCTATAGCATATGTATAAAACATTGACTAGTTCATATCCTTGAATGCATAATTTCACGGAGTTCAAAGTGACTCGTTGGTGGCAAGAATAAATGACATATTTTCCTCATATGGGGTGATTGGCGAATTTTGTTTTATTGTTTAATTTTCTACACCTCACATACATTTTAAATTTACTTAGCTCTTAATTACTAAACCTCAACAAGAAACTATGCCTTTATCTCGCCCTTAACTTGGGTAATACACTGTTATGTTTCAACAGGTCAGATAGCAATTTTTGGCCTTGAATCACAATACTGTTTTTCAACTAGTTTCATCGCCTACATTTAAATAAAATAACATACAGTACATCATCATAATTCCATCTTGATGATGTCCGGTTAGGACAGTAAGTTCTTTCTATTCAACAGAAAGTGTACAGTACTTGATCAGAGAGATAGCCAGGTGGTCTAGTGCGTGCCTTCTCTACAACTTCCTTATAATTTAATACTAAAAACTACATCGTACCTTTTATGCGACATCTACAGTAGTAGATACTGTAAATTTTAAGCATTTAGTCCTACTAATCATCTGTATATTAACTTCATAGTTGTTTCTTCGATTATTTCGGGGCGTGGAACAAGAAACAAAAGTGTGTAAAGTGACAAAACGGAAAGAATCGGCTGGCTGGGTCGGGAAAGAATATTTTGGCGGTTGTCAAAGCATAGCGCATGCGTAGACAGCACTTTTTTGCGATATTAAATTATTCTGTAGCAGCGGCGGCGGACTTGTTACCCACCGTGCAATTTTAAGTGTTGTTGTTGTTTGTGTTTTATAGGAGGGTCCCAATGAAGTTGAAAGGGAAGTTCTATAGGACAGCGGTTAGGCCAGCTATGCTCTATGGGTCAGAGTGCTGGGCAGTGAGGAAGAGCCATGTAACTAGAATGCAAGTAGCCGAGATGCGAATGCTGATATACATGAGTGGTGTGTCAAGAGCTGATAGAATTAGGAATGCGTATATTAGAGGTAGCCTAGGGGTGGTGGACATTGCTGAAAAAATGAGGGAGAATAGGCTGAGGTGGTATGGCCACGTCATGAGAAGAGAGGAAGAGGAGCTAGTTAGGTGTATCCCTGGAATGCGGGTGGTTGGTAGCACCCGGGGTAGGGGGAGAACAAAGCAGACGTGGGAACAGGTGGTCCGTATGGACATGGCAGTGTGTGGGGTGGACAGGGACATGGTGTTAAATAGACGTGAGTGGAGGGCGAGAACCCGCAGACCCGACCCTGCCACAGGCAGGATAAGGGTGTGATGATGATGATGTTGTTGTTTGTGTTTTAGGGCCCAGCAATTTTAAGTGATCCGAGCGTGAAGGTATCTAGTTTATCGTCTCATAAGCAACAACAAATTTCACACTGATGTATCATATAAAATGATGTTTTGTTTTCAATATTAAGTTTTGTTCTCTATTTGCTACTTTACCAAAGCAGACGTGGGAGCAGGTTGTCCGTAAGGATATGTGGAAGAACGGGGACCTGGTGGAAGGGCTCGAACCAGGGCCGTAACTAGGGCGTGACGAAGAAGGCGACCGCCACGGGCGCGACCGGGTTTGGGGCGCAAAATGTTTAAGTTTTTTGTCATTATTGGGTTACGGGCAAGCGAAAATTAGACACTTGCCACAGGCGCTTCATACCCCCGTTACGACTCTGGCTCGAACCCGCAGGCCCGACCCTGCCACGGGTGGAATTAGAGTCTGATGATGATCTCTATTTGCTACTTTAATTAATAAACTTTATTCATTTATTAATAATAATTTAGTTTTATTCATAAAATTAAATACCAGTGCTTACACCTGACCCGCCGACAACTTTCTGTATTTTTTTCGGGGTTATTGTGACCGGTCTTCAAAAATGGTTTGCCACCACTGTTCTATAGTAAAAGCAACTACTAAGCCTCTTTCCAGCCTATGAAAATGTCTGATACCCATTTTTTCTCCTACTGGGACACATAAGCGATCTATTCGAAGGTATTTTTACGCAGCCGGCTGCCGATCTAATGGTGCAAACCCTCTGCTTATTTGTCGTCGGCCTATTTTCCTTCATTGGGGCACCTTTCCTCCACCGCCGGTAGAAGGGTCACCTCCTACACCTGGGAATTTTGTCAATCTACCGGTTGTATGAAGAAATAGTTCTCTTTACGGGTGTTACCCATCGGTGATTCGCTACCCATCAGGCGCACTCGGTGCTTCGCAGAGTCGGCCTTAGCCCAAATGGTGCCCCAGGCAAATCATGCTTTTTGGAGGCATCGGACCTTCGTGACGTCACTGTTACCCCAGCGATTCCAAAACACTTTTCTGAAACAGTTATTTTAAAAATACGTTTTAAATTATTGTTTAAAGTCCTTGTAGTGGCACCCCATGCTACTGCCTGCTTTGCCTGCGCCTGATTCAATATTCGATTCCGTATCGAGCCTGGAACCACTGACGCAGTATTTGAGCACGCTACCTACGGTAAAAGCGATGTTATAAATATTTTTGATAAATAATTAGTAAATTGGGGCAATATTCAACTCTAAATTTATTAGCCTATATACTGTATTTCGTCAGGAGTATTTTAACGCTTTAAGGAAAGAAGATTGAAGTTCAATTTCTATTTAATCATATTTATCAAATAAAAATTGCATGTTCTCAGAATTATGCAGAATGTAATTTTACAAATGGATAGGAATTCCGTTTCTTGTGAGTCAGGTTCCCACTATTTCTATTCAGCGAGTAACAAATTAAGATGACAGCTACAACCCTTGCAGACACAGACAGCCCGACGATAAATAACCAAAATACGACCAACCAAAACCATTAGTTTAAAAATCAGTCTATTGCCCTTTCTGCCACATGTGCTAACACTGCGTACCACATCACACAAAAGCGGCCTATCAAGGGGTAAATGGGAGAAATTTGGAATCGATTGTTTGGGCGACGGCCCTCTCGGTTACTACGTGGGCGGACGTTTAAAAATCTCTGGTTTTATCCATCATCATTTTTAGATTATGCTTATACTCCATACGGACTTGACATGGTGAACCCACATCCAAAACCACAGCTTTGTTTACTTCCTGATTTGACGGGCGGTTCGCTTTGGCCAGAGGCGAGACTGCGTATCTGGGCTCAAGGTAAGGCGTACTCCTATGTGCACTCTACTGAAACCGGCCACCTCTGTCACCATATGAAAAACTGAAAGAGCACACTAGGATCAACTAGGTCAGATAATTAACTATATCTCTTATGTTAAAGGCCCGTCTCGTGAACGACCAATAGCTTGGTTAATCCTGAGGATAACTACTGTTGCGGATAACGACTTTGAGTTGGGCGAATGATGCAATGCAGCCAGGACTCTCCCAGTGGCGTGATCAAAACTCGCAATGACGCAGAGGCTAACAGCTACACCAGCCTTAGGCGGAATTAACTCCTCATCCACGAGTTCAATTTGTCATGAGTCACATCACTACAATGAAAAGTAAAATATTTTGTAATCTAAAGTTTATGGTCAGCATTCAGGCTTACGTCATGCAGTTTAATAAATTATTATAGGTTTTCGTACATTTTATGATGCTCATCTTCAAAGTGACATCAAGAACTTTTTGTTACCATGGCCGATTTGGAAATTCATTGTTTCTCTAGTTGATGAATACGCTGTCCTCCCGTATAATTGGTACTTAAATTCTGAGATTAATATGTCCATGTTCCATCTTCGCAAAAGCAAGTATTATCTCTTTTCCCAGTCTAAGGCGGGGTCCGGTACACATTTTTGTCCCATTGAGGCACATGGACGATTTGTTGGACGGTATTTTTACGCAGCCAGCTGTAAATCTAATGGTCTATCATCATTGGGACATTTTCTTCACCAACGCCAGGGGGTGATCTCTTACACCTGGGAATTCAGTAGAAGGCGATTCTTTTGCCTGCAACTTCCGGCGGAAGACGCTCTCATGGCCTCTCTCTTTCTCGTACGGAAGCCAACCCACACACACGGGTACCGAACATGGAACCATTGACGCAATAGTAAGGGGCACTGCTCCGAGGCGGATCCATCTTCATCCGAACGGTGATTTCTTTTAGGAAAAGATGAAAACCTGAAATGCGCCTTCCAATGTTAAAGTGCGGCTGAATATGATAAAATCTGCAAGAAAACTAGCCTTTGCTACACGAAAAGATGTGTAGATCGGCAAAATTCCCAGACGTATGATCCCAGGCCTCAGGACCGACAGACTTTATCATTATGCACTCCGGAATAGTATATTGTATGCACGGATCAATTGGTAGCATGTTGACTTGTGAAGTCATGATCGTAGGTTCTATCCAGGTCAAGATAGGTGTTTCCTGTCGGGCTGAGAGTAACTTCAAGTGCCTTTCGCCGGAGGCCACCTGCATGTTATGAAAACGAGCCCTCCATCTATTGCGTCTTCAAACACACAATATAGCTATACACAATTAGAATGCTAAATGTAATCTTCAGCTAAATTAATTGATTTCATTGTCACAGTTATTGAACATCGGTGGACATCGCCGAAAAAATGAGGGAGAATAAGTTGAGATGGTATGGACACCTAATGAGAAGAGGAGAGGAGGAGCTCGTTAGGTCCATTTCATGAATGCAGGTGGTTGGAAGCACCCGGGGCAGGGGAGACCGATGCAGACGTGGAAGCAGGTTGTACGTAAGGATATGGTAGTGTGTGGGGTGGACGGGGACCGGGTGGGAAATAGGTGGATCCGATGATGTCACAGCTATTGAACATAGCCATTGAACATAGCATCATACCTTTATCCCGTCTGTGGCAGGATCCGGTCTGCGGGTTCTGGTCCTCCAGTCCCGAGATTCCAATAACCTGCTCCCTGCGATGGACCTAACCAGCTGCTCCTTCCATCTTCTCATCTCATGACCATACTACCTCAATCTATTCTCTCTCATCTTTTCCACCCCCAAACTACCCCTAATATATTCATTCCCAACTCTGTCTGCTCTCGACACCCCACTTATGTATCGCAACATCCGCATTTCAGCTACCATCATTCTGTTGTCTTTGCTCTTACGCACTGAAATATTCATCTGCCTCAAGCGAGAAAATTAATTTATTAAAACTAAATGCAGTCAAAGAAAATATTAAAATCAAGGTAAGTAATGGCATCAACGTATTATGTTTATCGTCTATAATTTATCTTTCACCTCAAATACACATATACGAGGTTTTATGGGCCTGTAACAATTCATATGACAGGGCAATATTTGTTAGTCAAAGTTTAATGGAAAACTCAGGTAGGTCAATTGGTAGCAATCTCATTGCATCTTGTGTAAAAACTTCTGTAATTAAAAATAATTAAGCATTATTTTAAAGTTAAAACTTGACTTATTTCATGTCGACCATCATTAATAGACGCATAATACTGTCGAGGTCAATATATTGAATTCATGACCCCAATTTTGAAGGTTCATTGGATGTCAGACATAACATTTCGAGGTTATTCTTGCTTAGTTTTTTAGCAGGCTACTTGAACGTGTGAGGTTACGACCATAGAACTGATCGATATCAATTTTGGACCAATAAGATAAGAGGTTCCAGTGTAACAGCGTATAAGGGCTCATGAGCTACCCAAGTCAATTCAGTCTACTGTACTAGACCTTCAATCTCAGACAATTGCTCCAGTCGCTCATTTGTTTAGACCTTCTAACAGTATTATTTGAATACATTTATTTCAATATTTAAAAAAGACATAAAAATAATCAATAATAGATCTAGATAAAAAAAATTTCGAAATTTAATGCAAAAAAAAAAAATATTTGCCCACCCTAAAAGCTCAAAATTGTATTTGAAGAAAACTAAACTGACCTTTAATTTTTAATTAATCTTTAGCGATGCTGTAGGACGTATAGGTGGACGGCCACAAGAGCCTGGAATGAAACGCGGGACAAGCTGAAGGAACAAAATCGGCGCTGCAGAGATCCTTTATTTCATTTCACAGAATCTGACATTAATATTACACCTCAAACTATCCAAAATGCACATCAGAGTGCTGTCTTAAAGGGCAGAAGACCAAGAAGAAAGCTCTTCATCATCATGGGAAATAGAAAAAGACGCCTGCGGATGGCCTTGGAATATACACTGTAGTAGAACAAAGCCATTGGAAATTTGGAAAGGGTATGATGATGTTGAGAGTAAATACGATCGCCTGCCTCGGTGGCGCTATAGGTAGTGTGGTCGATTTACTGCGCCAGTGGTTCCAGGTTCGATGAAGACCCTCAACGAATAGCAGACTGACGATAAATAGGCATAAGGGTTGCAGCTTTGGTCGACAGTCCAATATATCTCCCGTGTGTCGATTCAGAGGGACAAAATGGATACCCGACCCTGCCATAAGCAGGAAAAGGGTTAAGAGTTGCTTTTGAGAGAAAATACTGTATATCTTTGTAAAAAGCAGAGTTGTTGCACTATGCCGACATGTAAGCACCCGGGGCGAGGAAGACCAACGCAGATGTGGGAGAAGGTTGCACAAATGGATATGGTAGTGCAGTGGTGGCGAACCTCTTTTTAAAGACGGGTCACAATATGACGAAAAAAAACCAAAAAGTTGTCCGCGGGTCAGGTGCAAGCTCTTTTTAATTTTTATGAATCAAAAAATTATGATTAATAATGAATAAATTAGTTCATTAAAGCAGAAAATAGAGAACATTATCTAATACCCTTATCCCGCCTGTGGCAGGGTCGGGTGTGCAGGTCCGCCAGGTCCCCGTCCACCTCACACACCATGAGACGATAAACTACATATAATTCTCGTTCGGGTCACTTAAAATTGCATGGTGGGTCACAGATTCGCCACCACTGTGGTAGTGTGTGAATGATAACGTGGTGGGCAATGGGGAAAAGGAGGCCCAGAACTCGCAGATCTGGCCCTACCACAGACGGATACAGTGTATGATTATGATGATGATGATGTGGTACTAAACTGATCGAAGAGGGTTTAACAGCGGTTTTTCACAAAAAAACCTCAGAAACCCAGACAAGTATAGAAATGCGCTGGCAAACACTACTGTATTTTGTTCCCGTCTAAGTTGTTAATAGAATTGTAGCTCTCACGAACAAGAGGGGTTGGGAATCTCCGTCAAATTTCATTGGGCTTACTTAAGGTATGTAGAAGCCAGTCTGGTAGAGGTTGCTTGGGATGAATGAAGTTGACCGTCCAGTTCAGATGCACACCTGTGTTTTTTTCCTCTTTCACTTATGTATAATGACCTCTTTTGTTACCACAACCCCCACATACCTAGCATATAAAAAACACAGTAACTTGCAATGAACTTTACTGGACGACGACTTTGACATTTTAATATGATGTTGACTAGTATCGCCCTCAATTGTAAGAAACGAGAAATTCAAACTTCACTTCGTGACAGTAAGCTGACATCTAACGTAATTTTAATTAAGATAGCGTGTATCTTTGTAACATCGTGTTGGATTAACCAAAAGTTATAATCCTATCTTTTTCATCTAAAGGTAAGTTGGTAAATTAAATAACTTGTGAATTACATCTGCGGTGTTTTCCAATTGAAATTGATGTTCACTGTTGCAGTTTTTTTAGCAACTTAATGAGGTTAATTTATGTTCTTAAGTACTCAATATATAGGCAGATTTTTACTAATACATTCTTGATAAACATTTTAAGTAAATTTTTAAAGCCTGATGTTTTTACGATTGTTTTAACATAAAATTAATAAATTTGTTCTATGTCGATTTCGTTGACGCTACCACAGATGGCGCTAATGCCGTTGGAAAATCTTCAGATGGTAACAATGGCCGCAACAATTTAAATGTGCAAACATTGTGATTTCAATAATTTTGCAAATACTGTATGGTTTAACACTGAAGTAGCTGGAACCAGAGCATTGTTACAAATTGAGGTACAGTATTTCCGACGCAGGCTTGCTAAACAAATGGACAACACGATTCAGAAACAGTGAATTTGACAGAAATGTTGGCATGCTGAAATTTTTAACCCGTGAAAGCTTAGCTTAGCAGTATACTGTATCTTCAGGTGTAATTCTAAGCATCATAAGTTTCATGAGTTTCTAGTTTTTGTCTTATGATTATTTATATTAAAACCTGAAATACCGTAAAATCTCACGTAGTGCCCGCGGATTATACGCGTAACGTAGGGCCATTTAGTGCGGACTATATGCGAGGGCGGACTCTAAATGAAACCAGGGGTTCTTAATGAAAACTGCTCTTCATTTTCTGAACATTTTATTACACTGAACAACACGATTTTACACAGTACGTTCTTATTTATATGATAATGCAATATCAAATCTCTGACATTTCATGTTCATATTCATTTGATTCCATTGCCCCTACAAGTTGCGCCACTGGCTACAGTGGGAATTTTAACGTGCGGACTATATTTGAGATGCGGACATTACGTGAGATTTTACGGTTTGCCCTTTAAACCGTGGTTGTCTATGTGCGTATAATAGCCTCTGTTTCTGGGCATGCAGCATAGTAGGAGTATAGTAGTATGAAAATACAGAGTAGGTAAATCAGAGGAAAAAGCATTTCAGTACGGGTTAATGAAGATCATTCACCTGTACCAGAGGGTGATCTCTTGCACTTGGCAATTTTGCAGATTTGCATTTGTCGATAATTTGAACCCAGTGTTCAACAAATGGACACATTGATTTAACTACGAAATCCGAAGAATGGCTGAAAGTTACAAGGCGAAACAAGAGATGGTGGCCAATTCCTCGTTAAGGAGAAAATATTTCCTTAGGACCTGGTTATAGCTAGGGACTGACAGTGGTCTATACTGATGGATTAACTTTCACTAATAACTATGAACACCTTTAGGATGATGGTAATCTAAGTAGGTATCTAAGAAACATCTTCATATCCTTATGACGTGATTACTAGGTATTGGAAAGCAAATGTTGCTCATTAATCCCAGTTTCCTAATTCATACAAGCATTCGTGATTAGTGTCCTTGATTCATCAGTCAACTATTTTTGTTTAGTTAGCTGTATAATGTACATAGACCTGCCTCGGTGGCACAGGAGGTGGTGCGCGCAACTACTGCGTCATTGGTTCCAGGTTCGACATTGGATCGAGGTGGGTTGGCTTTTATCGGGCAGGAGTGAGGTTCTGAGTGCGCCTTCCGTCGGATGGGAAGTAAAGCCGTGGCGCCGTATAGTGTACAATGTCATTCGCACTGTGCAACGGGTAGATAAGGCAAAATTCCCTGGTGTAGGAGCTCGTTCCCTGGCGCCGGTGTAGGCCTTCAATTACAAGGTCATTAGAGCCCCGTCCTCTGTGTAGTTCTGATGCAGGTACTGCACAGACACTACACTAATGCGACGATTTTTGGATACTAGCGGTGCCCAGTTTTCTCAAGCGGCCACCCATGTCAGTACTAACTAGGGTTGCGTTGCTTAACTTCAGTGATCAGACGAGAACTGGTGTGTCCAACGCAACTCGCCGCTCTCCCATCGATAAAATAAGCATAGGTGTTGCAGTTTTGCTCGGCAACCGATTTCGTAAAAATACCGTACACCAGATCACCCATGTTTCCATCCAGAGGGAGAAAGATGGATACCCGACCCTGCTATAAGCGGTAAAAGAGCTAGTAGTTGCTTTTTTAATTGTATAATGCACGTAAAGTCAACCTCGAACTGTTTGCATCATTTGATATCACTGTTCAAGTTAAGAACGTTTATCTTTGATTGAAATCCGATTCGAGAGGACTAGGTCATTTCTTTGGCGCTGCATAATACTCCAGCAGGCTTCTTCAATGCTAAAATTACTTAACCGATGAAGTTATCGATGTTTTAGGAAATAAAACTGCAATATCCCATTTCTTTGCATCATCTTTAACCTGAGCTCGACTTGTCTGTCATGAGCTACTGCCACTCATCCCCTCTTCGTATTTACCTTCACTTTTTCTGCCCTCCATCACTAGTTCCGGCCGCAACTAGATCAATCTGCGTCGCTATCTATCACCAGGTCTATGAAACCTTGACAGTGTTTATTCATTTCCCTCCGATTTCAGTTGCATCCCAATTTAGAATCATGGTAGATCCGAGATTGGGTTGAGAAAATAATTTGTGAAGCCAGGCGCGTGGATTTGATCCACTGCAATTGATTTTTTTTTGTTTGTTGGAGTTTAAGGTCCCGTCAACTACGAGGTCATTAGAGACCCGTCCACTGTATAGTTCAAATGCATATACTGCACATTTGTTTGTTTGTTTGTTGGTGTTTAAGGTCCCGTCAACTACAAGGTCATTAGAGACCCGTCCACTGCATAGTTCTAATGCATATGCTGCACAGACACTACACTAATGCGACGATTATTGGGCATTAGCAGTACCCAGCTTTCCCGAGCGACCACCCATGTCAGTACTAACTAGGCTTGCGTTGCTTAACTTCAGTGATCAGACGAGAACTGGTGTGTCCAACGCAACTCGCCACTCCCACTGCAATTGAGTGTGCCATCGTCAGCCCTCTAACAGTCACATGATACGATACGACTTTGCGCTGTTCATGTTAACTCCCAGAAGATTCTAGAATCTCAGTTTAAAAATATTGGTGTCTTCGATGAGGATAAGAGGAAAATTTATATGATCAATGGTTAATTAATTTATAAGGTACTATTTAAATGGTTGACCTCTTTTTATTAGTTTTTAAAACTTAAGCATTAGCAATATCTCCTCAATGTTTAATACTTTAATCCAACCTAAGTCGTTTAGTTTTTCTTCTTTTGAACTTTGCCTCTGTATTGTGAAGCATAATGTGCGATGAACGACACGGAAATGTCTGTCAGCAGCGTAATTCAATATTTGCTTGTTTTTTTTTTCTGCCCTAAATTAAGGGAATCAGCAGTGACGTTGAATCAAAATGAGTTATTTAGCAAAGTTGTTTGAAAAATTCATTTGCTCCTCCTAGACCCCAATTTACGCAATTCAGGACTTCAGGAATCATTCACGGGCAGTTGAAATCGTGCATTCACACCCCTGTTGTACGTAGCATCCCACGGAAAGCTGATGTCTTCCCTATTAAGAAACAAGCCGCAGATCTTGGATAGGGACTAAAATATATCCGTTTATAACGTTTGAGAAATGTGACCCCAGCCTTTCCTTTTTGACAAATGTAAAGCCCTTTAAATTTATTGTTAATCACACGAAATTAGAAGACCCTTTTTGGTGCCTTACTGGTAACGACTCATGAGCCACGGTTCCAAGTTCGGCTCTCTACGGCTCCCTTCCCTGCCATAGGTGGAGGAAGGGTTAAGGATAATGAGGATTCTGTGAAATGGCGTTTTGTTTAGCATGAATGACAATACCTTGACACGTTTGACGTGCCATTCCGTATGGCCAGGACAAACCTGAGTATTTTGAAGCACGCTATATCATTTGAGCTACTGAGGTCGACGGGATACCCTCGAAGGTGGCTGTATCTTTTTAAGACTAGTTGTGGCTAAGAATCTTACATTGACTCCGAATGATAGATTAGCAGTTGAAAAGTATTAGGTGTTGCAAAGACCAGATGGTGCAACTAATGACAACTTGTACTCTGTGGTGCAACGCTTGAGGTGTATGAGATTGCTACCTCACCATCCCAACTGGGAATGAACGTCTAAAAATGGCTAGTCACTTCAAATTCGTCCCAACGGATACATTCCCATTTCTGGATGATGTAAAAACAAACAGGAAAGATTGCTATTACTGTTTTGATACGTGGTGGTCTGTCTCGTGTCTAGCTGTCATCGGTTTAGACCTTATTACTGCAATTTCTCGCTAGATGGCAATCGAATTGTTTAATTCAGAGGTTGTAGTTTGTAGTTTCAAGGGTGAAATACTTACTGTACTTTATAAACGACATAACATATTACAATACCATAAATGTTCCTAGTCACCACCTTACATCCTTCCAACCAATCATTGACTTCCAACACCGAGTGATGCCACTCCTCACTGACAGGAATCTGGTGTAAAGAGAGTGCACCATAACTTATTAAACTTGTATAATGAGCAATACAATTTTTTCAAAAAATTATACAGCATTAATCCCTTGTGTACTGTCATTCGTATAACTAATCTGCAACCATAAACAAATAAAATGTCAGTTCATAAAGCGAGTTTAAAGGGTTAATTTGTTTCCTGAAATAATGGGGCTGAAGGTGCTAGGGCACTGATTCCCAAACTTATTATGTCCATGGACCCAAACGGTCCGTAACGGATTTTAAAAATTAAAATGAAGGAAATGGTGTAATATTTTACAAAAATAAGATGTGCCTTTAGGTCAATCTCCTACATTGTAACTTGACGTACATACTTTAGGGTGGCAGGCATCAGTGGCAACAACCCTTTGACAATTTGGCTTGCAGAAGCTTACTAGTGCCAGCAGCCCAGCCAATCGACTAACCAATCAACCAACTTGATCTAATTAATAATGAAAATACTACATTTGTGGACCGTACATCATAGGTTATCCAGTGGATGTCCGAGATAAATCCTAGTCTTCCCGACTCGTCAACTAATTACATGTAGGTTGGGCGTTCATTAAATGACTTTTTACGGATACTACAGGACACGAATTGACATTTCTTAACTAAATGCACCATTTTGACCCATTTTGAATAATCTTTCAGACATATGAATATAAAGTATTTTTTTATTAAGTGAAAGACTTCGTTGAAAAACCACATCAAGTCCAATTCTTTTTACTGACTTTTACCATTTTTACAAGTCTCTTAAGATTTTAATTTAAATTGCTTAGCAACGAAGGAATATCATTTCTAAGAAAGAGTTATAAATATTTTATTCTGGTATTATGAGTCTTAATGAGTCTTATTCGTTTAGTTTGTGGTTTTGAGAGCTACCCACCCATTGAAAAAATAGTGTGAGCAGTGCATAAATCCATGTGTGTCAGTGACCTCAACTGATTTTTTTTAAGCTTAGCTGCAGTCTGAAAAAGTAAACGTGCTCAAAATCCAAAGTCAGTAAACTCCTTTTTTGTGATACAAATTGATTTTAAAGACATCCTTTAGTTTAGAATCACAAATCATTATTTTACTATTTCAGTAGTGGCTTGCGTAATATAGTGTAAAATAAGTGGTGGTGACTTTTAAGACTCACTACTACATACAAATTCTGAGTGATTTGAATGATTAAAATCATTTAAACTTAAAAACAAACTGAATGTTGTAGTTTCCTTCCTGCAAGAATCACAAATTTCGCTTCATCACTCGTCAGATATGTATCCTGGGTGTTCTTAAAAATAAAAATTAAGTCCTATGTAGGCCTGTATGTCGAGCGAGGGACTTGTGGGGTGTGAAATTACTCATACTCTCAAGTTTCTGTTCCCTATTTTGCCTACCCGTCCTATCTGTTTTAATGTTTGACTCTTTGTCCAGTGCTCATTGTCATATCATTTCTGTACCCTCCCTCCCACTGTTTCTGTTTTGTCTATGTCGCAAGCATTGTTTTCCTATCCCCTTTACTGCTTCTGTTACACTCCTTGGGAGATTGTTTGGCCATCTAATCACCTACAGTCTTAGAGGTACTCACTTTCCACATCGACACGCTCACAATTATTTGTAAAAGGTGGTTAAAGGGGTTGTGAAAACAGGTCTTCAATCAACCATTTAAAACATTCACCTTAATGACCAGTATTGCAAAATTTTAGGCCGCCGTTAAAGAAAGTGTGTTCATTATCTCA
This sequence comes from Trigoniulus corallinus, assembly GCA_013389805.1. Lineage (NCBI taxonomy): Eukaryota > Metazoa > Arthropoda > Diplopoda > Spirobolida > Trigoniulidae > Trigoniulus > Trigoniulus corallinus. The sequence goes on along the minus strand of JAAFCE010008833.1, from coordinate 26,327,635 downwards.
ATGTTAACTGTGAAATTCATATACAGGAATTTCTCGCTGAGTGCCGTTAATTGGTTCCTCTAGAGTACCCAATGGCTTAGAGTACCCAACCGTCAATGCCCCAAACGTCGCATTAGTGTAGTGTCTATGTCTATAAGGTGCGATGGTCCTCTAGTTGGAATGATATCTGTGATGAGTATAGCGGCAGAACGGATCATCCATCTAAATTACAGGGGATTATGGTACAGACATACTCATTCTACTTGTCTTCCTTTCCAAGGGGCATTCGGCAATAGAATACTCTTGATGAGGATAACATGGAGGGCTTTCCGACAGGAAAGGTCTTTTTTTGTCTTGTTGTTGTTTTAGGGCCCGCCAACTACAAGGTCATTAGAGGCCCTTAGTTATAAATTCAGAGACACCACAGACACTACACTATGCGACGATTTTGGGTATTAGCAGTGCCCAGTTTTCCAAAGCAACCACCCATGTTAGTACTAGCTGGGGTTGCGTTGCTTACCTGGGGTTGCGTTGATCAGACTAGAACTGGTGTGCCCAACGCAATTGGCCGCTCCAAAGGAAAGGCCGCCATTGTAAATATGGTAGGGGACACTATGTATAATATAGTATAGCTTTTGAGGGATTACATGGTTTTATATTTAGAATTGGCCTAATAGGGCTGATTGCAGTGTTTTCAATTAGAATTTTAATGGGATCGTTTTAGCAGCTTTATTATAGTACGTTTATTTTGGTGCAAAGTTTTTCTTACCGCATTATAGCGAATCAGTCTGTACTGACTGAAATATTCTTACTCAAATTAGTAACCGTACTGTAGCGAGGTATTCCTATACGCTAATACCGGTACTTGTATTGTGCTAAATCTGCCATCAACTGTTAGTCACCCTCCGCTGGTTAATGTAACATATTTTTCAAGAAATTCATATAAGATATTCATAGTATATGTTCATCGAAAATTGTGGCAATGCTCCGGAGAAGGAGAGAACTCAGTAAAAGAAGTTTCCGGCTTCTTATCTGATGCTACACCCATCCGTTGAAGATCTAACAAGCCAGTAACTGAAAGGGTAAAAAATGGAACATTAATATTTATTCCAGATTATGCATTACGCGTACATCCATGGTTGCAGGTTCGATCTTGGCCTTAGTAGTGGCAAGTGAGAGGCCTTAAGTGTACCTTCCACCGGGTGGAAAGTGCAGCCGTTATTCTGTGTGGTCAGTACGGTGTCATCGACTCGTAAAACAGCCCTGATATTGATAACAGAAATTATCACTTGAAAGACGATAGGCCAACGTTAGAAGGCAGGGCTTGTGGCGTTGGTTCAACAATAGCCTACCATGAAATACCCCGTAACTGTTGGTCCGTATGAAGTCTCGTTCGATCTCCTGATGTTTTTTCTTGTTAAAATTTTTTTGACCTACACTAAAAATGATAGAGTGAGGTGACAGGCCCATTCCTGAAGATATTTTAGATTTTAATCGTCTGGTGTGTGACCTAAATGTAGAGAGGAAATAAAATTATTAATCAGTTTTGTCCAGTGTCCAATTTTAGACTCATTGATGGGGTCGTTTACATACATTTTCCCACAATCATTTTTGAGTTAAAATAAATTTTGTAAGTAAAAAATAATTTGACACAGTTTTATTGAATTTGTTCCGTTGTAGCTGTTCAGATGATTCCTAAGTATCATCGGCAAAAAAATATTCATTTCTGTTTTATTTCTTCTTCAACTGTATTGTAGACAACACTAAAGACGTTCTTGGTCTCCTTAAGATTTTTGAAGCACCACAAACCGAGGCTAATGATAAAAAGGTCATTTCCTAGAGTATGGGTGGATCGAAACCACACGCCACTCAAATGTTAATTTTTAAATCATTAACCAGTCTTTTAAAAGGCAAAGTGTACGGATATGTTAACAGACGACAACCATGACTTACTGCCACGTCAGCAGTGCCACATATGATCGGCCTGCCTTTAAATGATTCCTTGTAGGGAATATAATCATCCAACGCAGTTCAAAGATTTCCAAGATGTTAACTAACGTTAAAAGAAATCTTGGTTTGTGGAGGCCACTGTCGGGGGTTTCTTTTTATAAATAAACTACAGTACATATAAGAAACTACTGTATTTCTTATAACTACCGGGTATATGTCATACATTTAACTTAAAATTTTAGGAAAAGAAACACTGCTGAACTTAATTGAATAAATATCGGCATAATTATAATTTATTTATCGCATAGCTTTATTAAACGTTGACCGTTCAGTTCCTATCAGGTTAGATCAGTGCCCACGCCTGCGAATCTTTAGTGCGATTGTAAGACGACAGTTCCAGGTTCGAACCTGACTTTGAAGGGAAGAAAACCTCAAATGAGCATTCCGTCGAATGAGTAATAGAGCCACATGCATGCGTAAAGACAACTGGGACCAGCCTTGGTGGCGCAGGAGGTAGCGTGTTCACGTACTTGTGTCAATGGTCACAGGTTCGATACTGGATCTATGTGGGTTGACTTCTTTCGGGGAGAGAGAGTCCGAGTGCGCCTTCATTTGGATGAGAAGTAAAACCGAGGTCCTGTATAGTGTAGGATGGCATAGATGAAGCAAAATTCCCAGGTGTAAGTGCTCGCCCTCTGGCGTAGGTGGAGGGCCCCAACAATAAGTAAGCATAGAGGTTGCAGCTATGGTCGGCAGCCGGCTGCGAAAAAAATACCGTCCAATATATCACCCGTGTATCCATTCAGAGAGACAAGATGGGTACCCGAACCTGCCATAGGCAGGAAAAGGGTTAGGAATTGCATTACACACCTATAGATTACCAATAACTCTGTTATATGAGCTTGCCCCCTTTCCCCTGGCGTCAGTAAAAGCGTCACGTAGTTTGGCAAATGGGTACTGGAGCTTGCCATAGACCAGAAATGAGCTAGGAATGACGATGTACAATGGGTTCTTTTACATGCTGGTAACAGTGTACACCCAGGATGGGTGACCACGTCTTCACTTCCCGTCAGACGGAAGGCATACTTGGGATTTCTCTTCAGTGCAGGACCCGTATTCACAAAAGAGACTAAAGTCTATACACTGGTCTAAATTCTACGACCTACAGCTAAATTTTGAAGCCAGTTTTTGGTCTATAGATTTTAGTCTATTGTGAATACGGGTCCAGATGAGATCCAGTTTCAATAAGGATGGAACCTACGTATCCCACTTTTCGAGTCAAAGAACCACTTTTGAGCTACCAATGTGGGATTCCAGCGTCTAGCATAGTGAGGAATTTTGATAATGCCCTATTATTTATTGGGCTATAGTACCTTGCACATATGAAGACCCTATAAGAGGGCCACAACACCAAATAACTTAGAGAGGGTCACATAATGAAATATTTTTCAGCTTAGCCCCCTCGTGAAATCATTTCACTTTCTAACTGTTCAATTCATAAAATAATTTTGTGGTAATATCTTAATTTTATTAAGTTTCCTATCAATATTTCAAGTTTACTGCTAGAGTGAAACGCTTAAGCCTTTTACTTATTGTTTATCTCAACTGATTAAAGTATGATTTCATTTTTTCCCACGCTTAACTTCAGAAATGCGTGCGTGAGTGTCTTATAAAAGATTATATTCAACAACATTAACAGGAAGGCTGATTTCCTTTTAGTTGCTGAAAAATTTCAACCCTTGAGAGTAGCGAGACTGTATCGTGAATATCCTAAATTAATAGAGTTAGTGGTGAACGTCGACGATGACGATACGAACGATACGAGGTCAAATGAGGCAGCTGTGCATGCTCACGAAAAGCAGATCAGCAATTGAGCTTGCGCATTTGCCTCATTTGACCTCTTATCGTTCGTATCGTCATCGTCGACGTTCACCACTAACTCTATTA